>CM028687.1:34471004-35162670 GCA_016771965.1 Brassica carinata
AAGTTGCATTTTGATTCACAATACTATAAGCATCAACTAACATTAACCTAGAAACCAAGTTTCCGCATTGATCAACAAGGGTCGTATGGCAACGAAAGGAAACTCAAACTAACAATAAAGAAGGATGAAATGGCCTAAACCATCTCTGAGACTCTGACACAAGATCAGGTTCCAACCATGTTCTCGATCAGGCTTGAATTTCTAAACATTAAAAGAACATAAGCTGAGGATACTAATATCTTCACCAAAAAGAAAACTAAACCATGACACAGTTCAATACCTTCTAAACCTAAATGTGGACAAGAGAAGTTGCATTTTGATTCACAATACTATAAGCATCAACTAACATTAACCTAGAAACCAAGTTTCCGCATTGATCAACAAGGGTCGTATGGCAACGAAAGAAAAATCAAACTAACAATAAAGAAGGATGAAAATGGCCTAAACCATCTCTGAGACTCTGACACAAGATCAGTTTCCAACCATGTTCAAAATCAGGCTCGTACTTCTAAACATTACAGGAACATAAGCTGAGGATACTAATATCTTCACCAAAAAGAAAACTAAACCATGACACAGTTCAATATCTTCTAACCTAAATGTGGATACGCCACAGGAGAAGTTGCATTTTGATCCACAGATACAATAAGCATCAACTAACATTAACATAGAAATCAAGATTCCACATTGATCAATGTACATACAGTTGCTTGCATGTGTATAACCAAGAAACTCTGCTGCTTCAAAACTGTTAAAAGAAGAAAATCGATACCTAGTGCTTCCTGTATCCTCCAATTGAGCTAACGAAACGTACTGCTGCGAGGAAGAAGGAGACGAAGATCCATGGCGCGTGTCTCTCCTTCGCCGACACCTCCTCCTCCTGTACTCAACGCATACACACGCCATATGAAGCCCGCACTGAACGCCGTAACCTACAACCCAAACTCTCAACGGCATATTCGGCCGTTCGTCGCGGCTGAGGATCAGAACAGCAACGCCGATCGCCACGAAAGCAAGATTCCAGAGAATGTCGAGGAACACCACGGGCTTCGAATACGCCCAATCGCTCTGCCTCTCCTCCAATTGCTCGGCGGCGGTCTCTCTGACCAGCATCGACGGCTCCCGCATCATCCTCCGGCTTCCAGCGTGACGGAGGAACCTCGCTGCCTCTCTGAGACCTTGTCGCCTAGAGGATCGTTGAATCCCGTTTCTCCGTCGACGCTCGCGGTTCTGGTGACGCCAGAAGGGAGGAACGGCGTCGTGTCGATGATTCCGTCGGAATTGGCTCTACCGACGCGAGAAGAAGGCAGAGACGGCGTCGAATCAGGTCCCGTCGTGTTCGTCATCGCCGCTGACATTTTAATAGCTTTCTTGATTCTCAATTTCGATCGAAAGGATCGCGATTTTGCTCCAAAAGGTTTTGGTGTTTTGGACGTACGAAATTTTCAGAAGGGTGAGAGAGACAAAGAGAAACAAATAATAACGAGAGGAAATATTTTTCGCATATAGTCTCTCTCTCTCTTCTCTTGTTTTATAGTCCCTACACTTTCTCTTCTCTTGTTTTGTAGTCCTATACTCTCTCCCCATTTCTGTATAATCCATAGACTCGCTTCTCTTGTTCAATACTCCTTACTAGGGTTGGGCAATCATGGTTCCAATTGAATTTTGGTTCGGGATATATTCAGGTTTCAAATTTTTGGATCATGATGTTCAGTCTTATTCGGATAGAGAAAATGGCTTCTTAAAAAAATTTGACTAATTTATCGTTAGTAACAATGAGTAAGTACGATTTCATATCCAAACTGAACAATAATTTGAATTTCATAGTAAGCGTTCACTATGACTCGAACCTACGCCTGGAAAAGCACTGAACTGAGCATTAAACCACTGGGCTAAGAATTTTTTTGTAAAATTTACATATGTACTAAGTTATATAGATATCAAAACGAATAAAGAAATCACTAGCTTCTTCTCTCTCTGGCTATCTCTCTCTCAGTTGACAAGGTAATGTTGGGAGCCAAGAAGAATAGTTTCGTCTAAAAATGAATTAGCATGAATTCGAGGCATTATCAGGCCCAAAAAATCCAATCTATTTGATCAGAGATTGATCCGTGACGAATCTGTGAACAAACCTAGTATTGAGAAGATGTAAAACAATGGTGTAACATGAAAGAGAGCGGATTGGCGAACAAGACGAAGATATAAGTTAGTATATATGTAAATATGATAAAATTTACTTTGGCTCGATGGTAAAGTTTCGTTTAATTCACTTGTCTAGTGTGGGTTTGGTCCTTCAAATGCCGTAATTTTATTATTTTAGCTAAAACAACGTCGTTTTAACTCTGCCTCGACACGTAATTTCTGCCTAGACATTAACTTGCTCAAAAATAACGGCTGACTAACCAAATGTTAATCAAAGTAGCTCTTTTATGAAATTCAAATATCGTTTAATTTGGGTATGAAATTGCACTTACTCATTGTTTAGGTCTGAAAAAAACACGATAGAAACTATACAGGTTGAAATATCGGCACTTTTCCCTTATCCGACTAAGCATGGCATAACGGTGGACTAACGATAAGTTAGTCAAAGTAGGATTTCATATTAAGGAGTAAAGTTTGGGTTGATAATTTTTAAAAAAAAATTCAGTTCAGAAATAATTTTATGTTTTGTTTGAGTCTAAAAAGGCACGACGCAAATTATTGGGGTTTAAAAAGATAATTTTCCCTATTCGGATATTATAAAAATCCAGATTAGATTCGGTTCGGATTTAGTCGGGTTAGGTTCAAATTTAGTTACATATCCAGGATTTGATTGAATTTGAAATAGGTTCGGTTTCAGATATTTATCGAGTTATCAATTTCAAAAATATTAATTCATACTTGATTAAACTCAATAAATTTGTGCATTGAAGTGTTCAAAAATATTAATTTATACTTGATTAAACTCAATAAATTTGTGCATGTGACTTCCATAAACAATATCATTATCCTTCAAATATAACTTTCAAAACTCGTCTATTACCCTTTCTTGAACTATATATATGACAAACCAAAACCTTGATCGAGTTTTTTTTTTTTCCCGTCAACAGATTTTATTAAAAGCTTGAGTTCAACATAACACCAACGGATAAACAGATCTTTCCGTGGTCAACTAAACCGGAGGAAAACAGAGATATCCCCGGATACTAGAAATCACTACGGGTAACATACAAGAACAAGAGATATTACAACTTTATAACCAGTAACTAACCTTCCAAACCACTAGCACAAGACTAACAAATACAGAGAGACTATCTGATAGAGCATCTATGGCAGCTTTTAGTGTGAATGCCCTCGGCCAGACCACCACTAACCCACCTCCTCCTAGAACTCTGAGGAAACACCTCAAGAACCCAGCAACCAAAACTTCATAAACCAGCAAGTAAAGATTCTTACTAACACTCTTGGAAGCGGCTTGATCGAGTTATTGATTTTTTTAAAAAAAATTGATTTAAAAAAAAAATTAATTGAAAACATATTTAAATTTTTATATTTGTCTATTTATTTTGAAACTTGAATTGGCAAAGGAGTCAACAGACAGAAACACAAATCTCTTTTTAACTTTTGTACAGATTTAGGTTTTTATTATTAAAAACATAATATTTGAAGTTTAGGTTGCTTGCCTAATTAACCTCAATACAATGGTCTCCTTCATATTCATCTTCTTTCTTCTGCGTTTAAACGTATCTCCGATGGCGGAGAAAGCCCAGAAAACACTCATCCTCTTAGCGAATATAATCAAAGTTCCTCCAGTAAAGGCTTTCTCTCTCTTGAATCCATCCAATGTTCATGGATTTCAACACACACAAGAATCATTCTCAATCCTTCTCAGTCTCCTTCTCTCTACGAACTTACTCCCTCACGCTCAATCTCTCCTACTTCAAGTCATCTCCGGGAGAATCCACTCCCAATCCTTCACTCCTTCCTCTCTCTTACATTACTTGACACGATCAGAAACTTCAAAACCCAAGTCTCGACTCTACCAAGTAATCATCAACACGTACATCAATCTCAATCCCTAGACTCCGCCGTCTCATACTTCACCGAGATGATCCAAAGGGTCTCGTCCCCGGATCAAATTGCTTCAACAATCTCTTGACTTTCGTTGCCGGGTCGTCTTCTTTCGACGTGTTCTGGGCTTTCTTCAACGAGAACAAGACCAGAGTTGCCCTCGATGTGTACAGCTTCGGGATTGCCATCAAAGCCTGTTGCGAAGCCGGTGAAACCGAGAAGAGCTTTCACCTTCTTGCTGCGTTAAGAGAATGGGTTTTCACCCAACGTCGTTATCTACACTACTTTGATCGACGGGTGCTGCAAGAGAGGAGAGATCGAAAAGGCCAAAGCTTTGTTCTCGGAGATGGAGAGGATCGGGTTAGTGGCTAACGAGCGTACTTACACGGTTTTGATTCACGGGTTGTTCAAGAACGGGGTTACGAAACAAGGGTTCGAGATGTACGAGAAGATGAAGGAGGATGGGGTTTTACCTAATCTCTATACTTTCAACTGTGTGATGAATCAGCTTTGCAAAGAGGGAAGGACGAAAGACGCCTTCGAGGTGTTCGACGAAATGCGTGACAGAGGGGTTTCGTGTAATGTTGTTACTTATAATACTTTAATCGGTGGGTTATGTAGAGAGATGCAAGCGAGTGAAGCTAGTAAGGTGATGGTTCAGATGGAGAGCTATGGGATCAACCCTAACTTGATCACTTACAACACTTTGATTGATGGGTTTTGTAACGTGGGGAAGTTGGGAAAGGCGTTGAGTTTGTGCAGGAGTTGAAGTCTAGAGGTATCTCACTGTCTGTAGTCACGTATAATATTCTAGTTTCTGGGTTTTGTAAGAAGGGAGATACCTCAGGAGCAGCTAAGATAGTTAAGGAGATGGAAGAGAGAGGGATTAAACCGTCCGAAGTTACATACACGATTCTTATCGATACATTTGCTCGTTCTGATAACATGGAGAAGGCAATCCAGCTTCGAACGTCGATGGAGAATTTAGGATTGGTTCCGGATGTTCATACTTATAGTGTGTTGATTCACGGGTTTTGCATCAAAGGTCAAATGAATGAAGCGTCGATGCTTTTTAGGTCGATGGTCGAGAAGAAGTTAGAACCTAACGAGGTTATATACAATACGATGATTCTTGGGTATTGCAAGGAAGGTAGCTCTTATAGAGCGTTGAGGTTGCTGAGAGAGATGGGAGATAAAAATTTGGCTCCAAATGTTGCTAGCTATAGTTATTTGATTGAAGCTCTTTGTAAAGAAAAAAAATTGAAAGAAGCTGAGGATTTAGTTGAGAAGATGATTGATTCAGGGATGGATCCTTCTACTTCAATATGTAATGTGATCTCTAGAGCCAAAAATGGTTCACTTGTAGCTCAAACAAATGATAAGAGCAGTTCTAATGCGACTTAAAATCACAGTTCTCTTTGCCGGTAGTTATCTTTCAGTACTTGGTTTAAAATCTGATATTTCACATGTCTCAAGATGTTTTGGTTTTAATTTCATTTTGCTCATGGGTTTTCGAAGACTTGATTGGAGCAATATAAAATGAGCTTGAGTAATTCGATACTTTTGATAGCTTTCTAGGCTAGTTTAATTCGATGTTCTATGGCTTTTCTATTTTGAGCTGTATTTCAGAACTCCCTAACCTACCGGTCTGTATCATTCCTTATATCACTTCTTTGTATTCTACTTAGATAAAATAATTTTGGTAACAAAGAAAAACACCACCGAACTAAATAATACTATATTAGGTGTTTTTCTGTACCATGATGTACAGTAAAAATCTTATATTTAAATTATTTTTTTAATAGATAAATTTAAATTATATTTAAAAATAATTTTTTATTAATATTGTAGATTTTCTTTTTCTTATCAATATTTTAATATAAATTTTATTTAATTAAACATAAAAATGAAGATAAAAATAATTTTGTTTATTTGAAATACAACCCGAAGGGATAAATGCATAAACAGGAATACTGCTATGCTTACCTACCTAGAGGAGAATTTCTATTATATTTAAGCATATGCATGTATATATTTAAAATTATAATCTTAGACGGATTTTTCTTTCTATTTATTTTAAATAAATATATTAAATAAATTTGTATAAAATTGCATAATTATCAAAAGTTAAAATTAAACAATATTTATAAAATTTGTAGATGTATAAGAAACTAATGATTTTACGATTTAAATTTATAATTTTCTAAAAACAATTGTATACGTTTTTGAAAAGTTTAGTAATAAAATTGTATAATTTAAAAATATAGAATTAAATGATATTTCAAAAATTTTAACGTCATATTTGAATATATTTATTTTAATGATGATGGATGAGTTCTTACCATATTATAAAATATTTTCCAAAAATTTAAATAAACATTAAATGTAATATATGAGTTATTACCATATTTTTAGAAGTAACCAAAAATATAAATTAACATTAAATGTAATTGTCCATGTCATATTAAGCTATAAGCTATGTCATCAATTTTAGTAGCCATGTCATATTATTTTTGTGAAAATGATTGCAGAGAGGACATGTTGCAAAATCACTTCTCAAATAATGTATAGGGGATGTTGCTTTTTTGGAATTTTACTATATGTTGTTTTTCATCATCAAACTAAAGAAGATTTACATTAAATCATGAAACTATAATTTACTTCTTTACCACATAATAATATGAACTATACGTCTCATATGTAAGTAAAAAGCTATGACGTGTCAGTTCTTATATATTTTTAAAATTTATTTATAAATAAGAAAGTAATCAAAATATTACAAAGAATGAAAATAAAAATTTAATCCAAAATAATAAATAAAATCATAAATAAATGAATAATAATTATAAATTTTGAAAAATCAAAATATAAAAAAATAAAGAAAATTAAAAATAAATTAAAGCTTATTAATAAATTTAAATAAATAATAATTGAACAAAAATTCAAAATAAGTAAATAAATTTAACATATGCTGGAGAAAGATTCCAATAGATTTGTCATATGTGATGATTTCCAGATATTATGACGTTAAAGGGGTTTAGACATATTATTATTGATGTTGATAGCTTTTCGGCATATATCGCTGGTGACGACTTTCGTCATATCACCCTTGTTAGTGAGGAGTTTTGACATATCATCTTTGATGGGGATGAATTTTGACATATCATCCTTTATGGCATGGTGTTTTTCGACATATAATGGTCATTAGTTATATGTTGAAAACCATCACCATCAAGGATGTATGTCAAAACTTATCACAATCGAGGATTATATGTCAAAAATATCGGGAAACCGTCACAAATAATATGTCCGACACTTTTACTGGCACATATTGACTTTATTTACTTGTTTTGAATTTTAAATTTAATTTTCTGAATTATTTATTTATTTAGAATATTGTATATTTATTTTAGTTTATGAATAAATTTTATATATTAATAAATTTCTATATATATATATATTTCTTTTTGAAATATTAGTTTTTGCATTCATTTCTGATTTCATTTATTATATTTAAATTATATTTTAATTTTGATTATTTTAAATTATTTTTCACCTTTTAATTGGTTTCTTATTTATTTTTATTTTTTAAATAACAGGAACATCAAATCTTCTTACTCATGGATAAACAGTACATATCACATTTTACTGGTAAAAAATAAGTTAGTTTCAAGATTTAGCTATTGAGATGTTGACGGAAGTAGATATGTGGTAGTAGGATTTAAGGACGGAATTTGTGTCGTTTAAAATAACTAACAATGGCATCTAGTTTAGAAGAAATAGGATTGCTCTCGTCTAACATGGTGTGTTGTTAGTTTACGATGAAAATAAGATCTGGTGTCATTTATGCTTGTTAAAAGAGGTGTGTAGTTTACAGTTCTTAAGAGTTGATATCGTTTAGTCTATCTAGAAACAATATGTAGTTCCGTGTACCTTTTATAATTCAACGCTTAATTACATATTGCATGCAGAAGGAAAAAAAAAAAGAAGAAGAGAGAACAGGTTATGAAAACAAAATGTTTCTGGAAGGAAACTTGTTTACCATCACACTAGTAATTGGAAAGAATCACAATTTATAGGATATATTAGTGAGTGTTACTCACTCGCTGAAAATAGGATCAGTCATATATTCTCCATAACGAGACAAGCCATTTAGGCAAAAACAGTCAGATTTAACATTGTAAACGATGACACTGGATTTATAAAAGAGGCAATCTGGTAGATATAATTATATTTTAATATAGTATCTTAGGACAACTTGCATATATTTTTAAAATTAAATTCGTGAAATTTTTTAAACTTAACGAATATAAAATATCAATACATAGATTGAAAATGGAGTTCACTTTATCAGTACATCCTAGATCAAAAGAGAACCGTAAACCAGAAGTGTTTGCTACTCTACACATAACAAAACATAACCAAATTTTGTTTGCCATACAGAAGATGGTAAAAGAGAGTCGTTCCTTAACTACACATAACAAAACATAACCAAATTTTAGACTTGAGATCTCGTACAAACTTTCTCAAACATGACAATACGGAAATGTTTTACTACCGTTGATACCATGATGTCGAACCCTTTAAATCTTTATTTGGCAACATACCACATCACAAAAACAAAACTCTTTTTAGAGATCATAAAAAAAAATTATGATCACCCAAAACATATACGTTTTTTTGTAACAGAAAGAATTATTTGTGCTCTCGTGAATTAATTCCAGTAGCTGACTCTCTTCACTACTCCCAGCTTTTTGTTGACTACTCATGCATCAATGCATAACATCTTTAATAGTTCTTTCCTTGCTACCATACACTTTTATCGTAAAGTTTCCAATCTCTCTTGGAGTATATCCACCAAGCACACCTGCTTTTAATATTTCGTTTTGAACTTTGTAAGCAAATATATAAATGGATTCCTCTACCATATAACATGGATACGGGATGGCTGCTTGACTTCATTTTTCCAAATAAATTTGTATTTATTCCACTAAAAATACAAAAATGGAAACCACATTATACTTTTTACCATCAAAAATATCTTACAACATAAACAAAAAAATCTTTTATAGTGTTAGATTGGAAGTATAATACAATGAAAAAAAAAATACTTCATACCTCCATAGGAAATCATTCTCCTTGATCAATTGGGACTTTCCCCATCTATGTTTGAATTCAAGATGTTGCCATTGTGCCTATGACTATTCCCAAAACGTAGGTCGATCAAACTAAACCTTTGAAATTCATCAATAGCAAACACTTCTAGTTATGGTTCCACTTTTGATTTGGGATATATTGCTGAAGTAAACCCCTTTCCCAGTATGTTGTTCAGTCTCCATTAAAATACTTACCATGCACAAAGATTGTATGTGGTACATGTCCAAATCCTTCTTCCGCCTCCAATGATGGATGATCTTAGAGAAATGCTGCGATTTCTCGGTCCGCTTTATAACCTTTCTTCTTTCTAGCACTTATAATGTTTCTTCCTGATTGGGTTTGGATACAGCTATCATGTTTTCACGGAGACCCTTCATTAATTAAGTACCATTAGTTTCTTCCTTAATCTTTTTAGAATACTTGATTTCCTCTATTTCCTTTACGATCACTCCAAACTTTGATGGTTGTTGAACTATATTCTTCTACCAAGCAAGTTTGGTTTTGCATTATCTACAATATAAAAACACACATTAAAAATAATAGTTAACAACTAAGAAACAAACACTTTACATAAAAGCTTAATGGAAAATATCCTCATCAATATCATTAGTGAATATATGTTTTCTATATAATTACACATACTTTAGTTGTATAATTTTAAAATAAAATGATTATTGTTATGACTATATACATATATTCAGCATACATTTATTCTAAAATGCTTTCCTCAAAATTTTAAATTTATGGCATGAAAATAAAAGAAATACACGAGAGAAGATCTAAATTACCTTAACTACTTATATCAGTTGTATAATTTTTAAAAAGAATTATTGTTTTGATTGTATACATATGTTCATTATGCACTTAGTTTAAAATATTTTCCTAAATTTTTTAAAATCAAAGGATGGAAAAATACACAAGAGAAGATTCAAATTCAACCTATATAACTAAGGAGAAATTGTACATATTAGGAGTTTCATGACAACAAAAATTAGTTTAAGATATGAAACACTTTTATATAAAAGATTATAATTATTAATTTTTGTAGAAGATGAATCATGTTAAGTAGAAGAGAACATTCATATACTGGAAAAAAGATTGAAAATATAAGAATTCCATGAAAAAAATTAAAATATGAAAATATTCACATATACAGAAGAACATTCAAATTACTTTGGTGAAAGAGAAGAATCAAGATCAAGTACAAAAGAAGAGAAAACCTCAAGAATAAATCAAACGAAAGAAAAGAAGAAACTTTTTGTTTTTAGAAACACAAAGAAAACATAAGAGCTTCATAAAAAGTTAAATATATGTAACCCTTCTTAAATAAACAAGAAAAGATTCATATAACCTTTTTCTTAGAGGATATGAATCTAGATCAAACCCACACTCTTGTATAAACAAACAATACAAGAAATATTCTAACTATTCTGTTGGAAGAAAGAAATCAAGATCAAGTAGAATTTTTTTCAAAGACAATATAAATAACTCATTAAAAGAAGAGAGAAAACATTGATATAACTATTACAAAAGAGGTAAAAAATTGATATAACGCTGCTCTTGCTCTGCAGTAGATTTTCGCTTTACTTTATACGTTAGAAAATATTTGACTACATTTCAACTCACCATTTTATATGCCTCTTGTATTTTCAGTGTGTATTTCCTATTTTAGCGTTTATAATTTTTTTACGTACGAACTGTCTCAATCTACTATTAGTAATATAATTAACTAGTAATCATAAATCCAATATAGGCAACTCACAAAACAGAATAGACATTGCTTATTTTGATTGGTTTTGATTTGATTAAACATGATTCTGATTATTTTTTGGAGTTGCCTAATGCATACTATTGCTAACATATATTTGTAACTATTTTTGTATGCATGTACTAACTTATAAAATTTGGTAATGCATTTTTATGTTTTGATATTTTGGACATTTTAAAGAACTTTTAACCGCATAAATATTATTGTTATGACTATATACATATATTCAGCATACATTTATTCTAAAATGCTTTCCTCAAAATTTTAAATTTATGGCATGAAAATAAAAGAAATACACGAGAGAAGATCTAAATTACCTTAACTACTTATATCAGTTGTATAATTTTTAAAAAGAATTATTGTTTTGATTGTATACATATGTTCATTATGCACTTAGTTTAAAATATTTTCCTAAATTTTTTAAAATCAAAGGATGGAAAAATACACAAGAGAAGATTCAAATTCAACCTATATAACTAAGGAGAAATTGTACATATTAGGAGTTTCATGACAACAAAAATTAGTTTAAGATATGAAACACTTTTATATAAAAGATTATAATTATTAATTTTTGTAGAAGATGAATCATGTTAAGTAGAAGAGAACATTCATATACTGGAAAAAAGATTGAAAATATAAGAATTCCATGAAAAAAATTAAAATATGAAAATATTCACATATACAGAAGAACATTCAAATTACTTTGGTGAAAGAGAAGAATCAAGATCAAGTACAAAAGAAGAGAAAACCTCAAGAATAAATCAAACGAAAGAAAAGAAGAAACTTTTTGTTTTTAGAAACACAAAGAAAACATAAGAGCTTCATAAAAAGTTAAATATATGTAACCCTTCTTAAATAAACAAGAAAAGATTCATATAACCTTTTTCTTAGAGGATATGAATCTAGATCAAACCCACACTCTTGTATAAACAAACAATACAAGAAATATTCTAACTATTCTGTTGGAAGAAAGAAATCAAGATCAAGTAGAATTTTTTTCAAAGACAATATAAATAACTCATTAAAAGAAGAGAGAAAACATTGATATAACTATTACAAAAGAGGTAAAAAATTGATATAACGCTGCTCTTGCTCTGCAGTAGATTTTCGCTTTACTTTATACGTTAGAAAATATTTGACTACATTTCAACTCACCATTTTATATGCCTCTTGTATTTTCAGTGTGTATTTCCTATTTTAGCGTTTATAATTTTTTTACGTACGAACTGTCTCAATCTACTATTAGTAATATAATTAACTAGTAATCATAAATCCAATATAGGCAACTCACAAAACAGAATAGACATTGCTTATTTTGATTGGTTTTGATTTGATTAAACATGATTCTGATTATTTTTTTTGGAGTTGCCTAATGCATACTATTGCTAACATATATTTGTAACTATTTTTTGTATGCATGTACTAACTTATAAAATTTGGTAATGCATTTTTATGTTTTGATATTTTGGACATTTTAAAGAACTTTTAACCGCATAAATATTAATCTTATGAACCAAAACTAAATTCACAAAATAAAGATGATGAAATGCCTCAAACGACATGATTAGGTATGGATATTCGGGTAGACTATTATCATAAAGTCTTTAATTTTCTTTGGAGTATATCCACTAAGAACACCTGCTTTTAGATTTTTGTTTTAAACTTTGTAAGTAAATTCAGATTTTGATCAGACATTGCTTGCAATTTTATCCATTTTTTTCCTTCAAAATATCAAGATCATTTTCTAAATCTAGGTTCTTCACGTAATCTACCATATAACATGGATATGTCATGAATATGTGATAGCCATTTGACCCCATTTCACCCAAACAAAACTTTAATTATTCCACTAAAATATAATAAACAGAGACTACATTACTTCTTTATCATCAATAATATTTTACAAATTAAAGTAAAACAATCTCTAAAAATGATAAATTGAAATGATAAAACATGTAACTAAAGATACCTCCATAGAAAAACATCTGCCATGATCAATTGGGATTAAGTGTGCTCCATTTATGTTCAAATCCAAAATATTGACATCATGCATATCATTATTCCCAAATCGTATATCTATCTGACTCAATCTTTGAACATCTTCTATAGCAAACACTTCTGATTTGTGGCTCTACTCTTGTTGTGGAACGTATTGTTGAAGATAATTTTTTTTTCCTAATTTGTTGTTATGTTTCTATTAAAATATTTGGCAGGCACAATGCTTATGGATGGTACACGTCCAAATCTTTCTCTCCCATTCAATGTTGAATGATCTAAAACACATATTGTGACTTCTCAGTCCATTTTATATCCTTTCTTCTTTTTGCCTCTGTAACACGTTTTTTCTATACATGAATTGAATATAACTATCATTTTTCATGAAGATCCTTGAAATAGTAATTATTGTTATTTCCTTCGTCAATCTTTTCTCCATACTTAATATTCTCCATTCCCTTCACATTCACTTCAATCTTTAATGTTTGCTGAAACATATATTCGTATACCAAACAAACTTGATTTTTCATTGTCTACAATGTAATGTAATCATGACACACATTAATACCATTTCACATCTATAGTCATGAATAAGATAATATATTGAATTAGGCTTAAAATTCAAATTCATTTTTATATGATCTGTAAAACAATTATCAAGAAACAAATACCATATATACATGCTTAATGAAAATATTATCATCAATATTATCACTGAATAAATGTTATCTATATAACTACACATATATTAGGTGTATAATTTCAAAATAAAATGATTCTTGTAATGATTATATACATATATTCAGTATACATTTAGTTTAAAATATTTTCCTTCAAATTTTAAATTTAAAAAATGAAATTAAAGAAATACAGAAGAGAATATTCAAATCACCTTAACTACATATATTTGTTGTATAATTTCAAAAGAAAATGATTATTGTTATGATTATATACATATATTCATTATACATGTAGTTTAAAATATTTCCTAAAATTTTGTAACTTAAAGCATGAGAACAAAAACAACAAAATTTTTTTGTGTATTTTAGTGCTTGAGACAATGTTCTAAACGAATGGAACTAATGTTAATATGTCGTACAAATCTTATACATATTATAAGACGTTTGGTTATAAGATTTATACTTATTATATAATTATATACGTATATAATTAATTATGTAAAACATAAAATTATTATATTTATTTTTATGTAAAAATCGTTCATATATTATATATGTTATAAATATTAAAAATAATTGATCAAATATTGTTAGTCTTTCTATAATTTGGATAATTATTTACCATAAGTTGTTTTGTAATATTCTTTTGATTATTTGTCAAGTAATGTTATTTGGTTCAAAAAATTATTTTTAAGTTTTAGACCAATAAAATTATAACAATTTCGTAAGACTTTTCAGTAATAGACACATAAGAAAAAGTCACTTAAATGACTTCTCATTTAATATATAGAAGAATTTTTCATTTAATATTTAGAAGGATGAATGCATGTGTTTAAATTTGGGTGTTCAATATCTTTCAGATTGGTTTCTGGATTTAGCTTCCTAAATTCTACTCTAGTATTATAAATGCTCTGATCAGATTTGCTTAATATTATTTTAGATTCAAATAAATTTTATAATTATGTTTAAAATTCAATTTAGATCCAAACATATTCGGGTTTGGTTAATAACTTTGAGTTCTATAACTTTGACATGTTAGATCAAAATTATCTTGAACGATTTTTGAGTGTTTATGTAAGTTGGATTCAGATCGAATTCCGATAATACCAAATATCCAAACTTCAAAGTATTGTCTTACAAATTTGAAAATTTAATAAAGTATCTGCATTGTTGAGATAATGATGAGTTTTTTTTTTTGCCAACTACGCCTGAGTTTATCCTTGAGTTTTTCAGCAATGCAGACTTTTCGGATTTTTCAGTTAAAACGTTTAACTTTTTTTTTTAAAATATTAGTATCTACAATGTTGACGAGTAAAGCTACACTTCGGAAAACATTGTCAAATTCAATTTCTTTATTGTACTTTCTAAATAAGTTAAACATATATCTGTTTATGTAATAATTTATTTTTTTTGGAAATTTTGAATGTTCACTTTGTAATCAAAATTTTTTGTTAAAGAATTTTGTTTGCCGTAAAGAAAAAAAAAAGCATTTCAACGTTTTTCCATTTGGTTTAGTTCCGTTTAATTTAAATTCCATTTCTACCAGGATACAAATTAGAAAACCAAATCAACCGTTGGAAAAGAGAAGACGAAGCAGTTTCTCAAAAGAAACCACTTAAGAAAAGAGAGAGAGAGAGAGATGGATCACGTGATGTTAATGGCTTGTGTAATCGCCGGAACTTTCCTCAGAGTATTCATCGAAGTCGACGGAGTCCAGATCTTGTCGAAATCAAAGCTAGAAAAGTGTGAGAAGACAAACGATCCAGGGAACCTCAACTGCTCAACCAAGATCGTCTTGAATCTCGCTGTTCCCAGTGGATCCGTAAGCCTTTGCTGTAATATCTGTGCGCTATATTATACGATCTTGTGCTCATCACATTTTTCTTTTTGTGACGAATAAGAGCGGAGGAGAGGCTTCAATTGTAGCAGAGATCGTGGAAGTGGAAGATAACTCAAGTAGCAACATGCAAACCGTACGGATCCCACCGGTCATCACAGTGAACAAATCAGCAGCGTATGCTCTCTATGATTTAACTTACATTAGGGTATGTATGAAGTTATATATGTTTTGTCGTCAAAATGTTGATAGGTTTGGTTTGAAGTTGATTATCATCATGCATGAACTACTCTCTAATTATGGTCCAGGATGTGCCTTATAAACCTCAAGAGTATCATGTTACCACTCGAAAGTGTGAGCCAGATGCTGGACCAGATATCGTACAAATATGCGAGAGGCAAATATCTTTCTTTACTATATATATAGTTCTTTCTTGTTTAGCTTTAACGGTAATTAATACTTGTCGGAACAGGTTGCGTGATGACAAAGGTAACGTTCTGGAGCAGACTCAGCCTGTCTGTTGTCCATGTGGACCGCAAACAAGATTGCCTTCATCTTGTGGAGACATATGTACGTGTTTCTTTGCCTATCATTTTCAATTAATTCCAATCTCCAGAGATTGTATTGTATGCATGGCCGGTCAAAAATTTTAAGGGCTACAAACATTTTCGTGTAAATTTAAAATTCGTGGACCACTATTAGTGTGTTCATTGGACAATGCTTAGAACCGGCATTAATTTTGTTTGTTTTGAAGAACATTACAAGTCTCATTTCTTTTACTTGACTTTAATTAGTTGAGAGGTTGATAAAAGGCAAAGCAAACACTGCGCATTGCCTTCGTTTCCCAGGTGACTGGTACGGAACCTCACCAACTTTGAATTTACATTAACATGTTCGCAAATGAACTTTGACCACATGATTTATCTCCTCTAGGTACCACGTTTTCAGCATTGGACAACGGTCTCTAGGGTTTAGCGTGCGTATTGAATTGAAGACAGGAACTAGAGTTTCAGTATGTCTACTTCATTTATTCAAGCTAGCTTTGTTCCGAGTTATTCGGTCTTTTATGATTCTTTAATGGCAGGAAGTGGTCATTGGTCCTGAAAACAGAACAGCTACTGCAAATGATAACTTCCTCAAAGTTAATCTCATAGGAGACTTTGCTGGTTACACAAGTATTCCTTCTTTTGAGAACTTCTATCTTGTAATCCCAAGAGAGGTATAACTCCATATCCATTTTTGAAATCTTTTAACTTGAATGAGCCGTATTATTAAAATGCTAAAAGAATGTTTTGAATAGGGGCGGCAGAGGGACAACCAGGGAACTTAGGTGGAAACTACTCAATGTGGATGCTGCTTGAGAGAGTGAGATTTACATTGGATGGCATAGAGTGTGACAAGATCGGTGTTGGCTATGAAGCTTTCAGCAACCAACCAAACTTCTGTTTAGCACCATATTGGAGTTGCTTGCATAACCAACTATGGAACTTCCACGAGGTTAGTACTTAATAAGTAGCCGGTCATTAGTTTTTTGCCTAAAGAGCTAATATACACAGGTCTTATGGTGTATAAATTAAAAAAAAAACATTTGTTAAATTCAACATTAAAATGTTTATGACATTTTAAATCTCAGGGTCGTCCCTATTAATATGTTATAGCTTAACACCTTACTTTGTCATTGTTGTGCCGATAACAAGTTTATTTCAGGCAGATGTGAACCGGATAAACCGCCACCAACATCCTTTGTATGGACTGGAAGGAAGATTTGAGAGGATTAATCAACATCCAGTTATCTTTTCAGCTTTTCATTGTTTCTAAATCATATAGATTTGTTGTTTGGCTTATCAAAATTTTCATTTACAATAATGATGCAGAACGCAGGTCCTCACTCGTTCTCCATAGGAGTCACGGAAACACTCAACACAAATCTAATGATCGAGCTAAGAGCTGATGATATTGAATATGTTTTCCAGAAGTAAATATCAGAAAATCTTCAACTTCTTTCTTATAATCTGATTATTAAGTAAAAGTAAGTGACGTTTATGTGTATGGTTGTAGGAGCCCTGGTAAGATCATAGACATAGCTATACCGACTTTCGAGGCGCTTACACAATTTGGAGTTGCTGCAGTCACAACCAAGAACACCGGTGAAGTAGAAGCATCGTATAGCTTAACGGTATATACTACTAGTAAAACTGAATCTTATCTGCTATTTGCGTCGATATGCTAATCGAATCCTCGTTTTCTTCTGTGCAGTTTGATTGCTCCAAAGGTGTGGCTTTCGTTGAGGTGAATATCTCTCAGTTACTCTTTTTAAGAACAAGCATTTTTAGTAGGGAATGATACAAACTTGAATATACATTGTTTCAGGAGCAATTCTTCATTATAAAACCAAATGATGTTAGAACTCGATCTTTTAAGCTGTACCCGACCAAAGATCAGGCTGCAGAATACATATGCACAGGTTATTTGACTAAACTCTCTTCTCTTACACTTCCTTGTTTGCTTGCGTAATAAGTTATATGTTTTCTCTCTCTATATGGTGTAGCTATACTAAAGGATTCTCAGTTCAGCGAAGTAGACAGAGCCGAGTGTCAATTCAGCACGACAGCTACCGTACTCGACAATGGAACTCAGGTTCGTTTCTCTAAAGTTTTGTTCGGTTCTTGATTTTATTGTTGATGTTAGATCCTTGTGTGACAACTATCTTTAAACCTGCAGGTTACTAATCCATTTCAAATTCCAGAGACTCGTCCTAAAGGTTTTTTTGAATCAATTAGGATGATGTGGACAAAACTTGTGAATGGTTTAGTTGATTTCATCACCGGGGAAGCTTGCAGGTTACGTTACACACTTTTTCTTAAGTTATTCTCCTGACTTTCTTTGAGAATGTGATAACTTGAAAAATGAATCAACAATATGTGCAGAAACAAATGTTCGAGTTTCTTCGACTTCAGCTGCCACATTCAATACGTTTGCTTAAGCTGGATGGTTATGTTTGGCCTCCTCCTCACTCTCTTCCCAACCAGTAAGCGTTTTCAAACAGCATCAATCACTGTCACAATTATAACACAAACTAACTTGTGGTTTTGTATAAACCTCACAGCTTGTGTCCTTCTCTGGCTCTTGCACCAAAAGGGACTCTTTGATCCTTTATACTATTGGTACGAAGATCATTTTGATTCAGATCATCATAGTTTATTATTACATACCAGAGAAAACGCCTTAAACCACCGCCATCACCATCATCGTCCTCATCATCACAAGCATCCATGGTGTCAAAAGACTCAAAACGCATAATCACCACCATCGTAGAGCAAATTACAGACACAGACACCATCATCATGGGCATGATGGCGACCATGTTTTGCAGAAGATGCTTGAAGGTGACCACAACGACTCTTACTATTACCAACAACTTCACCGAGTCCACAAAGATGGCAAGCACAAGCAGCGTAGGCGAAAGCAAAAGATCGTCGTGACACCTGATGGGCATGTGGATAGACAGAGGAGAGAGAGGTTAGACAGAGAGTTAAGAGCATCTCCAAGAAGGTCTGAGGGTAGAGAATCCTTAAAATGAGGGTTTGAGGATGAGTTGTTCCAAAAAAAAAACTTAAAATTATCTCTGGAACTTTATATAATTTGCATGAGTACTCGACTTTAATATAAATCAATTATAATCACTAAACTTTATATAGATAAATAATACATAGATATTAAATATATGAAACACAATATTTATAAATACAATTTATTATAACAATGAAATACATAAAGTAATTATATAAAATCCACATTAATTCATAAAAAGTAAAAATACAAATTACTCACTATCGTTATCTCCATATACAGTTTGTAACAAACTCAGATTGGTGTTCAGCACCTCTTTTTCAGCAAAGATGCATTCGAATATATGGTAGTTAATCGATTAATCAACAACAATATTTTATTCGACAGAATTTAATGTTCTTTTTAATATATTAAACAAAAGTAATTAGAACGAACATAGAGAAGGCCCATTTTCGAATTTCGAATAATGAGTTCCATATTCTGTATAACTCATCACCGTCATGTCTTCGTAAAATAGTTCGTCATCGGCCTAGAAAATTTCCTAATTAATCACGCTATGGTAATTAATTAGGTTTCTAGTTCAGTGTTTTAGTTTAAAAGTACAAACAAGCAGGTGTTAAACTCGGGAAGATTCTCTATCTGAATGAATCAAATAATAAATAAATACAGATCAAAAAGATAAAGCCTCACAGTTAGATAAATCCATAAGTTTCATAGAAATTGCAGTTTTGGATTTTCCCCGAAAACAGGGTCTCAGCTCCATTGCACCTGGCATAATTGGATTTCCTCATCGGCCACCAAAACAAAAACTTAATCAAGAACATTTTTTTTTACAAAAAAGGCTCAGATTTAAACTCAGAATATTAATCAACTGAACTTTTATATTAAAAAAATATTAATCAAGTAATCAATTGAAAACAGAATAAAAAGTGAACAAAGCCTCAGTTAGTCCATAAGCTTTATAGAAATTGCAGTTTCTGCCAAGGGGTTTTCCCTAAAAACAGGGTCTCAGCTCCACTGCACCTCGCATAATTGGATATCATCATCGGCAGCATTTACAAAAATTTGAAGCCGATACTTCTCCGATTCGACTAATCTCACAATCTATCTCGCTCTCGTGAGTTAGAAAACTAGAAAAGAACGAAAGAACACACACAATTACAGAGTTCCCCAAACACCAGGTACTTCACTCTTCAGGATCGGTGTCCCGGAATGCACTATGAGATAGATCGTTCTAGAGCTTAGCTCCATACAATGGAAGCGAACACTGACTCTCGTTACAAGAAGAAAAGACGACCCCTTTAGCTCTTCACCATAGCTCCGCTCTTAAGTCTTCTCTATGGGCTTAGACTAACCGACACGGCCCACTTCAAGCACCCCGTATCATCAAAGCCCAACTTACTTGTCTATCTCACTTACGGCCCAATGATCAATATGACCGTTAAGAAACCGTTAACACCTCGAAACAAAGAACCACTCTTCACAAGCTCCACATTGGTTCTGGTTTCTCTCAATACCAACTCTTGATATCTGAGTGTGTGTTCCTGACCCTGGTAACTCTGCAAGTCTCTCACAACCTTGAGACTTCCCGAGCATACGCTCTACCTTCAGCTTTATCATCTACTAGCTATAACATCCAGCTAGAACTCCACTCCAGCCACTGCATCATCTCTATTCGCTGAAACCCCTTAAGATGATCCTGGCTGCTTAAGCTTTATCAAGCTTCAGAAACGTTCAGTGTCTTTATGTGCCCAATGAACTTCTCTCCTGGCAAAACCTTTGTCAATGCATCCGCTGGATTCTTTGCTGTATGAATCTTCAGAACTTTCACAAACCCATGTGCCACCAGTTCTCTGATGAAATTGTACTTGACTCTGACATGCTTAGTGCGCTCAGGAAACATATTGTTCTTCGACAAGTAAATCGCACTCTGTGAGTCACTGTAGAGATCCGCGGCTTCCTGCTTGAAACCTAACTCCTCACAGATGCCTTTTAACCACACTGCTTCTCTGCTCGACTCCGCAAGAGATATATATTCAGCCTCTGTTGTCGATAGAGCTACCACCCTTTGTAAACAAGACCGCCAACTCACCGTGTTACCCCCCACAGTGAACACAAAACCCTTGATTGATCTGCTTCGATCCTGATCCGAAGCGTAATCAGAATCGCAGTGCCCCCTGACCTGAAAATCTGAACCTTTCGAGAACAAGAAACTCAAACCTGCAGCTCCCTTCAGATAATGCATCATCCATTTAACTGCTGCCCATTGTTCTGTTCTTGGTTTTCCCATGTATCTGCTTACCAAGCCCAAGCCATACGCCAAATCAGGTCTTGATCCTACCATTGCATACATAAGACTTCCCACTGCACTAGCATAGGGAAAATCTTCCATTTTCCTCATCTGATCTGCTTCTTCTGGTTTAGGTACATCTTTCAGTTTGAACTGTGAACCAATTGGAGTCTGAACTGAGCTCGCATCCAGCATTCCAAACGTCTTCAAAAACTGAAGTAGATATTTCTCCAGAGACAAACGTAGCGTTCCTATGCTTCTGTCCCTCAGAATGTCCATACCCAGAATGCGCCTCGCTGGACCCAGATCCTTCATGTCAAACTCTGCCTTTAGAATCTTCTTCAGCTGATCAACCTCCTCCTTACTCTGAGACGCTATTAAAATGTCATCTACATAGAGCAACAAATACACTCTCGACTCCAGCGTCTTCCCTTTCAAGTATACACAAGGATCATAGTGATTCCTGTTATATCTCTTCTTGATAATAAATTCATCAAATCGATGATTCCATTCACGTGGGGACTGCTTCAGCCCGTAAAGTGCTTTCTTCAGGAGACACACTTTGTCTTCTTGACCCTTCTTTACAAACCCCTCTGGCTGTGTCATGTAGATCCTCTCCTGAAGAACTCCATGAAGAAATGCCGTCTTGACGTCCATCTGCTCTAACTCCATATCAAACGTCACCACCGCAGACAGAAGCAATCTGATAGACACATGCTTCACTACTGAGGCGAAGACTTTGTTGTAGTCAATCCTTTCAACCTGAGCATAACCCTTTGCTACTAGCCGTCCTTTGTGCCTTGGTTCCTCCACCCCTGGAATCTCCGGCTTGTATTTGTAAATCCATTTGCACCCAATGACGTTTTGGTCTTTTGGTTTCTCTGTCAACACCCAGGTTTGATTTACTTCATGAGAGACCATCTCTTCACTCATTGCTGCATTCCATAGACCCCAATCTTTACTTCTTCTGGCTTCTGCATAGGACTTCGGCTCCTTAGTCTCTATCGCCTCCGCACTGGCAAGTGCATACGCCACAAGATCAGCATCTTCATACTTTGATGGAGGCTTAATCTTCCTTCTGACTCTGTCTCTTGCTAGAATGTAGTCACTTAAATCCTCTTCAGCTTCTTGAGAATCATCATCATCAACCTCTGAATCACTGGAGTCTGACAGATTTATCGGATCCTTGATGAGTCTCGCTCCACCTTTTGCTGAAGTCTCTCCCTCTGAATCGTCTTCTGGCTATAACTCCTCGAGCTCCTCTCTAAAAGAAACCTTCTTCTTAGATTTAGCTGTTTCCACGTTTTCAAGTACAACCTCGTGACGTCATCTCTTTGATTGTACAGCTTCTCCTCATTGAAACCGACGTCTTTACTGTTAACAATCTTCTCCTCCTCTAGAAGCCATATTCTGTACCCCTTAGTTCAAAGAGCATATCCAAGAAGAACTCCTTTTGTAGCCCGAGGACTTATCTTATCAGCAACAGTGTGAACATAAGAGATGCAACCAAACCGTCTCAAGTGGTCATAATGCGGTTCTGCCTTGACCATAAAGCTTCTGGAACTTCGAAATTTATAGCTGAACCTGGTGACCTATTGATGATATAAACAGCTGTTGACGCTGCCTCTGCCCAAAACTCTTCTCCCAAGCTTGTTTCGTGAAGCATGCTCCTTACCTTATCCATTATTGTTCGGTTCATGGGTTCGAAGACCCCGTTCTGCTGGGGAGTATAGGGACATGTCTTGTGATGCTTCACCCCCGTATCCTTGCAAACCTTTTCAAATAAGCTGTTGCAGAACTCCAGCCCATTGTCTGTCCTTAGACACTTTAGCTTTTGTTGAGTCTGATTTTAAACCAGTGTTTTCCACTCTTCAAACTTCTGAAATGCTTCATCCTTGGTCTTGAGAAAGTATATCCATACTTTTCTGGAGTAGTCGTCAATAAACGTCAGAAAGTACTTGCATCCTGAGAGACTGGGAGTCACGTTTGATGATCCCCACAGATCCGAGTGCACGTAGTCGAGTTTCCCTTTTGTTGAATGTTTTGCCTTAGGAAAACTCAACTTATGAGATTTGCCCATTGCACATGCATCACAGAAACCAAGTGAATCGATTTCCTCTTTCTTCAAATGGCCTCTTCTGACAAGCATTTTCATCGAGGACTGACTCATATACGCCAGGCGCGAGTGACACCTTCTAGTAGTATCAACTGCACTGCACGTCTCGCTTGAACCGCCCTCCCCTACTGTACCCTGTAGATAGTATAAGCCTTGATCATACTTTCCTTTCAGAACCTTCTTATTGTTGGGTCCGAATCTGGCCCGCTAGCTAGATACTAATAGACGGGAGCTAACGATGGGTTACGATAGGCCCACCATGGAGTAAAACCATGAAGGAAGTTAAAACAAGGCCGGAGGCTGAGCACAGAGAATATTCACAAAAGAGGCCACGAGAAAGAGGTAGCTCGCGACACAAAGGAAGAAGCGAAGGACCCGGTCAAAGGAAAGCTGGTGCAAATCCCTTAATTTACGGAAGATATCTCGGAACCAGTTAGCAACGATCAAACGAAGCCTGAGGCTATTTAAAGAAGAAGAACCCTAAGACGCCTAGCCAGAGCATACTTTTATCTTTTGTAATCACAAGAATATCATCTCTTGTAATCAACTTTTCGTCTGAATCATTAATATAATCACATTCATTCTATAAGTTCTAACGGGATTCATCCCACGTTATCTTTTCCTTAATTTTGACTTGATCTAAAATCTTGAAGTGAGTTTAATCCCTCACAATTGGCGCCGTCTGTGGGGACCAAGATAATCGAATCCCTTACTCTAAAAACTTGAGGATGAATCCAACTGATCGGACGACGAATTCATCTAACTCCGATCTCCCGATCCAGAGCACTAGCTCACCGAACCAAACTACCACTGGGGTAAGTAACCCAATATCCTCCAGGGAGACCCACTCCGGGCTTCCAACCCCCGATAATCCTCAGCATCAACCCACTCCAAATCGAATGGAGGCTCAACTTTCGAGATCGCCAGATGATGATGCGGTTAGTAGACAAAGCTCAAACGAATGAGCAAACAGTGCAACAGCTAGCCGATCGGCAGCAACGGTTCGAAGAGGTTACTAGATCTCTGACCGCAACAACCCGACCACCGCCACGTCAGGATCCGGTAGGCACCTTCCGGGATCGGTTAGCTGACCCTTCGTTCCCTCGAGGACGTCTAGATTTCTCCCATGATAGCACCATTCCAAGAGAACAAGGACCTGTATTCCAAACACCTCGTGCTAGAACAGTTCCCGCGTTTAATCCACCTATCACTGGTGCTGTGGGAAGCAATGTAGCATCGACTAGCTCCATGCCCGATCAGGCTACCGACCGGAGCACTCGCTTGCCACCTCCACCGCCTATTTCCAGGCCCGGAGAAGGAACATCCATCCCATCCGGGGGCAGAACATCAGCCTCGGGTTATCAAACCAGAAATTTCACCCTGAACCCGGACGAACACCAAAGGACGGATGCCGATCCCACGGTTCACCCCACTGATCCTGCTCACCAAAATAACCCGAGAGCCAGCGAACGACATAGCCCACCTACTGCCTGCGAAAATGACCGAACCCGGTTTCTCCAGGAACCTGCCCATCAGGTATCCGATAGTGATCCGACTGTCCTTCCTCTAGAGGGACCTGAGGCCATTCGCAGATACATCGCGCAGACTAACGCAGCTCTCCAAAAGTTGAATGCTCAAGTCCATAAGGCAACTAGTTCAGATCCCGAAATCGAGAGTTTGATCGAGGAAACCCGTGGGACTCCATTCACTGACAGAATCTCCAGCTCTTACATAAGAGACACTCGAAAAATTAGGATCCCCGAATACGATGGGACCTCAGACCCGAAGGCCTATTTGAGAGCTTTTCGATTGGCTATCGTAAAAGCTCATTTAACGAAAGAAGAGTGCGAAGCAGGATACTGCAGGACATTCGCCGAAAACCATGTCGGAACAGCCCTTGAATGGTTTTCTGGCCTTGAGCCAAATTCGATAGATAATTTCGATCAATTAACCAATGCCTTCATGAAGCAATACTCGACCCATATCCTGAAACAAGCATCCGAGGCTGACCTCTGGAAAGTTAAACAAGGAATGGGAGACTCGCTACGAGCCTATATCGAAAAATTTAGGGCAGTAAGAACCAAGCTCTCAAACCCCAACTCTGAAGTTGCCATCGAAGCCCTTAGAAGAGGTCTCTGGTATAAATCAGAGTTCTGGTCGGAGTTAACACTCAACCCTCCTCCAACTATCGATGACGCCCTTCATAAAGCCTCTAGATATGTTACCCTGGAAGAGGAAACATCAGCGTTGGATAAACTCCACAAGAAACCCCAAAATCACCCGAAGGTGAAGCGTGAGCGAAAGGACCTCACAAAAGGGGAACTTCGAAACAATCAGACCGGGGAGAACATTCTTACGTGGTCGAGGAAGATAAGGAGGAGAAACCTGTCGCCACGACAAATAAAGCCCCCTGGTCAAAAAGCTACGACGAGAGCAAACACTGCTCTTATCACGATCGGAAAGGACATTCAACTGAGGAATGCTGGGACCTCCAACGACAACTGGCAGCCAAATTCGCAGCTGGAGAAATAAAAGGCGTGTACCTCGAAGCCACAGCCATATCAGAAAAGAGGTCGAGACACCTCAAAGCGAAAGATCACCCGAGAAGGAGACGGATTCGCCACCCCAGCTCCCAAGAAAAGAGTCGATATGATTCTTGGAAAATTCCCTCAGGGAAAAAGCCTACAAATCGAGGCCCTTCTGAGCAAACCACTACCTCCATCGAGCTCCAGCTCAAGGGTGGATTATATCCTCGGAGGGTCCGATATGTGTCAGGACTCCGTTAATTCTATTAAAAATCACGTACGGAAGGCCGCGTCCAACGCTCAACCTAAGCCTCCTAACCCCGAGTCCAACACTAAGATCTCCTTTTGGGAAAGCGAGACGTCAGACCTCGACAGGCCCCACGACGATGCCCTAGTCGTCACTCTGAATATTGCAGTGCGAGGTGCCTAAACTTATGATAGACAGGAAGTTACGTGGACTTAATTTTCTACAATGCCCTGAAAGGGATGGAGATAGATGACTACGAAATTATCGACCAGAAAGCCAGTCTCATAGGCTTTTCCGGAGAAACAGCTACCTCCTTGGGAACTATCAAACTCCCAATCATAGCTGGCGGAATCATGAAGATGACCAATTTCGTAGTCATCGACAGACCTTCCCCGTTCCATGCGATCCTTGGAAGACCCTGGATCCATAAGATGAAAGCAGTAGCTTCGACTTATCACCAATCGTGAAATTCCGACACCGAAGGATAGCTACCTTGCATGGTAGCCAAAAGATCTCCGTGGTCTGTTACCTAGGAGGATTCGAAATTCTCAAAGAATCGCCCCAATAGCAATTACAGATCCAGGAAAATCGTGAGATACAGCAAAACGTTTGAGGTCCCCCTAGGAACCTCACCGAACAAGTTAGCATCGACGACTCGAATCCTGAAAAACAGGTACACATCGGATCCGAGCTACCTCTCGAAACTAAAAAGGAACTCATCGATTTCCTAAAAAGCAACGTTGGAACATTCGCATGGACCACCAGTGACGTGAAAGGCATCGATGCGAATGTCACCACCCATAAGCTTAACGTAGACCCCACTTTCAAACCCATCAAACAAAAACGCCGCAAGCTAAGCCTAGAAAAGGCTCAAGCTGTTAACGACGAGGTTGACCGACTAACGAAAGCCGGGTCCATTCGAGAAGTACTCTACCCTGACTGGTTGGCTAATCCCGTAGTCGTAAAAAAGAAAAACGGGAAATGGAGGATCTGCGTAGATTTCACCGATCTAAACAAGGCTTGCCCCAAAGATAGTTTCCCGTTACCTCACATCGATCATCTGGTCGAAGCTACAGCTGGCCATCAACTCTTATCCTTCATGGATGCCTTTTCAGGATATAATCAAATCATGATGGATCCTGAGGATCAAGAAAAAACCGCATTTATAACCGAGCGTGGAACCTATTGCTACAAGGTTATGCCATTCGGTTTGAAGAACGCAGGAGCTACTTATCAGAGGTTAGTGAATAAGATGTTCGCTGGACAACTCGGAAAAACTATGGAGGTCTATATCGACGATATGTTAGTTAAATCCTCAGCCGGAGAAAATCATATTTCTCACTTAAAGGAATGCTTCGACATCCTTAACAAATACGATATGAAGCTCAACCCCGCTAAATGTACCTTCGGGGTACCTTTGAGCGAGTTCCTCGGTTATCTCGTAACCGAAAGAGGCATCGAAGCCAACCCAAAACAGATAGCAACCTTCTTGGAAATGCCGTCACCTAAAACAACCAGAGAAGTACAAAGATTGACTGGACGAATCGCAGCATTGAACCGATTCATATCCAGGTCTACCGATAAGTGCCTCCCGTTCTATAAACTTCTAAAAAACAACAAGAAGTTCCTATGGGACGAGAAGTGCGAGGAAGCCTTCAAGAAAATTAAAGCCTACCTCTCCGAACCCCCAATCCTATCCAAACCAGTAGTAGGAGAACCACTATACTTGTACCTCGCTGTATCAACCGCAGCGGTTAGCGGTGTGCTGGTACGAGAAGAACAAAACGAACAGAGACATGTCTATTACGTCAGCAAAAGTCTGATAGACGCCGAAACGAGGTACCCTACTATGGAAAAATTAGCCCTAGCAGTCGTGACAGCTGCAAAGAAACTACGACCCTATTTCCAATCGCACTCGATCATCGTAATGACCTCATATCCATTACGAACGATCCTGCATAGTCCTAGCCAATCAGGACGATTAGCTAAATGGGCCATAGAACTCAGCGAATACGACATCGAGTATAGACCTCGAGCTGCAGCAAAGGCTCAGGTCCTCGCCGATTTCGTCATCGAGCTGGCATCTGAGCACCTAGATTTAGAAACTGAAGCCCCAAAGTGGAGCCTATACGTCGACGGAGCCTCATCGAAACAAGGTTCCGGTATCGGTCTAAGGCTGACCTCCTCCGCTGGAGAGACCATCGAACAATCCTACAGGCTCGGATTCAGCGCTTCTAATAACGAGGCCGAGTATGAAGCATTAATCGCAGGGTTAAAACTCGCCCTAAGCCTCGGAATCGAGAGTTAAATGCCTATAGCGATTCACAGCTAGTAGCTAGCCAATTCCACGGAGAATACGAGACAAGGGACTTAAGAATGGGGGCATACCTCGAAGTTGTCCAGAACCTCACTAAGCAGTTCAACAAGTTCGAGCTAACAAGGATCCCACGAGGAGAGAACTCCTCAGCAGACGCGCTGGCTGCTTTAGCCTCCACATCAGACCCCCTCGTAAAACGGATCATACCCGTAGAGGGGATCGAAAAGCCAAGTATCGACATAGCCACTAAAACTGAGATCGACAGCAAACCAAAAGAGCAAACAGAGGTTGACCACCATCAGACGGTAGCAACCAAAGTTCTCACAACATTCTGGTTCCCGAAAACCAAAACGGGCAGCTTCAAAAAACATAACTCCGGGGGCATGATCCTGACTCCGGACTCATATGTCTACGCAGCCAGAACCAAAAGTCGTTCCGCCCTTGAAAATACATCCGGGGGCACGACACAGACTCCAAACGAAGACAAAACTGAATATATTCCCCGGAACTCGGACCCTCTGGAGCCTAATCCAATGAATATCTCCGGGAGCACTACGACATCCAGTCACGATAAAACCCGAGAACATTGCCCCGAACAGGAACAGGAACCCCCCTCGTCTCTTCATGACAAAATCATTGAGAGAGAGGACTGGAGAATACCAATTATGCAGTACAATTTGGAGGGTGAGACCCCACCCCATAAATGGGAGGCTCGAAAGCTCAAAGCATTAAGCGCAAGATACTGCATAATTAATTATGTCCTCCATAAACGAAGCATTTCCGGACCTTACCTAAAATGCGTCCATGGCCTCGATGCCATCAGACTCATGAAAGAAATGCATGACGGCTCCTGCGGAAACCACGCCGGGGACAGAGCTCTAGCTATCCGAATTCAAAGACAAGGCTATTTCTGGCCTACCATTATCGCTGACTGTGAAGCCTACTCCTCCTCGTGTGACAAATGCCAGAGGCATGCACCGATTATACACCAGCCCGCGGAAAAATTTCCTCGATATCCGCCCCGTACCCGTTCATGAGGTGGTCCATGGACATCGTAGGACCACTAGTAGCGTCAGGAAGTGGAAGAAAGAAGCTACGTTTCCTTTTAGTCTTAACAGACTACTTCACGAAATGGATTGAGGCTGAGGCTTTCCAACAGGTAACTAGATTCGAAGTCGAACGATTCGTATGGAGAGACATTGTTTGCCGACACGGCGTCCCATACGAAATCGTGAATGCATAATGGAGGACAATTCATATCACGTGACTTCAAAGCATTTTGTGACAAATGGAACATCCGTCTCACCTTTTCAACACCCGGCGTCCTCGGGGAAAGCGGTCAGCGGAGGCTGCTAACAAATCAATATTAGCAAACCTCAAGCATACCGGAACCAATAAACAATCCTGGTCTGGCAAATTACACGAAGTCCTCTGGGCATGCCGCACCACCCCACGAAAGGCTACAGAAGAAACCCCTTTCTACTTAGCCTACGGGATGGAGGCTGTCGTCCCAGCCGAGACCATCACCGGGAGTCTCCGTCGAGAGCTCTGTACGTCTGATCCTGAAGCTAATAACCAGCTCTTATCAGACACCCTCGATTTAATCGAGGAACGACGAGACCAAGCCTTGCTTCGCATTCAGAACTATCAACAGGCAATGGCCCGACATTACAACTCCAAAGTCAGACCTCGACAGTTCGCCGTAGGCGACCTAGTACTTAGGAAAGTTTTCGAAGAGACCAAAGAGCCAGACGCCGGGAAATTGGGAACCAATTGGGAAGGTCCCTATCGGATCATCCACGTGGTATGACCGGGCGTCTACAAGCTCCTTAAGGTACGAACCGGGGTACCTGAAATCCGATCGTGGAACGCCACGAATCTCAAGAGATACTATCATTAGGTACCTAAATTCCTTGAACTACGTTAGGCTTGATCCCTTGACTGGGTACATAGGCAACTCCGTTATGAGTGCAGTCCCAAACTCATTTCAGCACTCTTTTCACCATAGCCAAAGGGGGCATATGTTTGATCAAGAACAATTAGCCTAAACAGCAATCGTGTTACTATTACAATACCATGTATTCTATAAACATTATCAATAAAACAACTACCCTCGACATCTCAAGTTTCAACATCAAAGATCTTAAAATCCTTCGAATAAATTCAGGTCTCCGCGAACCTGAACCTAAGGTCTCAAAATCCTTCGAATTGGTTCAAGTCTCCACGAACCTGAACCTAAGGTCTTAAAATCCTTCGCACAAATTCAGGTCTCCACGAACCTAAACCCAAGGTCTTAAAATCCTTAATAACATCAAAGGTCTTAAAATCCTTCGAATAAATCCAGGTCTCCGCGAACCTGAACCTAAGGTCTTAAAATCCTTCGCACAAATTTAGGTCTCCATGAACCTAAAACCAAGGTCTTAAAATCCTTAATAACCTCGAAGGTCTTGAAATCCTTCGAACAAATTTATCTTATCACAGATCTAAACCTAAGGTCCTAAAACCCTTAGTAATCTCGAAGGTCTTAAAACCCTTCGAATGAATTTAGGTTCCTACGAACCTAAACCTAAAGGCCTAAAAACCTTGGCAATTACAAAGGTCTTCAAATCCTTAACAAAATTCAAAAGGTCTTAAAATCCTTCAAATCGAACTCAGGTCCTTAAGTACCTTGAGCCAATCCCAATGTATCAGGAATTCCTTTCTAAGGTCCTCATCACCAAAAACACTCGGAGTTCTCGAGACCTGTTATTTACAGGATCCGAGACCTGATCCCGACAAGTCACTAGACCTCACATCTAATTTCAGCCTTATCCAAAATGGTTTAAAATAAGTCAAGTGACTTAGAGAAAGGACCAAATCAAGACTGAAACACAAGCAAAGGTTTAAAAGCCTCCCCAGGCCACTTAAGGTTCAAAAGATCTTAACATAAACGAAGGTTTAAAAGCCTCCTCAGGCTATAAGTCACGAAAACAAACGCAATAAAGCCACTTGGGCAAAAGTCTTAAAAGCACAAGAACATAATTCAAAAGAGCCTCAGCTCTTAATCTTCTCTGTCGCCAGAGCCCCTCTCGGCATCCTTATCTCCCTTGACCGGCTCGTTCTCTTTGACTGGGACTCCTTCGTCCGTCCCCTGGTCGTCACCTCCCAGAGTCATCTCGACAGGAGCTAAGACAGGATCCACCAAGCCTAAGTTAGAACCATACTCTCCGGAAAAGGACGGATTAAACATATTAATCTCAAAAGTACCCGAGCTCTCCGAAAGCTGTGGAAGGGGAAGCTTGCTAACTGAGAAGTCAGAAACCTGAGCCTTCTCATACGCAATGGTCGCCTCTGGGATCAGAGCCATCAGGCAATTGTACTCTTCCTCCGCTTTCGCGATCTCATTGTTCAGCATATCCTTGAAGTTCGGTATTAGCACGAAGCTCTGGCGTAAACTAGAGTCGACCTCGTCTTTCTTCCTAGAGAACTTCTCCTTAACGGAGGCTAGGATCTTGTTATAAGCATCGGCAACCTCCTTCTTCCCTCTCCTAACGGCTAGCTTTACCTCTGCCTCCTTATTCTTCTGGCTATCTTGAGACGAAGCGATCAGGTCCCGAACCTGCTGCTCAGCTATCTTACGGGCAGCCTCCAACTCGTTAATCCTCCTGCTCTTCACCTGGATATCGATCGCTTGACTCTCGATCTTCCCTAGCTGGGTATCGGCTTTAGAACCAAGTCTGCTGACTTCGGCTTGGAGTTCGGAGACTTGGACTCGAGTCTGATCGAGCTCTGCTTTGGTAGCCTTGACTAGCTATGTGACCTGAGCTAACTCCCCAGCACCGGGAGCATTGTGCAAGGCATTCTCAAACTTAAGCTGAGCCCTGTTAACAGCTCCGGCCAACTGCAAAAATATAACAAAATGTTAAATGTCTTTCTAAGAAAAGAAAACCAGAAAAAATTGAAAATTTAATACCTGACCTAGGTAATGAGCTATCTCGAGATACTCATCTTTGTTGGTCAGGTCGTTGATTGAAGGGAGGGAGCATCCTGTTCTCTTCATGTGCCTCATCATCGTCGCCAGGCCCCAAGTATCATCCAAGACCGATCCAGGTTTTGAGTGGGTGAAATTCCAGCCGACAGTTCCTCCTCTGGAAGACGAGGAGGAGGACCTGGAAGGCCTGTCGCCCTGATCGGTCCTGGGTCTCTTATTTCTCGGGAGCTCGACCTCGGGAGTACCCTTAGACACCTGGAAAGCAGCTTCCGGTACCGGAACCTCATAATGAGGAATAGCGTCCTGAGCTCTTGGGCCGGCGGGGCTGACATCTCTAGCAGTCTGAAGTTCCGTCGTCGAGGACCTCCTTCACGAACTGAGGAAGGATCCTCCTGATTCTTCTCACTCCCGTGAGGTGCTAACTGCTGGCGGTCTACCCTTGATGCGGAATGGCGGTTGAAGAGGCATCTTGTTCGTTTGAGTCCTTTCGGTTTCGGAAGAGGAACCTCATAATGAGGAATAGCGTCCTGAGCTCTTGGGCCGGCGGGGCTGACATCTCTAGCAGGTACAGAAGTTTCGTCGTCAAGGACCTCCTTCACGGAACTGAGGAAGGATCCTCCCTGATTCTTCTCACTCCCACGTGAGGTGCTAACTGCTTTGGCCGGTCTACCCTTGGTACGGAATGACGGTTGAAGAGGCATCTTGTTCGTTTGAGTCCTTTCGGTTTCGGAAGTGCTAGCTCCGGTCGAGATTGATACCACCGAGTTACCTTCAGAAACTAAATAAACAGAAAGTCATCAAGGCTCGCAGATCTTAAAAAACCAAACTCGAGTCAGAGGAAAGAGATTACCTTCTAGATCTGCGGCGGACACATGATCTAAAAGGAAGCGTTGTAGCGATCCGAATCTAGCTGAACCTATCCGCGAGGTAGTATAGGCTCCCAAGGTACAAGGACTTTGCTGCAGTCTCCGGAACAGAGCTCTGGTGAGTTTGCCTGAGAGTTTCAGAGGATCCTCAATAACTGCAAGCGGAGCCAAAGAGTTAATAGATCGCAACAAAAAAAAAATAACGATGAGCACATCCCTAAAAATCCTAACCGGAGGCATCGGACCAAGTAGCTTTGAGGTCCCGACCCACGGGAACCGTCAAAGGATCAATTTTGACATAGAAATACTTCTTCCTCCAATCATCGTCGCTACCAGAGAATTTGAAAATACACAACCTGGGGGGACCAGGAAGATAATAGGTTCTGCTACCACCTTCCTTTGAAGAGCTCTCTTTTATCGAAAAGAGGCTCATCAGATCGGTGAGTCCGACGGTAATACCCTTCTCCTTGGACCTAGTGATAAAACCATTTATCACCCGGATAACCGAAGGGCAAAGCTGGGAGAGGGCTAGTTGGTAGTGATCGAGGAGATCCAACAGGAGGGTCGGAAGTGGAAATCTCAGATGACACTTGGAGATGTACTTCTCGTGGACACAGAACCAACCCTTCGGAGCTGTTTCCGGGATTTCGTCGGGTTTACAGGCCCTGGCAAACTCTTTCCGGCCGTGAGCTTGGACCATCAGGTTAACAACCTCCTGATTCAGTAGCAAAGAAGGCGAATGAGATCCAGAAGGGACGCCCCCACTGGAGCCACCTATCCTCTTCGCCCGCTTAGAGACTCTCGTAGCGATCGTCTCCTTGGCTTTTTTCTTCTCTCGCTTCATATTTTCCTCAATTTCTTGCTTAACCTTCAGCAATTTAGCTCCGGAAGGAGTGATTCCGATTTCTCCAGAACCTTCCTTTAGGTGACTCATAATGAGGAGAAGTAAAGAAAATCGAAGGATAGAAAATAAAAAGAAGAAATCCAACTAGCAAAACGAAATCTTTGAAAGCAAGGATTTTTACAGAGAAGCAATCGAAAACAAGTTTAAAAAAAAAAAGAAAAGAGACGCAGTAAAATAAAGGGAGAGAAGGGAGGTTACCTAGGAAACCGAATCGAGACGTGGGGAAGATGGAGAGCGTAGTAGTTAATGCTCGCAGCTTTATATCCCATCAAACCTCGAGATTCGGAGAGAACTTTTCGAATTCTCTCTATCTGAGGCGTTGATCCCGTTAAATACAATTATAGCCGTCCGATTAGGCAAATAATATCTTCAAAAAGAGATAACTGGTAATCATTATCTCAACGAAAAGATTGAGTTCAGGCGGAGGGTTTAGCTTCCGAGACGAAGAATCTTCCCTCGAAAGCTGGGGGCAACTGTTGGGCCCGAATATGGCCCGCTAGGTAGATACTAATAGACGGGAGCTAACGATGGGTTACGATAGGCCCACCATGGAGTAAAACCATGAAGGAAGTTAAAACAAGGCCGGAGGCTGAGCACAGGGAATATTCACAAAAGAGGCCACGAGAAAGAGGTAGCTCGCGACACAAAGGAAGAAGCGAAGGACCCGGTCAAAGGAAAGCTGGTGCAAATCCCTTAATTTACGGAAGATATCTTGGAACCAGTTAGCAACGATCAAACGAAGCCTGAGGCTATTTAAAGAAGAAGAACCCTAAGACGCCTAGCCAGAGCATACTTTTATCTTTTGTAATCACAAGAATATCATCTCTTGTAATCAACTTTTCGTCTGAATCATTAATATAATCACATTCATTCTATAAGTTCTAACAGGATTCAGCCCACGTTATATTTCCCTTAATTTTGACTTGATCTAAAATCTTTAAGTGAGTTTAATCCCTCACACTTATCCCCTTTGAAGAACTCAACTTTGAAGTCAGATCCACTGTACTTACACCCTGACTGCTCTAACTGCCCATAGGAGATGAGGTTCCTGCCCATATTCGGAATATATCGCACTTGACTCAGAGTAACAACCCGTTCCGTCGGGGTTATCAATAGTAATGGTCCCTTGTCCCTTGACCATACAGTAAGTATTGTTTCCCATGAGCACCTTGTTACCCTCAAACTCTTCGAACTGTGATAAAAGCTCACGTCTGGGTGTTATGTGAAAGGTACACCCAGAGTCCAGAACCCATTCATCGCTCTTTGCTAGAAGACTTGCGGTCAGTGCTATTGAGGTAGGAAGCTTCATTGCGGCGTTTGCGGAAGTCGATGGCTTGCTGTGGTCCTGCTTGTTTCGTTGTGGGCAGTCTCGTTTCCAGTGATTTTCATCACCGCAAACCCAGCACGTCTTAGGTCCAAACTTTGTTCTTAACTTAGACCTTCCCCTTTCATAATCCATGCTCCTTCCTCTGTTGTTGTGGTTTCGAGACCCCTTCTTATCAGACCTTCCTCTGCCTTCCACATACAACCCTTCTGTTCCCTGCCTTGACTTGTTCTGAGTGCCCTTCTGTCGAAGCTCTGCTTCCTTTGCATATGCGGACGAGAATACTTCACTGACTGTAAGAGTCTCTTTTCCTGTCCCATATTTGAGTGTATGAACCAACGGTTCATAGGATGCTGGAAGGCTTGTCAGGAGTTGAATTGCTTGATCCTCATCACTCACCATGATCTTTAAGCTTGCAAGATATGCAATGAGCTTCAGGAATGTATCAAGATTCTCCTCTATTGTCTTTCTTTTCTCCATCTTGAAGCTTGCAAAGCTCTGCTTCAGATATATATGATTCGGAAGAGAATTCGTTTGATAGTCTTGCTCCAGAGCCTTCCACATACCCAACGCCGTGGGCTCATGCATTATCTTCCTGAGAATGGTGTCACTCAGACACGTTCCCAACAAATTCTTGACCCTGACATCCTTCTCAGCTGATTTGGGATCAACCTAGCCTCCTTAGCTCCTCTGTACCATCTGCCTTGTTGTCTGAAGTAGATGCCTCTTCCTCACTCAATACTGACCCCAGACCTTGAATCTCTAGCTGACCAAGCAGCCTGTACTTCCATAAGCTGAAGTCACTCTTGCCATCGAACTTTACCATCTCGAATTCCCTGGCGATGGATCCATCCTGACTAACTCTTGATCTGATTATCACCTGCAGATAATAAACAGATTTTCCCAAGAAGTTTATCAGTAGCAATCTAGTTCTAGATTCGGATCAATGACCATCAACGAAAATAGATATGATGTTATCGATTCAAGCTAAACAGTAGAGAAATCAATCTAGGATTACAAGTAAAGAATCGTAAGAAATACTCCCCTGGCGATCTTGAGATCTTTTTCCGATCGATCAATTGGATCTTATCGACTCTAGGTTTTCTGAAGCGATCGATCTCCCTTTCTCGAGCTTATATTGTCCGCCACTGGTTAGATTTGGATGATCTTGACTTAGTAGGCTTTCCCCCTTCCGTGACCTTGGAATCGACCTTGTATCTTCCTCCGCGAACCAGCGCTCTGATACCACTTGTAGCCGATACTTCTCCGATTCGACTAATCTCACAATTCTCTCGCTCTCGTGTGTTAGAAAACTAGAAAAGAACGAAAGAACACACACGATTACAGAGTTCCCCAAACACCGGTACTTCTCTCTTCAGGATCGGTGTCTCGGAATGCACTATGAGATAGATCGTTCTAGAGCTTAGCTCCGTACAATGGAAGCGAACACTCTGACTCTCGTTACAAGAAGTAAAGACGACCCCTTTAGCTCTTCACCACAGCTCCGATCTTAAGTCTTCTATATGGGCTTAGACTAACCGACACGGCCCACTTCAAGCACCCCGTATCATCAAAGCCCAACTTACTTGTCTATCTCACTTACGGCCCAATGATCAAGATGACCGTTAAGAAACCGTTAACACCTCGAAACAAAGAATCACTCTTCACAAAATTAAATCAAGAAATAAACTGAGATCTAACTCTAGTCAACAAACATGGGTAGATGTAGATACTTATATTAGTGTTTCAGAGTATGAACCGAGAGTTACTATCGAGCTCAACAATGGTGAGAGAGAGAGAGCTTGAGAGAAGACGATGAAATGAAAATTTTATGTATCCCTTATTTAAATGAATAAAGTGTGACTATATACACTTGAGTAATTATCTAACCGAAAAAATTGGATTCTGATATTTACAATCACTAAACCAAACCAAATTAATTCTATATATTTGATATTCCCCCTCAAGATAGAGTATATATATTAATGATCTCTATCTTGCACAATAGATGTCTAAAAGGTGTAGGATATAACAGTTTAGTGAGAATGTCCGCGAGTTAGTTGTGAGACCATACATGAAGAGTTTATAACCAACCAAGCTGGATCTTCTCTTGGACAATGTAAAAATCATGCTCAATATGTTTGGTGTGCCCGTGGAATATCGAGTTATTAGCTATATGCAGTGTTGTAGTGTTATCACAATATAAAGGAGCAGGTTCTTAAATGTCTATCCAGAGATCTTGAAGAAGAAACCGCAACCAAATCATTTCTTTGACAGCATCACACATTGCACAATATGTCTAAACTCCTTAAAATATGTGTATAAAATTAGAAAAACCTTAACCAATATGTATCATGAAAACTGCCAAAACATATTTTTGTTATATCATTTATATAAATTATAATTTCTTTTAGTGATACCCTTTATGCTTGATATTGTGAAATTAAATAGGTCAATGCATTGTGTTAAAATTGGACTGATCTACACATCTGGTCTATTATTTTGTCAATATTCATATATTTCCAGCAAACCCCACCCAAATTTTTTCATTTTTAGCTAACACTATACAATTTCAAAACAAGAATTTGGTTAGAAACTAAAAATTACTTTAAATATAACTATAACTAGATCTCGATCCGCGCAACCGCGTGAGTTTTATTTTCATTTCATAAATATATAACTAAAATTTTTAAATATATATTTTATATGTTAGTATTTTATATTGTATAACTAAACAGAGAATCACATATAAAATATGTGTTTTTTTAATTTGGATAGTTTGCCTAAATGCATTTAAAAAAAAATTAGTTAAACTATTGAAATAATATTTTTTAGAATAATCTATGTTTTCATATTTTTAATGAATATTAAAATTTTAAAATTTTCTGATAGCATATTTATAAATAAAACATAAATTAAAGGTTAGTTATTAAATTTATATTGTGTATATATTTATTTTTTAAAATATATTGCTGGGAGATTAAAAATAAATAAAAATGATATATAACTATTAGACAATATATTGTTGTGAGTTACAAAAATATATGTTAAGAATTTTTTTCTTGTAAAAAATATTACATGATTTACAAATTTTAACTCATTTTAACAGTGGGTGATATTTATTTATTTAAATGAAAGCAATTTTTAAAAAGAAATTAGGTTACTTTGCTAATATATATAATTTTGTTATAATTATTTCATATAGCAGATCTAATTTAATACAATATAGACTATAATAAACTTTATAAAATATAGCATATAATGTTATTTTAATTAATATTAATTTATAATAACATTATATTGCTAATCACGAAATTAGTTAATGTATTATTTTATAAAAAATATTTAAACTTTTTGGTAAGATCTTGTTAGATTTTTTCAACATATTTTGTATGTTTAGGTGTCATTAAAATTATTAATATATTGAATGTTATAGTGAGTCATGATAATAATATTATTAAAGAATAAATGTAACATGACTTTTTAGGAATAGATCCTTTTTTAAAAAAAAATCACACATGAATCAAGGTTATGATATATAAAATACAAAAAAATGATTATTTTTAATAAAACAGAAAGTTATACACAAAACACTTACTATTTTACATCTCAGTTTTTAATTTTTTTAATCGTAAAATAAAGAAAATCTGCGTATGGCACGGATAAAACTTTAGTTAATATTTATGTATGAACATGAAAAAATCACCCCTTACTGAATCCTAAAATCTCGTAACGAATAATGATACTAATACTATTGTGACGAAAAATGTGTTTATCAGTTAACGCCACATGAATTTATTTATGTAGGAAAAAAGTCAAACTCTCTCTGGCTCCTTTCCCAATGCAGAGTGTTTGGAAGCTCCCTGGCTCAGCTTCCGCCGTGAATCCACCGCCTTCGCCCGACGGAGAACCACCCGACCCTGCCCTTCTTCCACCTGATCCCCCAGACCCTTCCTCACCACTTTCCTCCCACCAATTCCCTCCTCTTTCTCCTGCCTCTCAAACTGTTTCTAAAGCTTTTCCTTCACTGAAGTCTGTGCTCAAAAATCCCTCCAACTATGTTTCTGCGGTCGTAAAGCAACAACAAACAACTACTTCTACGGGAGCATCTTCAAAGCTACCTGTGGATAAAACAACTGGTTCTAAAGACCTCAACAACACTGTTCCAAGATCTGGATCTGGAAATGGAACAATACCCCACCCAATTGAAAATTCCTCTGTCCAACAACCTTTTACCATAATTCCTCCAACATCCTCCTCCCCCATCCTTACTAACAGTGCCTCAACTCCCATAAAGAATCCCCAAACAATCGATGCCATCAAAAACCCTACTGTTAATCTACCAACTAAGGTCCCCCAATCATCTCCAAACCTGATTCCTACCCCTGTGCAACCATTACCTGAAGTGAATCCTCCTGCTCCCCAGACACTGGTTGAAAAAATCAGAGCTTCAGAAGATAAGTCCCTCAAGAGACTTGCCCCAGTCACTATCTCGCAGGCAGGAAGGCCGCGAATCCTCATTCCTGATGCAGTCTTCCAAAAGGGGGCAGAACTCCATAAAGACTTCATCATCTGCTATTTTAATGGGAGATCTCCGCCTTTCCACCAGATTCAAAGTGTCTTCAATCACCTGTGGGGAAAAGGAAAGAAACTTGAGATTCATAATAATCCTCTAAATCACTCCACCATTGTCAGGATACCAAGTGAATACCTAAGGACAAAAATCCTTGAGAAAAACATCTGGTATGTTGGAGAGTCCATGTTCCATACAGCTCAGTGGTCATCACAGCACTCTAAGTCCACTCCTCCGCTAAAGGCAATAAAGATCTGGGCTCACTTAACTGGCGTTCCTTTGGACCTGCGTCACCAGGATGGTCTAAGTCTAGTAGCGGGTCTTGTGGGAGAACCGAAAGAAACAGATGACTTTACAAAGAACCTTGTAAGTCTCACTCTTTCACATGTAAAAGTGGAAGTAGATCTCACTCGACCACTGCCTTCGGTTGTAGAATTTGAGCGACAAAGTGGAGAAGTGGTTGAAGTTCAGGTTCACTACCCCTGGAAACCGCAAACATGTGCCCACTGTCAAGAGCTTGGCCACATTATGCGTAATTGTCTTCACTACACCCCCCCCTGCTCCAGTAAACCAAATCGACCCTCTTCCCAAAAATCCTAAGCCTCGCAACGTTATTTACCAAAGGAAATTTACTCCAAACCTGATCCCTACTGTGCCTGTATCCGCTGGTGCAGCCCCTTCAAACTCCACTGGTGCTGAATCCCTTGCTCCTGAAACATCAATCACTAACCCACAAACTAAAAAGCTTGACCCACCTCTTCCCTCTGCCACAAACAGACCAACCGTCCCCACTTTAAATCCTTCCCCTCCCTCCTCTCAAATTAATCCTCTTACTCCCCCTGATCCAAAAACGCCAACTCCCTTGCCCCCTGAACCCTCGGAAATGATGTTGATTGACTCTTCTCGTCTGGTAACTCCGCAACCTGTTTCACCAGATATCATCATCAGACCTTCACTAAAAAGATCCCGATCCTCTCCTACCCTTTCTCCACCTGCCTCTTCAAACCCAAACCCTTTTATTGCTCTCACCCCTTTTCTCTCCTCTGCTTTTGGCCATCCTCCGATAAATTCCAAGCATCCATCTTTATCCCTTATCCTTCCAGCTCCTGACCTTCCTCCTTCCATAGTTAACCGGGTCTCCTCTGCTAGAGAGGAGCCCACCCCTTTTTCCCAACGAGTGTAAAACTCTTTTTTTGGAATGTCCGAGGCCTAAATGACCCGGATAAGCATCGGCCTTTTGCTAGTTGGCTTTCATCCCATAAACCTATTTTTGGTACTATACTAGAATCTCATATTAAAGAACCCTTTCTGAATCCCTTGATGTCCAAAATCTGTCCCAACTGGAGTTTTGTCTCAAATCATGCTTCTGACACTGATGGTAGGATCATTGCAATCTGGCAGTACCCTATGCAGGTCCGCATCATCAACCAGTCGCGTCAAACTCTCACTTGTTTGTTGTCCCTTCCGAATAAGGAGCCCTTTTATTTCACTGCAATATATGCTTCAAATGAAGTAGGGGAGAGAATTGATCTCTGGGCAGAGATTCTACAACTTCATGATGCTCTTGACCTTGCAAATAAGCAGTGGATGCTTGGAGGGGATTTAAACCAGATAATGTACCCTTCAGAGCACTCATCTCCATCAACCTTCTCTGCTGATAGCCAAATGTACAACCTGAGGGATTGCTTTGTGCAAAGTGGCCTTTTTGATCTCAGATACTCTGGAACAAGACTAACCTGGACCAATAACCAACCTGATAACCCAATATCCAAAAAGCTCGATAGACTTCTCATCAACAACCTTATCCTCTCAGCCTACCCCCATGCAGCAGCAACCTTTCACCCAAACCTGTTCTCAGACCACAGCCCCTGTCTTGTAGACTTAGCTTTCAATCTCCCCAAAGCTGGAACCCACCCTTATAAATTTCCAAACTACCTCACAAATCACCCAAAGTTCTCTGAAGTGGTTCTTGACGCGTGGATTCAGGCCGGAAGCATGAGTACAAGCTTATCAGACTTCTGCTGGAAACTAAAGAGCATAAAAAAAGATCTCAAACGCCTGAATAAAGAAAATTACTCACAAATACAAGAGAGAGTGGCTGAAACTTACCTTCTGTTGCAATCTGTGCAGGTACAGGTTCTCCAAGCACCAACAAACCAACTACTTCAAGATGAGAAGGATCTTCACCAGCGCTGGCTCTTCCTGAGACAAATTGAGGAGTCATATTTCAGGCAAAAATCAAGAATCAACTGGTTAAAAGAGGGAGATTTCAATACTACCTTCTTCCATAGGATGTGTCAGATGAGAGCCAGCTACAATGCGATCAGATCCTTCCTATCTAGTGCTGGTGTGCTTATCACGGACCCTGAGGAGATGAGTTTGATGGCTGTTGCACACTTCCAATCTGTTCTAGGTCCACAACAATACCCTCCTCCGATCATCAGAACAACTTCAACTTGGTTCACTCAACTTCTCTCATTCCAGTGTACTGATCTACAAGCTCAAAAAATGTTGCTAATGCCCACCTCAGAGGAGATCCGCTGTCTGTTCTTCAAGCTCAATCCGAACAAAGCCCCTGGCCCTGATGGTTTGACATCTGCGTTCTTCAAATCTGCTTGGCCAATTCTAGGAGATGAGGTGGTCAAATCAATTCAGCAATTTTTCAACACTGGCTTTCTTCCAGGAACTACAAACGCTACGATCCTTTCCCTCATTCCAAAGTTCCCAGGAGCATCAAAGGTCTCTGACTTCCGCCCTATATCTTGTCTGAACACAATCTACAAAGTCATATCTCGTCTCCTGGTAGCTAGGTTGAAGCCCGTCCTTCCTCAGCTCATTCTTCCATGTCAAACTGCTTTTGTGAAGGACCGTCTCCTACTTGAAAACACAATCCTGGCAAGTGAACTGATTCATGGTTACCACAAGAATAAAGGAGCAAAAAAGATAACTATAAAAGTTGACATAGTCAAAGCTTTTGATACCATCTCCTGGGAATTCTTGTTTTCTTGTCTTGAAGGTCTGCGCCTACCTATGCCACTGATCTCTCTCCTGCGAGCTTGTATCTGCACAACAAGTTTCATGGTGGGTTATAATGGAACTGTCAATGGCTACTTCAAAGGTAAAAGGGGTCTGAGACAAGGTGATCCACTGTCACCTTACTTATTTGTTGTAGCAATGAACTGTCTTTCTCACATGATTAACAAAGTGGCGGCTCAAGAGAGGTTAAAATATCACCCGAAGTGTAGAGGATTAAAGCTTACGCACCTGTCTTTTGCTGATGATCTACTGATCTTCATTGATGGGTCTATTGAATCGGTTCAGTGTGTCCTTCAAGTCCTTCATGAGTTTGAGCTGCGCTCTGGACTGGCTGTCAGCTTCCAAAAAGTGAGTTTCTTTTCCTCTGGCCTTTCACCACAGGAGATTGAGACAATCCAAGCCTCGACGGGGATGACTTGTGGCTCACTGCCTGTCCGCTACCTCGGTGTTCCGCTCAACTCTAGAAAGCTCAGCCTAGTCAGCTGTGAACCTCTGATTCACCAGATCAAGTCAAAATTCTCCAACTGGTCAGTCAAAACGCTTTCATTCTCAGGCAAGCTATTACTCATCAAAACAGTGATATCTGGTATTACAAACTTCTGGTGCTCTTCTTTTATCCTGCCCAAAGCATGCATTGCACGAATTAACTCTTTATGCAGTGTATTTCTCTGGAAAGGAGATATAGAAAGTCATAACTCAGCGCGTGTATCATGGGAGAAAGTTGTCCTTACCAAAGAGCAAGGAGGACTGGGAGTGAAGGACCTCTACTACTGGAACAAATCATGCTGCCTCAAACTGATTTGGATGCTATTCTTCAGAGCAGGATCCATATGGGTCGCTTGGTTCAGAGATGTCATACTCAAAGGATCTATACACAACTACTGGACAACGAAGCCTAGCCAATCATACTCCTGGCTAGCGAACAAGCTCCTAAAAATGAAGAATGAAGTCTTCCCTCTCATCAAGCAACGACTAGAAAATGGCAACACTGCTCGGTTTTGGCACGACAATTGGTCCCCCCTGGGATGCTTAGCAAACTTCTTAAATGCCTCAGTTTCAAGACTCGGAATTCCTCTTAACTCAACGGTGGCGGACCTTCACAGGAATGGCGAATGGAGAATACCACCAGCAAGAACGGATCCTCTGCTTCAACTACATGCTCACCTAACAACAGTAGAATTATCTGAGAATGAAGATTATTATGAGTGGGAAATTGATGGCAAGACTACTGAAGTTTTCAAGACGGGAGAGGTTTACACTTATCTGAGAGGACCAAGAGAAGAAGTCAACTGGGCATCGGTTGTTTGGTCACCCCATGGTATCCCGCGGCACAATTTCCTTACTTGGCTTGTTACTCTAGACAGATGTCCGACGAGGGATCGACTAATAAACTGGGGCTTGCAAGTGTCTCCCCTATGCCTCCTTTGTATCTCTGCGGCGGAATCTAGAGACCATCTGTTTCAAGAATGCTCTTTCAGCTTCGACCTATGGTCCCTGAGCGCACACAGATGCGGAATTGCACCAAGCTGTCAATGGATTGGAACTTTAACTCAGATGCAGAATCTATCAAGGCGAAAAGATCGGAAGGCATCGAGGATTCTTACTCTACTAGCGTGGCAATCAACAATATATGGGATATGGTTGGAGAGGAATGCACGCTTACACTCCAACACTTTCAAGTCTGTAGACTCCGTCTTCTCCACCATGGATCGCCAGATAAGGAACAAGATTTCATCTTTGCGGGAATCACACCCACTACTTTGCTCAGCCATGATGCAATTATGGATCAGACATGCATAATCTCCACTCGCGACCGCGTTCTAAAATCCCCACGAGATTTTTTAATTCACAGGATCATCGCGCCATGGAAATTGATCGATAAACTCTCACCGCTTTGGTTGCTTCGTCTCCACCACAAAGCATCATTCGACTATCGGACAAAAGTTTCACTTGGGTTCTACAAAATATGAGTTTTCTTTCTTACTGGGTTGGGCCTAAACTAAAACTATCTAATAGTTTGTACACGTTTTATTTTTTCTTTTGCATTTTAATTAGAAAGCCAAGTTACAAAAAAAAAAAAAAAAAGTGTTTATCAGTTTTTATTATTAAAAATATGTTAAACAATTATTCCTTTGAACTTATCGTTAGCGTAGAAGTTAGAACAATAGAGACACTTCAAGACAGTTTACACACCATTTTATTCTCCAAACGATCCTAGCAAAAGAGAGAGAAAAAAAAAAAAAAGCCCAAAGAGACCTTAAAAAGTTAAAACGACGAGTTTCGCCGATCCAAATCCCATTCACAATCTCATTCTTTTCTTTTCCCCTTGCTCACTCCAACAAACTATTCCCAGAAGCTCCCAACAACGACGAAACCTCTCTCTCTCAGATTCTCTCCGCTTCTTCGTCTCTCATGGCGTCACCGAATCAGGAAGCAATCAACACTTTCACCAGCATCACCGGCGCTTCTGAAGCCGTCGCCCTTCAGAAACTCCAGGTGATTCCGATTCGAATTCCTCATCCTGGATTCATGTTTCTTAGACGTTATCTCGATTGTTCTATAAATGATTTATCAAAGCTTATCCAGTCGAATCGTTTGATTATCGGATGCCTTTAGTTTGATCTCTGATGATGGCTAGGGTTAATAGATAATCTAACTGAGTTTCTAGAAGGATTTCTCTTCTTACATTGCTGATTATCTCTACGGATTCTACTGAATCCTCGATGACTATATGATTTTCGCCAGTGTTCTTTGGAGGTTTATCCGAAGTTTGTGTTGATATGTAACGTCTTAGTAGAGTTCTTGGCATATATAGCTTAACAATCATATCTTCTTTTGTTGTTATTCCAGGAGCATCGTGGTGATCTTAATCAAGCTATTAATGCATATTTCATCGAGGGAGATAGAAATGCGTATGCCATCCATCTCTCACCGATGATTTTATCTTCTTTTTCACATGAAAATTTAATCATTATTTTTGTGTGTTTTTCTTATTATCTTTGCGCAGAGTACGTGAAGCACCAGTGAATGTCCCTGAAGACGATGCAATGGATATAGATGATGTGATTCCTCCGTCTGCACAATCTCTTCTCAATGCAGCTAGAACAGCAGCTCCCTTTTCGCTTCTGGATTCAGATTTTGCTACAAGTATATTTGATAGGGATCCGCTCATGCCACGCCCTCCTTCCTTTGTTACTCATCCCAGAGAGGTTAGGCAGATACCCATAGAGGTTAAGGATGGCACTGGGCCATCAGAACGATCTCGTGATGCTCCTACTATTGAGGATGTTACGGAAACAGCACATGTTGTTGGTCCAGCTACCCAAGGGACGGTTATTGTAGATGAAGAGAGTGATGATGATGTTCCTTTTGCACCAACAAGGAGAAGTAGGCATGTTGTACCTGCTGGTCCTGCACCCAGTAATATTCAAGATTACGATGAGGTAGAAGAAGAAATGTTCCGAGCTGCCATTGAGGCCTCAAAGATGGAGGCTGAGGTAAGCTTTTTCTTTTTAAGAGGATGGGTAGTATTTGGGTTTGTTTTCTTTTTTCTTTTTTTTTTTTTAATCTTGGCTTATCGATCTTAACAAAATCTCAATTGTGTTATAGGGGTTAAGCAATCCTTTGCCTGAAGAGAGGCCGTCTCACATGGGAGATGATGATGACATAGCAAAGGCAGTCACAATGTCGTTGAAGGTCTGTGGTTGTCTCCTCTCTCTTTTATTTTCCTCTTCCATTTCCCATTGTTCTCTTCTGATATAAATGAGTGCAGTCAGCGGAGGAAGAAGTTTTGCGCAATCAAGGGTTTAAGGCCTCAACCTCAGAAATAGGAACTTCTGAAACTGCTGCTGCACAAGGACCTGAAAATACCCAAGCCCTGAACGGAAGGTTTGTTGTTTATTCCTGTAACGCTTTGTGTTATCTCTGAGCTTAATATCTCCAGTTGCAAAATCGTCCGTCTTAGCGGTTTATCTACTGGTGTTTGTCATAGAGTGAGGCCTAACAAATTGTTTTTTTTTTCTTATATTGTCTAGATTGGCTGCACCTAGCTCACCATTTGAGGATGACTCTGATGATGTTGATGATGAGCCTCTCTATAGACACAGGCCAAGACGTGTGGCATCTGGAACTCTGGCTCCACCTAACGCTGGCCGTTCCCGGAGTGGGAGTCCTGAAGGAGATAATCCAGTGGACAGTGGCAATAGGTTTCCTTCTGAGGTATCAATAAAATCTGTTTTGTTTCTTAGGCTGTGATCAAATCAGACTAGCATACAAGTATTACTGTACGGTTAAGAGTCCTAGATTAGCTAGTATTTGCTATTATTGATACTCTCTTTGTATATATGCTCAAGTGGGGAGGCATCTCGTCTGAGGAACATGATGAAGCTGTCATGCTCGAAGCAGCCATGTTTGGTGGCATTCCCGAAACTGGATATAATCATCTTCCATTCTTACCTCCTCAGCAGAGGGCACCACCACGTCCACCATCTCCTTCATTGACAGCCCAGAGGTTGATACGTGAACAGCAGGTTAGGCAACATTTACTGGCTGCTTGACTTAAGCCCCTTTTTTCTATTGAGGATTATATCGGTAATAATAGCTGCGACATCGTGCAGGATGATGAGTATCTTGCATCCCTGCAAGCTGACCGAGATAGAGAACTGCAGTCCATCAGAGATGCTGAGGCACGTCAAATAGAAGAAGAAGCAGCTAGAAAGGCTTTTCTGGAGGAAGAAAAGAAAAAAGAGGAAGAAGCTCAGAGAAAACTTGAGGAGGAACAGGTACGTCTTTTGAAACAAGTTTTTTTTTTTTTTTTTTGTTGGTAGTGGTTTGTGACTGGGACTCGTGTATGATTAGCTAAACCACGTGCACATTGATCTTGCTGAAGGCGGTTCTTTTGTTATTGATTACAGTTTTTTTACCTTCCGAATGTTGTTGCAGGAGCTTGAGAGGCAACTAAATGCAAAAGAAGCTTCTCTGCCAAAGGAACCACAAGCAGACGAAGAGAATGCTATTACCCTTCTAGTCAGGATGCCTGATGGAACTCGACATGGCCGCCGATTCCTTAGATCCGATAAACTCCAAGTGAGTTTCCCCAAAATTTATTTTCACTTTACTATTGCGTTTAATCAAATTATATAACCTTAAATAACAGTCGATGCCACTGTTTTTGTGCAGTCTCTTTTCGACTTCATAGACATTGCCAGAGTGGTGAAACCCAGGAGTTACCGACTGGTAAAAACTTGTGCATTTTTATCAATAAAATCTCTCATAAAAGATGTTTGTTAACTGACATAGTACTTGACCGGTTCTGCCCTTGATGGTGCTATTTGGAACAGGTGAGGCCTTACCCTCGGCATGCATTCGGGGATGGAGAAAGTGAGTCGACTCTGAAGGATCTTGGTTTGAGCAGCAAGCAAGAAGCATTGTTTCTTGAGCTTATCTGAGCAAAATGTTTATTCTCTTAAGATATATATCAGACTTTCTGCGTAGAACCTCGTTTGATTTTAAAGTTATGTGGTTTATCTTTCTTTCTATACAAAGAACAAAGTATATTTGTTGGGAGGGATTATAAGTTTTCAAACAATACGTCGTTTCAGTTGTATATGCCTTGCATTGTCTAGTGAAAGAACATGCCAAAGCAGAGTAACTTGTAAGAGAGATGCAAACATTAGAAACACCACCTCTCTTGTCCGTTTCACCTTTCAAACACAATCACACCCAAATCATCTTGTGACCACCTCCCACAAAACTTCAATCATTCCGCCTAAGCCGTGCCCATGTGTTAAAAAAAGCAAATGCCTCTGGTCCCACTTCATATGGTTGATAACTTAATTTTGGGGCCTCATCTTTTACAATCAATTGGTTTAAAAATATTTATGTCTATTTTTAATAATAGTTTCCAACAAATTTAATTGGTTGATCCTCTTACAGTCTACATTTTATATATAATTTTAGATTTTAAATATTCACTTATTTTTGTTTTATGTATATGTCAAAATTAATCTGAACTAAATTCGAAATCGCCGGATCCGGATTTATTTTTTTATTTTTAAATTAAAACATTTATATGTATATAAAACATTCGGGTAGCAATCCACACTTTATATATGTATATAAAACAATTTTTAATTTTGAAAAGCTCCTCTATGCTAAGGCTACATTCACAACATACAAGTGTAGTTAAAAAAAATTCTATAAGCAATTGAAACATTCGGGTAGCAATCCACACTTTCAACAAATTCAAGAACTTCACTATTTTATATAGATACATCAGTGAGTCGTTTGCATCAAAAAACACTTTTAAAATTTACCACTAGACCAAGTCTATTCTTTACCGAACTTATTGCCATGTCTAACTTTAAAAGAATCAACTCTTTTACTGAATTTCATAACATGAACCAACGCAGCTTATAGATTGAAATATAAAAGTGAAACTTACGCACATATAAAGATAGAAACAAGCTAGAAAAGAGTAAGCATAGATGACAAAAAAAAAAAAAAGAGAAAGCATCAGACAGAGAAACAAAGAAACGTCATATGTATTCATCATATGCATTCTATTTTAAGCAGTATAAAAAAATCCATCATATTCTTCAAAGCAAAATGAAATAAACGACTAATGTGAATTTTAATATTTATCAGACCGTAACAGCAAGAAACTCCAATAAACAACATGACTTGGGGACGGTAATTAAGCACAACATCACACCACTCAATCTTCCCATAAATCTCTTGTCCAACCGCAATCACAACACACCAAATCATCTTCTTCTCCCTACAGAAAACATCATTCTTCTCCCACAAAACCGCAATCTTTCCACCATAATTTACCAACCTTAGACGACTAAAACTCCTTGGAAGTTTAGGAAGTTTATCCAAACCCTTCACATATCTCCACAATCTTCCCTCCGAGTCGTACCATGAAAGCATTCTGGATAGTTTAGAACTGTAGATTATATTGTTTATTACACAAGAAATTCTACAGCTAGCCCAAAACATATGAGTCTCGTACTCTACGGTCGACATTCCATTTATTTTCTTTGGGCTTGTAAACCATACATTTATCCCCATACAGGTAAAACTTCCCGTCTATTGCGAAGCTGGTTAACATAGACTTTGTGCCTACTATCTCGTCTATAGCCATAGGGCATGTCACATTCTCCCATAACTGGGTTTTCGGATCGAAAATCTCAATCGAATTCGAGGAAAAACGTTCAATTTGTTCCATTGTTCCACTACATATAGTTTCTCATCCAGAAGACTCATGTGTGGGTTGCTTCTGTTCATCAACATGCTTGGAGCTTCGAGCCAGGTGTGAGACCGACAGTCAAAGATGAAATACCCTAGATAACGAGGTATCCCTAGTCGAAAACTCACCATTTACGTATTTGACAATGGTGTAGATTCAGAACCAATTGCACCATATGGCCAATACACAGCAGAGAAATGACTAGTTGGGACTGGGACCATAAGATTGTTGCTAGTCCAATTCGTCAGGATTCTATGTAGTCTAAAGCATTGAGCGAACCATCCAAAGTTAGGGTTAGGGTTAGGGGTTCGAGTTGGTCTTTCCCGTAGTGGGTTAGAACCACAACTGAAACCTAAGTACACATAAAGACAACTATCACTGTGGCCTAAGAGTGTTCGGGTCTGGTAAAGCTCAAGCGATGCAATGAGAGAGCGAAATTTCTTGGAAACTAAAAAGAAAATCGGGTAGTACAATCTCGAAACACGAGCTAAACAATTCAACAGCAAATCATCCGGAAGATGTGTGATCATACTGACCGGTGAACATTCTTGTCCGTTCTTCTTCAGCAGAAAAGGTTTAGAGAGTAATCAAACTCGTGAGCCCTTATAAAATATTTTTTTTTAACACTTTGTTTTATTAGGAAATCTTTTGGTGACGGATCTAATCATCTAAGCATATAATGCGGTGTGAAGGTGACACTGATCAGCAAACTATCATTCGAGTTTATCAAGATTATGTTGAGCTGGGCTTAATTTAGCCCATCACTTAAAAAATCAGTCCAAAGATTCGAAAATCTTTGTTTGAAAGTTACAAATTACGTTTGATTTATGCGTGGACATAACACTGAAAGGAACCACAAGCAGACAAAGTTTATTTTTATAAAACGAGTTCTCACGTGATATTGTGCGGGTTCGTTATACAATTTAATTAAAAATAAAAGTAAATAAAAAGGGTCAATTTTTTTTTTAAAAAGATTGGCCATCATTTTTATTGGACCTTGTGCGATGAAACATGTGAGGATGGAGAAGTAACATATTATTGAACATTTGCATTATACAAGTAATTTCAAGTATTTTAATTTTTCTTTCTATGAAAGAAAAAAAAAACATATGTGGGGAAGGCTTATAAGTAAAAAAACAATGAGAAATTGGCGATGTTGCACCCAAACGCACACATAACTTGCAATATACCCTGAATCTTGTAACATAAATTCGTTGGACGATTTTACCCCTGCCAGCTATGTAAACCTACCACGCCTAGCTTCTGTCTTGCGGGTGGGATTGTGTCAGACGCATCCTTTCGTCTATTGGATAATACAATGGTTCGTGACTTTTCAAGCTTCATCACGAAAAAGCGTGAATAAACTCTGACGGTTTCTGATGTGTTCATCAAAGAGTCGCATTTATTCTAATCCCCCAACTAATACATCTTCTTTATCTTCCATTCTCATCACCTCACCGTCGTCTGCTTCTTCATCTACATTCACAGTTAAAAAATTTGATAGAACCCTAAATTTCCGATTACAATCCCTCAGATTCTCTTTATACTATGTGATGGAAAATCTTCAGCTACCCTTCGAATGTTTGCCACCGGTGAGGAACCCTTGGGCGAGCGTGTTAACTCTTATCATAAGATTAAAAAACCGAGTTGTTAATCGAGGCACTTGAACCGGACGAGTTGGAGTTTCTACGGAATTCTACATTTGGGAAGATCATCGCCATTGATGAGAACCCTCCATTCTCCGGCACGTTTGGGCAGAAAGTCATCGTCAGGCTCTTAAAAGTCAACAAAAAGTACGAGGTTTGGTTTTTGTTCGCCGGAAATCCTATCAGAATGTTCCTCCGCGAGTATGCAATTGTTATTGGATTAAATTCTGGTAAGCTTCCAGAACCAACTAAGAAGAAGAGAAACCCTTTGAAGGAGAAGCTTTACTGGAACGAGCTTTTCGGATCTCTTAAGTTCTGCACTGTCGACACAGTCATCGATATACTGAAGAAAAAGGTTGTCAAAAGCAGAGAGGCCAGGATGAAATTTGCGTGTCTTGCTATCACTTCATCAATCCTATTTCCTTCTTCGCACATACCTCGCATCATCCGGGAGCATGTTGAACTCATCAAGGATCTTGATGAATTTCGGGCGTACCCGTGGGGAAGAGCTTCATTTCATACGCTTGCGTCCTCACTGATTTCGAAGGATGAAATTGCCTTAGCCCAATCATCAGTTGCAATTCGGGGTTATGTTGATGCAATTCAACTAGTTTTGCTTGCAGCCATCGCCCAGTTGAAAGAAGAAATCACACACACAGAGACTGTTGTTTTTGTGGAATCAGAAAACGAAGGCGAGACTCCTGACGAGGAAACGCCGTCTGACAACGAAAATGCGGTGAAGAACGATAAACCATCACATGCCACCAAGTATTGCCTCATTCCTGGTCACGCTAAGAACATCAATTCCGAGTGCTAGGTAACGAAACTTGCAAAATTGATCTATTACTAGCAATTTTTTATTTATTTATCAACTAATAAATCAATTATCTATGGTAGTTTACGATTTAGATGCATTAACGGTTTATGCATTATCCATACTGTAATTTATTTCAGTAGCTGTTAAGGGGATTATATATGTGACCACTTTATGCCTATGATCTTAATGCAATTATGATGTGAGCTAAATTCAAATATTAGTCTCTAGACGAGGCATTAGTCGGAATTACCCCAACATAGTTCCACCAATTAGTTGTGTTATGTTTTTTCTTTCAGATAACTTTTTCTTTTAACATTGTATCCTCATAGTTAACCGTTACCATGTTAGATATCCTTTAACTGTTCCAGATACTGATTGCAGCGCTACTAGAATGATTGTTTCTCCATCCATCTTTACACATGCCCGTTCTTCCTTGTTTGTAGGTGCCGTTAGGTCCATTCTTGATGACCTGTACAAGAAATGGTCAGCAGGTCTTGATTTCCTTTGGTTTGATGAGACGGAAGATGTGTTAGTAGACAATATGGTGCGGTTTATCTGTGAGGGTTTTGCTTTCCGAAAGAAAATGTTCAAAGGTGGTTTGACCGCGAACGATCTTGCATGAATGAGAGCAAAGAAGAAGCTCAAGAAAAAAGAAGCAAAAGAAAAAAATGAGAAGGACCCTATTGTCGAGGTTACAGATGGTGAGGCTTCCTCAGACCCCACATTTTAATTGCCAAATTGGTTTCCTCGCAGCTTGGTGACAAGTTCAGATCTTCACCCACAGATTTACATGATGAGCTTAGATCAATTGAGAAGCGTATTTACCAAGCACTGGACTTGAAGATAGAGAAACTTGTTGCATCAACTAATCACTCGCAGCAGGTAGCTCACCTCCAGTCTACTGTCGCTAGATTCCTCCAGGACATTGAGGCAAAGATTAGCAATGCCATTGTTGACCAAGTGAAGATCATGCAAACTGCAGTTATCAAAAGTGTTATCAAAGCCATTGCTAACAGCAGCTCCAGCCGACCTGTTTTGGAAGAGTATCTTGTCCTGAGAAGTCCTCTGGCATTTTGCCAAGCACCAGCCCGGTCAACTTTTGCTGACGTGCTGTTCCATTACACCCCACCCCGTCTGAAGTGGCTGACTCCCGCATAGAGGAAGTGCTGGTTGATCTGAACTCACCACAGGGGTTATTGACCCTGCTAACACAGATGCTGCACAACCCAATCTTGTCAACCAAGCAGGAGGCGTTGATGGCAATCACATGTCTGACCCGTAAGTCTTCAAGTTTTAAATATTCCTTTGCTTCACAGCTTGGTGACAAGTTCAGATCTTCACCCACAGATTTACATGATGAGCTTAGATCAATTGAGAAGCGTATTTACCAAGCACTGGACTTGAAGATAGAGAAACTTGTTGCATCAACTAATCACTCGCAGCAGGTAGCTCACCTCCAGTCTACTGTCGCTAGATTCCTCCAGGACATTGAGGCAAAGATTAGCAATGCCATTGTTGACCAAGTGAAGATCATGCAAACTGCAGTTATCAAAAGTGTTATCAAAGCCATTGCTAACAGCAGCTCCAGCCGACCTGTTTTGGAAGAGTATCTTGTCCTGAGAAGTCCTCTGGCATTTTGCCAAGCACCAGCCCGGTCAACTTTTGCTGACGTGCTGTTCCATTACACCCCACCCCGTCTGAAGTGGCTGACTCCCGCATAGAGGAAGTGCTGGTTGATCTGAACTCACCACAGGGGGTTATTGACCCTGCTAACACAGATGCTGCACAACCCAATCTTGTCAACCAAGCAGGAGACGTTGATGGCAATCACATGTCTGACCCGGTAAGCCTCCAAGTTATAAATATATATTTTCTTTACCCCCCCCCCCCCAGTTGTATTCGACTACCAATGCTGGTTAAATTTTCCAGGAAGCCGCCAAAGCAGTAGAGGATGTCTCACCACGCCTCGCTGAGCAGATGGAGTGCGTCGAGGAGGGCAACAACGGCATGGAGCAGATGACTCTCTCACTTAGCAGCTAAATTGGCTAAGTCTAGTAATTAAGAGTAGCTATATGTACTAAATGTTGGTAAAATTATTTAAGGGACACGAAGACCTTGTAAATGTTGATATGTCATTGCCTGGTGTACACACCCAAAGCAAAACGAACTCTCCTGCAGCAGAGGAAGTTGAGATGGACGAGGTAATCCTTTTGCTGCATCTCTATCTCATTTTTTACTCTTACCTATATTGCTGAGTTGTTACGTCTGTCCACATACGATCAGATGCATATACCTTATTATCTACTCAAAATGCTGTCTTTTTCACTCGACTCTCGCAGGAAGATGCACCTGATGTTACGGAGACAGTTAACCCGATAAATTATGTCTTACCTTCTAAGGAACCGGTAGAGGAGGTAGGCAGGAGAAAAAGGCCGAGGATAACCCCCGCTGGTCCTCAAGACTACAAGTGCGATCTGAAAGTATAAGCAGGTGTTACCATGATCCCCTATCTTGAGCAGCGTTTCAAGTTCATGGAAGAAACAGTTAAAAAAAAGTGTAAGTATATCGATTCTGATATGGTTAATTGTTAAGGTATTTATGTCTGCTTACACAATCCGTTAACTCTTAACTGGAAATCTTACAGGAGAATTGTGTTACGTAACGGGTATTCGGTTATTTCCTCGGAGTTCTGTGATATTGCCAACCGCACAACTATCTTGCCTACTGGGGTAAGAAAGAAATCCCTCCGCTTTTTTGGGTTTGTCACTAGTTTTAATGGCACTGACTTAAACATAACTCTAACAGGTTATGGACGCCCTCATTGGCATTGTGTCTCGTGGACCAGCTGCTGGACCCAATGTTGGTATTTACGACACCAGGCTGCCAGTAGCTCTAATGAACTACCACTCCCGTTTTGTCAAGACTGCGTTGAAAGACCGTGTGAAGATTAAGTTCACTGATGTCTCATTGGAGAGAGCCTCAGCGAAGTCGCTGGAAATGATTTATTTCCCATTCAACATGGAGAAACAACACTGGGTTGGAGTTTGTATCGACACCAAAGCGTCTACTCTCCATGTTGAAGAAGGAGCTTAACCCTATTGTTAACTTAATCTCATACGTCCTCAAATCTCTTGGATACTTGGAAACCAATGCTGGGGTCACGGCCTTTACTATTTCCAGATGCTAGGGAATCCCACAAATGTATAGTCAGACTGATACAGCAGTCTTGACAGTTTAGTAGATTGAAGCTCTCGCTGGAGAGGGTGTAGATGGATGCAAGGCAATTACTCTTCGTGTCCTTCCAGACGCCACCAAGCAGTTGGTTGTTAAACTTTTCGAGGATATCACCATGTAACGGTGTTGTTGTCGCACTACCTTCAGACTTAGCACTTTTATTAATGTTTTATCGTTTGTTCTTAACGTAGAATGCAAACTTTTTTTTTTATTTTAATATCTGCTGATTGTTTCTCTTAGAGCATCCGCAATGGTGTTATTCCATTGGGGTCCTTAGAAAAAATATTTTTTGATTTTTTAATTATTTTTTTTTTCAAACTAAAAAAAAAAATACCAACCAATCACGGACCGCCACGTATTAAGGATTCACTAAGAGGAAGTCCTTATTTTAGAATTTTAAGGATTGAATCCTTAGCTTTTGGTTGGGTCCACTAATTATTTAATTATTTTTCCCTAAGGATTCCCCCTTAAGGATCCCCGTTGCAGGTGCTCTTAGATGATTAGGAGAGCATAATTTTCAACCCCTGAAAGCACCTAGTGCTGAAGCTGTCAAAACTAAGGGTCATATATTTACACTAAGGGTGATCCTTATTACATAGTGTACCAATATGCATCTCAGATAACTATATCTGTTATCTGCCGTATACCAATGTTAACACATATACTTATCTAGATAACACCATATGATACCACTACTAAATAATAAATTATCACATTACGAAAGGCATTTTCCGAACGAGATGTTATATAAACTGCATCTCATTTTCTAACTTTTTTACATATTGACCAATATAGTTGTATTTGAGATAATATAAATGATATCTGCCACACTTAACTGGTAACACATATAATTATCCAAGTAATACCATATGTTAGCAAGTAATTTCACAACGAGTTCTTATATAAAATGTCTTAGGTGAAATGGAGTGTGGTTCCGGGTGTTAGGTAAAATGATTATTATTTGTTTAACACATTTACTATCTGGTAAAAAATAAAGTTAAACTTTAAAAGCGCCGATGCTAACTTGCTTGGTTAGCTAACTAACAACATATGATAGCAGTTCATTACTTGCGTTACAAACCAACACATTACGAAATGAGTTCTTACATAAAATGGGGGAGTCCTTATTCAGACCATCCATTGCACGAACACATGTGTCAATGTTGGCTGCTTAGTCGTGATCCTCAACTTCAGATTGGCATTTTGCAGGTGATCCTGTTGTGATCAGAGTCCCCACACCTGCTGCATGTGCGGCAGCGCTTGAAAACCTTCACCATCCATATGTTAAGTTACAAAACATATGGTTACAAAGTTAATATATAATAATAAGCAAAATTAGTTCTTAAAAACAGAAACAAAAATTAATTTGGCACCAACCGTAAATTCACCACACGATGGGATCCTTGCCTTCCAGGCGAGCGGCGGGTGGCCCGGGGGGGTGAAGGTGTCCGTTTTCCCTATTCACACCAAACCTATAAGCAACGACGTTGGTTTGGTCCACTTGGTGGATGCTCCCACTGTACGCTGACGCCCAATAAGCATTGCTGTAAAACACATCAACCTTACTCTCCACTGACTGCTTCGCGTGTAGAGCAGCAGCCACGGCATGGGTGCAAGGAATGGGCAGCGCCTCATATTCCTTGCAAAATCAAGTCTTCCTCTCTAGATCGACACGGTAATACATTCCATTGCCATCCACAACCTCGTACTCATGGTTAATGATGACCTTCACCGCATATCCAGTCGAGCCTATGAAGATTTTTGACAGAATGTCAGCTACCTTCGGAGTTAGCGCACCAACTAGCCCATCATCATTGTCCTGATGTACTCAAGCAGTGGCTCAATTGGGTACTCTCTTATTTCAGAGAGTACTGCATTCAGTGATTCTACCAGGTTACTTGTCATTATGTTGTATCTTGCTCCCTCAGATTGCGATCTTGCCCAGTGTTCCACTCCAATTCTGATCAGATAATCTGCACATGCAATATCAACTACCTTGATCTCGTTGAAGTGCATGTAGAAATCCTCCAGCTTGTACGCTCTTGCTGCCTTCCCCAGCAGGTACAACAAATGTTTCTTCTTGAAGATTGTCTGCACATTTCTCTGTAGATGTAGCAAGCAAGTGCAATGCTTGGCCATCAGATAAATCTGCTTGAAGATATTCAACTCGTTATGGGTTAATATCCAAAGCCTTTCGGCAACAATACTAATAACTACCTAACCGTCCAACATTACTTACAAACAATGAAAATATCCGCTAACCTACTTGTTACCGGTTTACACTAACAGTTAACTAACAAATGAAATGATCAAGCAAATACAATTGAATTATAGGAACTACTTTCACACCACAAAATTATGTTGTAGAGGATTACCCTTCGTGGCCTTGAGTAGATGGCAGTGTGCCTGTCTGAGACGAAGACTAGGTCCGTAGCATCATGTACCACTCCAAGTAGTTTGGTGAAGAACCATGACAAGGACGGGTCGTTCTTGTTGTCTACTACCCCCAAAACAATGGGAAATATTTGGTAGTTCCCATCATGTGCACTCGCTGTTAGCAAACAACCCGCAAACTTCCCCTTCAGGTGTGTCCCATCAATATTATCACCTTCCTCATGAACAGTAATCTATGGATGCTACCACCAAACGACATGAAGAGATACTTGATAGACCATAAATTTGACCCGATTGTACCCATGATATCTGAGTGTTTTAGGATATATCTAGTATGTTTTGGGTCTATTTAGCATATTTTCAGGTTCAGGAGCAATTGGAAGAAAGATGGTGTTTCTGGAGCATTTTAGAGCACTTTAGAGATTTCACCCGAGATGACCATATCGACCGGCCTATTAATGAGACGATCGATCGATACACCTCCAGTGATATCGATCGATATTTGAGACACATAAGCCAATTTTGGTCACAGCTGACTTGAAGCCCAAGCATCCATCTATTTACCAGAATGCTCCTGACGAGTTTTAACCTAATTTTACAAAGTATTTAAGTCTTGACTAAGTGTTTTGGCAAAAGACACAGAGTTTTTACAGAGAGTTTTTACACAGCTTTTTCATAGTTTCTTTTCATCATTGTTATGTGAGAGAGAGTTACAAATTGAGAGCTTTCTTGAACACCTTTGTTTCTATCTATTCTATCTATCTATGCAGTTTTATATTATTGTTATGATGTTTTACTTGGCCATGTCTGAGTAAAAACCTTTGTTGGATTTAGGATTCAAATAGGTTGAGGGATTAGCCCCAAATATGAATACTTGAGCATGTGATATTCATCTTAGAATATTGTTCTTAATGCTTGTTGTGGGAACCGAAATTCACACCGTCGATTTTAATGAATAAAAGCGGAGGAAAGCCAAGTTAACCCGACTTTCCCTGAAGGTCCGGATTCTCTGCGACAGCCAACGACAAGTGACCGAATAAATGCGGAAAAGGTTTTGTTAAGATTTGGGACTGGACCTTAAGAAAGGCTGCCTACGTACCCCTTTCGAGGATCAAGTCGGACGTAGTTCAGTTTAGAAAGAATTGAACAAGAGATCGAACCATCTGGGCGGGTTCGTCTAGTATGAGCGTTTGTCATAGAAACAGGCATGTCGAAGATAACGCCTAGGGTTTCTATGCGCGGAGCTCTGAAGTAAAAGAATTGTCCGATCCTTCCGAGAGGGGCGGAGATTTGCGAGCAGGAGGCGGCCAGACGTTCTAGGGCCTGCCTTGCTAGTCTAACCGCCTAAATTCTAAGTTCTATCAGCTAACAGGAGCTCTCTAGGTTTCCAATCTAGGATTTTCGGATCTCCTTCTCCTCTGCACTTGCTCTCCTTATATACCCACTCCTAGGTCGGTTTGCCTTAGGATGATGGACCTCGCCTTTGGGCCCAAGTTTATCTCTTCAGGAAGTATTCCATTTTCGTCGATCTTCGTAATTATCCTCGAGTTTTCCCCTATTCTTCGGTGACTTGATGTTTATCCGATGTTAGGGGAATCGGATAAACCGTCATAGCCTGATTGGGCCTGAATTCTTAAAATCGTAAATAAGTCCGTGGATTTGTCTTAAGTCGTTGAACGTTTTATACGATTTCTAGGAAAGACTATCTTTCTCGTAAAATAAACCGTATAGCCTAAAGGATCGATGTTCGAGTTAATCGATCTTGTTTTATACGATATCTTCTACGAGAAATTCAATCCTTCTAATTTTTGAAGTAAAACATCGAGGATGATTCCAATCGAAGTCGAATCGAAGATGTTTATTCCAGAGCCGCGGATCGTATCAAACTCACGAGGATTGATCCAAGCAAGCCAAGATGGGATCAGACCGAGCATGATGGGACCGAGACCAGGACGAGGTTCGTCGACCGGCGCCAGGGGACTTGCCACCGGCGCCAGGCTAGCTTGCAGGACGCTTGCCGCCGGCGCCAAGTCGGCCATGACGCTTACGCCGCCGCTGGTTTGGACGCCACGACGCCAGGCCGGCGCCAGGCTAGCTTGCAGGACGCTGCCGCCGGCGCCAGGCTAGCTTGCAGGACGCTTGCCGCCGGTGCCAGGCTGGCTTATGGACGCTTGCCGCCGACGCCAGGCCGGCGCCAGGCTAGCTTGCAGGACGCTTGCCGCCGGCGCCAGGCTAGCTTGCAGGACGCTTGCCGCCGGTGCAGGCCGCCGCGGACGCTTGCCGCCGGGCCTGGCCGGTTTATGGACGCTACGCCGGGCGCCAGGGTTTCTGTCAGCCCGTGGGTTTTCCGTTGTTCGATCTTTCCCGCTGCCGCTCAGGCGGAAATCTTTGAGTTTGGAAGGATCTTTAGCCGTAGATTTTGAGATAACCGTTTCCGACCTCACCAGAGAGTGGATATTCTAATTTTGAGAAAATCTCGTATAACTTCTTTTCAAATTATCCGAGACTTTTTGTTTCAAGAAATACTTTTTGGAGTCTTTCAGTCATTGATTCCGTCGTGACCGATTTTGACCCCAACAGTTAGCCCTCCAGCTCGTTAGAACCTTCGTGATGTTCTTGCGAGCGATAAGACATGTCAGGTAAGATAGGCGGAATTAATGGTTGAAAGGCTCCCATGAAAGTGGTAAGATTGGGGCTGCGCCTTTCAAAGGCTGCCTACGTACCCTTGTTGTAGGGATCAAGCCTTCTGTAGTTCGTTTTGGAGTTTAAGACCCTTGTGATATGTTTTACCAGCGAGACTTATATGGTCTGGTTATGTGTCATGAGAGACTTTCGAGCATGATGCTGTTGATGTATTTTTTTGGTCTGGGCGTTGTGAGGCCATTATGTGTTTTTCGATTTTTTATGAACTTCAGTTTTTTCGAAGTATGAGAAAGAGGGTGTGAGTTTTCATCTCATTCCTAGTTCCCTGATGATCACCGTACCTATTGTTTGCATAAAGCGAAATTTTTCGCGGTTTACCGATTTACGCGAAAATTTCGTGAAACGAATATGCTTAAGTGAAGAGACAAATTTTTGGATCTCGTATACCATACTATGTCTGTGAGATGTCAAGATCCAGTGGCTGGTTTAGGGCAAGACCTAGGTTTACTCGGACTGAGGCTTTGCGATGACAAATCGGCTTTCGTTTTGCCTGTTTGCGATTTTAACCTGACTCGTACCGTTTAAAATCCGCGAATTGTTGTCGGTTTATATGATTTGTCTAGGCGTGAGTCGAGCTACTTCTTTTACGAAGAGCTAAACCAAAATTTGGATTTCTTGTATAGCGCTATGTTTATCCTTGTCGGATGCAAGAGAGCCTACCCTTGAAGGGCTGCTATTTGTCCGTTTAGGACGCTAGAGTTCGCTTTGTTGTGATCAGCAACAACGAAATGATGCCAGTTTAGAGGCATGTTACCGCTAGAGGTGTGTTTGTATGTTTTGAGTTCTAGAGACGAGGATTTCGTCTGGAACGTTTTGAGGAAAAGAATGTCCTTCGAGCGTTAGCGACGTCTCGCAGTGCTGAAGGTCGAGTTTTCCTTGTGCCGCATTTCGTGGTTGAAATGTTCGCGGGCTTTGGAGATGTTTTGCGAATGTTCGCAGCCAGAAACTGTTGTTTCGGTTTGGACGCAGGACCAAGGGGTCGCGTAAGTTCACCTGTGGAGAAGCGCCTACATTCACGCTGCTTCGTGAAGTGTTGGCCTTCCGGGTTTGTTTGTATATATTAAGGATGACTCGTATAACTCTTGGAGCCTTGTCACGAGTGTTTCTTTTCATGCCGTGTTTACGGGGCGTATAGAACTTAATCGATTGACGATAAGTTTAAATCTTCCGTTAACCATATGGTTGTTAGGACTGAGTTTTGGTATGAAGAGTTTATCGTATGATTTCCGATTCTGGGTTATACGACAAATTGCTTGCGTAATAGTCACTTGGCGTTCTATGCAGAAATCGTGGATTGTTGTTTTAGCCGTTAAGTGATTGGAGCGGTGGTCGCCAGTAGCTTTGGATTGGCATGGAGGCTAGATTCAGCCGCGATCGCCAAGGAAGTTGTTGGTAACGATGAGACCATGACCCTTATTAAGGTCATGTTAGTTCTGATTTTCCTTAATGGGGATGCCGAATTCAGGTCCGGGCTTTACGGAAATGCGTAGTTGGCCGAGGGCCAAATAGCGTTTGCCGAGATAGACATGCCAAGCATAGCGGAGTTTTCTGAGTTATGGCTGATGGCTTTAGAAACGATCTTCCACTTTAGGTCAGTTATAACGATGAATGGTTCAGATAAAATTTTTTGTTGCATGAAAATCGTTTCATTTTATCCGAGGGGACACCGCTTAAAATCCGCGAATTGTTGTCGGTTTATATGATTTGTCTAGGCGTGAGTCGAGCTACTTCTTTACGAAGAGCTAAACCAAAATTTGATTTCTTGTATAGCGCTATGTTTATCCTTGTCGGATGCAAGAGAGCCTACCCTTGAAGGGCTGCTATTTGTCCGTTTAGACGCTAGAGTTCGTTTGTTGTGATCAGCAACAACGAAATGATGCCAGTTTAGAGGCATGTTACCGTTTAGAGGTGTGTTTGTATGTTTTGAGTTCTGAGACGAGGATTTCGCCTGGAACGCTTTTGAGGAAAAGAATGTCCTTCGAAGGCAATGGTTCTCCGCAGTGCTGAAGGTCGAAGTTTTCCTTGTGCCGCGATTTCGTGGTTGAAATGTTCGCTGGCTTTGGAGATGTTTTGCTAATGTTCGCAGCCAGAAACTGTTGTTTCGGTTTGGACGCAGGACCAAGGGGTCGCGTAGTTCGACCAGGGAGAAGCGCCTACATTCACGCTGCTTCGCGGAAGTGTTGGCCTTCCGGATTTGTTTGTATATATTAAGGATGACTCGTATAACTCTTGGAGCCTTGTCACGAAGTGTTTCTTTTCATGCCGTGTTTACGGGCGATAGAACTTAATCGATTGACGATAAGTTTAAATCTTCCGCTAACCATATGGTTGTTAGGACTGAGTTTTGGTATGAAGAGTTTATCGTATGATTTCCGATTCTGGGTTATACGACAAATTGCTAGCGTAATAGCCACTTGGCGCTCTATGCAGAAATCGTGGATTGTTGTTTTAGCCGTTAAGTGATTGGAGCGGTGGTCGCCAGTAGCTTTGGATTGGCATGGAGGCTAGATTCAGCCGCGACGCCAAGGAAGTTGTTGGTAACGATGAGACCATGACCCTTATTAAGGTCATGTTAGTTTACGATTTTCCTTAATGGGGATGCGAATTCAGGTCCGGCTTTACGGAATGCGTGAGTTGGCCGAGGGCCAAATAGCGCTTGCCGAGATAGACATGCCAAGCATAGCGAGTTTTCGAGTTATGGCTGATGGCTTTAAACGATCTTCCACTTTAGGTCTCAGTTATAATGATGAATGGTTCGTGATAAAATTTTTTGTTGCATGAAAATCGCTTCATTTTATCCGAGGGGACAAAGTTTAAGGGATCGACGCAGGACACGCGGTGTGTTTGTATGTTTTGAGTTCTAGAGACGAGGATTTCGCCTGGAACGCTTTTGAGGAAAAGAATGTCCTTCGAAGCATGACGCCCGCAGCTGAAGGTCGAAGTTTTCCTTGTGCCGCATTTCGTGGTTGAAATGTTCGCTGGCTTTGGAGATGTTTTGCTAATGTTCGCAGCCAGAAACTGTTGTTTGGTTTGGACGCAGGACCAAGGGGTCGCGAAGTTCGACCAGGGAGAAGCGCCTACATTCACAGTGCTTGTGAAGTGTTGGCCTTCCGGATTTGTTTGTATATATTAAGGATGACTCAGATAACTCTTGGAGCCTTGTCACGAGTGTTTCTTTTCATGCCGTGTTTACGGGCGATAGAACTTAATCGATTGACGATAAGTTTAAATCTTCCGCTAACCATATGGTTGTTAGGACTGAGTTTTGGTATGAAGAGTTTATCGTATGATTTCCGATTCTGGGTTATAATGACAAATTGCTTGCGTAATAGCCACTTGGCGTTCTATGCAGAAATCGTGGATTGTTGTTTTAGCCGTTAAGTGATTGGAGCGGTGGTCGCTCAGTAGCTTTGGATTGGCATGGAGGCTAGATTCAGCCGCATCGCCAAGGAAGTTGTTGGTAAACGATGAGACCATGACCCTTATTAAGGTCATGTTAGTTTACGATTTTCCTTAATGGGGATGCCGAATTCAGGTCCGGGCTTTACGGAAATGCGTAGTTGGCCGAGGGCCAAATAGCGTTTGCCGAGATAGACATGCCAAGCATAGCGGAGTTTTCTGAGTTATGGCTGATGGCTTTAGAAACGATCTTCCACTTTAGGTCTCAGTTATAATGATGAATGGTTCAGATAAAATTTTTTGTTGCATGAAAATCGCTTCATTTTATCCGAGGGGGACAAAGTTTAAGGGATCGACGCAGGACACGTGCGGGTTCGTCTGTGTGATTATTTCCTGCTCGGACGTAACGGCGGGGAGTGAAAGCAGGAGCCAGAAACCTTGTGGAGCAAAAACTGTCTATGACAGTTACCCGTTGGACCCATTATGTTTATTTTACGAAAGTTGCTTTGTATGAATTGACTCGACCATACAGAGGATTTTTCGTAAAAGTGATGTAAGAGGGGGTTTTCGCAAAGGTAACCGGAGAGCGCTTTCACAAATTACTTGCGATATTCGCACCACGGATTATGTTTTCCTCATTCACTTTTGCGTACTGCGAAATCGTTTTGCATGAGACCGATCATGTTTTTTCCATAGGCTGTTTTGTTTTAAAATGTTCTTGTTATACGAAAGTAATGGATGACCGGTTTCATGGAGATAGAAAATCGCAGATTGTTAAAGTAGCGATGTCTCCGCGGATTACACGGGAGATGTTTCCGCTATGATTTCGACCTTTGGACGAAAGCTGCTTCGAACTACTCATGGAGTTTTACCAAAGTTTATTTTGTTATTTTCGTAGTTCACCGTCGTGCTATTAGTCTGACGCTATATGACGCTTTCTAGTCGCGAAGTTTGCAATTTAGAGGTGACGAGAGTTTTCAGGACTATGTTTGTATAGGTTGGGCTATGCCGCTAGCGTTTTTTAGACGAATCTTATTGCTGCGAGAGTTTGCTTTGTCAAAAGTGTTGTCTTGATGATGAAGCAAAAAGTTTTAGAAGATGGGATTATACGGGTATATTGTACGTACCTACTTCCCTTTTCTCTTTACGAAAGAAAACGGGTTAGCCGTTATTTCAAAGGCTTGTGTATGTTTTTTCTTTCTTTTAGGAAGCGGGATGAGTATGCTTTAGAATGTGTGGCGATCGTTTCTCCGTTTTTCGAGAGACTACATCGGTTTGCATGTTCTGCCTGGACAATCAAGGAACGATGGAACAAGACTGGGAATTTTTCCTAAGACTTAGCTTGCTAGACTATCCACCTAGGTCCTAAGTTCCCTAAATTTTACGGCAGTTTTCAAGACATTTTTGTTCCTGTCCTATGAAGAATTAAAACCTTTACAAAAATTTTCGAGAAAATAGTCTTTTGAAGGTTTTGGCATTTCCGAAGGAATCCCATTTCCTCGTATAGTCAAGATGATTGGTGTTTAGAATAACCATGATACGATGAATCGAAATCCATTCATCATTCGAACCTTTTATGGTCTTCCGAGAATTCTCGAGTATCGGGATCGAGATGAACTTGGATTCGTAGACTTCCTGTCTTCGAGGGTTTGAGTAATGAGGCTTCGAACTTAGATTCTAGAATATGAGCTTTGTTAAACAATCAAGAAGGCTTTGCGGAAGAATCGTCGTGTTTCTCGAACAATCCGAACATGGGTTTAAGGGACCAAGATGTTGCCGTTGCTCGAGATCACGAAACGATTGCACGGATGGGCGCCAGGACCCCTGCCGCCAGCGCCAGACGGGAGATGACGAGCCTGCCGCCAGCGCCAAGCGCCCTACTGCCGGCGCCAGGCGCCACGCCGGCGTAAGCGCCCTGCCGCAGCAGCGCCTGGCGCGTGTCGGTCTACGCCCGGCATGTGGTCGGTCTGCCGCCCGGCGCCAGTATGGCGTGGTCGTCTACGCGGCGTGAAGCGGCGTGGTCGGTCTACGCCCGGCGCCAGTGCGGCGTGGTCTGCGCTGCGGCGTCGCCCTACCGCCGATGCCGTGTCCTGATCGCCCGATGCTGCTGTTGCTCGACTTCGTTGATCCCCGGGGCTCACGATCCGGTCGTGCCTTCCCGTAAGTTTGTCGAGTCATGAGCGAACTGGTCAAGTCTCAGACCTTGTTGTTCGATATGATTTTGTTTGACTTTACGAATGATGTTTTGTAAAATATTGCCGAGTTTGATCTTACGGAAGTTGTTTCCATAAGATGTTACCGAATTTTAATATCCGACACTCTCGCTGTGGAGAGCTGTAATTTTGTTCTTAAACTTAATCAGAAATTCTCTCGTTTCCGTAGGATTGATCCAAAGGAGTTTTGAGTAGTTTTTCGAAAGTATGCTTAGCGGATAAAAGTCGATAGTTCGCAATTGCGCGAAAATTTTTAGATTTCAGAAAACGTCTTAGTTAACCGCTTTAGGTTTTGAGTAGGTTTATAGAAATCAAATCTGTTCTTCTCAAACTGGTCAAGAAGGACCAAGCTGGCCATATTGCAAATTGGTCGAGAGAGACCGAGCTTGTCGTACGGCGAGCTGGTCGAGACAAACCAAACTTGTCGATGGCTAACCGGTCGACAGCCGGAGTTTTGGCCTCCCTTGGGTGGTTCGACAGTTGGGAAGTATTGGTAAGCTCTTTTCCGCTTCGCCGCTTGCTTCCTCGAGTTGTTCGAAGAAGTACGGCAGTGGGAATTGGTGACCCGATTTGCCATGCTTCTATTCCGCGAGTAATCTAGGGTTTCCCCAAGGTTTCGAGGAGAATAAGTTTTATTTTTTCGAGAGGTTCTCGAAAAAAACGTTTTTTGTAGAAACCTTGCTCGCTATGCATTTCTAACTTGGTAACAAGACGAATTTTTGGGGTTTGATAGATTTTATCGTTGCCCTTATTGTTTAGATAGAGAAATCGCGAGCTCGTTTTCGTGCTCTTCCTGTGGCGGGAAGCCGCGGCTAGGTTTTTGATTTGCTCGAGCACCGTGGCGTTTGCGTAAGCGTTGCCCGTAGGAACAGTTGCTGCTGGAGTTGTTTTACCATCGTTGACGCAAACTGACAGTTTTTCTTTCATATTTCTGGACATCAGTTCGATCAAGCGCTTTGCGGCCGTATGAGTAAGAGGAATCCGTCCCCCCCTCCTTCTGGCGCCAAACTGTGGGAACCAAAACTCACACCGTCGATTTTAATGAATAAAAACTGAGGAAAGCCAAGTTAACCAGACTTTCCCTGAAGGTCCGGATTCTCTACGACAGCCAACGACAAGTGACCGAATAAATGCGGAAAAAGGTTTTGTTAAGATTTGGGACTGGACCTTAAGAAAGGCTGCCTACTTACCCCTTTCGAGGATCAAGTCGGACGTAGTTCAGTTTAGAAATAATTGAACAAGAGATCGAACCGTCTGGGCGGGTTCGTCTAGTATGAGCGTTTGTCATAGAAACAGGCATGTCGAAGATAACGCCTAGGGTTTCTATGCGCGGAGCTCTGAAGTAAAAGAATTGTCCGATCCTTCCGAGAGGAGCGGAGATTTGCGAGCAGGAGGCGGCCAGACGTTCTAGGGCCTGCCTTGCTAGTCTAACCGCCTAAATTCTAAGTTCTATCAGCTAACAGGAGCTCTCTAGGTTTCCAATCTAGGATTTTTGGATCTCCTTCTCCTCTGCTCTTGCTGTCCTTATATATCCACTCCTAGGTCGGTTTGCCTTAGGATGATGGACCTCGCCTTTGGGCCCAAGTTTATCTCTTCAGGAAGTATTCCATTTTCGCCGATCTTCGTAGTATCCTCGAAGTTTTCCCTATTCTTTGGTGACTTGATGTTTATCCGATGTTCGAAATCGGATAAACCGTCATAGCCTGATTGGGCCTGAATTTTTAAAATCGTAAATAAGTCTGTGGACTTGTCTTAAGTCGTTGAACGTTTTATACGATTTCTCGGAGAGACTATCTTTCTCGTAAAATAAACCGTATAGCCTAAAGGATCGATGTTCGAGTTAATCGATCTTGTTTTATACGATATCTTCTACAGAAATCCAATCCTTCTAATTTTGTCGTAAAACATCGAGGATGATTCCAATCGAGTCGAATCGAAGATGTTTATTCTGTAGCCGCGGATCGTGATCAAACTCACGAGGATTGATCCAAGCAAGCCAAGATGGGATCAGACCGAGCATGATGGGACCGAGACCAGGACGAGGACCGCCGACCGCACCAGGGGACTTGCCGACGGCGCCAGGCTAGCTTATGGACGCTGTCGCCGGCGCCAGGTCGTTTATGGACGCTTTGCCGCCGGCGCCAGGTCGTTTATGGACGCTTTGCCGCCGGCGCCAGGCTGGTTTGCCGCCGGTGCCAGGCCGCTTATGGACGCTTTGCCGCCGGCGCCAGGCCTGCTTATGGACGCTTGCCACCGGCGCCAGGTTGGTTTGCCACCGGCGCCAGGCCGCTTATGGACGACTGCCGCCGGTGCCAGGCTGGTTTGCCACCGGCGCCAGGCTGGTTTGCCACCGGCGCCAGGCGGCTTATGGACGCTGTCGCCGGGCGCCAGGCCAGCTTATGGACGCTGTCGCCGGCGCCAGGCTGGTTTGCCGCCGGCGCCAGGCTGGTTTGCCACCGGCGCCAGGCTGGTTTGCCACCGGCGCCAGGGTTCTTCGTCACCGTGGGTTTTCCGTTGCCCGATCTTTCCTCCGTTGGCGTTCGATGCGGAAATCTTTGAGTTTGAAGGATCTTTAGCTGTAGATTTCGAGATAACCGTTTCCGACATCAAGAGAGAGTGGATATTCAACAAATATTTTTTGGAGACTTTCAGTCATTGATTCCGTCGTGACCGATTTTGACCCCAACAGTTAGCCCCCCAGCTCGTTAGAACCTTCGTGATGTTCTTGCGAGCGATAAGACATGTCAGGTAAGATAGGCGGAATTAATGGTTGAAAGGCTCCGCTGAAAGTGGTAAGATTGGGGCTGCACCTTTCGAAGGCAGCCTACGCACTTTGTTGTCGGATCAAGCATTCCGTAGTTCGCTTTGGAGTTTAAGACCCTTGTGATCTGTTTTTCCAGCGAGACTTATATGGTCTGGTTATGTGTCATGAGAGACTTTCGAGCATGATGCTGTTGATGTATTTGTTTTGGTCTGGGCCTTGTGAGGCCATTATGTGTTTTTCGATTTTTATGAACTTCAGTTTTCGGCATGAGAAAGAGGTGTGAGTTGTCATCTCATTCCTAGTTCCCTGATGATCACCGCATCTATTGTTTGCATAAAGCGAGATTTTCCGCTGTTTACCGATTCCGCGAAAAGTTCATGAAACGAATAGGCTTAAGTGAAGAGACAAATTTTTAAAATCGTAAATAAGTCTGTGGACTTGTCTTAAGTCGTTGAACGCTTTATACGATTTCGGAGAGACTATCTTTCTCGTAAAATAAACCGTGATAGCCTAAAGGATCGATGTTCGAAGTTAATCGATCTTGTTTTATACGATATCTTCTACGAAATCCAATCCTTCTAATTTTGTCGTAAAACATCGAGGATGATTCCAATCGAAGTCGAATCGAAAGATGTTTATTCTGTAGTCGCGGATCGTGATCAAACTCACGAGGATTGATCCAAGCAAGCCAAGATGGGATCAGACCGAGCATGATGGGACCGAGACCAGGACGAGGACCGCCGACCGCACCAGGGACTTGCCGCCGGCGCCAGGCCAGCTTATGGACGCTGTCGCCGGGCGCCAGGCTGGTTTGCCGCCGGTGCCAGGCCGTTTATGGACGCTTTGCCGCCGGGCGCCAGGCTGGTTTGCCGCCGGTGCCAGGCGGCTTATGGACGCTGTCGCCGGGCGCCAGGCCTGCTTATGGACGCTTGCCACCGGCGCCAGGCTGGTTTGCCACCGGCGCCAGGTCGGCTTATGGACGACTGCCGCCGGTGCCAGGCTGGTTTGCCGCCGGGCGCCAGGCTGGTTTACACCGGCGCCAGGCCGCTTATGGACGCTTTGCCGCCGGGCGCCAGGCCGGTTTATGGACGCTTGCCACCGGCGCCAGGTCGTTTATGGACGCTTTGCCGCCGGGCGCCAGGCTGGTTTGCCACCGGCGCCAGGGTTCTTCGTCACCGTGGGTTTTCCGTTGCCCGATCTTTCCTCCGTTGGCGTTCGATGCGGAAATCTTTGAGTTTGAAGGATCTTTAGCTGTAGATTTCGAGATAACCGCTTCCGACATCAAGAGAGAGTGGATATTCAACAAATATTTTTGAGACTTTCAGTCATTGATTCCGCCGCGGACCGATTTTGACCCCAACAGTTAGCCCCCAGCTCGTTAGAACCTTCGTGATGTTCTTGCGGCGATAAGACATGTCGTAAGATAGGCGAATTAATGGTTGAAAGGCTCCGCTGAAAGTGGTAAGATTGGGGCTGCACCTTTCGGCAGCCTACGCACTTTGTTGTCGGATCAAGCATTCGTAGTTCGCTTTGGAGTTTAAGACCCTTGTGATCTGTTTTTCCAGCCAGACTTATATGGTCGGTTATGTGTCATGAGAGACTTTCGAGCATGATGCTGTTGATGTATTTGTTTTGGTCCGGGCCTTGTGAGGCCATTATGTGTTTTTCGATTTTTATGAACTTCAGTTTTCGGCATGAGAAAGAGGTGTGAGTTGTCATCTCATTCCTAGTTCCCTGATGATCACCGTACCTATTGTTTGCATAAGCGAGATTTTCCGCTGTTTACCGATTCACGAAAAGTTCATGAAGCGAATAGGCTTAAGTGAAGAGACAAATTTTGATCTTGTATACCATACTATGTATGTGAGATGTCAAGATCCAGCGTGGCTGGGTTTAGGGCAAGACCTAGGTTTACTCTCGGACTGAGGCTTTGCGATGACAAATCGGCTTTTCGTTTTGCCTGTTTGCAATTTTAACCAGACTTCGTACCGTTTAAAATCCATGAATTGTTGTCGGCTTATATGATTTGTCTAGCGCGAGTCGAAGCTACTTCCTTTACTTAAGAGCTAAACCAAAATTTGATTTCTTGTATAGCGTGCTATGTTTATCCTTGTCGATGCAAGAGAGCCTACCCTTGAAGGGCTGCTATTTGTCTGTTTAGGGCGTTAGAGTTCGTTTGTTGTGATCAGCAACAACTAAATGATGCCAGTTTAGAGGCATGTTACCGCTAGAGGTGTGTTTGTATGTTTTGAGTTCTAGAGATGAGGATTGCCTGAACGCTTTGAGGAAAAGAATGTCCTTCGAGTGTTTGCGGCGTCTACGCCAGTGCTGAAGGTCGAGTTTTCCTTGTGCGCATTCGTGGTTGAAATGTTCACGGCTTTGGGGACGTTTTGTGATCGTTTCGAGCCGAGAACCGTGCTTTTCGCTTGATCAGATCAGACCACGTTGAAGACCGTCATTTCGCTGAGTTGCCCGGATTTGTTTGTATATATTAAGGATGACTCGTATAACTCTTGGAGCCTTGTCACGAGTGTTTCTTTTCATGCCATGTTTACGGGCGATAAAACTTAATCGATTGACGATAAGTTTAAATCTTCCGTTAACCATATGGTTGTTAGGATTGAGTTTTGGTATGAAGAGTTTATCGTATGATTTCCGATTATGGGTTATACGACAAATTGCTTGCGTAATAGTCACTTGGCGTTCTATGAACAAATCGTGGATTGTTGTTTTAGCGTTAAATGATTGGAGCGGTGGTCGCCAGTAGCTTTGATTGGCATGGAGGCTAGATTCAGCCGTATCGCCAAGGAAGTTGTTGGTAAACGATGAGACCATGACCCTTATTAAGGTCATGTTAGTTTACGATTGTCCTTAATGGGGATGCCGAATTCAGGTCCGGGCTTTACGGAAATGCGTAGTTGGCTGAGGGCCAAATAGCGTTTGCCGAGATAGACATGCCAAGCATAGCGGAGTTTTCTGAGTTATGGCTGATGGCTTTTAGAAACGATCTTCCACTTTAGGTCTCAGTTATACGATGAATGATTCGTATAAAATTTTTTTTGTTGCATGAAAATCGTTTCATTTTATCCGAGGGGGACAAAGTTTAAGGGATCGACGCAGGACACGTGCGGGTTCGTCTGCGTGATTATTTCCTGCTCGGACGTAACCGCGGGGAGTGAAAGCAGGAGCCAGAAACCTTGTGGAGCAAAAACTGTCTATGACAGTTACCCGTTGGACCCATTATGTTTATTTTACGAAAGTTGCTTTGTATGAATTGACTTCGACCATACAGAGGATTTTTAAGTAAAAGTGATGTAAGAGGGGTTTTCACAAAGGTAACGGGCGTTTCTCACAAATTACTTGCGATATTAGCGACCACGGATTATGTTTTCCTCATTCACTTTTGCGTACTCGAAATCGTTTTGCATGAGACCGATCATGTTTTTCCATAGGCTGTTTTGTTTTAAAATGTTCTTTATATTCGAAAGTAATTGATGACCGAGTCAAGGAGATAGAAAATCGCAGATTGTTAAAGTAGCGATGTCTCCGCCGATTACATGGGAGATGTTTCCGCTTATGATTTCGATTATAAGACAAATGTTGCGTTTAATAGTCAAGCGTTATAAATCGCGGATTGTTGTTTTTAAATCGCCAATGATTGGAGCGTGGTCGCCAGTTGATTGGCATGAGAGGCCAGATTCAGCCGTATCGCCAAGGAAGTTGTTGGTAACGAGACCATGATTTAAGGTCATGTTAGACGATTGTCCCCATGGGATGTTTAATTCAGGTCCGGTGAAATGCGTATTACTACGCTGCCGGAGATAGACATGCCAAGCATAGCGGAGTTTTCTGAGTTATGGCTGATGGCTTTAGAAACGATCTTCCACTTTAGGTCTCAGTTATACGATGAATGATTCGTATAAAATTTTTTGTTGCATGAAAATCGTTTCATTTTATCCGAGGGGACAAAGTTTAAGGGATCGACGAGGACACGCGCGGGTTCGTCTGCGTGATTATTTCCTGCTCGGACGTAACCGCGAGTGAAAGCAGGAGCCAGAAACCTTGTGGAGCAAAACTGTCTATGACAGTTACCCGCTGGACCCATTATGTTTATTTTACTTAAAGTTGCTTTGTATGAATTGACTCGACCATACAGAGGATTTTTCGTAAAAGTGATGTAAGAGGGGTTTTCACAAAGGTAACCGGAGAGCCGCTCACAAATTACTTGCGATATTCGCGACCACGGATTATGTTTTCTCATTCACTTTTGCGTACTCGAAATCGTTTTGCATGAGACCGATCATGTTTTTTCCATAGGCTGTTTTGTTTTAAAATGTTCTTTATATTCGAAAGTAATTGATGACCGGAGTCAAGGAGATAGAAAATCGCAGATTGTTAAAGTAGCGATGTCTCCGCGGATTACATGGGAGATGTTTCCGCTATGATTTCGACCTTTTGACGAAAGCTGCTTCGAACTAATCATGGAGTTTTACCGAAGGTTATTTCGTTATTTTCGTAGTTCACCGTCGCTATTAGTCTGACGCTGGTAACACGCTTCTAGTCGCGAAGCTTAAGAGGTGACGAGAGTTTTCAGGATTATGTTTGTAACGCTGGGCTATGCCGCTAGCGTTTTTTAGACGAATCTTATTGCTGCGAGAGTTTGCTTTGTCAAAAGCGTTGTCTTGATGATGAAGCAAAAAGTTTTAGAAGATGGGATTATACGGGTATAGTGTACGTACCTACTTCCCTTTTCTCTTTACGAAAGAAAATGGGTTAGCCGTTATTGGAAGCAGTACGCTTTTGGAAGCGGATGAGTATGCTTTAGAACGCTGCATGACGCTTTCTGCTTTTCGAGAGACTAGATCGGTTTGCATGTTCTGCCCGACAATCAAGGAACGATGGAACAAGACTGGAAATTTTTCCTAAGACTTAGCTTGCTAGACTAGATCGTTCCTTGATTGTCCAGACTCCTAGGTGGATAATGTTTTCCTCATTCACTTTTATGAAATAGAAAATCGCCCAGCTTGTTAGATTAGATCGCTCCTTGATTGCTTCAGCATCGAACACAATCAAGGAACGATCGCCAAAACTCCTAGGTGGATAGTCTAGCAAGCTAAGTCTTAGGCAAAATTTCCAGTCTTGTTCCATCGCTCCTTGATTGTCCAGGCAGAACATGCAAACCGATCTAGTCTCTCAAAACCGAGAAACGATCGCCACGCCGCTCTAAAAGCATACTCATCCCGCTTCCTAAAAGAAAGAAAAACGCATACAAGCCTTCGAAGAACGCTAAGCCGCTTTCTCGTGAAAAGAAAAGGGAAGTAGGTACGCATACTATACCCGTGATAATCCCATCTTCAAAACTTTTGCTTCAGCATCAAGACAACGCTTTGACAAAGCAAACTCGCAGCAATAAGATTCGCCTATAAAACACTAACGCATAGCCCAACCGCTACAAACATAGTCTTGAAAACTTACGCCGCTCTCGCTGCAAACTCGCGACTAGAAACGCTTACCAACGCCAGACTAATAGCACGATGGTGAACTACGAAAATAACTAAATAACCTTCGTAAAACTCCATTAGTAGTTCGAATCAGCTTTCGTCCAAAGGTCGAAATCATAGCGGAAACATCTCGCGGTAATCCGCTGGAAACATCGCTACTTTAACAATCTGTGATTTTCTATCTCCATGAAACCGGTTATCCATTACTTTCGTATAACTAGAACATTTTAAAACAAAACAGCATATAGAAAAAACATGATCGGTCTCATGCAAAATGATTTCGCAGTACGCAAAAGTGAATGAGGAAAACATAATCTGTGGTCGCTAATATCGCAAGTAATTTGTGAGAAACGCCCGTTACCTTTGCAAAACCCTTATATCACTTTTACTTAAAAATCCTCTGTATGGTCGAAATAATTCATACAAAGCAACTTTCGTAAAATAAACATATTGGGTCCAACGGGTAACTGTTAGACAGTTTTCGCCCACAAGGTTTCTGGCTCCTGCTTTCACTCCCCGCGTTACGTCCGAAAGCAGGAAATAATCACGCAGACTAACCCGCGACGGTCCCAAGGCCGATCCCTTAAACTTTGTCCCTCGGATAAAATGAAACGATTTTCATGCAACAAAAAATTTATACCTAACCATTCATCGTGATAACTGAGACCTAAAGTGGAAGATCGCTTCTAAAAGCCATCAGCCATAATTCAGAAAACTCCGCTATGCTTGGCATGTCTATCTCGCAACGCTATTTGGCCCTCGCCAACTACGATTCGTAAAGCCCGACCTGAATTCGCATCCCCATTACGACAATCAGAACTAACATGACCTTAATAAGGGTCATGGTCTGATCGCTATCAACAACTTCATTGGCAATACAGCTGAATCTAGCCTCCATGCCAATCCAAAGCTACTGAGCGACCACCGCCAATCACTTAACGGCTAAAACAACAATCCACGATTTGTTCATAGAACGCCAAGTGACTATTACGCAAGCAATTTATCGTATAACCCAGAATCGAAATCATACGATAAACTCTTCATACCAAAATTCAGTCCTAACAACCATATGGTTAACGGAAGATTTAAACTCATCGTCAATCGATTAAGTTCTATACCATAAACATGGCATGAAAAGAAACACTCGTGACAAGGCTCCAAGAGTTATAATGAGTCATCCTTAATATATACAAACAAATCCTAAGGCTAACACTTCACGGCACTGTGAATGTAGACGCCCTCGGTCGAACTTACGCGACCCTTGGTCCTAAGGCCCAAACCGAAACAACAGTTTCTGGCTGCGAAGATTCGCAAAACATCTCCAAAGCCCGCTAACATTTCAACCACGAAATGCGCACAAGGAAAAATCGACCTTCAGCACTGCAGACGCCGCTAAAGCTCGGGACATTCTTTTCTCAAAACGCTCCAGACAAAATCCTCGCCTCTAGAACTCAAAACATACAAACACACCTCTAAACGGTAACATGCCTCTAACTGGTATCATTTCGTTGTTGCTGATCACAACAAACGAACTCTAACGCCCTAAACAGACAAATAGCCGCCTTCAAGGGTAGGCTCTTCCATCCGACAAGGATAAACATAGCGCCAGCTATACAAGAAATCCAAATTTTGGTTTAGCTCTTCAGAAGGAAGTAGCTCGACTCACGCTAGACAAATCATATAAGCCGACAACAATTCATGGATTTTAAATGGTACGAAGTCAGGTTAAAATCGCAACAGGCAAAACGAAGTCGATTTGTCATCGCAAAGCCTCAGTCCGAGTAAACCTAGGTCTTGCCTAAAACCAGCCACGCTGGATCTTGACATCTCACAGACATAGTTATGTATAATGTAGATCCAAAAATTTGTCTCTTCACTTAAGCCTATTCGCTTTACCTAACTTTTATGAATCGGTAAACCGCTGGAAAATCTCGCTTTATGCAAACAATAGGTACGGTGATCATCAGGGAACTAGGAATGAGACGACAACTCACACCCTCTTTCTCATACTTCAAAAACTGAAGTTCATAAATAATCGAAAACAAATACATCAACAACATCATGCTCGAAAGTCTCATGACACATAGCCAGACCATATAAGTCTCGCTGGAAAACAGATCACAAGGGTCTTAAACTCCAGAACTAACCACGGAAGGCTTGATCCCTACAACAAGGGTAACGAGGCAGCCTTCAAAGGTGCAGCCCCAATCTTACCATTTCAACGGAGCCTTTCAACCATTAATTCTGCCTATCTTACCTCGACATATCTTATCGCCGCAAGAACATCACAAGGTTCTAACGAGCTGGGGCTAACTGTTGGGGTCAAAATCGTCACGACGAATCAATGACTGAAAGTCTCGAAAGTATTTCTTGAAACAAAAGTTTCATATAATTTGAAAATAAGTTATACGAGATTTTCTCAAAATTAGAATATCCACTCTCTGGTGGGATCGAAACGGTTATCTCAAATCAACGGCTAGATTATTTTTACTTATGGTTTCTTCGGAAACACTTCTTGAAAGTAAGATCGAAGACTACGGGCGGCGCTGCATTTGTGAGTCCCCCGAAAGATCGGTCCGCTTCAAGGACATCAAGATTCGATCACCACAAAACTCTAAACACAAAAGAATCTGCCTCGAACTTCAAGAGGTCGCTCTTCAAACCGTGAGGAACCAGAAAACGATCAAGATATCAAATCGGCTCCTCGCCGAGATCTTCAAAACGCCTGTGCTGGCACCGACGCCTACGGGCGCACGCTGCTATCCGAAGCCGCCTGATGCCGGGCGGCACTCGCCTGGCGCCGGGCGCACGCTGCCATCCGAAGCCGCCTGGCGCCGCGCACCTCGCCTGGTGCCGGGCGGCACGTGTCACGCTGGCCGGCCTGGCGCCGGCGGCACTCGCCTGGTGCCGGGCGCACGTGTCACGCTGGCCGCCTGGCGCCGGCGGCACTCGCCTGGCGCCGGGCGCACACCCGCCCTGGCGCCGGTGGCACGCTGCCACGCTGGCCGGCCTGGCGCCGGTGGCACTCGCCTAGCGCCGGGCGGCATCGCTGCTCGCAAGCCGCCTGGCGCCGGCGCACTCGCCTGGCGCCGGTCGACGGCCCTCGCCCCGTCTCGGTCCCATCATGCTCGGCCTGATCCCATCTTGGTTTGAATGAACATCTTTCGATTCGTTGGAATCGCCCTCGATGTTTTACCACAAAACTAGAAGGATTGATTTTTCGAAGATATCGATAAAACAAAGATCGATTAACTTGAACATCGATCCTTTAAGCTATACGGTTTATTTTACGAGAAAGATAGTCTTCCGAAATCGATAAAACGCTCAACGACTTAAAACAAGTCCACGGACTTACTTTACGCATTTTAAGGATTCAGGCCCAATCAGGCTATGACGATTTATCAGATTTCCAACGCCGGATAAACATCAAGTCACCAAAAATAGCGAAAACTCGAGGATAATTACAAAGACCGACAAAATGGAATATTTCCAAGGGATAAGCTTTGGCCCAAAGGCGCAGGTCCATCATCCTAAGGCAAACCGACCTTGGAGTGGATATATAAGGAGAGCAAGAGTAGAAGAGGAGGGGATCCAAAATCCTAGATTGGAGACCTGAGAGCTCCCAAGTAGCTGATGTAACTTAGAATTTAGGCGGTTAGACTAGAAAGGCAGGCCCTAGAACGCCTGGCCTCTGCTCGCAGAATCTCCGCCCTCTCTAAGGATTGGACAATTCTTTTACTGAGCTCCGCATAGAAACCCTAGGCGCTATCTTCGACATGCCTGTTTCTATGACAAACGCCATACTAGACCTAACCCGCCAGACGGTTCGATCTCTTGTTCAACTCTTTCTAAACTGAGCTACGTCCGACTTGATCCTCGAAGGGTACGTAGGGCAGCCTTTCTTAAGGTCCAGTCCCAAATCTTAACAAAACCTTTTCCGATTTATTCGTCACTTGTCGCTATTGTCGCGAGAATCGACCTTCAGGAAAGTCGGTTAACTTGGTTTCCTCCGCTTTTATTCATTAAAATCGACGGTGTGTATTTCGTTCCACAGCCACCGGCGCTTAGAAGTCGGTTTGCGGCCGGGCGCCAGGTCGGCTTATGGACGCTTTGCCGCCGCGCACCAGGTCGGGTTTATGGACGTCGGGCGCCAGGTTTGCTTGTTGCCGGGCGCTAGGCTGGTTTATGGACGCTCTCTGAAAATATTTCTTGAAACAAAAGTTTCATATAATTTGAAAATAAGTTATCACGAGATTTTCTCAAAATTAGAATATCCACTCGGTGGGATCAGCGGTTATCTGAAATCAGCGGCTAGGATTATTTTTTACTTATGGTTTCTTATTGAAACACTTCTTGAAAGTAAGATCGGGAAGACTTCACGGAGTGCTTGGCGTCTGAGAGTCCCGGAAAGATCGGTCCGGCGCCCAGGACATCAAGATTCGATCACCACAAAACTCTAAACACAAAAGAATCTGCCTCGAGAGCCGAAGGGTCGTTCTCTCAAACGTGAGGAACCAGAAAACGATCAAGATATCAAATCGAAGCCCTCGCCGAGATCTTCAAAACGCCTGTGCTGGCACCGACGCCTGGCGCCGGGCGCACGCTGCCATCCGAAGCCGCCTGGCGCCGGCGCACCTCGCCTGGCACCAGCGCACGCCACGCGAAGCCGCCTGATGCCGGGCGGCACTCGCCTGGTGCCGGGCGCACGTGTCACGCTGGCCGGCCTGGCGCCGGCGGCACTCGCCTGGCGCCGGGCGCACGTGTCACGCTGGCCGGCCTGGCGCCGGCGGCACTCGCCTGGCGCCGGCGGCACTCGCCTGGTGCCGGGCGCACGTGTCACGCTGGCCGGCCTGGCGCCGGCGGCACTCGCCTGGCGCCGGCGGCACGTGTCACGCTGGCCGGCCTGGCGCCGGCGGCACTCGCCTGGCGCCGGTCGACGGCCCTCGCCCTGGTCTCGGTCCCATCATGCTCGGTCTGATCCCATCTTGGCTTGAATGAACATCTTTCGATTCGGTTGGAATCGTCCTCGATGTTTTACGACAAAAACTAGAAGGATTGGATTTTTCGTAGAAGATATCGTATAAAACAAAGATCGATTAACTTGAACATCGATCCTTTAAGCTATACGGTTTATTTTACGAGAAAGATAGTCTTTCCGAGAAATCGTATAAAACGTTCAACGACTTAAAACAAGTCCACGGACTTACTTACGATTTTAAGGATTCAGGCCCAATCAGGCTATGACGATTTATCAGATTTCCCGAACGTCGGATAAACATCAAGTCACCGAAAAATAGCGGAAAACTCGAGGATAATTACAAAGACCGACAAAAATGGAATATTTCCTGAAGGGATAAGCTTTGGCCCAAAGGCGAGGTCCATCATCCTAAGGCAAAACCGACCTTGGAGTGGATATATAAGGAGAGCAAGAGTAGAAGAGGAGGGGATCCGAAAATCCTAGATTGGAGACCTAGAGAGCTCCTGTTAGCTGATAGAACTTAGAATTTAGGCGGTTAGACTAGAAAGGCAGGCCCTAGAGCGTCCTGCAGCCCCACCTTTTAAAATCTCCGCTCCTCTCGGAAGGATTGGACAATTCTTTTACTGAGCTCCGCACATAGAAACCCTAGGCGCTATCTTCGACATGCCTGTTTCTATGACAACGCCATACTAGATTTAACCCGCCAGACGGTTCGATCTCTTGTTCAACTCTTTCTAAACTGAGCTACGTCCGACTTGATCCTCGAAAGGGGTACGTAGGCAGCCTTTCTTAAGGTCCAGTCCCAAATCTTAACAAAACCTTTTCGCATTTATTCGGTCACTTGTCGTTGGCTGTCGCGGAGAATCTGGACCTTCAGTGGAAAGTCGGTTAACTTGGCTTTCCTCCGCTTTTATTCATTAAAATCGGCGGTGTGTATTTCGGTTCCCACAGCCACCGGCGCCAGGTTGGTTTATGGACGCTGCCGCCGGGCGCCAGGTCGGTTTATGGACGCTGCCGCCGGGCGCCAGGTCGGTTTATGGACGCTGCCGCCGGGCGCCAGGCTGGTTTATGGACGCTGCCGCCGGGCGCCAGGCTGGTTTATGGACGCTGCCGCCGGGCGCCAGGCTGGTTTATGGACGCTGCCGCCGGGCGCCAGGCCGCTTGTTGCCGGGCGCCAGGTCGGTTTATGGACGCTGCCGCCGGGCGCCAGGTCGGTTTATGGACGCTGCCGCCGGGCGCCAGGTCGGTTTATGGACGCTGCCGCCGGGCGCCAGGCTGGTTTATGGACGCTGCCGCCGGGCGCCAGGTCGGTTTATGGACGCTTTGCCGCCGGCGCCAGGTCGGTTTATGGACGCTGCCGCCGGGCGCCAGGTCGGTTTATGGACGCTGCCGCCGGGCGCCAGGTTGGTTTATGGACGCCACGCCGGTGCCAGGGTTCTCTGCTGCCGTGGGTTTCCGTTGCCGATCTTTCCCCGTTGGCCGTTCGTGTGGGAAATCTTTGAGTTTGGAAGGATCTTTAGCCGTAGATTTCGAGATAACCGTTTCCGACCTCACCAGAGAGTGGATATTCTAATTTTGAGAAAATCTCGTATAACTTCTTTTCAAATTATCCGAGACTTTTTGTTTCAAGAAATACTTTTTGGAGACTTTCAGTCATTGATTCCGTCGTGACCGATTTTGACCCCAACACTTGTGTAGGAGTAGCTAACCTACACATGTATACAGAGATAACATCCTTGGATATATCTTCTCTGAGCTAGAATTTTGCTGGGAACAAGCGACAGCTGACTTGGCAAATTCTTTAGTGAACTGTATTCAGCCAGACGCTTAAAGCTTACTAGTAGCGTATCGATCGATACTCCTATAGAGTAATCGATCGATAGACGCGGGGCTTTGTCGATCGACATCGGCGACAGCACACCGATCGACACCCTAATCTATGATTCGCCAAAGGGAGTTTCATCGGTTCTAGTAATAGATGGTTATAACGACAGTTAGGCTATTGCATCGTTGGGTTCTTTAATATCATGCAAGCATCTCACATAAGCATTCATACTATTATAATCCTGATAACCTGAATAGTAATCCTAGATCTAACACCTTCACCATATTAGTTAACACCCAAATCAATCACTTGAGTAATTGTCTTGCTCAACAGTTTTAAGTTTACTTGCAATTTACTGCTTTGAAATCTTTGACCTAGCTTAGTTATAATAAGATCTATTGTGTTCCATCATCTCAATGGATTCAATCCTAAGTACTACAACTTGACCTCTTTTGATGAGAGTAAAGATTAAGCTCTAGGGTAATTTGAGCACGACAAATTTGGGCCGTTCTTGGGAGCTTTGATCGCCATTAGATTTTATTTAAGTCTAGGTTTTCTTTTTACTACTTGTTACCGATATAAAATTTCTTTTCTTTTCAGTGCATGCCCAGCATAACCAAGCAAAAAGAACAAGGAACTTTGTCTACTGATCCAGCTGCTTTGGAACGCTCAATCAAACAGATTCGTCGATCGATCGATACACCAGCTTGTGCATCGACCGATATTCACTCACAACCGCCTACCGAAGTTTTGCAGAATCACGACCGATAACTGTTCACCAACATCGACCGATCTCATTCATCCGACATCGACCGATAACCGCTCATCAACATCGAATCGATCTTCATTCATCTGACATCGAATCGATATCCGAAGTCACCAAACATGGTCGCAACACCGATACCGTGCAAGACGACGAAGGTAACCTCGTGTGACCAAGAAGGTCACCGCGTAATGCAGCAGGTCAAAGAATCAATGATCGGGGCTGCAATCCCCGATCCAGAAGTTAAGCTGCTGCAGCAACCGCCGAGCTGCGTATAGCCAACAGAACAGATCATCGGGCTGACTACAACCGGCCCGCATCAATTCTATGCCAACAGATTCGCAATCCGCCCTCCGACATACGAGGGCTGATTATGAGGTGAAGCCTCAATACTACACACTTGTAGGACGGACACCCTACAGTGGAGCATCCAATGAGCATCCTATGGACCATCTAGAGAGGTACGAGGATCTCATATCTTCTATCAAAGTTAATGGAGTCCTAGATGACTACCTACTTTGCAAGCTTTTCAAGTATTTTTCCGAGAAGCTTTGCAATGGCTTACAACTACCACCAGATCTCTCACATCCTGGGATAACATCAAAAATGCTTTCGATTAATTGCTTTGATGAGGCACGCTGTAAGAGTTGAGAAGCAAGATTCCTACATTCATGCAGAAGCCTGCAGAGCCTTTCAAACACTGTTGGGTTCGTTTCAAGTCCTATCAGAGAGATTGTCCACACCATGGATTCAATGAAGTGCAGCTACTCAGCACTTTCTTCAGAGGTTTAGATCTAACCTACCTGACAGCACTAGACACAGCTAGTGAAGAAAACTTCAACACCGTGAACTGCAGGAGGCTGTGAGACTTATTGAGAACTTGAGAACTAGCAATAGCACCAAGAACACTGATTATGAGAGAAGGAGATTAGCCAATGCTCTTGGAAAGGAGCAGCTAGACGATATGAAGGCCAAATTAGACAGTGTTCACAAGCTTCTAAGGAAGCAGGTTAGCTTTGCAGAAGATGTAGAAGCTATAGAGACTGATGAGGAAGGGTGTGAGGAAGAAGTGAATTACATAGGAGGATCTCAAAGGTTTGGAAATCAGAGTGGAAACAGAACTTCTATGGCAACAAAGAGGAGCAACTACAATCAGAATTACGCACCGTAAACCCCTCAAAGAACAACAACTACAAAGAACAACAAGAATCTAAACAATTCTTTCTACCAAAATCCTGAATGTTGATTCAGTTCTAGAAGGTCAGCAGAGACTTATTGTGGATTTCAATGGAAAGATAGATGCTGCATACAATAGCCTGAATGTGAAGTTTGCCTCCTTGAGTACCCATGTGAAGAAGCTAGAGACACAGGTGATTCAAACAGCAGAAACTATTAAGAGGCAAGAAGCCTTAATAAAAGGGAGAGAGGAAGATCTCATCAGACACCACATTATGCCATCACAGTAGATGAATTCTGGCAAGTGGATGGGGATGAGGAGCTTCAAGAAGAAGACTTTAAAGTCAAGAGCACCATGAGTATCGGCAGCTCTCACTCATATCGATCGACACCAGACGATACTCATCGATCGAAGTTCGAAGAAGAATATCGTTCGATGTTCGAGATACCACATCGATCGACAGAGTCTACCGAGTCTACGACTACGAACAGACCAGTCCGGATTATGACACACTCAGAGTTCGCAGCGAGACACCCAAACCCACTCCACCCTTTCATCGATCAACAAGATGCTGCCCTACTCTATGCAAACAGATCCCGACCCAAAACTACAGAAAACCCACCAGAAGAAGTTGAGGATACATCATAGCCTATGGAGATTGAAAAGGAAAATGAAAAGAGAACACTACGAAAAAGGAAAGAGAAGATCCCTAAGCACCTTAAAAGGGAGGCTAATGAGAAGGAGTTGGAAAACTTCAAAAAGAGAGTTCTAAGGATTCCAGCAGAGAGACCCTTTGAAGAAGCATATTTCACACACAGATTGTGGATGTTCTTCAGAGAAACAAAAGTCACAGTGGTTGATATTGAGAAGATGTTCAACAAGATCAGAGAGGACCTCCTAAGGAAGATTACATTAAAGAAGAAGAGTGATCCTGGAGAGTTCATTATTTCATGCCTAGTACAAGGCATTGAATTCTCACATGCACTATGTGACACAGGAGCATCAGTCAGCATCCTACCAAAGGTTATGGCAGACCAACTACGTCTGAAGGTAGAACCTTCCAAAGAATCCTTCTACTTTGTGGATTGTTCTAGGAGGAGTTCATTGGGAATCATCAGAGATCTTGTGGTACAGATTGGTAATGCCTTAGTTCCAGTTGACTTCCATGTCCTAGACATCAAGTTAAATTGGAATTCCTCTCTACTACTTGGAAGAGCATTCCTAGCTACTGTGGGAGCCATCTGTGACTTGCAAACACGCCAGATGTGTTTGACACTCATCGACCCAAAGGTTTAGTATGACCCAGACAAAGTTATCAGACCTCCAGCGCTCTCTACAGAAAGCCTCCAGATGAAGCAACACCGTGAGCTACATGTTACTGTGCAGAAGAGTACGAGGCAGAGTACTCGGAATCGATAGGCACACATACAGATACATTGATCGATCCTATTGATCTCACATCGATCGACCAGTCAGTCATCACATCGATCGATACAGGCAACAGTCTTCACTCCACATCGATTGATAATACACCTATGTACGAAGTTGATCACTTTACAGGTGACTCTCAGATGGAAGTTGGGAACCAGACTACTATCAGCCAACATATGCAGTGGAGACAATAGAGGATGATTATGATGAGGATTACATGAGGGAAAGAGATATTGAATACTCTTTCATCCGCAGAGAAGAAGAGTATGATGAGGACTACAACAGGAACATACCATATTCATACGACAGTTTCAAGGACGAGAGATGACTGGCCAGCACAATGCTATCCGATTTTTTCCCTAGAGACTAGTACACCTTCCCAACATGTGGAAGAATGCAATGAGGACCGTGAGGAAGAGCCAGCTACAGACCACCAGGAAATTCTCACTAGAGATGGATCCAGATCACATGGAACCATGCTGCCCACATCAATCGACGCAACATCATCAACATCGATCGATACCAGTCCAAGACGAGGGCTACACGAAGAAGAATCGTTCGACACTCGCCAAGACGTATCGATCGATACCAGTCAAACTGACTCAGACAAGAATGGAAATTTCAAATTTGGAAATTTCAAATTTGGAAACTTGGTGGATGATTACTACTATAAAAGGAGCCATGGGGTAGAAGCAGTTTCACAGATCACAGAAGCAGCAGATTCACAAACCCTAGAATCAGACAAGATGCATCAGCCACCTTCCAACCCTAAGCCATATGGAGAAGACTTCAGTTGCAACCTTCCCCATCGGCTATACAACACGAAATCGATCGACGAGAACACTACTGCATTGATCGATACTCAACCTTTACCATTCGATCTAAATAAAGATAATGAGTTAGATCATGGATATCTAACACCAGATGAGTTTGGTATTTTCAGGGATCCAGAAGGCAATGCAAGAGCTATGGATGGCCATATGCTAAAAGTTTCAAGAGAAGACATCTCAGACATTCTTTCTATGGCCAATGGACCAAACAACCTATTCTACAAGCAACGTGATGATCCAGCCTATCAAAATATGCTAGCAGATGCAGACTATGCAATAGCCTGCAGGAGAGAGCCCTACTTCAAATACAACTATTAGCTTGAAGATGACAAATCGATCGACGGTGACACCTCCGCATCGATCGATATGCTACCTCCCGAGTACCAAGAAGAACAAGATAAGTATGAAGTCTACAGAGACATGTATGGACGTCCAAGGGGTATCACAGGGAAGGTTATTCTAGTATCCCATACACACATTAGAGACATCCTACAAAGAGCTTCACTAGACAAGCCATCATTCTTGTGCCTACCGGAGCATCGCGAAAGGTTCACTCCAGCTACACCAGCAGATCTAGATCCTTACAGCAGAGCAGAGATGGATGAGAAGCTCAATGACATATACACCATTCAGTATGATTCAATGAATGATTTCAAGTGCAAACTTGATAGTGTCTACCATCCACTCAATGACAAGATCATACACCTGACCAAGACCATGGAGAACCTTGCAGATGATGTCACCACCTTGATGAAGCACAAACAACAAGGAGTTTCAGCATGGAAGCACTGGAAACCTTCAACTTCCAATGAGTTTCCACACCACACATCGACCAACACGAGAAGGATACCATCGACTGACGCAGCTCACCCTACATCGATCGACATCCACTACAGGCGATCAATCGATTTACGCTTCACAAGATTGGAAGAGAGGTTATATTCTTATGAAGAAAAGTTTGGTAGTTCCTACTACCCGATGATTGATGATGTGATTGCACTAGAATCACGAATGGATGCTTTCCAGGAGGAGATGGGTACGATTTAGAATCAACTCGATTTTCACCTGATGACATCTCCATCGACCGACATACCTACCAGCACATCGATCGATCCTGACCAAGCACCAGCAAAAAATCAGCAACAATCAATCGACAGCGAAAAACGCACATCGCTCGACACATATCTTCAAGAAGAATGCACTACTATGAGGAAGAAGGTTCTAGAGACCATCAAGACAGACAACAAATGGGAAGAACAAGCATTAAAGAATACTCTTGATTTGTTCTACGCCAGCCTGAGCACCAACCTCAAATGGACAGCTAATAGCTTTGAATTGATGCAAAAGGAATTGCATATACTCCACAACAGGCAGAAGTGGTCACAATCGATCGACACCATGGCCGACCCATCGATCGATATGGACGCAGACAAGAACAATGGATGGAGCAAGGAATTCCATTACAAACCAAAGTATGGAGCTAGAGCTTATGATACTTATCAGAGCAAGAAGATACGATGGTCAGACACAAGAGAGGATCCAACCACTCACAGAAGAGAAGCCACCTACACCAAGAGAGAAGTTGACAAGATGATATCTGAGATCTATGAAGCCTTTAGATCATTCAGAGACACAATACTACAAGAGGTATGATGACATCTACTTTCCCTTCGACAACAGCATTGCAAATCTGAAGTCAAGAACATAAGGAATAGAAGAGAAGATCAAGGCTATTCAGAAACGACTTGCAACTTGCCCATCACACCACACATCGACCAATATGGCACCACGTGCATCAATCGACGAGGGCACCACGACATCGATCGACATCAACGCAACATAATTGATCGATACTGATACACCATCAGTCCGAGAAGAATTCCTTACGGACAGATTGTATGTGCTACATGAAGAATTGCCAGAGCCATCAATGAAGACTTATGACCAGCTTGAACAGCAGCAGTTCAACATTGAAGACTTACAGGAGAGGCTACACTTATTGAAAGATGAGTTAGAAGATATGAAGAAGAGATGGACCAAGTCAGATGATGCCACAAGAAGCTTCATTGCAACTAAGTCCACAGACCAAGAGGATGTTTGCACACAAGCAAACAACTTCTTTTACACCAACTAGCCTTTCAACCTCCAAAGTCAAGCTAAATGACTATAACAAAGCGCTGAGTCGGAGGCAACCCAATATTAGGTACTTTCTTTTATAGCTTCTTATTCAAAAAAAAGATCCGAGTAGACGTTTACCTTCTCTATCGACCGACGTGACCAAGTCGACATCGATCGACGACACTACATCCGCCACGATCGACACGATTTCATCTACATCGATCGATATGGTATCGGTCATGTATAACGTTCTAACTTGTTCAATTTTGCATTTAGGTTTTGGTTTCTTTAAACTCCGACTGTTTTACACTGGGGACAGTGTAATTTAAGTCTGGGGGGAATTACTAATGATTATTTATGTTTATCTACTATTTTGAGTCTTATTTGAAATTTTTATTAAGTCAAGAAGGGGACAATGATCTATTCTAGTTTAATACTTGTCATCTAATCACTTTCTAGACCAGTCTTAGATTCATTGATTGCAGAAGTACTAGAGATACTAAAGTGGATCAACCAGTCTACTATGTTAGCACTTGCTAAGAATGTTTGAAGGAACCAAAGCTGACCTCCAACCTAATACTAATATTACCTGCTTGTCTTGGGGTTTGGTATACATTGGATCGAATTCCTCCTGCAAGTATGGAAGGTAAAAAGTCTGTGTGTTTCTGGTTCCCTTCTCTTTCTCTCTTCAGCATCCACCAAAAATAAAAGATTGAGATGATTTCCTGAGATGCAGAGGGATAGATACATTATCAATGACCCCATTATTCTAATTCAAAGGAATGATCACACATTGTGGAAGCGAGGGATAGGTAAATACCAACGACCCCATTATTCACCTACACTTTGTCAATAAGAGAAAAGATATATATAGGTCAATAAGATGAACAAGATGTACTACATCATTGTTCATTGGGATTGAAACCATTAGGATTCAGAGAAGAGAGAAAGAGGGAAGAAAGGAATCAGAGAAGACTACCTGTGTGTTCAGAAACTTGCTTGAGTAAGAGTTCATGTGTCCTTTGATCGACACTCCCAAGGTAAAGCCTACACTTTTATTTTTGCAAAGAAATGAGGTTAGTAGAGGGGTGAGTCATTCAGGATTTGCTAAGTTGCTGGCTAGATGAATTTGGTTGCTATACTAGGATATGGTATAATGTGCTTTTGTAGTTAGGATGACTATTGTTGGGGTCAAAATCGGTCAATGACGAAATCGTCACCCGAAAGTCCTCGAAAGAAAAGCCAAGCGACGATCAAATCCAAGAAACGGTCGTCGCTCGATAAAACTCCGCGGAAGGCTCGTCCACTCCCATCTGCGCCAGCGGGATCCTGGCGCCCATCAATGCGATCGTCTCACGATCTCGGCGATGACAGCATCTGGTCCCTTGAAATCCATGTCGGATTGTCGAGATCTACAATGAGTCTTCCGTAAAACCTTCCGATTGTTTTAAAGATTCATCTTTTAACATATCTAAAACTTCGAACCACATTGCTCTCATCCTCGGCGACGGAAAATCTGAAGATCTAAGTCCATCTCAAAATTCCGATACTCGCAGAATCTCGTTGGAAACAATTATCTCGAGATCTACGACTAGAGACCCTCCCAAAACTTCGAAAGATTTCCATAAGCGGCGAGGAAAGATCGGACAAACCCACGGACGGCAAGACGGCCTGGCACCAGCAGCACGCTGGACGCTGGCTGGCGCCGGCGGCACCGGCCTGGCCGGCGGCACCGGCCTGGCCGGCGGCACCGGCCTGGCGCCGGCGGCACCGGCCTGGCGCCGGCGGCACCGCCTGGCGCCGGCGGCACGCTGGACGCTGGCTGGCGCCGGCGGCACTCGCCTGGCGCCGGCGGCACCGGCCTGGCGCCGGCGGCACTGCCTGGCGCCGGCGGCACCGCCTGGCGCCGGCGGCACGCTGGACGCTGGCTGGCCTGGCGCCGGCGGCACCGACCTGGCGCCGGCGGCACGCTGGACGCTGGCTGGCCTGGCGCCGGCGGCACGCTGGACGCTGGCTGGCTCGGCGCCGGCGGCACCGCCTGGCGCCAGCGGCACCATCCGCAGCGGGCGGCCTGGCGCCAGCGGCGGCACCGGCCTGGCGCCGGCGGCATTCGCCACGCTGGCCGGCCTGGCGCCGGCGGCACCGGCCTGGCGCCGGCGGCACCGGCCTGGCGCCGGCGGCACGCTGGACGCTGGCTGGCGCCGGCGGCACCGGCCTGGCGCCGGCGGCACCATCCGCAGCGGGCGGCCTGGCGCCGGCGGCACCCGTCCGCAGCGGGCGGCCTGGCGCCGGCGGCACCGGCCTGGCGCCGGCGGCACCATCCGCAGCGGGCGGCCTGGCGCCGGCGGCACGCTGGACGCTGGCTGGCCTGGCGCCGGCGGCACCGCCTGGCGCCAGCGGCACCGGCCTGGCGCCGGCGGCACCGACCTGGCGCCGGCGGCACCCGTCGTCGCGAATTGACCTGGCGTCGATCCACGGCCCTCGTCAGTTCGTTCCTATCGTGCCGGTTCGATCCCATCTTAGCTTGTTCGATCAATCTACGCAGGTTTGGTATGATCACGGTTACTCTAACGCCACTTCCTCGACTAAACAAGGAATTAAGGTTCCTTCGGAAACACCGAGACCTTCAAAGACTGTCCTTTCGAAAAACCGTAAAAACGCCTAAACGGCCCAACGCGGCCAAAACGGCCCACGTACGATTTTCCGAAAAAGAAGGATAACTATGACGGTTTATCTTTATCCTCACATAAGAGATAAATGTCAAGTTTCCATAAGAGATAAATATCAAGTTTCCAGAAGATAAATGTCAAGTTTCCCGATAAACACAAAGATGGACGAAAATGGAAAAAGCCCAACTCAGCCCGCGAGAAGATAGACCGTCATAGGAGGAGTATATAAGGAGAGCTTTGAGCAAGAAGCAAACAAGATCACAAAAACGTCCAGAGCACTTAGAGCAACTTAGCATTCTTTTCTGTTTTCACTAGCGAGCTGCGACTCAACTAGGATAGACTTAGGCGATCAGACTAGCGAACTTGCCGACAGCTCTCGTAGCCAAGGCTCTTACCTGTTGTTCACGCTCAAACGCGGATTCGGAAATAAAATCTTTTGCTCTATCCCTTTTCTTACGATTTTACTTCGCTTTCATATTTTCTTTGTCGAACTGATTGTGTCGTAGCGCCCAGCAGATATCCGGACCTTCGGGAAAGCTTGGTTCACTTGGCTTTCCTCCAAATCAACTTAATTTGACGGTGCGAATTTCGGTTCCCACAGTTTGGCGCTAGAAGGAGGGGGGGTTACGGATCTATCTATCTCGCAACTGCACACGCTCGATCATGTCGGCCGACGCCACCAAGGATCAGCCAGCGCTAGACGGCACACCCGTCGATGCCAACGCTGAGAAGACTCCAGCCGAGACGCCCACAGTCACTGCTGATGCAAACACTGAGGCGCTCAAGCAGATGAAGGAACTGTTTACTTCCGCCCAGGCGCGGGCGGAACAACAGGACAAGCTGATAACCTCGCTCGCAAAACAGGTCGATACCTTAACTGCGAGGAGCAAGTTGCCGCGCGGATCCACCAAGGCACGCCAGGCAGGAGACTCGACGGATCTCCGGCACGAGAAAGATGCCCGAAGAGCCCACTCGAAGCGGCTCGAGAGGACAGCAAACGACCTCGCAGGACCTTCCACTCCGCCGCGGAAACAAGGAAAGCGGCGTCGGCGCGCCGATCTAGATGTCAGCGACCGATCGGATCCTTCCGATGAAGACGCTGACATCCACCCGGAGAACCGAAGCCAGTCAGCTTGAGCGGTATCGCCGATAGGCCCATGACAGAAGAGGAAGAAGAACTCTACTGGATGGAGCAGGAAGAAGGCGCCCGGCGGCTTCCCGGCCTGGCGCCCGGCACCAGTCCGCAGCGGGCGGCCTGGCGCCCGGCTTTCAAATCGCAGCCGGGCGGCTGGCCAGCGGACCCGGCTTGGCCAGCCGGCGGCACCAAATCTGGGGCCGGCCTGGCGCCAGCGGCACCATCGCCCAGCAGGCGGCACCAGCGCCGGCACCATCCGCAGCGGGCGACTGGCGCCCGGCGGCACCGGCCTGGCACCGGCGGCACCCGTCGTCGCGAATTGGCTGGCGTCGATCCACGGCCCTCGTCTCGGTTCGTTCTATCGTGCCGGTTCGATCCCATCTTAGCTTGTTGGATCAATCTCGCAGGTTTGGTATGATCACGGTTACTCTGAAGCCACTTCCTCGACTAAACAAGGAATTAAGGTTCGCCGGAAACACGAGACCCAAAGACTGTCGCTTTGAAAAACCGTAAAAGCGCCTAGCGGCCCAGCGGCCAAAAGCGGCCGATGCGATTTTCGAAAAGAAGGATAACTATGGCGGTTTATCTTTATCCTCACATAAGAGATAAATGTCAAGTTTCCATAAGAGATAAATATCAAGTTTCGAAGATAAATGTCAAGTTTCCGATAAACACAAAGATGGGCGAAAATGGAAAAAGCCCAACTCAGCCAGCGAGAAGATAGACCGTCATAGGAGAGTATATAAGGAGAGCTTTGAGCAAAAGCAAACAAGATCACAAGCGTCGAACTTAGAAGCAACTTAGCATTCTTTTCACTTTTCACTAGCGAGTGCGACTCAACTAGGATAGACTTAGGCGATCAGACTAGCGAACTTGCCGACAGCTCTAAGTAGCCAAGGCTCTTACCTTGTTGTTCAGCTCAAGCGGTTCGAAATAAAATCTTTTGCTCTATCCTTTTTCTACGATTTTTACTTCGTTTCATATTTTCTTTGTCGGCCTGATGTGTCGTGTGCGGCAGCAGATATCCGGGACCTGAGGGAAAGCTTGGTTCACTTGGCTTTCCTCCAAATCAACTTAATTTGGCGGTCGCGAATTTGGTTCCCACGGTTGGCTAGAAGGAGGGGTTCGGATCTATCTATCTACGCTGACTGCTTCCGATCATGTCGGCCCGGCGCCACCAAGGATCAGCCAGCTAGGCGGCACACCCGTCGATGCCAGCGCTGAAGACTCCAGCGGAGGCGTCCACGATCCTGCTGATGCAAACACTGGCTCAAGCAGATGAAGGAGCTGTTTACCGCCCGGTGGCGAACAACGGACAAGCTGATAACCTCGCCGCAAAACAGGTTCGATACCTTAACTGCGAGGAGCAAGTTGCCGCGGCGGATCCACCAAAGACGCGCCGGCGGGGAGACTCGACCGGATCTCGAAGCACGAGAAAGATGCCCGAAAGAGCCCCTCGAAGCGGCTCCAGAAGGACAGCAAAGCGACCTCGCGGGACCTTCCACTCCGGCTGCGGGGAAACAAGAAGCGGCGTCGGCGCGCTCGATCTAGATGTCAGCGACCGATCGGATCCCAGATGAAGGCGCTGACATCCACAGAAGAACCGAAGCCAGTCCGCTCGGCCGAGCGGTATCGCCGATAGGCCCATGTGAGAGGAAGAACTCTACTGGATGGAGCAGGAAGAACTTCGCGGAAGATCAAACTTCGGATCTCGCGACCAGCGTCGACAGGTTGAGAACGGCGGCAATAGCGAGATCCATGATCTCCGTGAATCTCTCAAAAGACGTGGCTGAAGTGGCGGTAAAATCGCAGATCCATCAGGCGACCAGTTCCGCCCGAGATCGATAGACTTCGAGGAAGCACGGAAAACACCGTTCACCACTCGGATCCGCGAAACGCATCTCAGACCCAGGGAAGATCAAAATCGATCTATGGCGGTCAGACGGATCCTAATACACCTGCAGTCCTTCAGATCGCAATGGGAAGGTGCAAACTCGGGCGAGCGGGGCCGAGGTCATTGTCTTCTCGCCGTCGAGCACCTCAAAGGTGCTGCTTCAGTGGTTCTCCGGCTCAAAAGGAACTCCATCGGAAGCTTCCGCCAACTGGCCTCGGCGTTTCTCAAACAGTACTCCATGTTCATGGATAGAAACGTCCGGCGTGGATCTATGGAGTCTAGCTCGAAGGAAGGCGAGTCACTCCAGCGACTTCATGCGAAGGTTCAAACTGGTGATGGCCAGATGCGGGCATCAGCGACAATGTCATGTCGGCGTGAGAAAACTCTACGTACAAGTCGAAGTTCGAAAGTGGATACTACTGGAAAAGCGGCGGACAATCAGGATACTCTCCACAGGCAACAGACTTCATCATCATGGAAGAAGAGATGAAGCTTCTCCTCGAAACACGGACCGCAGAAAACGCGTCCAGAAGAAACCCTCGTAGCGACAAATCGTCCATCACGCGAAGGGAAGGCGTCGAGCACATAACTCGCCATCAACTTCGAAGCAGGCAAAACCTCCGGAAACACCTGGACCAGGAACCAGTACAAGGATAACTCCTACTGCGAGTTCCACGAGACCGAGGCCACTCCACTGCGAACTCAAGGTTCTCGGCGGCTTCGCCGCAAAACTCCTCACCGGCGAGCTATCAAAGTCAAAGTATAAAGGACTTGCTCCTGGACTCCGACAAAGACTAACAAAACTACCTCCGAGACCGCGACCGAAAACCATCAGGGGAAAGCGCGAGAAGAAGACAGGGCGACCAGGGAACAACAGCGATCGCCCGGAGGGTAAACATGATCATCGGAGGATCACGGTTACCAGGACTCTGTCTCATCGATAAAAGCCTACAGGCGAAAGACCAGTTCCAACTGGTTCCCGGACAGCGATGTTCCTAACCACACAATGCGCTTCGAGGAACCGCGACCGTCGAATCGACAAACCTCCTGCGACCCTTTGGTAATCGACCTGGTCATCCAGGATCTCGAAGTCGACGCATTCACCGAATCGATGGAAGCACGGTCAGCGTCATCTTCGCGACACCCTCTACAGGATGAAGATCCCACTTGGGAAGTCGTCCACTGAGCCAAAACCGTTGGCCGGGGTTCACCGGCGTCACTACCATGACCCTCGGGAAAATTAAACTCGGTCATGGCGAAGGAAGTTACAAAGATCGTCGAGTTTGCAGTAGTCGACAACCCGACCATCTACAGCGCCATCATGGGAACCCGTGGATCAACTCCATGAAGGCAGTACCGTCCACATACCACCTCGGTATCAAGTTCCGACTCCGGCCGGAACCGCAGCCATCAGGTAGCCGAAGCGGTCGAGACTCGTTACCTAGCGAGTTCAAACTGCGAAAAGATCGGAGCGCCCATGCGGTCAACTCAAAGCGAGCAAAGGAATCACACAACATTCCGAAGACTGAGGAAAGATGATCGGAATCATCGAACGAACAGCGATTCAAGAAGGCGACAAAGCCTCACGAATCCACGCGTAGACGGACGCTTCGACCCCCACACACCACTAATCCGACCAACAGCGATCGAACGGTGGCCGACGGGGAGTAAAAGCGTCCGCAGCAACTATCAGAACTTCTGAGATGGCTTGATCCTCGAAGAGAGATGCGTGGCAGCTTCGTCGAAACCAACGAGTTCAGCTATCCCCTCACCAAAAGGGGGACTGGAATGCGTGTACTCTATACTCCCACAAAAGCGCGAGAATCGCGTATAAACTTCTCGAAATTTTTAATAAAATTCTTTCTATCTTTATACTTAGCGCATCAGCAGCGGGCGAAAATCATATCTTCAAAGCGCGAGGCGTCGCAACTTCTTAAAAGATAACAAAACTTCGTATTATCCGCAAAAGACAGTCCACCAGCGACTTAAAATAAACTCCGCCCGTCGATTGGCCCCGCGGACGGCTCATAAGCGTTCACTCAATACAAAATGCGTTAGTCAGACCTCGAAGGTCCTCTTACATCCGACAAGGATATCATAGCGCTATACAAGAAACCAAAATTTTGGTTTAGCATCTCGGATAAACTCGAAGATAGCTCGATTCTTTTAACACAAGTCATATAAGCCGTAGTCGCGGACTTTAAGCGAAAAGAATCAGGAAGAAATCACTAACAGGCAAAGCGAAAGCCGATCAGTCATCGCACAGCCTCAAAGCTGAGAGTAAACCTAGGTCTTGCCTAAACCCAGTCTTGCTGGATCTTGACATCTCACGGACATAGTATGGTATCTGAGATCCCAAAACATGTCTCTTATAAACACACCTAAAGCGGCTTCGCTAAAAGTAGCATCACGGACCAGCGGCGAAAAAGAGTTAGGATCTGAAGTGACTACTCGCATCCTTCCCTCTACACTTGGCGAAAGTATAAATCAAAACAAAAGGAAATATACGCGAATTTTCATATTCATAAAAGCCGCAAAAGCGGCAGGATTCAAAGCCACCAGCGGCCAGTCCGAAAACATAAGAATGCAACCTCCAGCGGTCGCGGGATAAAATTACTAAAAGCGGCCACACACGGCCAGAAAATTCAATTCACAAAAGGAAGTCAGCGTTGAGAAATCGGATGCAGAAATCCCAAATGAACTAGCAGGCTGGTCCACTTCTTCATTCACACCTCGAGCATTCCCACCATTCTCGGTGTTCTCATCGGCTCCGACCTCCACCGTATCCTCGGAAACCTCGATAGGTTCCCAAAGTCTCCGGACTCTTTCTTCTACGGAGGAACCAAGGACTCAGCATGAGCACACTCGGCCATGAAATCCTTCATTTCAGCGATCTCGAATCGAAGAGAAATCTGGGTTCGAGACTTGTAAAGATTCTGACCGAACCGCGGCACTTCGCGGAAATCACCAACAAACTCCTGAGCTTCTTTAAAGCATTGAAACTCAGCAGCAAGCGATTCCGCCCGTCTTGCCACCTCGCTGCGACCATCCTTCTTCCTCTCGCCGCCCGTGCAAAGCCGGCGTGAAGCTCAGCTTGCCAGCGTTCGTGCCTTCACCTCTTGGCGGAACCGGAAAACTCTCGCTCCACTTCTGTGGTCTTGAAGTTAGCAATCCTGGATTTCGCGGAAACTTCGAGTCAGCGCCTCGCTAAACACTCTTAGTCCCTGCATGAAACTCAAGATCAGCAAGCATGCTTATATCACGGATTCAAGCGCAAGGTTAAAAAGTTGAAGGGCCAAACCTCGTTGACCGTTGGGAGCCCTCGGCAAAAACCCGTTGTTTCTCCTCATCCTCCAGCGACTCATCAGTAGTAAACTCGGAGGAAGGCCATCAAAGAAGTTGATAGGTGGAAAACCGCTGGCTCCATCTTTTCCGTTGGAACAAAACTAGGTTTTCTCCCAGCGGTGAAGGGTTTTCGAGCCTTCCCCATCGTCGATTTCCTTCCCCTACGAGACCTCTGTCTGCGCCTCAGAAGGAACCCGCGGTAACAGGTTGGCGTCGTGCAATGAACGAACGGGACCGATAAAGGTTAACGCATCTCGGATCCGTTCGAGGTGAAGGATTTCGAAGCGGCCTTTGGCGAAGAAGATCTCTCTTAATAGCGTTACCAGGCAAATGCGCGGTAGGGTTGTTCCACAAAGCGAAAATTTTGTCAAAGACCGCACTTCGAAAAAGTGAGATAGATAACAGAATTTTCGTCATATTACCTCGGTTAAAGTTCCATGCCAGCGAAATAGATGGAGGCAGCTCTCCTCGACAGACTTCGCCATCTATTTGAACAAAGAAGCTCCTGCCACGATTTGGGATTAGTAGTCCCACGAATCACGCCATATCCTTCTTAGGCAGCATGGAATAGTAACCGTCACTCCCGTCGGCGAGTACCCCAAAGACCGAAATCATCGGGACCAAGATCAATCGAGTTAAGTAGCTAGCAATTAATGCGTAAACCAACTCTCCAAGGCAGGAACGCTGAGTTGGCTGATCGAAAGTTCAAGCGGTGAAGCGCACGAACAATGGCACCAGGAATTGGGAACCACATCGGCGATGCGTAAAAGCCGTAACATGTAAAGAAATCTTGCGGAGGATTCCTTGCACTCGTTACCAGCGGGAATCGAAATTGACTCCGGGAACCTGGTAAAAATCTCGAAGAACCTTGAGATATTCTGAGAAACCGAGCTTCGGCAAAAGGAGCACCGGGCTGCCTCGAGGCCTCTTCGAACAGGGATCTCGGCGGTGTAGAGGCGAACCTACAAGGGCTCGGTAATATGCATTCCTCTTTTCCTCCTCGACCGACTCCTCCTGCTTTACCGTTACATGAGCAGGAGAGTCATCGAAGATGAATGGGAAGAAGAGTTTCTCTTTGAGGATCTTGAAGACATTGTTCTTAAAGAGAGAAAGGATTCTTGAGAGAGAGTAAAACCTTGTGATGAAGTAAGAAAGAGATTTCTTACTCCATATAAAGGAGGTAAAATCACTATTTACCCGATTTTTGACGATTACATCTCAACACTTTCCCACACGGCTATACCGCGAGCTAGGATCCGACAGGCTACGGTTCCTAGCTAGCTGGGGGCTAACTGTTGGGGTCAAAATCGGTCAATAGCGAAATCGTCACCGAAAGTCCTCGAAAGAAAAGCCGCGACGATCAAATCCAAGAAACGGTCGCCGCCGATAAAACTCACGGAAGGCTCGTCCACTCCCATCTGGCAGCGGCGAGGTCCTGGCGCCATCAATGCGATCGTCTCCGCGATCTCGGCGATGACAGCATCCTGGTCCCTTGAAATCCATGTCGGATTGTCCGAGATCTACAATGAGTCTTCCGTAAAACCTTCCGATTGTTTTAAAGATTCATCTTTTAACATATCTAAAACTTCGAACCACATTGCTCTCATCCTCGGCGGCGGAAAATCTGAAGATCTAAGTCCATCTCAAAATTCGATACTCGCGAATCTCGTTGGAAACAATTATCTCGAGATCTACTAGAGACCCTCCCAAAACTTCGAAAGATTTCCATAAGCGGCCGAGGAAAAGATCGGACAAACCGGACGGCAAGGCGGCTGGCACCAGCGGGCAGGCGGGGCGCCGGAGCTAAACGCCAGCGGCACCGACCTGGCGCCAGCGGCACCGACCTGGCGCCAGCGGCACCGACCTGGCGCCAGCGGCACCGACCTGGCGCCAGCGGCACCGACCTGGCGCCCGGCGGCACCGACCTGGCGCCAGCGGCACCGACCTGGCGCCCGGCGGCACCGACCTGGCGCCAGCGGCACCGACCTGGCGCCAGCGGCACCGACCTGGCGCCAGCGGCACCGACCTGGCGCCAGCGGCACCGACCTGGCGCCAGCGGCACCGACCTGGCGCCAGCGGCACCGACCTGGCGCCAGCGGCACCGACCTGGCGCCAGCGGCACCGACCTGGCGCCAGCGGCACCGACCTGGCGCCAGCGGCACCGACCTGGCGCCAGCGGCACCGACCTGGCGCCCGGCGGCACCGACCTGGCGCCCGGCGGCACCGACCTGGCGCCAGCGGCACCGACCTGGCGCCAGCGGCACCGACCTGGCGCCCGGCGGCACCGACCTGGCGCCAGCGGCACCGACCTGGCGCCAGCGGCACCGACCTGGCGCCAGCGGCACCGACCTGGCGCCCGGCGGCACCGACCTGGCGCCAGCGGCACCGACCTGGCGCCCGGCGGCACCGACCTGGCGCCAGCGGCACCGACCTGGCGCCCGGCGGCACCGACCTGGCGCCCGGCGGCACCGACCTGGCGCCAGCGGCACCGACCTGGCGCCAGCGGCACCGACCTGGCGCCAGCGGCACCGACCTGGCGCCAGCGGCACCGACCTGGCGCCAGCGGCACCGACCTGGCGCCCGGCGGCACCGACCTGGCGCCAGCGGCACCGACCTGGCGCCCGGCGGCACCGACCTGGCGCCAGCGGCACCGACCTGGCGCCAGCGGCACCGACCTGGCGCCCGGCGGCACCGTCGTCGTGAATCGACTGGCGTCGATCCGGCCCTCGTCGGTTTCGTTCCTATCGTGCCGGTTCGATCCCATCTTAGCTTGTTCGGATCAATCTACGCAGGTTTGGTATGATCACGGTTACTCTGAACGCCACTTCCTCGACTAAACAAGGAATTAAGGTTCCTTCGAAACACCGACCTTCAAAGACTGTCCTTTTCAAAACCGTGAAAACGCTTAACGGGCTCTAACGCGCCAAAACGCCCAATGCACGATTTTCTCCAAAAGAAGGATAACTATGACGGTTTATCTTTATCCTCACATAAGAGATAAATGTCAAGTTTCCATAAGAGATAAATATCAAGTTTCGAAGATAAATGTCAAGTTTCCGATAAACACAAAGATGGGCGAAAATGGAAAAGCCCAACTCAGCCAGCGAGAAGATAGACCGTCATAGGAGAAGTATATAAGGAGAGCTTTGAGCAAGAAGCAAACAAGATCACAAAAACGCCCGTGAGCACTTAGAGCAACTTAGCATTCTTTTCGTTTTCACTAGCGAGCTGCGACTCAACTAGGATAGACTTAGCGATCAGACTAGCGAACTTGCCGACAGCTCGTAGCCAAGGCTCTTACCGTTGTTCACGCCAAACGCTGATTCGAAATAAAATCTTTTGCTCTATCCCTTTTTCTTACGATTTTTACTTCGTTTTCATATTTTCTTTGTCGAACTGATTGTGTCGCGGCGCGCCCACAGATATCCGGACCTTCGGAAAGCTTGGTTCACTTGGCTTTCCTCCAAATCAACTTAATTTGGCGGTCGCGAATTTGGTTCCCACAACTATGACTTGGCTTGCACTACTAGGAAGATGTGACTAAGATCTTTGAACTTTTGAGTCTCGCTGTTCGAAAACCTCTACCGAGACTACCATTGTTTTGCTTGAGGACAAGCAAAGGTAAAGTCTGGGGAGTTGATAGACCATAAATTTGACCCGATTTTACCCATGATATCTGAGTGTTTTAGGATATATCTAGTATGTTTTGGGGTCTATTTAGCATATTTTCAGGTTTAGGAGCAATTGGAAGAAAGATGGTATTTTTGGAGCATTTTAGAGCGCTTTAGAGATTTCACCCGAGATGACCATATCGACCCCCTCCGGGTCGACACGGAGAGAGACGCGTCGATCGATACACCTCCAGTGATATCGATCGATATTTGAGACACATAAGCCCATTTTGGTCACTGCCGACTTGAAGCCCAAGCATCCATCTATTTACCAGAATGCCCCTGAGGAGTTTTAACCTAATTTTCCAAAGTATTTAAGTCTTGCCTAAGTGTTTTGGCAAAAGACACAGACTTTTTACACAGCTTTTTCATAGTTTCTTTTCATCATTGTTATGTTAGAGAGAGAGTTACAAATTGAGAGCTTTCTTGAACACCTTTGTTTCTATCTATTCTATCTATCTATGCAGTTTTATATTATTGTTATGATGTTTTACTTGGCTATGTCTGAGTAAACACCTTTGTTGGATTTAGGATTCAAATAGATTGAGGGATTAGCCCCAAATATGAATACTTGAGCATGTGATATTCATCTTAGAATATTGTTCTTAATGCTTGTGTAGGAGTAGCTAACCTACACATGAATACAGAGATAACATCTTTGGATCTATCTTCTCTGAGCTAGGAATTTGCCGGGAACAAGCGATAGCTGACTTGGCAAATTCTTTAGTGAACTGTATTCAGCCACACGCTTAAAGCTTACTAGTAGTGTATCGATCGATACTCCTATAGTGTAATTGATCGATAGACGCGGGGCGTTGTCGATCGACATCGGCGACAGCACACCGATCGACGCCCTAATCTATGATTCGCCAATGGAAGTTTCATCGGTTCTAGTAATAGATGGTCATAACGACAGTTAGGCTAATGCATTGTTGGTTTCTTTAATATCATGCAAGCATCTCACATAAGCATTCATACTATTATAATCCTGATAACCTGAATAGTAATCCTAGATCTAACACCTTCACCATATTAGTTAACACCCAAATCAATCACTTGAGTAATTGTCTTGCTCAACAGTTTTAAGTTTACTTGCAATTTACTGCTTTGAAATCTTTGACTAGCTTAGTTATAATAAGATCTATTGTGTTCCATCGCTCCATGTTGATTCGATCCTTAAGTACTACAACTTGACCTCTTTTGATGAGAGTAAGGTTGCTCTAGGGTAATTTGAGCACGTATCAATACTTGAAACGCTGGACACCTCCATAACCTTCGCTCGTCTCCAACGCTACTAGTGACCCGGGATTCGCAACCATCAGCTGTTGCAGGTATGAAGGCAGAGTAGTATACGCTTCTTCAGCATTTCCCCGACAATTCTCGATAGCTATCTCTCTTGACTTCCAAGCAGTCCAGTAAGATATGGGTACACTGTGGTGTGTCCTCATCATCTCCCTGTGCCACTTCCTGTGCCAACTTATTTATTTCTCATCATCCCTCCCACAATGGATGATGTCGCATGTTTCCCAAATTGACCTCTCTCATCTACCGTGCAGTGGTGTTTGTTTTCCATTGTTTTGATTTCGAATCTCGATCACCCAGATATCTTAGCGGCGTAAACCTTCCAGGAGCAGCTAAGTCCGCTGCACTCGAGCACCACCTTACCGGGTTCAGACTTTTTGACAAAGTACCTGAATTTGTTGACCAAGGCATAGAGAGACATGTGGGTCTTGAATGTTTTTATGTCGACAAACACGTGACCAACATACAGAGGATCATTCTTGGCCATGTATCTACCTTCTGCATTATAGGACAAAAATGTTAACCCAACAATATATATTTACCTGATACCAAGTGCTATAACTGCTAAAAATATAGTTAGCGAATTACAAAAAACTTTACTGAGTATCTGATAATCATCATCATCACAGAAAGCCAGCCCACCATCAACCCTGCCAAACCGTTCATCCCCTGCACCCCCACCCATCTACAAATTGAGAAACTGGGATCCATGTATGTCTGGATCCACCGCTTTCCCCTTGCCTTTGTCCCTTGCATCTTTAAGTTGTCCTCCATCTCCAGCCGTAGCTGTTAAAAACAAAGATCACGTTCAAATTTATTATTATCTGCAAGCCCACAAGCTGATAAAAATCTATTGATTATTAAGTAATACAAACCTATCGCAAATGTCAGATTGTCCTGTTTTGGGGATGCATTGGGCATCTGTGAAAGCCTGATAATCTCTTCACCTCCTTGCGTGAAAACATCCATTTCATCAGATCAGTCAGCTTCTGACTGGATTCCATCCTCATCGATCATTGGCTGGCCAATCTCATTTCTCACCACAGCTTTAGCGTTCTTTATGATTTCTTCCATTGAGCACTGATGCAGATGCTCATTAGCTTCTCCTCGCTAATCTGCAGGTATTTCCAGAGACGCATTGCTGTAGATATTAAGAACGTTACTACCTGATACATTACTTTTTACCCACCAACACCGATAATTAAAGTTTTGCTCACCTCTCCAAGGTATTGGCTTCGGCGGCACCACAACTGTCCCGTCTTCTGCTACGCCATTGTCCTCCCGACGCTTCATTCTGTACCGGTCAACATCCTAGTGGCCAAAAGCCACGCACAGCTGCAAGTCCACGAAATCCATCCTCACTGCCATGAAGAGCTCAACATCCCTGTCCTCAACAATGTCAACTGGTGGGTTTGTGTAGGCTCCAAGGACCCTCATCCAGTCGGGGAAGTCATAGGTCAATGCCACGGGTTCAGAAGGGTGGACATGATACTTGTCCCTCACCATCTCCCCCATGGATTCGTAAGTCTCATTCTCCCTCACAACCACATCGTATTTCACTTGGGTGTGATCGGCGTCGAACTTCCATTTGCCTTGCGCAACTCTCAGCCAGTCACCAACAACGACTCTCACAAGATGACCCATTGATTGGTCCTCAACCAGTTTTTTCCTGCGCAAAATCCAAACCCACACATATTCAATACTTGTTTCAGTTTTTCAACACAAGCACTCCATAATCTCCCACAATAATTGTTTAAACACAAAAATATACATTTCCTCTAAGAGAGAACGAGCACTGTCAAAAGAGTCCCTAACTTCCAAACTCTCAATCACAGTTTTCGTTTTCACTTTACTTCTCTCTAACCTTTCGGCCCTTGCTAAGTTTATATATTCGACTCTATGAACCCTATTATCAATCACTTTACCCAATACGCAATCAAAATAACACTTACCGACATAATCACCGTCACAATGAGGACGGTTCACTTCTTTATCCAGGGGTCCGTAGTCTGCTTTGCCTCCCATCGTCTGACCTACTTTTCTGAAGATCTCCTCACCAAATCCGAGTACTCTGCAGTCTAATACACACGCCTCGTACTACCGCCGAATCAGGTTTCAGTAAAGCAAAAGCATTTTCGTCCACGCAGACACAAAAGGGCAGTCACTTTTGGGTTATCCAAATCCATGGGAATTTGGCTAATTTGGGCCTCTCTTGGGTATATTAGACCCATTGTCTCAAAAAAAATTGTGGTTGTACATACACTACATTGTACAAAAAAGCATACTGTGTTTTTTCTTAAAAAAAAAAGCTAGAACAGAGTACGCATAATTAAGACAGGGAAACACATATTAAGCATTAAAAAATCCATCATTGTATTGAAAACCAAATGATATTAATGACTAGTGTGACTAATTCATTAAATCGTAACAGCAATAGATTCCAATAAGCAACTTGGGAACTGTAAGCACAGCATCACAGCACTCAATCTTCCCATAAATCTCTTGTTTGTTGCGCCTTTCAACTGCAATCACAGCACACCAAATCATCTTCTTCCTAGGGAAAACCCACTCTTCTCCCACAAAACCTCAATCTTTCCGCAAAGTTTAGCAACCTGATACGACTCAAACTCATCGTAATTTAGGAAGCTCTTCCAAACCCTTCAAATCTCTCCAAATTATTTCCTCATAGTCGTACCATTTAAGATTTTTTCCACAATCTCCCAAATCTAGAGTTATTAAAAGAAATTTTTCGATTTAAACATTCCATAGAGATTTGGACACGCTGCCCAATTGATTCATTGCACTTCCATTACGCCATCAACAGTCTGGTGTTTGTAGTACAATTTGAGGTATCAATAAAATCCGTTACCTTTCTTAGACTAGCTACACCACGCTAGAACTAAATAATCAATAGCTTTGGTGTGATCGACGGCTTAGGATCACCAATACTTTTACGTTCCTCAATTCTTGTTTAAATATCTTGGATAACTCTCATACTTCATGGGAATGGAGGCAACGAGAACTGTGTCTGGTTTGTATTCAACAGAAACAAAGTACACGACTGATCTACTTCTGCGCACAAAGATGGACAACTCTAAACAGTAGCCACTCCAATGTCTTCAACTGACATAATAACATTGGAAAGTGGTGAAAACTTGCAGACCTATCAGAGTATAGAACGATTGTTGGAAGCTTGCAATATCTTGGTCTAACAAGACTTGACATGGCCTTCTCAGTGAATAGGCTGTCACAGTACATGCACCAACATACTATAAATCACTAGGATACGGTTAAAAGAATTCTTAGGTATCTTGTTGGCACAACCAATAAGGGCACTTTCTTCTCAGCTTCACCGCCCTCTACTCTTCATGCTTACACTGATGCAGATTGGACAGTAGATAAAGATGATTACATTTTCCATTGGAGCCTATATAGTCTACTTGGGCAAGAACCCCATTCTTGGTCTACACAAAATCAAGGAAGTGTTTCGAGATTGTCCACTGAGGCTGAATTCATAGCAGTCTTGGATGCTGCTACTGTAGTACAATGGATAAGCTCATTAATGAAATAATTTGACCTTAGTTCGACTATTACTCCCACTGTCTACTGCAACAATATAGGCATGACATACTTGGATGTGAAACCAGTATTTCACTTTAGAATGAAACACATATCTATTGCATATTATTTTGTTTGTGAACAATTTCAAGCCAAAACATCGTGTATGTTAAACATTTGCTCTGCTGATTAACGAGTTGACGCGTTAACCAAACCTTTTTCTAGAAGACGGTATTTCCATTTAAATTCCAAAATGGGCTTTGTAACGATATCCCACTTCAATGGGCAAGATATTTTTGTAATCATCCTTGTCTTCATAACAAACTCATGTATAAATACTTTGCGTTAAACATAAATAAAGATCATAGTTCATAACTTCAACACATAATTCTAATTTGATTTTCTAAACAGCCACCACTATGATCTACATCACTGTCGATATGTTATTGTGCTTCTAAGGATTCAGACCCGCAAGCTTCTATTAAATTGGTAATGCCACCATATATATATTCTGAAATAGTCCACACGGTTTTTGGATCTGCGATTATGGATTCAGTCAAGCCACATCATCTACTGAAAGAGTGACAAAGGTGACAGTAAGACCAGTACATGGAATCATAAGAAGATATTAGAGAATTGATAAAGATGAAAGAAATAGAAAATGAATATTTTTTTCTCAGTAATTAAGATTTTTTTTTGAATAATATGTTAAATTTGATTCAAAAGAAAAATGTCTTTGGTTACAACAGTGAGCTACTTTTGTTTTTAACTTTGTTTACAAACTAGGAGAAACATCTATGTTTGGACCACTTCAATCCAGTCTTGGAAAGCATTATCAAGTCTCTTGTCTAGAGGCTTGAGAGACATGATCCTATTCTTGATGAGCCTATCAATTGTCCGAAAGATTATGCAAAAAAAAATTAGAAAGAAATAAAAGAGTGGAAGACTTCTATTAGAGCATGATTAACCCCAGATTCTTAGGGTGGAGTTCTTAGCGGAATATAATAAATTGTTTCTTAACTTTTAAATAAAAAGCTAAGCGGTTCTTAGTCTTTTTAGTTAAAAGTTAAGAAACAGTTTCTTATATTCTGATAAGCCCCACCCTAAGAATCCCAGATTAATCATGGTCTAATACCCCGTGATCTTTCTTACTCAATGGCTCAAAACTGTCTTCAATTCTTATTCCACCAGATAATTAGTTACGTTTATTTTGTTATACTCGAACATAGCAAAACCAACTCAACTGATTAGTACTTTCAACTCTTAAGTATTAATAATAATCAAGTCTTTCAGCGATTAATTTCATCTAAGGACTACCCTGAAATCATAATATTTTCCTATTTTTAGTTGCAGTTACATTCAAAAATATGTTTTTAATTGGTTTTAAATTCTTGTATATTATATCAGTCACAAAGTCTACTCACAAAATACAAAACTGATTATGAACAAATCAGAACTTTTTGTAGTTTCGATGTAATAGTTGGAATCTGGTAATAGAGATCTGGAAATTACACCAATAAGTACATATTAAAAACATAAAACGGTTTGTAAATCTAATAGAAAACTGTGTTGAGGAAAGGACGTAGAGGAGCCGTGCACATACACACGTGAGAGGCAAACACTGTAGTTTAGCCGCAAGAATCTCGTCCCCTGTTTTATTACAAGGTCAACTTCTGGTCTCTCTCTCTCTCTCTCTGTATTCACTTCTAAATCTTACTTATTAATCATTCAATTAAATATTAATCTACTTATTTAGTAGATTCTGATTTCAAATCTAAACCAATAAATAATTAATTCAAATGTAACTTCAAATTTTCAAAATCTAAATTATAAAAAAATAAAATAAAAACCTCGGTCTGATGATCACACACCTCACATAGAAGCTTCTTTCTTCTACTTACACTATAAATCTTTCTTACACTCATCACTCAAACTAACTCACGACTTGTAATGGCGTCGATCACCTGTTCCTCTGATCAACGTCTTTCAACAAGCAAGAGACGTTTAAAGCCGTTGATGTTAAGAGATTACTTACTCGATGATCTCAGCTCTTGCTCATCCAACGGCTTCAAATCATTCCCACGTCGTCAACATCCTCCTTCCTCTCCATCTTCCACCGTTCGTCGTCTCCTTGACGCCGAGTTGAAACGGTCAGGATTGATCCACAAGCCGCCGCGTCTCACCAGAAGAAGCCGTACGACTTGCGGAACGGCGATCAGTAACGCCGTTCATAAAGCTTCTACGGCGTTTCTTAACGCCGTTAAGCTTTTACCGTTCCATGCAACCGTGAAGGGAGATCAGAAACAACAAGGAGGCGGTTTCTCTAGAAGCCTCTCTAAACGGAGCTTCTGGAGAAAACCTGTAAGTCAATCTCGCCGTGAAGTAACCGTCATTGACGTCGGAGACGGAGAGATCCAATGGTGGAGATCCGCCGCGTTTTTCCCTGACGAAGAGAGTTTAGATCAACCGTCGGATCTTTTTCTCAAATCTCCACCGTCGCCGACGAATCAGCATTCTCAATCTCTGAAGATGCGGCGATCACCACCACCGTGAACATCTCGTCGAGTTCCGGTAGCGATTTTTTCACCAACTCGTCGTCATCGGAGGTCGTACAGTCTTCTTCTTCGTCGAGCGGTGAATCTGAGGAAGTGTCGAACCGAAACGACGCCGTGGAAAACGGGAATGAGATCGGAGAGAGTTTAAACGCACGTGACTGTGACGGATCATCTGCCAACCGCGACAGCCTGTGTAACAGAAAGGTTAGTTCGTTAAGAGATCGTTTTCCTTCTTCACTGTACAACTGTACAGTGTGAATGCACTTGAATTTGTTGTCTTAATAAATTAAAATTAAAGAAAATAGTTCAGATATTGAAACTTGTCGGGGAACGCGTGCGAGTCACGTGTGGTATAGGATTTAGATTAGCGATGAAATCGAGGGCTGAGATTCTTCTCACGTAGCTTCTAATGCGGATTATACGGCACATGATCCCGCGAGAGTATTATTTTTGTTTCAATGATATTCAGGCCTGATGGTACTTCACGTAGCGAAATTATTTAACCATCCTTTTTACACATTTCATGAGATACGCAAATCTTCACACATTTTCATTTAGTACATAGTACTTACCATATTTAAGTATGAAGTTATTAATTATCAGTTTCATAAGATACGCATATCTTCGCACATTTTCATTGCAGTACTTACCATGTTTAAGTATAAAGTTTTTAATTATCAGTTTCATAAGATACGCATATCTTCGCACATTTTCATTGTAGTACTTAACATATTTAAGTATTAAAAGTTTTTAATTATCAGTTTTTACCCATGTGTATGAAGTTTAGCAGCAAATAAATGAAAGCTTTGATGATTAATTATTGGATTTGATACTTTATAAAATCATTTTAAATACCAAACATAAAATCTCAATCAAAACAAGTTAGGATACGATCATAATTGTATTTTTGAGGGGTATTGACAGATAGATAGAGAGACATGATGTGGTCATGGGATGGGTTGATTTTGTCAACTTATTTAATGCCACTATGTTTTCCCATGTAACATTATTGTTTTGTTTTTGTTGAGACAATTTTTTGTTTAGTTATTTTTGTAATGTTGTGTGATTACATGCGAACCAAAGTTTATTTAATTTGAATTTTTTTAGGAATGTGTAAACGAGGAAAAAGAACAACTCAGTCCAGTATCAATCTTGGAATGCCCTTTTAAAGATGAAATCACTGGTCTTATCTCCCACCAAAATGGTAACGTTGTCAAAAGACTATTCATCCATATTTAACAGATCTTTATATACTACAAGAGAAATATGACTTTGTAACTGACTTTTCAAGCTCATATTGACAGATACATATGAGAAAAATGCAAGAAAAAGTAGGAGAGTAAATGGCTTGGTACGGCTTGAGCCACTAGAACTGGAGAAACGCATAGAGAAGTATGTCGAGAGAGAAGAAGAAGATTACTCATATCACGTTCTAGAAGCAGTAGAGGACGAATCAGAAAACAGAGCAAACCGCTTGTTTGCTCTTGTGAAGTCAAGAATTGGCGAAACAAACAACATTTTAGCTTCTAATGTAGCGGATAATCTATTGTTAGATTATCTTCAAGAAGATAACATTGGGGCAAAAGAAGAGACATTAATGGTGAAGAAAGTAGAAGATTGGGTGATGGATAGACAAGAAGAGATGTTTATGAGTTGGGAAGTGAGGGAGAAAAGAGAGGTTTATGTGAAGGAAATGAAATGGGGTTGCATTAATGGAGATGAGAAAGAGAATGTGGTTGAAGAGTTGGCTAATGGTTTCTTCACTTTCTTGGTGGATGAAGTCATCTTCAACTTAGCTTTTTGATGATGATTAAAGTTTGTTGGGGGAAATTAAGATTTTCTCTTATAAAATGATTAGATGTCACAATGTATTAGATATATGTTATCTCAGAATAAAACAATATGGAGTTTGGCATAAGGGGAATAACTCAAATAAAATGTATATAGTTTTCACAGTGTATTAGAAAGTTTTTCTCATAAATTTAGTCAAAAAAATGTTTTCGTAAAACTATATGTAGTTTGGCATAAGAATGATTTGAATAAAAAGTTAAAATCTCTTTATAACTTAATTATAGGCGACCGCATCCGCCTAGTGAAATCTTGAACATTGCTTCTAACTTCACAAAAAATAAATGACTTGATTGATTTAAAGGAGGGATTGTTACATTGTAAAGAGACCCCATTTATATCTCTAAATTCCTAACATAATCGTCTTGCTGTTTGGGGGAGGCGAGCTCAAAACAGGTTCTCGGTGATCGAAAACTCTGCTGGAACTGCTTTCTATGAGGAAGAAAAAATTGTTAGCACCATTTCTGGGTATTACAGAGACCTGTTTGCGTCCTCATCCTCGGGGCAACTCAATGTGGTCCAGGAAGCCATTTCCCCCAAAGTTACACCAGAGATGAATGAATCTCTGATCTCCTTGCCTGATGATCAGGAAATAAAAGCTGCTGTCTTTGCGATCAATGCCGACAAAGCTCCGGGACCAGATGGTTTCTCAGCAGGTTTTTACCAAAGCTTTTGGGATATTATAGGAGAGGACGTCTCAAAGGACATACGAACTTTCTTTGCGTCTGGCTCACTTCGCAACCGACAGTATGAAACACATGTGCGGCTTATACCGAAAGGACTGGGTCCGAAGAGGGTGGCTGATTATCGACCTATAGCACTGTGTAACACACATTACAAGATCATCGCGAAAATTCTCACCAAGAGACTGCAGCCAATGTTGGGTCTCCTCATCTCTGGCCATCAGTCGACTTTTGTCCCAAACAGAGCCATCTCGGACAATGTCCTCATTACCCACGAAATTCTACACTATCTGCGCACTTCAGGAGCCCGGGTCCGTTGCTCGATGGCTATCAAGACGGACATGAGTAAGGCGTATGATAGAATTGAGTGGGACTTTCTCCGAGAAGTATTGGTGAGGTTCGGTTTCCATGAGACCTGGGTTGGGTGGATTCTGGAATGTGTCTCCTCCGTCTCGTACTCTTTCCTCATCAATGGAGCTCCCCAAGGTTATGTTCTACCTTCTAGAGGACTTCGCCAGGGCGATCCGCTATCACCGTATCTCTTCATCTTGTGTACGGAGGTCCTCTCGGGTCTCTGCCTCCAAGCACAAGAGAACGGTTCACTGCAGGGAATTAAAGTGGCTCGAAACTGTCCGCCAATAAACCATCTTCTGTTCGCCGATGATACTATGTTCTTTTGCAGATCCAATGTAACCAGCTGCTCCACCTTTCTCTCCATTCTGAGCCGCTATGAGCAAGCTTCTGGCCAATGCATAAACAAGACAAAGTCCTCCATCACATTCTCGGCCAAGACTAGACCTGAAGTGAAAGCTAGAGTTCGGGCGGCCCTTGATATCTCAAATGATGGAGGAATGGGAAAGTACTTAGGACTGCCGGAACATTTCGGAAGGAGAAAGAGAGATATCTTTGCCAGTATTGTGGATCGAATTCGACAAAGAGCCCATAGCTGGTCCACCAAGTACCTCTCAAGTGCTGGAAAAATGGTCCTCCTCAAAACGGTCTTGGCAGCCTTGCCTTCGTATGCCATGTCTTGTTTCAAGCTCCCGAAATCCCTTTGCAAGCAAATTCAGTCGGCTATGACGAGATTCTGGTGGGACTCAACCCCGGCTATTCGGAAACTCTGCTGGGTTGCTTGGGATAAACTCACCCTTCCAAAATCAGTAGGAGGATTGGGTTTTAGGGACATTGAAGTTTTCAATGATGCACTCTTAGCAAAACTCACCTGGCGCTTAATCACTGCTCCCTCATCACTTCTAGACCAGACTCTCCTAGGGAAATATTGTTCCTCGATCAGTATACTAGACTGCCCAATATCGAGCTCAGCTTCTCATGGATGGAGAGGAATTATGGCAGGAAGGGCAGTTTTAAAACTAGGACTTGGATGGGTGGTGGGAGATGGGAAAAGCATCAATGTTTGAGGGATCCGTGGCTGTCTACTTCGCAACCTCTATGTCCCTTTGGTCCCCCATCTGCCTATAACGAGAATCTCAAAGTCAGTGATCTGATTTCTCCCATCACCCTCGACTGGGATGTACTGGCAATCAAAGCGCACCTGCCTCATTATGAGGAAATCATAAGGGCTCTAGTCCCTAGTCAGCTAGCTATGGAATATAGTCTTCAGTGGTTACCAGGAAAGGATGGCACCTATTCGACGAAATCAGGGTACGCCCTCCTACAGATCCAATCATCTATCTCTGCTCACTCATCTCTTTCTTGGAAGCGTAGTGTATGGAATCTGCAGTGCTCCCCAAAACTTAACTTATTTCTTTGGAAAGCCGCAAGTGGAGCCCTCCCTGTTGGATCAGCTCTATCGCGCAGAGGTATGATGTCAAATACAACCTGTAGAAGATGTGGGGAACTGGAAACCGAGATCCATGTTCTGTTTCATTGTCCTTTTGCTGTCAAAGTTTGGGATCTAATTCCGGCGATGCACAAACCGTTTTCCTCCATTAACTCGGTCCATCAGCTTCTGCACTCATGTTTGAAAATTGTGAACCTTCCCCATGCGGGCGTGAGCTCTCCTCTGTTCCCATGGATCCTCTGGAACCTTTGGACAGGACGCAACCAACTACTTTTCAAGGATAAGAAGTTCACGGAACAGGAAGTTGTTTCAAAAGCAATCAGGGATGCTCGAGCTTGGGACAATGCTCAACTCCCCCGTCAGACACATACGACAACCCCTCAATCTGCTATCTTTCAGTGCCTCCGCCCTTCTTCAGGTAACCCTCTTGCGTTAATATGTTTCTCTGATGCGGCTTGGCAGGAAAGTAGCGGCAATGGCGGTGTTGGCTGGATCTTCCAGAACAGATCAGGGGACATCGTCGCCCACGGATCTTCAGCTCGTCGCTTTGTTAGCTCTGCACTTGTAGCGGAAGCTCTAGCAATTAAAACTGCACTGTTGAATGCAGCAAACTCCGGCTATCGCGATCTTGAGGTCTTCTCAGACTGCAAAAGCCTGATCTCCATGATCAACTCCAACGAATCCTCGGTGGCTCTGAAAGGTCTCCTCTACGACATTGCGATGTTGAGTCGGGCCTTCTCCTCTATCTCTTTCTCCTTTATTCCTCGTCTAAACAATGTTGCAGCTGATAACCTTGCTAAGACAGCTTTGTCTTCTCTCTGTATTGTCTCCAATGTGGAGTGACTCTGTTTTCTTTTCTGAGTAATTTAAAGTTAAGGTTTGCCCAAAAAAATCGTCTTACTGTTTAGTCTCTTGAATATAAAATGTAAATGTAAGTAAAACTATAAAATGAAAAATAACATACATATAATAATAGCTTTGTTCTGCGATTTGAATGAGGTGAATCCTGACATTCTAGACTTGTCTGATTTTAACTACAGAATCAATACACTGATTATCATTCGTTGATAAACCATCTATGGTTGTGATTGGCGACTTGTAATTCGTGTATTTCAATACAGAATTAAGAAAACCGTAAATTAGTCACCATTTAGCACTAATGCTGAAAAACGCACTTAAAAAAAGACAAAAAGTAAATACGCGAACCTGTTTTGAATACATGCAAAAAACTAAAAAACCACACATCATAATCATCTCCACGTAAAAGAGAGTGGTTCAATGGAAAACCGCAGTTGTGTTTCACTTTCTTAAAACACCTGTGTTATGCAATATAAATATTTTCCATTTTAATAATAATTTCTATTATATATAATTTCTTACTAAAACATCAACACCTATATTTTTTAAATTGTAAATTTTCTCACTGTTGTAATACTATATAGTCAAAAACTAAATATAATAAAATATGAACTTTTGGTTAATTATTTATTATTATTATTATTATCAGTCAACTTAGATGTTTACGTTTACTTGAGAGAGACTTGTTTGTGTAGAAAAAGAAAAGCTTTATAAAAAATTAATAATCAAAAATTATCCAAATATTTTATCCAAAATATATACAATATGAACAATTTGATATTTACAAAAAACTATCTCAAATAGCCAAACTAACTTAAAATCTAGACTGAATCGGAACCAGATAAAATATTTTTGAATATTACACAGTTCCAGTTTTACTATATGAACAAAAAATAGAAAACATGAACTAATCGACCGGAACCAAATTTATATATTTATATATCACATGTTTGTATCAATCTAAATACTAAATAGAAAATTTTAACTTGAAAGTTTATTTGCTTATTTGTATTGATATGTGTTTAAATTTTTTAAAATTTTGTTTAATTGTTCAATTCCGCAAACCATATATTTTCACCAATCAACACAATTCCGCACCGCTAGTTTTATCAAAACCGCAGTTATTCCGCAAACCGTACGAACCGCAGTTGAACCATCCCGCACTTCAAATCCGCACCGCTTATATTACCAAATCCGCAGTCTACCCTATAATCCAAATAATTGTATCTGATAAATAATTCCGAGAAAACAATGTCCACATATCATGATTTGATTGATAAGCCACAGAAAACCACTTCCACCGTCTAACATGTTACATGTCTTTATAAGTGTTTCCGGTCGGACAAATCCACGTTGGATTTGATTAGACTCCCTATAGTTTAGCAAATATGGCATGAAATCATCCTTAATATTTCTTTTAGGGGTAGATTTTTTCCACTACATTGTTTTTTTTATAAACGACGCATATAAATAAAAAGGAGAATCTTTCTCTTCTTCTCTTTTATAAAGTTTTTTTTTAATTGTTATTTTTTTTTTTTTGGAAGAAAGGCACAATAATAAACCCTAAATAAAAGTTCCTCCATTAAGCAGCTGCTGCCTCCCGTATTTTTTTTCCACCGATTCTCATTCCGCCGCCGCGACAGACTGAATCAATCATGAGGGGACTCAAACGCGCCGCTGTTTCCGAATCGTTTTCCGAACCCAACCAATCTCCCGTGAGTTTTTTTTTTCTTTCTCGATTGAATCTCGTTAAGATCCAGTATTGAGTGGATTCTCTGTTTTTTTTTTTTTGGATTATTAGTTTTATCGATTGATGAATAAAGTCGGCACCTTTTAATACCAATTAACCGTGGGTTTTATTTCTACTTACTTCAAGCAGCTGCTTTAGTTTTTCGATTTTAATTTGAATTTGATATTCTTTGCCCTCGTTTTGCTTTTTACTTGAGAGCTAATTTTGAAAGAGAATCTGCAGTTTAAGAACGCAAAACCAGTGGAAGGATCCTTGTCGCCGGCATCATTGGATAAACAGAGGGCTGAGTTAGCTAGGAAGCATGTGAGAGCTCTTAATAACCAATTTGTAAGGTGAACAGTTGTGTCTTTGAGATACACATTACTCTCTCTACTTTTTTTTTGGTAGGTCTTCTATATGGTTATGTATTTTGTTTTGCTTCAATGTGAAAACAGTTGGGTGCAAATACAGCTGAAGAATCATCCTGATGAACTTTGGGAAGATGGGATGAATGACTACATTAGCCATGCTTCCAACATTCTGGTAATATTCTCTAGTCACATCACTTTCCCTCTCTAGCTCTTGACAAGGCATTTGTTTTGATTTCTCCTGAATTCTTTTTCTCCAATGAACAAGAATGGTTTTGTTTTGTCCACTGATGAATGCTCATTTTCTGCTATGTCTTCTGTTTCGATGCCCATATAGCTAACTCTTTGAGTTACTTGCTTGTTTTGTGCTAAACCCTTTAATTAGTTCACTAGCTCATACACGTTTCTACTTCATGCCGATCACAGGAAAATTTTAAAGATGTTGTCAACTGGCTAAAAGAAAATAAGGGAAAGGGGAGAATCCATCCCTGAATCTCGTGGACCAGAGAAGAAACCAGTGGCTGAACTCAAGAATACCGACCTTAAATCAGTTTCAAATAACAGCTTGTTTACTTCAAACAATCAACCTGGGCTCTTCTCAAACAATCAATCATCCAGTTTTGCCAGTAGTCATCAGTCTGGTTCGTTTTCAAGCCAACCTGGAGTTTTCTCCAGCAGTCCATTTGGTTTAGCATCATCCAATAGCCAAACCGGGGCTTTAGGCAGTGGCCAGTTTGGTTTAGCATCCAATAGCCAAACCGGATCTTTAGGCAGTGGCCAGTTTGGTTTAGCATCTAATAGCCAAACCGGATCTTTTAGCAGTGGCCAGTTTGGTTTAGCCAAGAACAGCCCACCTAGCCTATTTTCCAGCAGTCAAGCAGGAGGAATCACTAATAGCCAACCTTCTTTCTCATTTTCTAATAACCAAAACCCTTTTTCATCTGGAGGTATCTACTTTCCCATTAGCAAAAATGCATTTCTTTGGACTTGTCATTACTTTGTACTAGGACAATAGTTTATCTCAGTTACCTAACCTCTCTACTTTCCTTGTTTGTGAGTATTAGTTACTCCAGTGTCCATACCTGCAAAACGAGATTCTCCAGATGAGGCAGATGCTGGTGAGTTGTTACCACTGATTTAGAACTACGATTGTCATCTATTTATATATCTGTTGTCCAAAGTTCAACTTACAAACCCCGAGGCGTAATAGGCTTGTAAAGATTGGATTCTTTTGACTTTGCAGAAGATGAACCACCTCAACCGAGCAGCCCATCTGTCAAAAGACCGAGGAGAAGGGTGTTACTGTGGTTCATGAAGTTAAATGCAAGCTCTATGTCAAGGTATTTGTTATCTGAAACTTGGATGTTATCTTTCTGCTGGATCAATCAACAACATTCTTCCCTTTTTCAGTAGCAGCACTTACTATACTGATCCAAATACTTTGCTGTTGTTCATAAATGCAAGTTTAGTTATGTTTATAGCAACACGAATGAAACCATTAAGTTTGTTAGAGATGGAAATGTTTCCTTCGTGATAATTATTCTTACTCAAAGTCTTACTAGGTTTTATAGTTTCATCTCTCTATTTTACTTACATTTATGTTCTAGTCTTGCTGATGACAGTAGTAACTTGTTGTAACCTTCGTGTATTATGCAGTCAAATGACCCAACAGATAAAGGTGCATGGAAAGATAAAGGAACGGGGAATCTCTACATAAAATGCAAAGAAGGCGTCGACAAGGGGACAAAAGAATCTAAACCCACTATTCTTGTCCGAAACGATGTATGATTCTGTACACACAATTAAAAAAAAAAAAAAAAGGACTTCACATCCAACTTGGTCTAGAGATTCTAAGCTCTTTTTTCTTGCCAGGTCGGGAAACTGCTTCTGAATGCTCTACTGTACACTGGAATCAAGACTAGCGCACAGAAGAACGCGCTTGTTGCAATATTCCATTCATCGGTAAAGTGCTTAAGCTTTTTCTTTAGTGTTTTCATGGTGGTTTGCAGTTTTGTTGATTTTCCTACCTGCAACAGGAGGATTCCAATGAGAATGTAACACCTAGAACCTTTCTGATAAGGACAAAGACAGCAGAGGCTAGAGATAAGTTAGCAACAGCCATCCAAGAATACGCACCTTCCTCATAAAATGCCCAAACACAAGACCTTGTTAATCTCTTATTGAGCCATCCACTATATTTTTTTGTCTCCCTTGTTCTGTAATATTAGGGAAGGCTCTTGAGAGTAACATAAAAGGCTTGATTAAAGTCGTACGCATTGTTGTATGATTCTCTATTCTGTAGCCTAATAGAGAATGTTGTGCCAGTCTTTGTAACTTAAAAACTCAAAACAATAAATCATTCCTTTTTTTATATATTATTAGTTATCTGAATTTACTATGATTAACGCAAACAAGAACGAGCGCGACTACTACATACATTACATTACTAAATTTATACAAAATGATAATGACAGGGATAATCAAGGATCAGTGAAGTATTGATCCATAATACCTAACTCTCTCCGTTTAGCATCTGTGATCTATGGATAACGAAATGATCCACTACTTTCACGGTAGCAACAGGGTCTTGCTGTGCTGATGATGCACACCATTTACTCGGAAATTTTCTCTTATGGCTCATCAGTACACTCTGTTTCGGCTCTGCATCCCAGTCTTTGTCTAGCTTCCAGTCTTTTGGCACCTAAACTCATATCATATACACAAACCTCTTGTTAAAGTTCCATAAAGATGCATTTGACTACTGCTAAATCAACAAAGACAATGACAAGATCCATAAAGATGGGTTCATGATATTCATTTTAGTATGTATCAGCACTATCGGTTTTGAAGCAACAGTAGAGTGTTCTCCTTTCTTACCTTATCAACAGCGAGTGTGAATACTTCAATGTCTTTGTTCTTTTTGATGTGGAAACGGGTGAAAGATTTGTAATTAGCAATGCGGAGTGAAGAGAAAGCTTCATCGAAGTGAATGTGGAGCCAGTTGATGCAGATATACAAGTAGCTTCCAAACACCAAAGACACCACAGGCGTTGAAAAGACCCAGAAGTAAAGGAAGACAGAAGCATAATAAATAACAGCTCCGCTTCTAGATAGCGATTCCATTCCTTCTTTGCAAATGTTGTTCCGGGTAACCGCCATCACCTGATGTTAAACCACTCAGGGCAGTTTTCAAATAAGGATTTTCGGGTTTTCGAAATAGACACAAAACCACAGTACAGTAATTACCTCAGGAACATCAAATGCTGACATAAGATACTTGATGCATGCGGGATAAAGGCCAAACGTCCATTGTTCGATACGGACTCGAAGGCCAGTAGGGTCCGGGAAATGCTCGCTTTCCACTGATTTGTACCACTGATACAATGTATGATACCCTGTGTGAACAGAAATGTCATAAAACAAATCAATGGCTGAATCACAGACAAATTCCCTGAGTCACTTGTTATCCATTGGCCTCAATGACATTGTAATGGAACGGAAACTGACCAGAATTTGCAAGGAGGTTGTGTTGAACACAGATTTCTATGCCTAGTTCCAACATCAACATGAGAATCAGAGCTGCCATAAGGTGAGCAGCAACATGAAGAACTCCAATCATCACCCTTCTCTTCCGAGATAATTTTGAAGGGACAAATATGATTGCAGAGATCAGCAAAATCAGGACACCCGTAAAAGACACGTAAGATTGTTCCATCACATACACAAAGGCGCTCCAAACTGTGCCTAAGAAACTCTCCAGGTGACCAGAAAACGAATCACCTCGTAAGATGTGGGCTAGCTTACACTGAAACCAAATGATAAACGAGAAGGAATGAGAACTATAGGATATAAACACCAGCTCAGCTTCCTTATCTATAACTGGAAGTTCTGCACTGGTTAAACAGGACAATGGAGCTTAAAACGCACCTGAGGGAACAATGAAAAGACCAAAATAAAGTATATAATGCCACCAATGATATCAAACTGCCAGTTCTTTTTCCGGAACTTCAAAATATTTCCAAGAGCAATCTGCCAACAGCAGAAAACACCATATAACATCAGAATGCATAGACAGGAAGGTAAATTAGTGATAAGAGACTGGAGAAAGAAAAGTTTACCTTGCTTGAATCATGAAAAGAAGGGTAGGCAGCCTTGCTTACATACGAAGCCCCATAGAACTTGGAAAATTTGCTGAACACATGAGTGGGATGCAGAAAAGCTCCTCCACAGCCATTTACAAGAAGATGTTGAACATGGGCAGGTCCATCTGACTGAGTACATGAATGCCGCATATAATGATGCAAGTCCCCTGCCATTCTAAGTTTACACCTGTATTTCAAAACGTCGCAGATCAGATGCCTCACGTTCTTCCCTGTATCGCTGCTCCAGTACCAATCAAGAAGCCAGCTGGGTTCATGCGTTATAATGATCACTGCATCATCCTCCTTAACCTGAATCAGAAAATATTTTTTCAACAAATCTATAAAGCGAGGGAAAAATGATATACGAATTACCTTCTCCTTCGCCAATTCAGAAAAGAACTTAAACTGGTCGACATCAATATCACCATGAAGAGCAAGATCCAAACCAAACACCCACCATCCCTCAGGTAGCTGCAGGGCAAAATAGCTTTTCTTCTGAGGCATAAACCAGCCGCCTAACCAACTCTTATGGCATATATACCTCATGAATGTGTTGAGTCCGTCAAACCAGTCTGTGAAACAATAAACAATAACTCTATCGTCAGAGGAATGGCAGAAGACACCAAAGCAAGTATGTGAACAACTTTTCAAAGGTAAAGTAAGGTTGAGACCTAGAACTCACCATGGTTTCCAGGGATGAGAAAACATTGAGGACCATCGTAATCCTTTAGATCTTTCACTCCCTCAGGTAATTCAGGTTTGTCAACAGCAATAGAGTCATTTTTATACCAATGGGGAGGCTGGAGAGCATACTCAAAAGGGCAAAAGAGACGTTTTTCATAAGTGAACGCTGATGGATTTGGGTATCTGGGGCATATCAATGAAAGACATCCACGGTTACAATCAGAATGACAAAAGCTAGAGAATATGTAAAGACTACAGACAATATGTAAATCACTTACGCAAGGTCTCCTCCAATAAGCAGTACATTACCCCGAGGTAAAGGTCGATATTCATCACCCAATACAACTTCGAGATTAGGCTGAGCAAGAAGTTTGGCGACAGCATATGATGAATTCCCACCATCACCAGTATCCGCCATGAAATCAAACCAAAAATCTTCCTTGTTAGCAAGGTGGTCATATAAAAGTTCTTCCCTCTTGGTTTCATCACAAGATTTGGTCATTGCAGCCTAAAGATTTCTCAAAAAGGAAATTAGCAAAAACATTAAAATGCATGTCTTGCCGCAGAAAGATGATCATAAACAAACAAAAAAACTATACCTGCAGCATCCGCATGTCAAAGCGGCCAACAAATAGCGTCACTGAGACTAGGAGGTCAAACACTGTTTTAAACAAATCAGCCGATGTTCTGAAATATATAATTAGAGAAGTCAGCACCTGGTCAATTTTCCTTCTTTCAACGTTTACTCTCCTCTATAAAATCAATGGTAAGCAGAAAAGAGAATACAAGTTTGGCTTTGACGTACCCTGAATACCAAGGAACCATATCTAAGAAATTTGGTTTCATTTGCTCCTTCTTCAGCTTCTCACATTTCTCGACTGAAAGAGGGTGTGTCAGAGCCCACCTAAACAGCATATCAAAATTTTTGGATTAAACATGACATTTGAAGGTAAGACCAGCTTATTCATGTAGAGAGATGCAACTTACCCCGTTGATCTCTCCACTACATAATTGGCAATGTAAAGACCAATAAATGTGGCCCACAACGAGTATATGGGAGAAATTTCGCTAGATGAATCAGGACATGATCCATTACACGCAATCTGAAAGTAACAAGATAAAAAAGATAAAGGGTGGACAAATAAAACATAATCACAGCTCACTGAAGGGTTTCAAAAGAGATACCTCTCCGTAAATGAACCATTTGGACAACAGTGGATAATCATTTGCAGATCCAACTGGAGCAAACCATGACGAGCACACTTGGTCTTTCAGTTCATTCATACGAATGAATTGTGCAATCCAGGTATTGTTCCGATGTTCTCTTTTCCAGAACGAAAACAAGCTAGAATACTGTCTTCCATGAGGTTTGTCTCTAAGAATAGCTCGGTTACCACAATGGCTGTAAAAGATACAGCAAGCCATGCTAAGAACCTGCACAGGTGAAATACATGAAGACAGTAAATGTTTATACTAAAGACAGTATTTTAAGTTAGGAAAATAAGTGGGCTTAATGTGAGAGACTGGCGATGGGAACTTACAGTGCAGTTTTGAAGAATGGTTAAGATCTCTGGGCGTCTTCCAGCCACGCGAGAAACAAGACCAACATACCAAAGGGCAAGAAAAATGATGTGGAAGACAACAAGGAAGACTATTGATGATATGTAAATCGTCAAAAATAAGGATAAATTCATCCTCAAATCCAAACCCATTGACTGAAAATTAGGAAGATGATACAAAGCTGCAACTAAAATCCAGACAATGTACCTATACAAAAGCGAAAAAAAAAAGCAAACAACTTTTTTAAGAGTGAATATTGATGTTAAATAGTTTAGGAAGATAGAATGAACCGTTGCTCACCATCGACTGAAGTTTGAATAATTTGGCCTGATTGTCTTGCCAATAAATGGAGAAGAAAAGAAGTAGAAGAATCCGAGCAAGCACCCATACATTAACCACCACTTGACTGAAAACTTTTCTATGAGGGTGTGCATGTTATCCGAGGAAATAAAGAATAGGCAACCGAGAAAAACAGCGATGATAGCATGGCGAGAATGCTCATGGGGGTAAGGGTAAGTGTGGGTTAGAATCGTCCTGACCCTCTCCATTTTGAGGGTATTCAATAAACGAGCAGAATGTTTGTCAGAGCCCATAGCATGTGGTTCCTTCTGGTAACTTTCGTCCTTGAGTTTCTTGATGACAGGTAACAAACAACTTTGGACCTTCGGTATCTAGTTCAGTATACAAAACCTTGTGCCTAATGAAACAAAAAGAAAATGAAGAAGAATACCTTAAGCACAGTAATGATCCACTAATGTAAAGTTTGATAAAGTAGTCAAACAAGTGCCACACATTACAGAAAATGATTAGATGGTATAAAAATATCAAATAGGATGATAATCTAGACTGCTGTCTGATACATAAGAACCCTTGATCCCTGAATCTAAAAATTGTTCACTGATACTAGCAGCATTACAAGCTCACCCGTCAAACAGAAGAAAACTAAGCTAAGACCATCATAAAAGCAATAAAAAATGTTAGCCAGAGATGGAATCAACAAGGAAACAACCTGAAGCTGTTTAATTTCCTCAGTTTACCGGATAATATAGTATGAAGTAAACTCATCAAAAGAAACAGTGAAAATACTAAAGAATATACCAATCACACAGAAGAAAGAATCACTAAGCCAACTCCAGATTCACTACGAATAAAATAGAAAGTAGGCCAAAGAACAAGCAACCATGTGTAACTCTTATGCTATACAATCCCCAAAAATAGAAAAAAAACATTAACATCATTAAATGATTCTTTTAATTCAACAAGAAACATTTGCAATTAGATTTCAAAATTCTGTAACATGCAACCATCCATTCACCAAAAGTCTTTAATGTTGTTAACTGAGAAGCTAGAATCGAGAGAAACCAACCATACCTACAGCAGCGGAAAATTGAGACAGAACAGCAACGAATCCGTAAGGTGAATCTGGGTGTCGGAAAGAAACCCGTTTGGAGAAGAATCAAATAAGCGAATGGTCCGATTGATTAGATTCAGGTCAATAATAAAAGGTGGGTGGTGCTTAGAGCTTACCCCAAAATGCACACAATAACCCTAATTTCTATATAAAAAAGGTTTTTTTTTTTTTTTTTTGAAGAAAAAGAATTTTAAGAAAGAATGATCTGTGATGATATGAGTCAAACGTAGAACGAATCACGTGGCTTTTATACTCTGCCTGAGAGCAGAATTTGTTTTCCTTTCTTTTTTTTTTTTCTCAGAAGAGAGGGAGAAGAGGCGGTTATCCAATGATCGCCACTTTCGTCTCAGCCTTTTTCACTTTAATAAATAAAATAAATATAAAAAGGATTTTGGAGAGGGAATCAACGAATCATTCCATTTCTTGCTACCTTCGAAATGTCCGAATATTTTCAGAGAAATTATTTTCTTTCTTTGCTCTGAAAATCTCATTTACATTTACGTAATTAGCGTGTGTATTACATAAAATGTCCGGATGATTAGGTCTTACCGCCTTTAGATTTCCATATAACTCTCGATTTTTTGTTTCTTTGTAATCTTTGTTGTATCTTATTATATTGCATAGTTACAGAAAAAAAAATTCTTTTAATTAAAATTATATAATTTATCGGTTAGTTTATCTGATATTTTACATATACAATATTACTAGATAATGTATATATTCAACTAATTCAAAATTTTAATTTTTTTTAATTTTAATCTAAATTATTTAATTAGTTTCAAATATTAAATTAATTATAAGATATAATTTACCTTTTTATTACAACGCAACACATATAAGTTTGGTACTTGATATTTTTTTTACTCTAACCGTTATTGCATCTTAATGCATTTTAATGAAAATTTTACATTGTAAAATTAAAATAATATAAAAGATAAATCTAAAAACTTAAATCTAAAAATTTAAACCATAATTACCAATTATCAGCGAAACATAGAAAATCAAACCTCATTCATCAAAGTCTCAATTACATTTTATATGATTTTTTTTCTTCGTCAGAGTTCATAGTTACGCCTATTAACAAAATCTAAAATAATTAAATACATACTTCTATTTAACTAAAATTTTACAAAACAAAAGTAATACATTATATATGTCTAGTAAAGGCGGAAATTTTAATTATAACAAGATCGTATTTTCTGGACTATATTTTTTGATTGATAAGATGATTCAGTAGCAATTAAAAAAGTTTTCTTTCAAAAATAATAAATAAAAATATACGATTTAATATTATTAAATTAAACATAAGATGAACAAAACTATAAAATTATTGCTAAAATTTGATAACATTCGTTAGTAATAATTATTCTTAAATGTAATGAAAATATTTCTTAAATAACCATTAAAATGTTTTAAAACTAACAATTCTTAAAATTATTTATTAAACTAATGATTCAACCTAAATTATGAAATATGACAAATAAGTTCCCAGAAAATAATAGAACGTGAAAAATATGCAAAATAACCTAAAATTGTGGAGAACATACAAATAAGCAAAGCTAAAATTATAGCCTAAAATTATTTTAAAATATGATAAATAAATTAAATTACAAATTAAAATTTTTAAAACATAACAGTAAATATTAACCTAAATTATAGAAAATATGACAAATAATAACTAAAATTATTAAAATATAACAAATAAGTAAATTATCTAAAATTATGGAAACTATGACAAATAAACAATAAACAATGACAAGTAAGCAAAAAAAAACTAAAATTATGGAAAAACTGACACATAAGCTAAATCACTTCATAAATAATAGTATAGATTGTTATGTTACCACGTCATCATTATATTTTGTGTATATTTCATAAGAGTTATAATTTTCAAATTAATGATACATAAGATTTACTTAGCATATATTAGGCTAGTTTAATAGTATATATCTATAGAGTATAGAGTTTGTAATTGGTGTTTTATACTTTTTAGTGTTGTAAAATTATAGTAAACATATGATTTTCAACAAATATACGAAACATAATGTATAATTCAACATGCATAAATTTTAAATTGCTTTAAATTCCTAAGTTGCTATCAAAAATTCTTCTCTTCTTTTATTTTCATGCTCTTCGCCTTGGTTTTTCTTATATATACCTCCAAGGTCGGTCATCTTTCCATTTATGTTCCTTATTCGAGTTTATCTCTTTGTGGAAGGTTTCCTTGTTTTTCGGTCTTAATGTTTATCTTGGAAGTTTTGCATTTATCTTATTTTTTCATTTTTCTTTACCCAAATCTTATAAACTGTCATTGTACTCTGGATCTCATTTTGAATCACAAGCGGGCTTTCGTTACATTTTGGACATTCACGGGCCGTTTTACGACTTAAACGTTTTTTACAATTATTTTCGGAGAAATCATCGATTTATACGATGTTGATTGTTGACCCTATGGAATGATGTAAATCAACAATTTAGTTGAGAAAACAGTGGTGTTAATTTAACCATCATCGTCTCTTACGATTAATTTTAAACTTTACGAGAAAACAAGTCTTTACTTGTTTTTACTATAAATGGAAAGACATTTCGATCGAGATGAAAGGAAAGGCATTTCGATCGAGATTCAAAGGAGAACACAATAGAGCCTCAATGAGACTCGTAGGAGTTGTGTGGCGATGTGAGGGAGAGGAAACAACTCTGTGGCGATGAGATATGTTGTGTGGCGATGAGAGCCTCTGTGAGGTGATGAGAGAGCCTTGTGTGGTGATCAAAGCCTCTATGTGGCGATGAGAGCCTCTGTGTGGCAATGAGAGCCTCTGTGTGGCGATGAGAGAGCATTGTGTGGCGATTAAAGTCTCTGTGTGGCGTTAAGAGCCTCTGTGTGGTGATTAAGGCCTCTGTGTGGCGTTGAGAGCCTTGTGTGGCGATGAGAGAGCCTTGTGTGGTGATTAAAGCCTCTGTGTGGCGTTGAAAGCCTCTGTGTGGCGATGAGAGCCTTTGTGTGGCAATGAGAGCCTCTGTGTGGCGATGAGAGCCTCTGGGTGGCAATGAGAGCCTCTGTGTGGCGATGAGAGCCTATGTGGCGATGAGAGACTGTGTGAGGTGATGAGAGAGCCTTGTGTGGCGATCAGAGCCTCTGTGTAGCGATGAGAGGCTCTGTGTAGCGATGAGAGGCTCTGTGTGGCGATGAGAGCCTCTGTGGGGCGATGAGAGAGCCTTGTGTGGCAATTAGAGCCCTTGTGTGGCAATCAGAGCCTCTGTGTGGCGATGAGAGCCTCTGTGTGGCGATGAGAGCCTCTGTGTGGCGATGAGAGCGCCTCTGTGTGGCGATGAGAGCCTTTGTGTGGCGATGAGAGCCTCTGTGTGGCGATGAGAGCCTGTGTGTGGTGATGAGAGAGCCTTGTGTGGTGATTAAAGCCTTTGTGTGGCGATGAGAGCCTCTGTGTGGCGATGAGAGACTGTGTGAGGTGATGAGAGAGCCTTGTGTGGTGATTAAAGCCTCTGTGTGGCGATGAGAGCCTCTGTGTGGCGATGAGAGCCTCTGTGTGGCGATGAGAGCCTGTGTGAGGTGATGAGAGAGCCTTGTGTGGTGATTAAAGCCTCTGTGTGGCGATGAGAGCCTCTGTGTGGCGATGAGAGCCTCTGTGTGGCGATGAGAGCCTCTGGGTGGCAATGAGAGCCTCTGTGTGGCGATGAGAGCCTCTGTGAGGCGATGAGAGGGCCTTGTGTGGCGATCAGAGCCTCTGTGTAGCGATGAGAGCTTCTGTGTAGCGATGAGAGGCTCTGTGTAGCGATGAGAGACTGTGTGAGGCAATGAGACAGCCTTGTGTGGCGATCAGAGCCTCTGTGGCAATCAGAGCTTATATGAGGCGATGAGAGCCTCTGTGTGGCATGAGAGACTGTGTGAGGTGATGAGAGAGCCTGTGTGGCGATGAGAGCCTCAGGTGGCGATGAGAGCCTATGTGTGATGCATGAGAGCCTCTATGAGGCGAGAGAGCCTTATGTGGCGATAAAAGCCTTTGTGTGGCGATGAGAGCCTGTGTGGCGATGAGAGCCTTGTGTGGTGATGAGAGCCTTGTGTGGCGATGAGAGCCTATGTGTGATGCATGAGAGCCTCTGGTGGCGATGAGATCCTCTGTGTGGCGATGAGAGCCTCTGTGTGGCGATGAGAGCCTTGTGTGGCAATGAGAGCCTCTGTGTGGCGATGAGAGCCTCCGGGTGGCAATGAGAGCCTCAGGTGGCGATGAGAGCCTCTGTGAGGTGATGAGAGAGCCTTGTGTGGTGATCAAAGCCTCTATGTGGCGATGAGAGCCTTGTGTGGCGATGAGAGCCTCTGTGTGGCATGAGAGACTGTGTGAGGCAATGAGACAGCCTTGTGTGGCGATCAGAGCCTCTGTGGCAATCAGAGCTTATATGAGGCTGCATGAGAGCCTCTGTGTGGCATGAGAGACTGTGTGAGGTGATGAGAGAGCCTTGTGTGGCGATAGGAGCCTCTGTGTGGCTGCATGAGAGCCTATGTGTGATGCATGAGAGCCTCTGTGGCGATGAGAGCCTCTGTGTGGCATGAGAGACTGTGTGAGGCAATGAGACAGCCTTGTGTGGCGATCAGAGCCTCTGTGTGGCAATCAAAGCTTGTATGAGGCGATGAGAGACTGTGTGAGGTGATGAGAGAGCCTGTGTGGCGATGAGAGACTGTGTGAGGTGATGAGAGAGCCTTGTGTGGCAATGAGAGCCTGTGTGGCTGAGAGCCTCTGGGTGGCAATGAGAGCCTCTGTGTGGCATGAGAGCCTCTGGGTGGCAATGAGAGCCTCAGGTGGCGATGAGAGCCTCTCTGAGGCGACGAGAGGGCCTTGTGTGGCGATCGGAGCCTCTGTGTAGCGATGAGAGCTTCTGTGTAGCGATGAGAGGCTCTGTGTAGCGATGAGAGACTGTGTGAGGCGACGAGACAGCCTTGTGTGGCGATCAGAGCCTCTGTGTGGCAATCAGAGCTTATATGAGGCGATGAGAGGCTCTGTGTGGCGATGAGAGACTGTGTGAGGTGATGAGAGAGCCTTGTGTGGCGATAGGAGCCTCTGTGTGGCGATGAGAGCCTATGTGTGGCGATGAGAGCCTCTATGAGGCGAGGAGAGAGCCTTATGTGGCGATAAAAGCCTTTGTGTGGCGATGAGAGCCTCTGTGTGGCGATGAGAGCCTTTGTGTGGTGATGAGAGAGCCTTGTGTGGTGATTAAAGCCTCTGTGTGGCGTTGAGAGCCTCTGTGTGGCGATGAGATCCTCTGTGTGGCGATGAAGCCTCTATGTGGCGATGAGAGAGCCTTGTGTGGCGATTAAAGCCTCTGTGTGGCGTTGAGAGCCTATGTGTGGCGATGAGAGTCTCTGTGTGGCGATGAGAGCCTGTGTGGTGATGAGAGCCTTGTGTGGCGATCAGAGCTTGTATGAGGCGATGAGAGGGCCTTGTGTGGCGATCAGAGCCTCTGTGTAGCGATGAGAGCTTCTGTGTAGCGATGAGAGGCTCTGTGTAGCGATGAGAGACTGTGTGAGGTGATGAGACAGACTTGTGTGGCGATTAGAGCCTCTGTGTGGCGATCAGAGCTTGTATGAGGCGATGAGAGGCTCTGTGTGGCGATGAGAGACTGTGTGAAGTGATGAGAGAGCCTTGTGTGGTGATAAGAGCCTCTATGTGTCGATCAGAGCCTCTGTGTGGCGTTCAGAGCCTCTGTGTCGTGATGAGAGCCTCTGTGTGGCGATGAGAGCCTCTATGAGGCGAGGAGAGAGCCTTGTGTGGCGATTAAAGCCTCTGTGCGGTGATGAGAGCTTCTCTGTGGCGATGCGAGCCTCTGTGTGGCGATGAGAGCCTCTGTGTAGCGATGAGACATGAGAGACTGTGTGAGGCAATGAGACAGCCTTGTGTGACGATCAGAGCCTCTGTGTGGCAATCAAAGCTTGTATGAGGCGATGAGAGCCTCTGTGGCGATGAGAGAGCCTTGTGTGGTGATGAGAGAGCCTGTGTGGCGATGAAAGACTGTGTGAGGCGATGAGAGAGCCTGTGTGGCGATCAGAGCCTCTGTAGCGATGAGACATGAGAGACTGTGTGAAGTGATGAGAGAGCCTGTGTGGCGATGAGAGCCTCTGTGTCGTGATGAGAGCCTCTGTGTGGCGATGAGAGCCTCTATGAGGCGAGGAGAGAGCCTTGTGTGGCGATTAAAGCCTCTGTGCGGTGATGAGAGCTTCTCTGTGGCGATGCGAGCCTCTGTGTGGCGATGAGAGCCTCTGTGTAGCGATGAGACATGAGAGACTGTGTGAGGCGATGAGAGAGCCTCAGGTGGCGATGAGAGCCTCTGGTGGCAATCAAAGCTTGTATGAGGCGATGAGAGCCTTGTGTGGTGATGAGAGCCTCGTGTGGCGATGAGAGAGCCTGTGTGGCGATGAGAGAGCCTTTGTGTGGCGATCAGATATTGTGAGAGGCGATGAGAGGCTCTGTGTGGCGATGAGAGACTGTGTGAGGTGATGAGAGAGCCTTGCGTGGTGATAAGTGCCTCTATGTGGCGATCAGAGCCTATGTGTGGCGTTCAGAGCCTTTGTATGGCGATCAAAGCCTATGTGTGGCGATAAGAACTTGTGTGAGGCGATGAGAGGTTCTGTGTGGCGATGAAAGACTGTGTGAGGTGATGAGAGCCTCAGGTGGCGATGAGAGAGTGTGTGTGGTGATGAGAGCCTCTTTGGAATGAGAGGGAATGTGTGTGGCGATGAGAGTGAGTGTGGCGACCAGAGGGAGTGTGTGTAGCAATCAGAGGGACTGTGAAGAGTGTTGGTTCCTTTTTTCTATTCTCATTATCTATGTTGACCTCTACGTGAACATTCATAACTACTCAGTTTGTTTTACGTAAGTTTTTCCGCAAAGATCTCTTCAAAGTTGTTTTTACAGAAGAAAATCTATGAGGTTTTTCCATAGAAACTTTCTGAATTTTGTTTTACGGAAAATTGTTTCAGAAACATATCAGTTACCCTACAAACCTTCCGCCAAAACAGTTTTCCGATCTTTTCATGTTTGGATAGAAACTCCTTTATTTCTTGTTCAGGATGAAGTACATGGAGCTTTGTTCTCGTATCCTTATTCAAATAGGCTCGACTTTTGTGTGGTGTAGTTTTTCGATATTTCCGAATCATATTTGTTTAAAGGATATTTTCTCGAAAAATTTTAGCCGTTGATTTCTCATGGCGATTTTGATCCCAACATTTACGCATTTCTTAATAAACCTCAGGAGCTATAATGAGGGCAACCTGATAAAGGGTTGGTTCCTACTTGATTTTCCTTCAAGATTCCAAACAGAGGATTATTTTCAGAAAGAACCTGTTGAGCTCGAGGAAGCTGAGAGGTAGACATGTTACTGGTTGTCAGATCATTAGCTCCTTGAATATTAGACATCTCTCCTTTGCATGTGTTAGTCTTTGACAGTGATAACATCACTTCTAGACTTTTCATAATAATAGTAGATTATGGTTTGACCCCACCTGATAAGTTCAAGACCCTTGATTTCTTCAAGGGTTCAGAGACATCAAAGCGGATCTTGACACAAACATACTCCTGTCTTTTAGATTTTTCGATAAAACCACTTCCTCTACATGGCCAATCGGTTCTCCAGGACCGGATATAGCCTTTTGGTATAGTGAATGACCGGAATATTACTAATCCGAACCCAGATTGAGGCTCTGTGTGGCGATGAGAGACTGTGTGAGGTGATGAGAGAGCCTTGTGTGGCGATCAGAGCCTCTGTGTGGCAATCAAAGCTTGTATGAGGCGATGAGAGGCTTTGTGTAGTGATGAGAGACTCTGTGTGGCAATGAGGGACGGTGTGAGGCGATGAGAGAGCCTTTGTGTGGCGATCAGATATTGTGAGAGGCGATGAGAGGCTCTGTGTGGCGATGAGAGACTGTGTGAGGTGATGAGAGAGCCTTGTGTGGCGATGAAAGACTGTGTGAGGTGATGAGAGAGCCTTGTGTGGCGATGAGAGCCTCTGTGTGGCGATGAGAGCCTCTGTGTGGCGATGAGAGCCTCTGTGTGGCGATGAGAGCCTCTGTGTAGCGATGAGACATGAGAGACTGTGTGAGGTGATGAGAGAGCCTTGTGTGGCGATGAGAGCCTCTGTGTGGCGATCAGAGCCTATGTGTGGCTCAGAGCCTTTGTATGGCGATCAAAGCCTATGTGTGGCGATAAGAACTTGTGTGAGGCGATGAGAGGTTCTGTGTGGCGATGAAAGACTGTGTGAGGGGATGAGAGACTCTCAGTGGCGATGAGAGAGTGTGTGTGGTGATGAGAGCCTCTTTGGAATGAGAGGGAATGTGTGTGGCGATGAGAGTGAGTGTGGCGATCAGAGGGAGTGTGTGTAGCAATCAGAGGGACTGTGAAGAGTGTTGGTTCCTTTTTTCTATTCTCATTATCTATGTTGACCTCTACGTGAACATTCATAACTACTCAGTTTGTTTTACGTAAGTTTTTCATAAAGATCTCTTCAAAGTTGTTTTTACAGAAGAAAATCTATGAGGTTTTTCCATAGAAACTTTCTGAATTTTGTTTTACGGAAAATTGTTTCGTAAAACATATCAGTTACCCTACAAACCTTCCGCCAAAACAGTTTTCCGATCTTTTCATGTTTGGATAGAAACTCCTTTATTTCTTGTTCAGGATGAAGTACATGGAGCTTTGTTCTCGTATCCTTATTCAAATAGGCTCGACTTTTGTGTGGTGTAGTTTTTCGATATTTCCGAATCATATTTGTTTAAAGGATATTTTCTCGAAAAATTTTAGCCGTTGATTTCTCATGGCCGATTTTGATCCCAACATTTACGCATTTCTTAATAAACCTCAGGAGCTATACGAGGGCAACCTGATAAAGGGTTGGTTCCTACTTGATTTTCCTTCAAGATTCCAAACAGAGGATTATTTTCAGAAAGAACCTGTTGAGCTCGAGGAAGCTGAGAGGTAGACATGTTACTGGTTGTCAGATCATTAGCTCCTTGAATATTAGACATCTCTCCTTTGCATGTGTTAGTCTTTGACAGTGATAACATCACTTCTAGACTTTTTCATAATAATAGTAGATTATGGTTTGACCCCACCTGATAAGTTCAAGACCCTTGATTTCTTCAAGGGTTCAGAGACATCAAAGCGGATCTTGACACAAACATACTCCTGTCTTTTAGATTTTTCGGGATAAAAAACCACTTCCTCTACATGGCCAATCGGTTCTCCAGGACCGGATATAGCCTTTTTGGTATAGTGAATGACCGGAATATTACTAATCCGAACCCAGATTGATACAAACTGAAGATAACCAAGTGGAGGCTTCTCAACCCATCTTTCAATTGTGAGACCCAATCGTTGTAAGTCTTCCTGCCTTTATCGAGAACCTCTTGAAGATCATGTGCATGCATGAATACAAACTGAAATCTTTCCTTAGTGAGAGCAAGCACTCTGACTCGATTGTATTTTTACCATTTCCTCGGTATGTCAAGGATCAGACTTGACATCTTAAGGTGTCCGATGAGGCTTCATGCATTCCTTTCAGAGTCGACTCGGTAAATTGAAAGGAGCCAGGGGCGAAGCTACATAAGGTAAGTAGGGTGCATTTACCCCCCACAAATTTTAATTTTTTCTTCAAATGAATAAATGCTATGGAGAAAACTTGATTGCCCCCATTAAAAAATATTTATTGTCCTACTTAACACAATCAATGCGAAAAACTCAAGTTAAAATTCTCCCTTATTTCCGTTTTTTAAAGTCATTTATTACATTTCTGTTAACATTGTCATGTTGCCTTCTTTTATTTGCAAACATTAAAATATTATTTTCATCTTCTATATAAAGAAAACGATTTCTTTCTTCAACAAAATTTTGCTTGATGGTTTTGGTAAACAGCAATTAAATATTTATTTAACTATAAGAAAATATGCTCAAAGATATTTAAAAATATAAAATTTTATTTTAGTAATTATTTATTTATACTATGAGTGAAAACAATCTTTTCTAATTTTGTTTGATTTATTCATTCTATCATCTTTTTCCAATAATTTAAGGAAAGCCAATGTTATAATCTAAGATATATGTATTTTTCATACCATACCATGAAAAATATTTTCTTATTTTATTTTTTAATTATAATCAACACTTTATAGAACTTTCTTTTTACATATAAACGATATTGTATAATGAATATTTATTGTTTAATGCAATAAAAATAATTAAATAATTTGGTAATAAATTTATTTATAATTATTATTTGCCCCCTACGAAATTGTTTGCTAGCTCCGCCACTGAAAGGAGTATCATCACCATCTTTGAGAGATAAGGTATTTGGATATCAATAAACAGTCATTGTTACAGGTGAAACCCCAAAAAAGATTTTTAGAAAACTCATATTTAATACTTTCTTTTTCTCAGCAGTGATTCTTCAGCTTGTTTCGAAGAACTTGGATTTTTGGCTCTGTTGTGAATGTAATTCTACTAATTACACCATTTTTCTTGAAATAATAACAAGATATTATAATTTTTTCTTTGAAGAAAACACATTAATATAGTGTCCCACCTATGTTTATAAATATTTATATAAAATAATTATTAAATTATTATACTACTGAGACCATACATTGATATAGATCTTATATAAATTTTTTTACTTATTTTCTTATCAAATTGTGCTAAATTTGAAACCATATAATTTAGAACAAAATTCGTATTAAAATATCATATTTATTAATTTATTGAATCTTAATTTATAATATTTTTACACAACTATTGATGGAATCCTTTTCAACTAATTTACAGAAATTAATTTAGCTTAAGAAAATAAAGACCATTTTTCGATAGAGAAGGAAAATTAAAAAAAAAATAGAAGCAAACTAAATAAGAAGATTTATCTATTATTTTTTATTATTTGAAATTTTAAAAGGGATTATTGAATATTTATTGTTAAGTAACTTAATGTATAATAAAATGTTGAAATAGGCTAAAATTATTCCTATATATTCAAAAAACACTACAACCTTTTACCTATGACACGTCTCATCATTAAAATCATTCTTTGAATCACTAGAGAATTAAATTGGTCCATCTAAACATAAAATATTTTTTATTAAATTAATCATCAATTAATTATGAATGTACAAAAGGATATTTTCATTCTTTCCTTAAAGAAAATTACGTAAGTACCTAATATGATATATATATATATATATATATATATATATATATATATATATATATATATATATATTGCAGTTAATGATTTTGAGTAATAAAAATTTGGTAACAATTTTATATCATTTATCATTTTTGTTTAACTTTATATTATTAAAATGAACTAAACAATCATATTCACCATATACTAAAAAATTAGATTTTTTCATATTTGTTATATTTCAAAATTTTAAAAATTATTTAAATTAAAAAAATTGTTAAAAGTCTCACATTTTAAAACTCTGTGATCAGTGGTTTAATTTTTTTTTGTTATAACAAGATACAAATGACAATAAAACTATATGAATAGAAATTTTCATTTAATAGATATTCACATATATATTTATTAATACTGTTTAAATTAAATTATATACCACATAAATTAATATTTTAGTTCTTAAACTTGCATTTAAAAAGTATTGAGAACTTAGTATTTTAATTTTTCAATTTGCACTGAATTTTTAAATACGATTATAAATTACTAAAAATATTAAAAGTCCACATTGATTTTTTTTTTTGTTTTCAGCAGTTTAATTTTTTTAATAAAAATACAAATGATTGTAAAATCATATGAGTATGAAATCTTAATTAATAGATAACCATACTAAAAGGTATACTATATATATGTTAATATCATTTAAATTTAACTATATACCATAGAGAATAGGTAAATATGATTGTTTATTTATTTATCATAAATATTGCAAATAAAAAGAGTGATTATTATGATTTATATGTTTCTGCCAATTTAATTATATATAATAGTTATTTGCTTCTCAATTATTCAATATATTTATTATATATTATTTTATAATATGTAAAACTGCAAAATAAATAATAGTCTAACTAAAAAGATTTGTATACTGAATTTTTATTCACGCTGATCTTAACCTAGTAAAGCAAATTAAATAAGTAGAATTATCTATTGTGCTTTGTTACTAGAATTTGAAAAGATATTGAAAATTTATGGTTAACTAACTTTATTATGTATGAATAACAATGTTAAAATAGGTCGACGCATCCCTATCTGGTGTATGAGCTTCTGGAACGTCGAGGTTGGCAATGATTTGGTGAAGAGATCAGCTGAATTCTCACTTGAACGCACTTGTAACACTTAAACCTCGCCGGCCTCCTGAAGCTTATGGGTAAAGAAGAACTGGGGCAGAATATGCTTCGTCCTGTCTCCTTTGATGTAACCGTCCTTGAGCTGTGCAATGCAGGCCGTATTAGCTTCATATAACACGGTTGGTGGCTCTGTTCCCTTGGTCATCCCACAAACAATGCTGTGTCATGGATCTCAACCAGACACTCTCACGGCTAGCTTCATGTATGATCAAAACTCCTCATGAACCTTCTTTGCCGTGGACTACACCATGTACTAAAACATATATGTCAGGTCATTGATCTTGTTCTGTATGTGCCCATAACTTGTCCATGAATGGCTTATTATATTGTAGCCCAATGTTGTTGCAATGACATGATCAGTGTGCTGCGATGATGTTACCACAATGTCTTTATACATTGCTGCTGGTTCCTAAGGACCTTCTTTACCATCAGTTATATATTAAACTATGCATATTGATATGCATGCTGATAGTTGGTACCTCAAGGCCATACCACGTTTTGGGTTAACATGTTGGTTGTCTCTCATGGACGATTGGGCCGGAACGTGGCCGGACATGGTCTTTGATTGGTATGGACTTTGGCGTGAACCTTAATGGTTCCCTTTGCCTTTTCTTATGACCATCTCTCAATACACTATGTATTTGTGGCATGCTGATCTCAACACACGCACACACGTCTATGATCTCTACTACAAATCATTGTAGTCCCATCATATGTAAAGCATAGCCTGTCCAAGAATCAATCGATAACTTGTATCATCGAAAACAATCAACTTCTTTTAGGTTGGTTTATTATAAACACAAGGAACTTCTTTCATAATGATATATGGACTGATTTGGATTGTTCTTTATAGAACTCCTTTACTAAGTATTACTTAGTCTATCATATCATATGCAGCTGCTTTTGCTTCAGTCTATAAACAGCTTAGGAACAACGCTGTTCTATGAGAACTTATTTTCTCATCTTTCTGGTACCTTTATTATCTTTGTATCCAGTGATCTATATGCTGCTTACTACGTCATTATTTCTTTCTTATGACCAGACCTTTATCAATTTCGAATTTGTAGTAGCATCCACCACATAGGAGTATATCTCCTTATAATCTGTTCCATGGTCTCTGTGAGTATCCTTGTGTAACAAGCCATTCTTTGAGTGATGTAAGTAGGAACATGAACACCTTAGACCACGTGATCATGTACTACATCTCACGATTTCTTTTCCCACAAAGGATCCATTTTTCACTAGTTTATCTCATCAGATGGCGTTTCTATATGTATGGCCAATACGCCCATCTCTTCTATAGATTCTTTAAATCCTTCTTTAAACCCCACGTTTTCTTTTAATCTATGAATGCATTCTGGTATTCACGTGGGTTCTGATCCTCGCTTATATCTTTAAAACTCAAGTGCTATTTTCTTATGCATCTTTATCATTTGTGTGTCGACACTCTTATGTAGTTCCATTGTGTTCCAGACATGATCCAATCGATTTTAGATTTCATCCTTATCAAGGACCTTCATTTCCTTGCAGCTTGGCGTCCCAAGCTACATGGTTTGGTACCTTAGATGTTCAGCTGCGCAGCCTTATCTCAATGTCTGGTCTGGTTTCCCTTATGACCTCGGATCTGTCATTCTATGCACCTTTCTCTTTCTTTCCGAGGTTCTTTATCTTATGGAACATATTGGTCTATCTTTAGTAGACTCTGCAGCAACTTGATTAGGTCTCTCTAGGACACTAATTTCGTGGTGCAAGCTGGTTTTTCTTTTCTTTTTGGGTCTAATTTGTCTGGCATTCAATTAGCTAGCTTTGTATAATCTTTCTTTGGACGTCTTAAATCATATTCTCTAGTCCGAGGATCTTGCCAAGACAAAGATGGTTAATACCATTCCATTTCTCTTATTGATCTTTTACCAGCTTATTTCCAAGACAAAGATGGTTAATACCATTCCATTTCTCTTATTAATCTTTTACCACCTTATTTCTTTCTCCCCCTGATGTTGGATAGTCGGATTCATTAGTCATGCAATCTGTGTACCTGGCCATAATTTGATCACCCATATTTGGCTCAAGGTCTCTTAAAAACTCGTGGGAGAAAGACATGTTCATATCCAACATATATTCCCAATCTTCGTCTGAGGTTCAATCTTAGATGGCACATATGTCTGTGGTGGTTTATTCAGAATCTCTTAAGATGGTATATGTCTGGCTCATGACCCGTATTCAATCTGAGATGGGAATATCTATGCTCACTTATATGGCCTGATGCACATTATCCTTATATACATGTAAAACTCGTGATGTCCCCAAGCTTATAGACTTTTAGAGTCTGAACCTTATAGGTAATGGCCTGTACGGCCAAGCTAATGGCCTGTACGGCCAAGCTGTCATGTCCATGTTTATAGTATGGTCATGGACCACGGGTTTGTCCTCACTCCCCCTCATGAACATGCTATAATCTTTAGATGCTTGGGACATTATAGCCTTATGAGTTTTCCTTGTGTACATGTTACACAACGTGAGATTCTATGGGATAACTCTGTGTGCCTTTTGCAATATCAATCTTTGCATCAAGTTTAGACTAGGGTGGCTAATCCAGTCATGCCATATAATTTCGTGGGGTATACCAATCTGGTTACCATGGCTTTTGCCTCTTATCATACTGATCTTTGGCATAGTCTAGATCAGTAGAGTACGCAGATATAGTCTTGACCATTTACTTATAAGGTCTTAGGCGATTTTTCTTAAATCTGTAGGAACCTTTTGTTTCCTTTTGTTGCCCATTGTTTCTATTTGGAAACCATTTTTTTTCAATGGGCCACGAATTTTGGGTGTATATAATGCTATTTAGGCAATGCCTTGGCCGTATGTTACTATACCGGCAAGTTTGTATTCATTTTTATCAATCAAAATCATTCACATTATCAAGCAAAAATGAACTCAAAACAATTCTATTATATATAAAAAAATTCGTGAATGACAATAAGATGAAAGCAAAAACAGAAATCAAAATCTTAACACAAAATCAGAATGTCAAAGTCTTATTTTCTTAGTCAATAGACAAGCCGGCCACACCATCCCTTATCTTGGACACGGTTGCTTCGGATTTCTCATGCATCTCACTGCTCAATTATCAATAGGCATGAAAGCATCTGATCATAGGTGGTGAAACCTTTTGCTGTATAGATATGTCTTGATAACATATCTCCTGGATAGAATGTGGAGTATGTCTTGAATAGTAAATCCTCTTCTGTTACCTCTACACCACATGGTCTCAGTTTGTAAACTATGTTGGAAGTGATATTCATCCACATACTCAAAGTCCTGGAATTTGAGACTCATCCATTCATGCCTGACCTTTGGTAATAACACCATTGTGTATCTGGACTTTAATCCTGTCCAAAGGTCACAGGGATTCTCAATATGTAGATACTGATTTCTCAGATCCTCAGTGAGATGATGGCGCATAATTGTTATGGCCCTATACTTTTCACATTCAGTTGCATAATTTCCCTGAATTATACTCCTTCCGAGTCCTCTAGACTTCAGGACAACTGAAGTGTTCAGTGCCCATTCCAACCAATTATCTCCAGAGAGATTTAGGGCATCATAATCCGAAGGCTCAAATTTCGACAGCTGAAATCATTTATCAATCAATTCAAGATTTGGAATTCATGAAATCAATTCAAATAATCAATGCATATGGATGCAACAAATAGGCCACACGGCCACATTATCAATCAAGGCCACACGGCCACAAGTATGCAAGCAAGGTCACACGACCATTTGGATAATGCAATCAATCTGATCATGTTATGATGAAACCTGAGCAATTTGATTTCTATATGATCATGCAATCAGGTTATTGAAAAAAAAATCAATGCAAGCATCATAGTAAAAAATCGGATTAGATTTTCAAATTAGGGTTTTGATTTTTTTTTTCGGTTTCAATTTATCAAAACAAGCAATATCAGACTTAAAATAAATAAATCAGATCAGTCAGTTGATTTTAGCAAGTTTCTATCAATCCTACTAGTAAAAGGAAATTTTCCAGCAAGCATAAAAGGAAATTTTCACAAAAAGAAAATTTTCAGAAAAGAAAAAGTTTTCAATTCTAGCAAAAAGAAAAATTCACAATTCTGGACAGATTAGGGTTTTCAATCAAAACTAGCAATTCCTAATTCAGATTCAATCCAATTCGACATTAAGCAAGGAAACAATCAATCAAGTAGTATCAAAGAGCACAATACCAATTGGATTTCTTAAAAAATTTAGGGTTTTCTAATCGGATTCAATGCTGGACACGGGTAAGGTTTCAAGGCCTTTAGTAATTAAGGGTTTCATAATACAATTCATAGAATCAATAAATTTAGCAACCTTAACCTCAGAACATCAATCAAGAACAATTGTGAACAGCTCAATCAAACAATTAGAACAATCAATCAATTCGATTTCAAGTAAAAAAAAATTAGGGTTTTCGGATTTCATAAGCAATACATGTAGCTTGCATTTATGCGGCTGGGATTAATGCTCTTTAGGGTTTTAAACGATCCTAGCACCAGGGTTCTAGGCTTTATGCAAACAATCAAGCAATCAAACAGTTCAATAGGTTCCATCTAGCAACCTAAACGATCCATTCCACCTAACAGTTCTATTTAGGGTTTGCCAATTAGGGTTTCGAGATTTTTATTTATCTTTAGATTGAGAAGATCTGAAACCGGACCACCAAAAGAGAAGAGCTTCGCGGACGGATTGCTTTGACTGCCAGACGGGTCTTGCTTGGCCGGATCAGGAGGTGAACGCCTCGTCTGGTCACGAACAGAAGAGGAGGAGAACGCTTTGCTTGCTTGATCACGTCGGAGAAGAGAGCAAGAGCCGGTGGAGAGAGCTTTCTGGCCGCCGGGAAGAGAGAGAGAGAAAACGATTAGGGTTTTTGTGGGCGATTTTTGTCTCAGGGATTTTAGAGCTCTCGTGCTGATAACGTGTTGTGAAACTAGAGATTGGAAAAGCTTATTATACTCTTGGCCGAAGGCCTATATTTATATACAAGTTACACCGTCATAAGATATGGATAAAGCTAAGCCCAGTAGGATTAGGAAACCAAATACAAGAGTAAAAGGGAAAAAGAGGCTGACCGTCCAAGGGCCATGGTCGGATGGACCTGAACTGGACAGGCCTGTGGTACGGGCCTGCCATGGTCGATCATCACTTGTTCCTTAACACCACATTTGTTGTCTTGGGTTTTGCACATTAAACGGAGCTCATCCTAACGACATATCATGTTTTCTCTTCTATCCTTTGGATGTTTTGTTATTCTCATTTTGTATTGTCTTTTCATTACCGATGTGAACTTCTTCACAAGACCTTTGTTCTTATCATTTTATTTTATTTTGTTTTGTTTTATTTTGAAGCCACTAACATGTATATTCAAAATCACCTTAATTTCAAAATGATGTTAACATCTACTTTATTAAAATAGAATAACTATTTTAATATACTATAAAAAGTCATAATAGGTCCATTTTATCAATTATACCTATTGTTTACAATAATGTGTTATATATATAATATTTCTACATAATCTTAATAACTACTCCCTCCGTTTCATATTATTTGTCGTTGTAGGTTTATACACATAGATTAAGAAAACATTTAATTTTACATATTTTCAAAATAAAAACACTATTACCAATACACCTAACCATATATCAACCAATAGAAAAATAGAGTAGAGAATATTATCAATAAATTTTGCATTGAAAACCGAAAACGATACTTATTTTGAAACAAAAATTCTACTCCAGAATGACAAATAATTTGAAACGGAGGGAGTATATGAATATTAATAATAAATCAATTTTATTGTCAATTTTAATTTTACTTTTAATTAAACTAAAATCTATTGAGAAAAGATAAAAAAACCTTACTAATATTTTTTAAACTAATGAATTTATTAATTTGGTAATTTAATATAATATTATTTTAAATTAATTTTGATTAAATTTTTATTATAAAAAGATAAAAATTATATACTGTTTTTATAGGTTTATAATTGTAGTCTATATTATATTAAAATCGAATTAATATATAATTTAAACACTAAAATAATACTAAATTGGTAAATTAACATATTTATTTAAATGTACTTCATCTAAATAAATAAAAATATCATTCACCATTAAAACGGATTAAAATTTGTCAGTTATGTAATGCTTATACAAAAAATAAAATTGTTAACATATGTTAAACTTTAATATTTACAACTATTTTTATCTTATTTTTTATTTTTAAAATCACACAATATATTATCTCAAAATGATTATATATAAAATAATAATATATAATAAAATTTAGTCTATGTGTTATTTACAAAATATGTTGAGAAAAATATAAAAAATCTTACCAAAATTTCAATTTTTTTTTAAAAAATAATGCATTAGTTTAGTATCAAAAAAGACAAAAGTCAAATAATTTTCCAAACTCAAAATAGTTGTGTAATTTTTTAAATTTTCTTGATCAAATATGTATATTTTGAAAATAATTATTTCAAAATTAAATGCTAATACTCCAATTTTACAAAATATAAAATATTAAATGCTAAATTATAAATTTTTGAAATGCAACACAAGAAAAAAATTACGTTGTAAAACACAAAGTAGTATAATATTTTTTAACTTTTAAGTTAATAACAAAAAAATCAAATGACGTGATACCATATCTTTCAAAAGATCATATATCGATAAAATTTATCAAACTAATATGACAGATGTTCTATGAATAAAATCTACCAAAGTAATAGGCCTAAGTTAACTAAACATAGCATTGTATTTACTTATATAATTCTGAAATATACTAAGATGATAAAGTATATTGTTTAAAATACAACATGGAAATATAAATTATTCTAAACAAATATCATTTCTATTGTATAACTAAATAAAAATTTTAAATGTAATGTATGTAATCCGCATAATTTGTTACAAAAATCAGATTTAGAAAGAGATTCTCTATTTGACTATTTATATTATGAATTTATCATACCGAACTCAAAAATATATATTAGTATGTATTAACAAAGTAAAATGTATAAAAAATAATTATATTAATAATCTAAAATTAAAACATAAAAAATAAAATTATAGAGTTACACAATATATAACACTAAAATGTAAATCATATATTCAATCATTTGCGATAATATCAGGTTATACATTTATAAAATAAAATATTATCCACACATACGTGCAGGTAAACTCTAGTTTGAAGTTAAAACAATATTTAACAGTTGAATAAATCTTCTTCTTAAGAAGTAAACAAAGGTCTTACGAGGTTTAAAGTCATATATAATGCTAGGTTTGCAAATTAACTAAGAACCAGAAACCAAACAAACCAAAACCAAAACCAAAACCAAAACCAAAACCAAAACCAAACTGATGTTTACAAATACTCAAACTGTTCTTATATTTGCAGAACCAAAAAAAAATAAACCGAACCAAGAACTGAATGAGTACCAAATATCTAAAATACCTTAAAAATTAATATTTTTAAGGGCTGAATAATATGAATGGTTAATATATCTTAAAATTTTACATATACACTAGTGTATTATCTAAAATGAATAAATATTAAAATTTAAATTTAGAAAATAATTCAACCTTTTTAAAGTGTTGTATTAGAAATTACAGTGAAGTGGAAGATTAATTCAAAGATTAATGGGTCTTAAATTTTGTTTAATAGCTAGAGGAAAATGAAGATGTCATAAAGCATTACCGACCATAATGTAAATATCAACCGGAAAAAACATGTTATAAAGAACACCATGCACTGATAATATTAATAAACTACATGTCTTGCAGGTAATAGGTGTCTTAAGGTTTATGAGGAATATTAATAGAAGCTCTTTGTCATCTTGGTGTTTATATGTGGGAATGATGAAGTTTCTAGAAAATTTGAGATTGAAAGGAAGTTATGCAAATGTTCAAAGAAATGCATAGCAGGAATGTATTGATAAAATAATTATGATTGGAGCTCTAATAATAATTCTACAAGGATAATATATATGTTGTCATATAGGGTTTGTTTAGGGCACATTCCACACCTAAATATTCTTGCGTCTGCCTTTGATAATAATTTATATTCTTTCCATTTCAAAAAGATCCACGCTTTAGAAAAAATATTATTTCAAAAATGATTTTTTATATTTTCAATTCATTAATTAATGGTAAAATTTAAACTTAAAAAATTGTATTTGATGAAATTATATTTAGTTAAATTTGTAGCAAAAGTTAATGGGTATTTTTCAAATATAACCTAAAATTTCAAGTCAAAATTAAAATTAATTCATGATCATTATTGGTCTTGTCTGCTTCAACAATGCATTGGAAAATCCCGTCGAGAAATAAAGGAGCCATTGATTAGAGAGATAATCACTAATGCTATGAATCTATGTGTGGATCGATATGGTTACATATTTATATATACAACTAACATGATTAAGCATAAAAAATTTATATATCACACTGTTATTCTTATATTCGTATATTTTGTCAAAAATTATGTGGTCTACTATGTGGTAGAATTGGAAAAATTTCTAGTAGCAGCAGCTCTGTCGAGATATCTCATTGGGAATTATGTGCAATTCTTTTGTGACAAATATGAAGGTGCAAAAATATTTAGAAAGTAGACAATTTTACCCAAGAATGATCATCAACGAGCTTCTTACTGTCATTGATTCACTTCTCGTAAGTCCATTTGGAAACTATGTGATTTAGACTTGATGGTTTGCATCTCAGGTAAGAAAAATAAACATTTAAATCCATTTTGTGTAAATAGTTCACTTTATTTTTTTTTGTCTTGCAAAATGATATGAGAAGTGAATTGTTGTACCATATCAACATGAATCATCCGTTAATGAGGTGCAATTGATACAGGAAAAAAATACTTGAAGCTCAATCTTTGAACATAAGAGGCATGTTTTGGAATTAAGAGAGAAGACCATTCACGATTAGTTATTCATGTTGGTGTTGTCTTTCTTTTTTTTATTTAGACGTTGGCTCAATATTTTCAATCAGTCCAGTTCGTCACACATTTTCCTGACCCTCTCCGATTGTAGATCCGCGTAAAGCTCCATCAACTGTTAAAAAGCTAGACTCACCTTCACTTCGTCTCCAAAACACACGTTGAATACTCCATAAGCTAGGGTCGAATGAGCATATCTTGGAACATTCGATTCCAAAACCACCATTGCGACTTCTATGTCTCCATGACGAGTAGCCAGACGGAGACTTTCAAAGTACACCGCATATACATTACCTACATTCAAGCACTTTTCAAAGAATTCCTGACATCTCCTGCCAATGAATATATCAATAAAATCACAGCTCATGGACCAGCTCATGGACCAGAGGCTACACTTCCGTAACACTCATGTCTGGTGAATCAGGGCATATGTCCGATTCCTAACCCTAACCCTAATAAATTGGCCCAAACACCATGCAGCTTCATCACCAAGTATTTCTAAAAAATTTGTAATTATTTAATCTCGAAGATTTGGCATTGCCATGTTTAGTGTTTCTATTTCTCTAAATCCAAAAGGCCACAATAAACAACCAACATCGTTCGCCTTAAATAGAGAATCCATAGTAGGGGAATCTCCTACATATAACGGATACATATTTTGTACAACAGCTATCATTTGGTTACTAACAGCTCTAATTTGGCTCACATCAAATATTCTTGTGAGTAACATCTACTTTTCGTTATAACAAACATGTTGCGTTGAACGAGAAAATTTTACAAACGTGTTGTGGTCTCACTTGTGCTGTACGACTATTGTGATGTATGTGATATGTTTGTCTGGTGTATGCATTTGTGTGGTGTACGTGTTTTTGTGTTGTACGTTTTATTTTCTTTTATAATTTTAGGAAAAAGATAACAAAATATTACAACAACAAAACATCGAAAAGGAGACAAGTCCATACATGAAATAAGACAACATTACCGACCAGCCTTTACTAATTCCTTAAGTTGTTTAATCTCTTCACCCAATTGCACTTTCATTCGGGTCTATACCATCTCACGAGCTTCCTTTTTTTAACTCAGTCAACTCTTCATGGAGAGCTTGAAGACAACATATTTGAATGTGCAAGCCATAATCCTGACGAATAGAACATAGAATTGTTAAGGTTCTCAGCCAATCTCATACATGAAACTTTGTAATGTTTGATTCTCACCTTAAAAACTTTGCATACATAATAACACTTAGTTTGCTTGTCGGTTTCCAGTATGATTGGTCCACCGCATGCACACTTTTTGGTGTGCAATAGTGAGAATCTACCACTGCATAGAGCTAATCACATTCCATTTTGTGTTGCATCATATCGGTATAGTAAGGATCAATCATTCTTAAGATAAGTTAAAGATACTTACGAGAATCTGAAGGGAGAGGAGTTATTTGTTACTCTTAATATTTCTTGATGACAGAAGGTAACAATAACCAAACAACATTGTTTGCCTTAAATAGAGGAACCCTAGACAAGGAATCTTATGCCTAATGGCTATATATTTCGTATAACGACTATATTTCCTTTAAATTGCCCCAAACGGCTATATATTCAGTATAACAGCTATTTTTAGTACAACAAACATATATTTTGTACATAGTTTTATAGTGGAGTACAAGTTTAGTGGTGTACATCTTTATAGGCTACTACGTGAAAGACTGAAAACTTATGAAGATATGTATGGCTCCTTGGATGATCACTACTCACATGTAACCGGATCTTTGCCATTTACTCCTTTATCAGATTTGCAAACCCTTGAATCTAACTTTAGAAGATTGGGTGTCTCTGATTCAAACCCTCGTCAACATCTGCTACGTGATCAACATCGAAGCAATCGATTTCCTTTGAATGGTCGAGATCCGGGTATCAATAAATACTATAACCCTTCTATTTTCAGTCTCAAAGTGAACAAGACCAGTTTAATTTGGCGCAAAGGTTGTGGTTTAGTAGGATAATCATGTTGATGGGTATGATGCTTATAAATCATCTAATTATTGTTCTTATGAGCATGACAATAGTGGTATGTTGGTTTGTCCTCCGTATTTTGACATCAACAAGGTTCATTTTTCTCCTAGTAATAATCATAATTCTGGTGATCAAAGCACTTGGAGTTATCACACGATTATGTGCCTCGAATCCATGATCCATTCAATATGAATAACTCTAGAGCTACGAATAACACACTGTCCCATGCTAAAAATCGTGTTGATTCTGTCGAGTTACAAAACGTGATTCAAGAGACAACATTGATAAGAGTTTTGATGAGTTGAGCTTACATATTTATGGTCTTATGAATGACCCTTTTGGTCATAAAGTCTTTCATAATCTTATGCAGAAACTAATGCACGAATGAACAAATCACTCAGTTTTCGGAAATTTTCATCCAACAACCTATTCATTTTTTGAGAATTTGCGGCGATTTGCATGGATATGCAATTCGTTTTATATATTTGCGTTTGATATGATTACACATCTTTAATTTTTAATCTGTATTTTGTTTTGGAGATCACAGAACGCGTGCAATACAAGATTTAATCTGATGTCTTAGTTCTGAAGAGCATATATCCCACTACTTAGTAACTATATGTCATGATGCCTACTTGTTAGCAAGAGCACTAATGCAAATGATGTGGTTATGCTTTTCTTCAGCCATTTTTATCCTTCACAAACCAGTGTAAGTATTTATCTTTTCTTAAAACTAAACTTTGATGTAAGTATCCATTCCTTGCAGATATCTCACATAATGGCATCTTTTATGTGATTTATTCCATATGGACTCCTTTAAATGATTGTTCAAAACTGTTATCAAGTTGTAATTGATCATTATTGGTCTTGTTTACTTCAACAATGCACTGGAAAATCCCACCGAGAAATAAGGGACCTTTGATTAGAGAGATTATCACCAATGCTATGAATCTTTGTGTGGATCCTTATGGCTACGTAATTACACAACTAACATGATTAAGCATAAGCATTTTATATATCACACTCTTATTCTTATATTCTTATATGAAGTATATTTTTCCATTTGTCAAAAATTATGTGGTCCAGTATGTGTTGGAATTGGAAAATTTTCAAGTGGTGGTAGCTCTGTCCAGATATCTCAGTTGGAATTACATGCAATTTCCTTTGTGAAAAATATGGAAGTAAAGCGGTGAAAAATTGTTTAGAAAGTAGACAATTTAACTCGAGAATGATCATTCTTACTTACACCTATTCCCTTCTTGTAAATCCTTTCAGAAACTATGTGATTCAGACTGGATAGGTTGTACCTCAGGTAAGAAAAATAAACTTTTAGATCCATTTTATGTGAATAGTTAGCCTATTTATTTATTTTTTGTTTGGTACAATCATATGCGAAGTGAATTGTTATACCATATCAACATGAATCAACTGTTGAAGTGCAATAAATACAGGAGAAAAATACTTGAAACTCAATCTTTAAACATAAGAGGGCATGTTGTTGAATTAATCGGGAAGACCATTCACAATAAGTTATTCATGTTGGTTTTGTTTTTCTTTTTTTATTTAGACATTGTCTCAGTATGACAATTGTTTTATTTTTTCTGTTTCATGTTTTTAATTTCATTTTGAAGTTAACGTAGATTGCTAACAGTGACGACCCTTATAGCATACCACAAACGCTACTTACCGTCCAAAATATAATGCACACGTTGTAGAAATGATCAAATTTGGCACGTGATCGTAAACACAATCTGGAAGCACAATGACTTCATTATTTGGATATTTGAAAGTATGGATGTATCTGTCCATCTGGGCTGGATTGAACTATGAAAGTTTCCACTCCAGTTCGTTAAACATTTTTATGACCCTTTCCAATTGTAGGGCGGCGTGAAGCTCAATCAACTGTTAAAAAGCTAGACTCGCCTTCACTTCTTCTCCAAGACACACGTCGAATACTCCATAACTTAGGGTCGAAAGAACATGGCTTGGAACATTTGATTCCAAAACCATCGATTGCGACTTCTAAGCCTCCATGACGAGTAGCCAAACGGAAACTTTCAAAGTACCTCCCGCCAATGAATATGTCAATAGAAGCTCATGTACCAGAGGCTACATTTCCGCAACACTCATATCTGGTGAACGAGGGCGTAGGTCCGATTTCCAACCCTAATAAATTGACCCAAATGCCATGCAACTTCCTCACCAAGTATTTCTAAGATTTTTGTAATTATCTCGTCTGGAAGATTTGGCATTGCCATGTTTATTTTTTCTATTTCTCCAAAGACATAAGGCCAAAATAAGCAACCAACATCATCCGCCTTAAATAGAGTATCCATATTAGGGGAATCTCCTACATATAACAGATATATTTTCAATATAGCGACGATATTCCCAGTATAACAGCTATATATTCCTTTAATAACAGCTGTCATTTGGTTACTAACGGCTTTAATCTGGCTCAGGTCAAATATTCTTGTGAGTAACAGCTACTTTTTGGTATAACAAACATGTTGCATTGAACGAGAAAATTGCACAAACATGTTGTGGTTTCATGTTGAAAGTGTATTTGGCTTGAATGCCTTTCCCATTGATCACAACAATATATTTATACAAGAGGATAAGATCTTATAAGATCTATCGTAAAGGGATATACAAAGAATATACGTAACAACCGTACGGAATAATATCCTAACTAACACTCCCCCGCAGACGGAGCGGCGGTTGTCGGACGCTCAGGCTGGAGCGGAAAGATGTGAACAATGGAGTAGGTAGGCCTTTGGTAAAAATGTCAGCGTACTGGAGGTGAGTGGGAACATGCAGCACACGAACCAGGCCGAGAGACACCCGTTCTCAGACAAAGTGAAGATCAATTTCGATGTGTTTTGTACGTTGATGTTGAACGGGGTTGGAGGAAAGATATACGGCAGAGATGTTATCACAGTACACAATAGTTGCTTTCGGGAGATGAAGACCGAGATCGTGCAAAAGGTTACGTATCCAGGTCGTTTCTGCAACAGCGTTTGCAACTCCCCGATACTCGGCTTCTGCGCTGGATCGAGATACCGTGTTTTGCCGTTTTGATGACCAAGCGATGAGGCTATCACCGAGAAAGACACAATAACCAGAAGTGGATCGGCGAGTGGAGGGGCAGCCGGCCCAATCCGCGTCCGAATATGCCACTAAATCAGTGATGGAAGACTTGGTAAGTTGTAAACCATGGTCAATAGTGCCCTTAATATACCGAAGTATACGCTTTAATGCCGTGAAGTGTGGTTCTCGCGGGTCGTGCATAAACAAGCAGATTTGTTGTACTGCATATGAAATGTCGGGTCGAGTGAACGTGAGATATTGGAGGGCACCAGCTAGGCTTCGATAGAGAGTTGGATCAGCTACGCGAGGTCCATCATCAGCTGCAAGTTTGGATTTGGTGTCAACTGGTGTCGAGGAAGGCTTGCAGTTTGTCATCGCGGCTCGGTGGAGAATGTCTGCGATGTAGTTGTGTTGGCTGAGGAAAATTTCAGTGTCATTGAACGTGACTCCAATGCCAAGGAAGTAATGAAGCCGGCCAAGATCCGAAATGTCGAAGTTGGCTGATAGTGCTGCAACAATTTTCTGGACCAGATCAGGAGAGGACGCCGTCAAGATGATGTCATCGACATATAGTAGGATATATGCTATTGCAGGGCCATTGATGAGGACAAAAAGAGACGGATCGGAGCGGCTTTGTTTAAAGCCAATCTTCTTGGCGACATTTGCGAACCGAAAGTTAAGCGCAGGCGCTTGCTTGAGGCCATAGATGGAGCGCTTAAAGAGACACACATGGTCTGGTTTGGATTTGTCGACGAAGCCAGGCGGCTGATGCATGTATACTGTCTCCTCAAGATCTCCGTGGAGAAACGCGTTCTTGACGTCAAGTTGTCTAAGTTGCCATCCGCGAGCTAGAGCAACGTGCAGGACAGCTCGAATGGAGGCTGGTTTGATGACTGGGCTGAACGTCTCGTCACAATCGATTCCAGGTTGTTGCGATTTGCCGTTTGCCACCAAGCGCGATTTGTGCCTCTTGTGAGTGCCATCTGCATTAAACTTATGACGATACAACCACATAGAACGAATGATGTTAGTATTCGCGGGCCGTGGTACTAGTACCCACGTTCCACGTTTAATGTGAGCATTATATTCCTCACCCATAGAGCCATTCCAGTTAGGGTCTTTTGCTGCCTGTATGTGAGACAAAGGAAGAGGAGAAACAGTGTCTGTGTGAAGGAACAAAGGAACTCGAGGTTTGGTAATACCGTTCTTGCTTCGAGTGACCATAGGGTGGTCATTTTGAATCGAAGTTGGTGGTGGCAGTGGAATGTTACCTGCCATCGGCTCTTTTTGAGAAGTGGGAGGAGGAATGGGAGGTGGCAGAAGAGAAGGTGGTAGTGGAGGAGGAGAAGGAAGACTCGGTGAGGAAGAGAGGCCCGAGAACGGAAAGATGTCCTCCACAAAGGTGACATGGCGTGAGATCACTATTTTTCGGGTGGCAAGTACTAGACATCTATACCCGCGGTGATTGGCTGGATAGCCCAAGAATACGCACGCCATGGACCTAGGAGCAAGTTTGTGTAAAGAGGTGGAGATAGTATTTGGGTAACAAAGACTCGTAAGTGAGAGTATGAGACAGGTTTATTGAAGAGACGAGTGAAAGGAACCAAGTTATTGATAGAAGAAGAAGGTAAGAGATTGAGAGTGTGTACTGCTGTTTGAAGCGCCTCAACCCAAAAATGGAGCGGCATACTCGCCTGGATGAGAAGAGTACGAACAAGAATGTTGATTGTCCGAAGCATACGTTCTGATCTTCCATTTTGTTGGGAGGTGTGAGGGCAGGAAAAACGCTGAGTGATGCCATTGGCGGCTAAGTGATCGAGAAAATCTCTACTGGTGTACTCGCCGCCATTGTCACACTGTACGCTTTGATCGTTTTGTGAAATTGGTTCCTGACAAAAGTTGAAAAATGAAGAAACTTGCCAAAACAATCACTTTTTCGATGAAGAGGATAAACCCATACAAAATGAGAAAAATGATCCATGAATAAAAGATAATATTTGAAACCCGAGATACTGGTGACAGGGGAAGTCCAAATATCAGAATGTATTATTTGAAAAGGTTCAGTGACAACCGTAGAAGAAGAAAAAAAAGGAAGACGAACATGTTTACCCATTTTGCATGCATGACACAAAGTTGTCAAGTCAGCAGTTTTATTAGAAAAACCAAGAGAACTTAAAGAGCGATTTATTTAACTGCCTGGGTGGCCCAAACGCCGATGCCATAGAGAGCCATCTGCGAGAAAAACTGAAGGAAGACGAGAGCTAGAAGACGGTGTCACTGAGTAGAGTGGCCCTGGGCTGTCACATCGGAGCAGATTGATCCTGGTTAGAAGATCCTTGACAGTAAAACCAAACGGGTCAAACTCAATAGTACAAGAATTTTCTGATACGAATTGACGAACAGAGATTAGATTTTTAATAATGGAAGGACAGACACAACACATTTTTGAGAAAAAGCTTTTTAGGTGAAGATGACAACACGGTATTACCCATTTGAGTAACAGGAGCTCGAGACCCATCACCTACGACAACAGAGGGAGTTATACTCGCATTAAAAATGGATCGTAGGGTACCTGGTTGGGCCGTGATGTGGTTGGTGGCAGCACTATCCATGTACCATGTATTGTCCGTTGGGTCCTGGAGACTCATTGTGTTGAAAGCTTACGCCAGAGCCTGCGGGATCATTGTTTGATTGCTTGGTATCGTGGAGACACCGTGCGCGAGATGAGCCTCTGGGTGCTGATGCGGAGTATACGGGCCGAGGATTCCACTTTGCTTGTTGATGTTTGGTGCGGTTGTAGTAGCAGACTGCGATGGAGCAAAAGGAAACATGGCACTTCCTGGATAGTACGGGAATGGCCACTGTGGCGGTGGATGGGGGTAGTTCCATGGTGGATAGCCGTAGAGGGGTTGCATAGCATTGTTGAAGTTGTTGTTGTTGCGACCTCGTCCCCGGTTGCCACGACCACCTCCTCTGTTATTGTTGCGGTTTCTGTTGTTGTTGTTGTTTCCTCTATTATTGTTGCTGAACTGTCGGTTAGAGGAATCAGAGGCATTGTTGTTGTCGTTGCCAGCGTACAGAACCGTTGGAGAGGACGTGTTGTCGTTGTGCGTGACGGTAGTGCGGTTGTGCTTGTGCAATCGTTCTTCTTCAGCAAGAAGCATCGATCTCGTCGTGTGGAAGCTGGGGAAGGGAGATCGATGTCTGATGACATTATGGATGCCATCAAATTTGTCATTGAGACCGTTGAGGCAGTGCATCACGAGCTGACGGTCAGTGACGGGTGACTCAACATTAGCAAGGAGATCGGAGAGAGACTTCAGCTTTCGCCAGTATTCTTGCACTGAGAGATCTCCGATCGTGATGGTTCGGAGTTCATTCTCTAGCTGAATGGCTCTGTTTTCCTTGTTGTCGCGAAACAGGTTCTCCAAAGCAATCCAGAGATCGCGAGCAGTGCTTTTGGGAGTCAAGATTGTTTCGACCAAGGATTTAGTTATGGTTCCGTAGATCCACATCTTAGCGAGACCATCATGCTCTTTCCATGCTTTCTCCGTATCCAGATTCGGAGCGGATGTGCCGTCGAGATGGTGGAGCACACCAAAGGTGAGGCAGTGCGTCTCGAAAATTTCTCTCCAGACGTCATAGTTCATCTTGTCAAGGTCGAGCTCGATGGGGATGTAGGCTCGGATTTGACTGATACCAAAGGGTTTATCGTATGAACTAGTGAGAGATGAAGCAGCCATTTGCGATAGGAAAGGAGAAGGAGAAGTGAAACATAGAGAAGAGAAGAGAGATTAGGAAGGGATTGTTGAATATCTCAAGAAGAGATTTTGCAGGAAGCTAGAATCTCTGAGCTTCTGATACCATGAAAGTGTATTTGGCTTGAATGCCTTTCCCATTGATCACAACAATATATTTATACAAGAGGATAAGATCTTATGAGATCTATCGTAAAGGGATATACAAAGAATATACGTAACAACCGTACGGAATAATATCCTAACTAACACATGTGTGGTGTACGACTATTGTGGTGTGTGGATTTGTGTGGTGTATGTGTTTGTGTGGTGTACGTGTTTGTCTGATTTATGCATTTGTGTGGTGTACGTGTTTGTGTGTTGTACGTTTTATTTTGTTCTAATAATTTTAGGAAAAAGATAACAAAATATCACAGAAAAGTTCATACATGGAATAAGATAACATCACCGACCACCCTCTACTAATTCCTTAAGTTATTTAATCTTTTCACGCATTTGTGCTTTCATTCACCTCCACACGAGCTTCCTTCTTTTACTCAGTCAACTATTCTTCGAAAGCTTGAAGACAACATAATGAGCAAGCTATCATCCTGAAGAACAGAACATAGAATTGTTAAGGTTCTCAGCCAATTTCATACATGAAACATTGTAATGTTAAATTCTCCCTTTAAAAACTTTGCATATATAGTAAATTCTTGTTGCTTGTCGGTTTCCAGTGTGATTGGTCCACCGTAAGCACACTTTTTGGTATACAATAGTGAGTATCTGCCACTGTATATAGCTAATCACATTCTTTTTAGTGTTTCTTCATATCTATATAGTAAGAATCCATCATTCTCAAAATAAGCTAAAGATAAGGACGATAATTTGAAGGGAGATGAGTTATTTGTTTACTCTTCATATTTCTTGATGACACAAGGTAACAATAACCAAAAAAAATCGTTTGCCTTAAATAGAGGAACCACATGCAAGGAATATTTTGCCTAACGTCTATATATTCAGTATAACAACTATATCTCCTTTAAATTACCCCCAAATGGTATATATTCAGTATAACGACTATTATTAGTATAACAAACATGTATCTTGTACATAGTTTTATAGTGGTGTACAAGTTTATAGTGGTGTACATATCTATAGGCTACTACGTGAAAGACTCACAGCTTATGAAGATATGTATGGCTCCATGGATGATCACTATTCACATGGAAGCGGATCTTCACTGTTTGCTCCTTTGTCAGATTTGCAAACCCTTGAATCTAACTCTTGAAGATTGGGTGTCTCTGATTTAAACCCTCATCAATAGCCTCTACGTGATCAGCATCGAAGCAATGAATTTCCTTTGAATTGGCGGGATCGAGGTATCAAAGAATACTATAACCCTTCTTATTTTGTCTCAAAGTGAACAAGACCAGGTTCATATGGCACAAAGGTTGTGGTTTAGGAAGGATAATCATGTCAAATGGTTATGATGCTTATAAATCATCTAATTATTGTTCTTATAAGTGTGATAGTAGTGATATGTTGGTTCGTCCTCCGTATTTTGACCTCAACAAGGTTCCTTTTTCTCCAAGTAATTATCATAGTTTCAGTGATCAAAGAACTTGGAATTATTCACATGATTATTTGCCTCGAACCCATGATCTATTCAATTTGAATAACTCTAAAGCTAAAAACCGTGTTGATTCCGTAGAGTTGCAAAATGTGATTGAAGAAGGTTCAAGAGACGACATTGATAATATTTTTGAAGAGTTGACTTCACATATTTGTGAGATGATAACTGACCTTTTTGGTCATCAAATCTTTCAAAATCTTATGCACAAATGAACAAATCACTCGGGTTTTGGAAATTGTAATCCAACAACCTATTCAGTTTGTGAGAATTTGTGGTGATTTGCATGGGTATACACTTCGTTTTATATATTTTTTGTTTGATAGGATTACACTAACTAATATTTTGTAAGGAACATTCCTTTAATTTTTAATTTATATTTTATTTTGGAGATCACAGAAGGCGTGCAGTACTAGATTTGATCTGATGTCTTAATTCTCAAAAAAATATATCCCACTTCATGTTAACTATATGCCATGATGCATTATTTCTGAGCAAGAGCACTAATGCAAATGATGTGATTATGTTTTTTCGGCCATTTTTATCCTTCACGAGCCAGTGTAAGTATTTATCCTTTCTTAAAACTAAACTTGATGTAAGTATCTCTTCCTTGCAGATGTCTCATATGATGGCATTTTTATGTGATTTATTCTAGAAAAAATTGCCAAAACGGAACATAAAAACAACTACATTGTCCATTTGCCATAAATCACTTTTTGGTCCGTCTTGGACTCACATACCCCTGGACAACTTTAAAAATTCATATTAATCATTTTAACAGTCAAAAAATATGGAAAAATATTCAAAATGTACATAAACTGGAGGCAATCATATGAAAAATATTTTTATTTGACTAAATATTAGTATATCTCATATTTTGATCTACGCACAGCAGAAAACTTAATCTACTAGTTACGGGCCGTAGATTATACATTCGGTTAATAACATAGTTATCTACAGGTGGTAGAACTATCATATCTACCATTCTATACAACTCTACCACCGTAGAATAATTCAGCGGCCACCAAATACAATTCTACTACGGTAGAATTATTCAACTGCCATATCCCTTATTTTTGGATTACAGTTGATTTCATTAACTATATTTCCTAATATATCTACGGAGTATATGTTTTCTATTTTCTACCAAAATACTCTACTCTACTGTTGCTGGATTATCCTATCTACTTTTTTTCTACTTTCTACGGCAGTAGAATGTATATTCTACCAAGTTTGAAATGTATATTTTCCTAAAACCTCTCCAAAATCTGTTGAGAATATATTCTAGATCAATATTTTCCATAGTTTTCGTGTTTCCTAAGTTATTTTTTTTTAAAAAAAACGTGTTCTTCTTCTTCAACCATCGATCACTACTTTTTTTTTGAAACCACCCAAAATTTTTGAATCTTTTGTTGAGGAAGATGCATATTTATGCCTCTTGTGGGCTGTGAAAATTTGATCCCCTTAAAGGATGGAGATTTGCTGTTGATAAGGAAAAACGAGGGAGAGTGCTGGTTGTGGAGTTGACAAGTTCCTTTGATGACCTAAGGATTATGGCTTATCATTATTTTGGAATCGACCAAAACCTTGTTGAGCTTGAGTTCAGCTACTTACCTATGGGGCTAATCAGTACAATAGAGTGTCTGCGAGTAATCATTGGGAATGACTGGCAACTTAAAAATTTTCTTACATATGTACGTGGAAAAGCTACGACAAGGTTGTGTGTGTCTACTTCACCTATCAATGGAAACATCGACAACATTGAGCTCGATAAAGAGGAATCTAAGTCATCTTTCAGAGAGCAAGGTAAGCCTTCCTCCTTTTCACCTGGAGATGACATTGGTAGCTCGTCTGAATCGAACAAGGATGTTGAAGACTCGGGAGAAGATGATGACGTCGATTTAAGTGCAAAAGAAGACGAGAAGGGAAAAAGTGTCTGGTTTTCTTTGCTGGATGTTGTGAAGAGTGGTGAAACGTTTCCAAACAAATCGAAGTTGAAAGCAGCATTGGAAATGTCAGCAATGAAGCATAACTTCGATTACAAAGTAGTGAAATCGGACAGAAAAGTTTGGTACATCCGATGCATTGACAACCATTGCAAATGGAGTGTTCGGGCTGAGGGGTTATCAGGATCCACATATTTCATCATCAAAAAATATAGGACGGATCATACATGTGCTGCGTCGAGCATGAATAATGGTGATCGGACAGCTTCTGCTAAAAACATTGGCAGTCTAATAATGCATAGATACGAAGGTGTGAAAGAATGTCCCAAAACAAAGGATATCATGCAGATTATGAGATTGGATCATGGATGCAAGATATCTAAGTCCTTAGCATGGGATGCTCGTGAGTTTGCAATTAGTGTGGTTAGAGGTATTCCGGAGAAGAGTTTTGGAAAAATTCCAAAGTACTTGCACATGCTGAGAGAAGCTAATCCAGGAACACATACGTCTTATGAAACCGATGTTGATGGTAGATTCTGATTTCTCTTCCTTTCTTTTGGGCAATCACTACGAGGTTTTCACACAGCCATGCGAAAAGTTCTTGTTGTTGATGGGACACTTTTGAAGAGCAAATACAAAGGGGTATTACTTGTTGCAACAACTTTAGATGGAAACTCAAACTTGTATCATATTGCATTTGCTGTTGTGGACTCAGAAAAAATGATCGTTCATGGGATTGGTTTATGAGACAACTAAAGATTGTTGTTGCGGGCGAGCGTTCTCTAGCTATTGTGTCCGACAGAGATGCCTCACTTTGTAAGGTGATTGAGAATGTGTATCCTCTTTCTCAAAATGGAATTTGCATTCACCATTTGTTGAATAATGTGGTCACACATTATAGAGGAAAGGGAGTCGTTGGATTGATTGCAAAAGCTTCTAAAGCTTGTAGAGTAGTTGATTTTCAGAAGCGATTCGAAGCTGTGTGCAATATTAGTCCAGCTATCGGACAATATTTAACAGATGCAGACGTTACAAAGTGGGCTCGCTGTCAGTTTCCAAGATTCAGGTACGACATCAGGACGACAAACCCGGCTGAATCAATAAATTCAGCTTTGCGCACACCAAGAGAGTATCCAATCATTCCTTTGTTGGATAGCATCAGAGAAATGCTGACTCGTTGGTTCTTCGAACGTCGGACTCTAAGCAGGAAGCATACAAAACCATTAACTATTGCCATGGAAAAATAGATAGATAGGCAGATCATCAAGGGTAAAACGTTTCTTGTCCAGCCAGTTAACGAGCATCGTTTTTTGGTTCGTGGAGATACAATCGACTGCCTGGTTGATTTGGACAGAAGAACTTGCTCATGTGGAAAATATGACCTGCTAAAAGTTCCATGTAGACACGCCATCAAGGCTAGTTTAAATGTTGGCCGGGCGCCATCCACACTAACAGATGACATGTACACTACTTCCACATGGAGAACAGCTTATGAAGAAACTATCAATCTAATAGGTGTTCCTGAGAATAGTTGGGTTGTTCCAGATGATGTTAGAAATGCTAATGTTCTACCTCCTGAATCAAGAAGAGGAGCAGGAAGGAGAAGAAAACGCAGGTACGAGACAGTTGAAGACAAGCTCCGTTCATCGCAAGGAACTCAAGAAAAAAAAAAGAGGCGCAAATGCAGTCGATGTGGCGAAGTGAATCATAACATGGCTACATGTGACAGAGCTATTTAGCCATGTCGCTGTTTTTTATTTTTTTGGTTTTGATTATCTTGTTTTTCATTATGATGTTGGTTACTTGATTTACTTGTTCTCTTGGTTTTGGATTTTCCTGTTCTTCGTTATGGATATTAGACATGTTATCACTTTGGCAGCAGTACTTGATTTTTGGCATGTTATATCTGTTGTATTTTTACTGCAATTTACACTTGTTGACACGCAACTAGCTTCAAAAATTAACAAATCAGACAAAAAGTAGTAAACTAAAGCTGATAATAAGTTGTCATTCCTTGTAAAGAAGAAACAAATGATTGTAAAAAAGAAGCCAACGAGTGTATATAAGTCGATCATAATGAAAACAATACTGCAAAGTTAAGCTATTTTGAAACCAACAAACTCAGCAGACAAGCAACCGATCACTAGAACTTGCTCAGACATTAAGATAAGTCTATAACCCTACGATTGCTACTGCAACTACCATAGCCACCGTCGCAATCTTTAGCTTCTGTTTCATCTCCTTTTCAACTCTAGCAATCTCTAAATTCACCTTCTCTCTGAGCTTTTCCGACATCTCTTGTTCGACTCTAGCAATCTCAGACTTCACATTTTTCTTAACCTCTTCTTGAAAGTTCGAAAGCCCTTGAGCAACCTTCTCATGATTCGCATCTACCGTCTGTATCTCGTCCATCAAAGCTTCATCAATCCATTTAAATAAATGATTCTCAGATTTTTTCTCTACCGCAAAAGAAAAAAAAACCCAGTCAATATTCTATTTTGAACTGTAAATCTAAGCGTATATGATGGTTTAATCTGCAACACGAAATCAAAACACGGACTTACATCTCTCGCAATTTCGCATCGGTAGAATCGTCGATACCGATTCTCCGCTGTCGATGAACCAAAAGTTGCTTTGCCCTCTCCACACCAACATCTTGTAGGCACACCATGGGTAGAGATTCGAGGAAAAAGAGAAGGAGAAGTTGACGAACTGGTCATTGTGATTTCGTTTCTAGTTTCGCAGAGAAACAAACCTAATCCCCTTTTCTCTCGTCTTTGGTTTCTTGTGTTTTGACAAATGATAAGCAAATCACGTGTTTTGGGGGGGGGGGGGTATGGATCCGGGTTACGGGTCAGATTTTATGATTTTCCGGGTGGGTCCTACTGGGTATAAACCGTAAATGGTTATACTCTAAAACACTGTCATCGACTACTAAAATACTAGAATAGTATCCTCTAATACTTTGAAATCGATATCATATGTACATTATTAAGCTAAAAGATGTATTATATTGAAGAAGCAAATGATTTTTTTTTAAATTATATAATTGATCAATTAGTTAATTTAAGATTTTATACGTATGCTCTTATGTTACAATTTCGTCTTTATATTTGTGTGCATTTTAAAAGATTTATATTTTTGAACCAGTGAGATATAAGATTTACAAATTACCATATTTTGGCTAATTTAAGAATACATTTGTAGGTATTTTAATAGTTATATCATTGCTTCCGTAGCCGATCCAGACATGCGATCCAACCGATAAATCAGGTTATTTGTATATATTCCGGTTCGAATCTAGTTAAACTCTAATATTTAAAAACCAGACTAAACTGAGTAAAAATCTAAAAATATGCTGTTAACCCGTGATCCGATACTGATAGACCCGATAAAAATCTATACAAATTTAATGATATTTTTTATAAAAAAAAAAAACAAATGTTCCAATAGTACATAAATTTGAATAAACTTTCTGATTTGTGATTCTTAATGTTTTGATAAATTTTTTATCATATTACTTAAAGAAAATAAAGAAAATGGTGATAGGAAAAACTAAAATTTTGTGTTATAATTCAATATTATTTTGTTTTTATTATTGATATTAAATATTTGTTATCAATATCAATTATTTGTTACAATGTACATTGTTATGACGCGTATGTAGTGGATACCATAGTTATATTATGGAATCGATACTCATATACTTTTTGTTGATTTTGAAATTCAAAATACATTAGCTGGAAATCTTCAAAGTTGATGGTCATATACTTTGTGTTGGATAAATAGAGTCGGTTTAGAAATAATTAATAATTTTATTTTATATAATGTTTGGAAAACTATTTTGAACGGTAAATATATTTTACAATAGTATCTATATTACGTTATTATTGTTAGAGAACACAATTTCGTAAATCTATTATATTAAAATAGAAGTTATCATTTCACTTTATGTGTGATTTATTAGGTTGGACCATTTTAAATAAATTTATTAATTGCATATTTTTATTATCTTCATAATATCCCAACAATATATCCTTATTTAATCTAATATCCTCCTTAATGATTAAATAAATCTTTACCAAACACAAAAAGCTCATTGACCTTGACAAGATCCATTCTAAAAAGGTAAATTCATAAATCATTTAATATTGTATGTGAGATTACTAATCGGATTTGCAAGTGTATATATCAAAGCTATTGGTAAAATATCACATATTTCTAAGGATAATTGAATTTAAATGTTAACAATCCAATGGACTTATAGATAGATTGTATATATACATTGTCTCAATTTATAAATGTTTAAACTATTTTTTCGAACAAAATATATTTTCCAAACAAAATATATGTTTAAACTATTTTTCAAACAAAGTATTTCAAATATAAATGAGTTTAAAATATGTCTATTATATTAAAATAGAAGTCACCATTATAGAGTATGACCCGCGCAACCGCGCGGGTGTATGTTTCATTTCATTTATATATATTTAGATATTTGTTTTACATCGTTAGTGTTATAATTGATGTTAATTGTATTATATATTTATCATTTTTAAACTATTTTTCAATATATTTAATTGTATTATATATATTTAATTGTATTATATATTTATCATTTCCAAACAAAATATATGTTTAAACTATTTTTCAAACAAAGTATTTCAAATATAAATGAGTTTAAAATATATCTATTATATTAAAATAGAAGTCACCATTATAGTTTTTACATTATTTCTCTAACAATAATTTACGTAATTGAGTATGTTACCTTATATATGTTACTTTCTAAATTATTGTTACCTTATATTATTGTTAGTGGTACTTAATTTGTTAAATATTGATATGTAAATGGTTAGTTGGTATAAGTAAGTGTTTGTGTGTTTCGAAGTTATGAAATTTAAATTCAAGGAGATATAGGTTTAAAATTTTAAACTCTTTTCAGAGAGATTTAGTTTGGACCAAATCTGATGTTATATGTACTGATTTTATTTGATTTCGGTCCGTAATCTGTTGTAAACTGCCCTTCTGGGAGATATATCAAATCTTTATTTTAAAACAGATCTGGTGTTATATCCTTCTCGTGAGAAAATAAATAGTAACCTAAAACATCTCACCTAGTTAGTTGCAAAAAAAAAAATCTCACATAGTTAGTATCGTTTTGTCACTGTGTTACTTCTACAAACAAATCACTGACATTATTCACATGACCTCTACTGCTCTGTACACAAATTGTTAGCACTTGTGTATGGGAAAAATCAAATAGTAAGTTTCAGAAAAAAAAAAAAAAAAACAAAACAAGATCTTCTTTTTTTCCAGTCCTAAGATACTTTATAATTTTTTCTATATTTCACTTTAAAATAGTGTAACTCTATTATAGAGTTAAATTTGCTCCAATGATTCACTCTATAATAGAGTTACTCTATAATAGAGTGGAATATAGAGAAATGTTGCTTTTTAACTCTATATTTGGAGTGAAAAGCAACATTACTCTATATTCCACTCTACTAGAATAACTCTATTATAGAGTGAATCATTAGAACAAACTCAACTCTATAATAGAGTTGTACTATTTTAGAATGAAAATTAAAGAGGAAATAAAAAAAATACTAAAACATGAATCTCTAATCTATATCCAAATATCTACCTCAACTTTATAAATACACAGAGCTTATCAGAGCCACTATTTATTTATATTTTCCTCATTCTTTTTTCTTTCTCCAATAAATCATATTTGGATTCTTGGCAGAAATAGGGTTAAAGAGAAAGTCCCGAGTTTCAGCGTTACTTAGGATTTTCAGAAACATATAAAATCTGGAATATTTGTCTCTCTCTTGTTCCTCTCTCTATCATCTGAGCTTTTCATATTCAAATTTTGAGGTACATTTTGTCCAAAACAAAAGCTTTTGAGGTGTTAGTGTCTGTTTTTCTTTCTTTCTCTCGTATAAAAATGAGACAGAAGAGTTAAATGTTTTTCAATATTATGATTTTTGGAATTCGAATTTGTTAAATTTATACTAGTTCCTGAATTTGGATTTTGGACATGGTATACAAAGGCCCCTTTTTGTTTTTTGTTTTTTTTTTTGCTGGAAAAAACAGCGAGAGGAAATCAGGCGTTTCGCCTTCTTTAATTTTCACTTTTGTGAGATTATTTTTTTATTTTTTATGTTAAAGAAGATCCAAGCTGGGACATTCCTTTTTGTTATATGAAATTTTTGAAATATGTGTCATCATCACGTGTATCTGGTGTTGGATATTTGGAGTTATATCATAGCCGTTTTGCAAGAGTTTAATTTCTGTTATATTCACTCAAAATTCTAATTTAATAGTTCAAAACTTATAAGAATCTCTCTCTGTGTATCTTGATTCACCAAAAAGGTAAGGAGAAGAACGAGGGTGACAAGAGGTAGTACATACATCTGTGATTGTTCACAACACTTATACATAATCAATCTTCTTAAATCATTAACTATTTAATTTTTTGCCTAGTAGTGGAAGAAACTTAACTAGATTAAGTTAAAATAACTTTTACTGGAAATTTAGCTAGCATCTGCATAATTCAGTGATACACCAATTGTAAACAAAAATGCTTTCTAGATCCTTGTACAACAAGTTTAGCCTAATGTACTTAATCTTAATTTGTTGTAGAAAATGGTCGCATTTGGGAAGAAGCTCAAGGAAAGAAGCATTGAAGAATGGCAAGAGTATGTTACTATATTCAAGATCTGGTTGGTATAATATTTAAAGCGATGTGATTCATGTACTTCCTTTTTTGTTCTATTCTATATAGATATTACATCAATTACAAATTGATGAAGAAGAAAGTGAACCAATATGGTCGACAAATCGAAGTAGGAAGTCTAGATCGTCGCCATGTTCTTAAAGATTTCTCAAGGATGTTGGATCATCAGGTTTTTCTTTCTCCTTCACAAAAATTCTCTTGTTTAATCATATGTATCAAACTTTATAACTAAAAAAGACATGTTACCGAGTGCAGATAGAGAAAATCTCTCTTTTCATGTTGGAGCAACAAGGTTTGCTTTCAAGTAGGTTACAGAAGCTAAGGGAATGTCATGATGCACTCCAAGATGAGCCTGACATATCTCAGATATCTAATCTAAGAGAGGCTTATAGATCCGTGGGACAAGATCTTCTCCAGCTTCTGTTTTTCATCGATATGAATGCTATTGGTATCCGTAAGATACTGAAGAAGTTTGATAAAAGATTTGGTTATAGATTCACAAACTATTATGTCAAGACTCGTGCTGATCATCCTTACTCTCAACTCCAGCAAGTGTTTAAACATGTGGTAAGGTCTCACAATCTCATGCAGCTTAATCTGTCACTGTAATTGAAGCTTAGCTTTTGACTATATTGAATTTCTTATAGGGTCTTGGAGCTGTTGTCGGAGCCATATCTCGAAACCTTCATGAGCTTCAAAACAATCAAGGAAGCTTCTTATCGATTTACGATCAGCCTGTTGTTCCTCTTCAGGTTCTTTTTGTGTGACATATATATACACACCGATTTTGTCTAAAATGGTTATGTTTTTGATTTAACATGGTTTGGGTCTAGAACCCCCTAGTCATTTTTTAAAAATGGTTATGTTTCAACGATCTTTTGTGTTTCTTTGTTGTAGGATCCTGTGGTGGATTCAATAAAGAATGCAGTAGACAGGCTAACACGTTCAACAAACTTCCTAAATTTCATGGCTCAACATGCTCTAATCATGCAAGACGAAGATTTACTGATTCTTCATGAAGATCAAGCGGATCAAGAAGAAGGGAGATATCACTTCATGTCTCTCTTGTTAAACTTGGCAAACACGTTTCTCTACATGGTCAATACATATATCATTGTTCCTACAGCAGATGATTACTCCATGAGCCTTGGAGCAGCAGCAACGGTTTGTGGAGTTGTGATTGGTGCAATGGCTGTGGCTCAGCTTTTCTCTTCAGTTTACTTCAGCGCCTGGTCCAACAAATCATACTTTAAACCACTTATTTTCAGCAGCATTGTTCTCTTTGTTGGGAACTTAGTATATGCTTTGGCTTATGACTTCAATTCATTACCTCTTCTCTTGATTGGCCGGCTATTCTGTGGGTAAGTCCTTGTATATTTTTATGTTATACATTAAGTTTCATCAGACGTTACTTGATTTTTTTTTTAAGCTGGATGATTATGCTATTACTAACTGTTACTTGATTGTCATGTATATCTATTTTGTAGATTTGGTTCAGCAAGAGCAGTGAACCGGAGATATATTAGTGATTGTGTGCCTTTGAAAATCAGGATGCAAGCTTCAGCTGGTTTTGTTAGTGCAAGTGCTTTAGGAATGGCGTGTGGTCCTGCTCTTGCCGGTTTGTTGCAAACCAATTTCAAGATCTACAGCCTTACATTTAACCAGGATACATTACCCGGTTGGGTTATGGCTGTTGCTTGGCTTATGTACTTAGTCTGGTTAGCTATTTCTTTCGTGGAACCAGCACGTGAGCCTGAAGAGGTTCATACTTCACAAGAGTCTAACTCTGGTATGGAAAATAAAGAGAAACAACTTTGTATTTTTACATATTCTTATCTAACTAGGTTAATCTTTAACTTTGGTGAAGCTGATCAAGATGGAAACATGGAGAAAGGTCTTACAAAGCAGCTTTTACTTGCACAAGAAGAAACAGAACATGATGATGAAGAAGACTGCGATGGAAGTGAAGAATCTGCTGAAGATTCACGTAAACCAGCTAACTCCTTTGTAGATGCATACAAACTACTCACTCCCTCAGTAAAGGTAAAGAAACACCAATCACTTTCTCAAGATTGTCATACTTTCATCAAGAATGATGAAAATAACAACTTTGTTTACTGCATTTAGGTTCAATTGCTGATATACTTCATGCTTAAGTACGCAATGGAGATTCTTCTATCAGAATCAAGTGTGATTACCACATACTACTTTGGTTGGTCCATGAGCTCTGTCTCCATCTTCTTGTTCTGTCTTGGTCTAACCGTTTTACCGGTTAACCTCGTTGTTGGAAGCTACATCAGCAACATGTTTGAAGATCGGTAAAGATCCATGTATATGTTTTTTCTTGTTTTGTTTTTTCTTTTCGGTTTATTTGAAAATGTCAATTTGTTATTATTACAGGCAAATTCTGCTGGCGTCAGAGATTATGGTCTGTGTTGGAATACTTCTCAGCTTCCATGTAGTAATACCTTACACTGTGCCTCAATACGTTATCTCCGGATTCATCATGTTTGTTTCTGCTGAAGTTCTTGAAGGTAAAATATTGTTTTCAAGATCAAAATTTGCCATTGAATCTGTCGCTTTCTTGAAGTGTTTTTGGCTGTTTTTCTTGTGTAGGTGTGAACTTATCGTTACTATCGAGAGTGATGTCATCGAGGTTGTCACGTGGGACATACAATGGAGGGTTACTGTCGACAGAGGCTGGTACGATCGCACGTGTGATTGCTGATGCGACGATCACTGTTGCTGGGTTCTTGGGCCAGAGTATGCTTTTGAATGTTACTCTGCTTCCTTCTCTTATTATCTGTGTTGGGTCTATTGTAGCTACTTGTTTTACTTTCAACTCCCTGTATTAGTGTTTCTTTCACAACGTTTACTCCGTAGAAGTCTGGATGAAGTCCTTTACCTCCAGATTTCTGAGCTTTATCGCAGCATTGCAAGGACGGTTTGTAGTATTGTGATTATGGCCATGCTTATCTTTTGTGTACTTTAGTGTTTGGTCATATAGTTTGTACTTCAGACCGTTCGTATTTACTTGGTAACATTTTTTTCGTCTATTCTATGCTTCTGACTTCAGTTATATACCGTTTCTTTTGATTTTCCGGCTTTTCTGTGGATTAATCCCCTAATCTGGGTGTTTGGTTTTCAGTTGGGCTAAAGATATAGGAACCGTTCGATTATTTATGAAATTCAATTATTTCAATTTTCGATTCAGTTCAGGTTTGTTCCAGTTCTTGATTTATATGTCTATGCCTAAGTAGTCGTTTTAGACTTGTAATGTGATATGGTTGTTACATTTGAGAGAGCAAATCAACAGTAAAGAAATAAGAAACAGAGCACACAAACTTTGTCCTAGATCAAAGTAACAACAAACTTCATAAAAACGTTTAAAATATTGGAAAGTAACATAAAGAGTGATGAGCAGAGACCATCTTTATAAGTGATTGATGCTTCTTTTGCCTTTAAAGATTCAGTGTCCATTGGCTATGGATCCATCGTCTCCTTTCTTCCCATAGAATCTCCGGTACAAGGAATCAACCTCTTTCAGATAATAAGTTCCCGGAGCCAAAAGGTCTAAGATACCTTCTTTGCTCGTCACAAAGTCCTTTGCTCCGTACCTATGTTCCATCAGCTTCATTGTCTCCACAAACTTCTCAGGTGCATACTGCAACAAAACAAGGCCAAGATGAGATCAATGATTCAAGATTCCGGATATTAACGCTAAGGGATGTTCAACCTCATGTCTAGCCTTCAGTTTACGCCGATGTCCATCACACATGCAATGTTTGAGAGGCTGAAAGGAGACTCGTTTTCGCAGAGACGCAACGAAAACATTGTTGCGGTTGAACCACTTCCATATGAGAACATAACCACCCTCTTTCCCACCTACACAACAAGACCCAAACACACACAGATGAAACCAAAATGTAAGTAATGGATTTCAAGAGAATCAGAAGAAGAGAAGTATGTCTTCTTTAGTTACCAAATCGCTGTGTTTGTTGTGGATGAGAGAAGCAAATGCTGCGTAGAGAGAAGCGGTGTACATGTTACCCACTTCTTTTGGTACCAAAGTCGTTGGTTGCACTTTAGCATCATAAAACGTTTTCGCAACTTGTTGTGACACCTGCAAAAGAGACAAAGCTATAACTCTGATTTTTTTCTAAGTATCAGAAACAAAAGATGAAAACCTTTTCGAGATCACGGCTTTGGTAACTCTCGTCGAGTGACAAAGACGAGTAAGGAGTGAACTTCTCTTTGGCAGCCTCGTCAATGGAGCTGCAATAGAGGAAATAATATGTTTAACTCATAATATAACAAGTTTTAAGAACTTTCAAATCCAGAGAGGCAGTTTAAATAAGCAAGAACCTTGCGTTTCTCAAGAAGTCGTTGTACAAGAGACGAGCAAAGCTTTTCTGTACAAGCTGCAATAGCAAAGACAAGAAGAGTGGTAAGAGACGGTTCATGCAAGAACAAAACTGTTGTTGTAGGATTAAGATATTACTTTGTTATAAGGAGAATGGAACACAAAGTAGTCTGCATCATTGATGGAGAACTCTTTGCCCTCAAGTTTCTCAAACCTATAAGAAACCAAATGATTGTAATGAGCCAACACAGAGCACCAGGAGAGGAAGAAAGGTATTGAGTTTTCATAAGCACAATGCACTTACTTGTTGCATAGATGTTTATAGCAGGAGTCTAGTGCCATAAGGTAGCAAGTCTGTGAAAGCTTACCATCAACAACCTACAAGAAAACAATAAGAATTTGATTCTCTCTGTGCCAACCACCTTCAGAGATTATGCACTGAAGACTTACCGGGTACTCGCTAGCAAGATTTGGCTTGTAAAAGTCATAGACATGAGCCATGTGGCTTCCTCTAAGTTTGCTTTCGAAAACTATAGGAGCATTTGGTCCTATCAACATAGCAATAGCTGCTGCTCCTCCAGTGGGTCTTGCAGGCCCTTCTGCATAAACCTGAAGTCATCCAAAAACGTATTTATGCAAAGAGTCTTAGGCATGAAAGATATATTTCTATGGTCAGATGTTATACCGCACTGTCGGTACAGATGACAAGGCCATAACGTCCATCCCAGGAGTTACTCTCAACCCAATTGACACAGTTTAGCAAAGCAGCAGTTCCACCATAACAAGCGTTGGTCGAGTCAACACCTTCCACATCAGTGTTTCCACATTTCTGATCATTCACATAAAAAAAAAAAAAACAAAACAACTTTTACTCTCTTTTTGGAACAAAGAAACTTGAGCGGTCCTCAAAGAAAAGCATAAAACACACACCTCAAAGAGTTGCATCAAGAAGGTTTTGATAGACTTGCTTTTGTCAATGACAGTCTCACTTCCTACTTCAAGACGCCCAATTTGCATGGGGTCAATCTTGTACTTGTCTAGAAGAGATGTCACCGCATTGAAACTAAGAAACAAGAACACAGATCAAAACTCAGATCGTTGCATGAGAATATACTTTATGCAAACAAAAAAAAAAAATAATCAATAAATACCTCATTGAGATGACATCTTCAAGCTCAGTGCAGAAAGCTAAACAATCTTGGCCAAGACCAATGGTGTATTTGCCTTTGCTTGCTCCATCATGAGCTTCCAAAGCTTCCTACACATAACCAAAAAAATAAACACACAATAGTTTTAGACCTGAGATCAAGAACTGAAAAGAGAGAGAGAGAGAGATTGAACAGAATGTTGTAGATCACTTCTTATATTTAGCTGATAAATAAAAAAAGGTTTGCAAGTATATCCGGATAAGAAGCACAGAGATGTAAAAAAAAAAGTTTTAACATAATACATTATCTGCATTACAAAACCCAGAGACAAAGAAACCAGCAATCCCCTGTCCAAAAATTTGGAGATCTTCATTAAATTCTTGTAGAGAAAAAGTCTTTTTTAAGATTTTGTAAACCCTGTTGGGAAAATATGTTCATGAAGAGTTAGGAAATCAAAACATCAAAGAGAGAATTATAAACTATGTCCGAGACGCCTAAAAAACAAAAACCTCGGACAGAAAAACAGAGTATTCAATACAAAGGCTCTTACTAAAAAACTTTGATAGATGGGGTTTGTACCTGTTGAACACAGGTAGGAGGAAAATAGATGTCCATAGCCAGAATCCCAACGTTCTCCGCCATTGTCGAACGATAACCGAAACGACCTTCTTCTTCCAAGGTAAGGTTTAATCTTTCACAAGAGAGAGAGAGAGAGAGAGAGAGAGAGAGAGTTTTGAAGCTGTGTATAAAAGAAAGATGTGAATCGGTTGAAAACAGAAAACTCATCAATCTGTATTAATAAATAAAAATCCAGGAGATATATTAGGTGGATTAATTTTCCTAAATGTTAAAAATTTGTTTATTTTGTTTTGGTCAACAAAAATACTTGTACACTTGTGTTCAAAAATTCAAATTTGCTGATTTTATCCAGATTTAAAAATATTTTTCTTTTGTGTACATGTTATAAAAAAGAGTAAATAGATATTTGAAATATTGTCATATTTCATAGCATAATTATTCAGCTTTAAAAAAGGATATTTGAAATATATGTATTGAAAAATAATTACCTGAAAAAAATAATAATAATAATAATTACCTGGAAAATAAGAAAAAGTCAATGTGTTTGGGGCAGATGTGTTTCCTCCGGAATCTAGACAACGCAGACTTCGTGAGTTAGCTCCCTCCCCTCCCTCGTGCTAACTTTTCCCCTTTTAATCTTTTCTTATTTGCAACTTTACCACTAGTTTATGCAAACTTTGGTTTTGCTTTTGGTTTTCATAGGATGGAGTAGCTTTACAGTTTTAACAGATTCTATCCAATATTGTTGAACCTCGATTGGTAGCCTTGAAGCAGAGAAGACATGGATCTCTTAAACCTTGGTTGGTAGAACTTTTTATTAACCAATTAACAATTGTTAACACAATATTTATGAAATATTTGAATTCAAAAATGCTGAACAATAAAAAACAAAAATATTCAAATACAAAAACAAGGCTGAGTCCAAATGAAATAAGCAACACAATTTTAATGAGAAGACCACCTAACGCAAGTTATGACTGGAGGTGACCATCTCACGTCACACTCTTGGATTGGTAATATCTAGAGTAATAGAATTAAGGCTTATTTTCTCGAAGAGTTAAAGAAACAACTTGCAAAACTGGTATGAAGTTGTATGATCATATGACCAAGTTAAAAAGCGGTGTTGTGGCAGGTTCGCATCGTTTTGCGTGATGTTCTGATACAAACAGTACATCCACCAGTCTAAGGTCTCGTAAACTCTACATATCCCATTTCACGTATCTAGGCTATACACAGTATCGAGTTAAAGTTTTACATTGCATTAATCCAATTTTAAAAAAGGCCATTAATAAATTTTATCTGAAATTACAAAATAATATAAAAGTAACTTACATTATCATAAAACAATCCATTTCATCAATTGTTTATAATAAATGTCATACATTTTACTTTTTTCTTGTATAATCTTTCATTAAACTTATGTAGTCAAATTTTTAATCATAATTGTCCCAATTGATTACAAAATCAGTTGATTTGATTTCTCTGTGACATATTAGACCACACATAATTATTTATTTGTTTCAACTGCCAACCGATACCAAAATTTTCAATAAGTCGCGCACACAGTTTATGTGTGTGTTGATAGCAATTTTCCATTTCTAAACGAAATAATAAGTATTTCGATATGCTTTATAACATCCTTTAATATAGATTCTAGTAAAAAAAAATTAGTTTCACAAATAAAATCGTCATCAATTATGCCTATGTGTATTCTATATTTTTAAAAAGTTTTCAATTTTAAACATGATGCCCACAAAGTATTATAAGTAAAATGTATAAAAAATTATCTAATTCATAATATTAGTAAGATGAATCTCTTAAACCTTGGTTAGTAAAACTTTTTTATTAACCAATTAACAATGTTAACAAAATATTTATGACATATTCGAACTCAAAAATGCAGAACCGAAAACAAAAATATTTACAAATGCAAAAAAAAAGGCTGATGCCAAATGAAATCAGCAACAATTTCTTGATGAAAAGATCATAACCTTTCCTAGAAGTCTTTTGAAGAAAACCTTTATTTTACCATGTCGGACCACCTAATGTAATGTATGATTGGAAGTGACCATCTCACGTCATACTCTTGGTACTATCTTTACTTTAGTAATAGAATTGGAGATTATTTTCACCAAGGAGTTAAAGAAGTAACTTGTAAAACTGGTATGAAGTTGTATGATATCATATGACAAAGTAAAAAAGCGGTGCCGTGGCCATTCTGATGACTTGCGTGATGTTATGACACAAACAGTGCATCCATAATTCTAAGATCTCGTAAGCTCTACATACCCATATGATATGACGTATCTAGGCAGCACACCAAATCTATTTATATACAAGTGAAAGCTTTCGAAAGATAATGTAAAACTACACCATGTACTGGAGTCTCGAGTGATCCATGCACAACCATTTTGAAAAACATTGTTTCTATTAATTGGCATTGAAGTTACAATTTATTGTCCTAGAAGATGGAGGTGGATATATTACATCGTAAATAATTTATACCACCAAACTAAAAAGATTTTTGGAAAAAATAAACCGGATTTAATTTATACTGTTGAGGGCCAGTAACCCGTACTTCTTCAGTTTTCCTTCTAGGCCGAGATTGCTAGGAATAGGGTTGAACATTTTACCCGAGTTCTAAACCTGTAATCCGACCTAAAAAAAACTTGAACTGAAATTTGAACCGAAATAGAAAAATACTCGAACGTGGATTAAATTAGGAGAGATTGGATATCCAAACCTAAACGGATAATACCCGAACCCAAATGGATATCCGAAGATAACCGAACATATGAATCCTAATTAAACCCTATATTCCTTATTTTACTTCTCTAATTTTATTCAAAATATTTATATTGATTATTACATGGTCAAAAATTAGATAATATGCATATTATTGCAAGAAAAGTGAATTTTTACTCATTTAAAATGTATGTCAAAATTTTTGTTTCGAGCATTAACAAAAGTTATATCCAAAATTTAAAAACAATAATCAAATTAATGTATTTTATTTTTAAAATGTTATTATCAAATCTATTAATCATTCAATCTATTAAAAATAAAAAAATCAGTTAAGTGAAAATTATATTTTTAAATACAAAAACTTGAGAAATGAAGAATTTTTTTTTTCCAAAATCTAAATATCCTAAAACCCGATCCGAAATAATCAAACCTGAACTAAAAATACCCAAACTCGATCCAAAGTACAGAAATATCCGAATGGGTTCTATACTCCTATACCGAAATATCCGAAAATTTAAAATACCCAACTCGAACGGATATCCGAACGCCCATCCCTAGCTAGCTAGAAAGTTATAGACCGAACGCCAACAATAGATAAAATGATCTATTGATATTTTTATCATTTTTTGGATTTTATATTAAAATGGTGTTTAATATTCAGAAACTGAGTTTACTAATTCATTATTAAAAATATGAAATTGATCCAATTTGACCTAAATCGAAGAAGTTCGAGAAGCAAACCTTATAAGTGAATGAAAAGATTCTAAAAATAGATTTCAAATCTTATATAATTACTTCAAATGAATCTAACAATAAATAATCAGAACATGCATGATATGAAAGTTAACATACATATAAATTTTAAAAGAAATATCTAACTTAAACCTGATAATACGCATAATTAAGAGGTATAATAAAATCCACACTCAGTTGTCTAAACGTTAAGTAAACTACAATTAATAAATCTCAAATCCAAAAAATATTAAATAATTAAATTGTGCAGAGGTCTGTTGATCCCCTCCATCTCGTGTGCCTCCGTCATTGACCGTGTCTTATCTCGGTATATTCGAGAATTTGATGGGAAAACAAAATCCACGTAGCATTTATTTGTTATAAAATCTCAACGAACTCAACAGCATGAAAAAGTCATGAACCATACATTAACTCACACTTTCTATCAACCTCTTTTAAATTTGTTTTATGATTCTAAAAAGCATTTATTATCTTTGTTATATGTTTATTAATTATGTTGACCGATTTTATATGGCTTTAAGTTGTTTTAAAAAAAAGTTTTTTTTTTTTGCTAAAATGGCTTTAAGTTGTTGCAAGTTACGACATGGAAATATCAGGTTGATGTAAGAAAAGAAAATAAATTATTAATAATAAGAATCACAAAGATTAAATAAAAGTGTACAAAATTAAAACATATTCTGTATGTTTCACTCAAGTACACTTAACAATTTTCTTCTAAAAATGTCCTCTTATGATTTAAATATAAACTTGTCACAATAATATATTATCTATTTTCCTAAATGAAATGTAAGATACAAGTAGAATATTCAAATTTATTTTATTTTTAAAATGTTATTATCAAATCTATTAATCATTCAATCTATTAAAAATAAAAAATCAGTTAAGTGAAAATTATATTTTTAAATACAAAACTTGAGAAATGAAGAATTTTTTTTCCAAAATCTAAATATCCTAAAACCCGATCCAAATAATCAAACCTGAACTAAAAATACCCAAACTCGATCCAAAGTACAGAAATATCCGAATGGGTTCTATACTCCTATACCAAATATCCGAAAATTTAAAATACCCAACTCGAGCGGATATCCGAACGCCCATCCCTAGCTAGCTAGAAAGTTATAGACCGAACGCCAACAATAGATAAAATGATCTATTGATATTTTTATCATTTTTGGATTTTATATTAAAATGGTGTTTAATATTCAGAAACTGAGTTTACTAATTCATTATTAAAAATATGAAATTGATCCAATTTGACCTAAATCGAAGAAGTTCGAGAAGCAAACCTTATAAGTGAATGAAAAGATTCTAAAAATAGATTTCAAATCTTATATAATTACTTCAAATGAATCTAACAATAAATAATCAGAACATGCATGATATGAAAGTTAACATACATATAAATTTTAAAAGAAATATCTAACTTAAACCTGATAATACGCATAATTAAGAGGTATAATAAAATCCACACTCAGTTGTCTAAACGTTAAGTAAACTACAATTAATAAATCTCAAATCCAAAAATATTAAATAATTAAATTGTGCAGAGGTCTGTTGATCCCTCCATCTCGTGTGCCTCCGTCATTGACCGTGTCTTATCTCGGTATATTCGAGAATTTGATGGGAAAACAAAATCCACGTAGCATTTATTTGTTATAAAATCTCAACGAACTCAACAGCATGAAAAAGTCATGAACCATACATTAACTCACACTTTCTATCAACCTCTTTTAAATTTGTTTTATGATTCTAAAAAGCATTTATTATCTTTGTTATATGTTTATTAATTATGTTGACCGATTTTATATGGCTTTAAGTTGTTTTAAAAAGTTTTTTTGCTAAAATGGCTTTAAGTTGTTTTAAAAAGTTTTTTTGCTAAAATGGCTTTAAGTTGTTGCAAGTTACGACATGGAAATATCAGGTTGATGTAAGAAAAGAAAATAAATTATTAATAATAAGAATCACAAAAGATTAAATAAAAAGTGTACAAAATTAAAACATATTCTGTATGTTTCACTCAAGTACACTTAACAATTTTCTTCTAAAAATGTCCTCTTATGATTTAAATATAAACTTGTCACAATAATATATTATCTATTTTCCCTAAATGAAATGTAAGATACAAGTAGAATATTCAAATTTATTTTATTTTTAATAGATATCCAAACAATACCTACTTTTTTAACAACAGTACCTAATTTGTTCAGTAAAAAGTAACAGTTAAAAAAGTGCTAGTAGTTTATTCACTCATTCCAAAAAATGATTTTCTAAAGTGTTCAAGCATATTAATAATTTAATAATACAGTAATTTTTTTTGTCAACAATACAGAAAATATTTACAATTAAATTTACTAACTCTCTTTACTATGCATTTTTAGTTACTATCAACAAATACAACTGACACTACAAGAAAACAGGGCGATACCGACGGACGAATTCATCAGAATGTCGTCGGAATAAGCATATTTTGACGAAATTCTGACAAAAACGGTCGTCGGTATCATTTCGTCGGAATTTAAAGATTCCTCGGAATTTAAAGATTCGTCGGAATTTCGTCAGAGTCTCCGACGACATTCTGACGAATACCGAGAAACCACATTCTGACGAATACCGAGAAACCACATTCTAACGAACTTCCGACGAAAGTCCGACAACATTTTCCGAGACCGAGTTCATCGGAACAAAACATACCGACGACTTTGGTTAGTCGAATATTCAACGAACTAAGGTTCGTTGAATATTCAACGAACTAAGGTTCGTCGAATTCTTCATTTTAAAAAATATTAAATTTTATTTTTATTTTATTTTTAATATTAAATATTAATAAATAAATAAAATCCGAAATTAAAATTTAATAATATTATAGAATTAAAAATTTCATACAAACTGAAATAGAAAAAAACATTCACAAAAGATTAAATAAAAGTGTACAAAATTAAAACATATTCTGTATGTTTCACTCAAGTACACTTAACAATTTTCTTCTAAAAATGTCCTCTTATGATTTAAATATAAACTTGTCACAATAATATATTATCTATTTTCCTAAATGAAATGTAAGATACAAGTAGAATATTCAAATTTATTTTATTTTTAATAGATATCCAAACAATACCTACTTTTTTAACAACAGTACCTAATTTGTTCAGTAAAAAGTAACAGTTAAAAAAGTGCTAGTAGTTTATTCACTCATTCCAAAAAATGATTTTCTAAAGTGTTCAAGCATATTAATAATTTAATAATACAGTAATTTTTTTTGTCAACAATACAGAAAATATTTACAATTAAATTTACTAACTCTCTTTACTATGCATTTTTAGTTACTATCAACAAATACAACTGACACTACAAGAAAACAGGGCGATACCGACGGACGAATTCATCAGAATGTCGTCGGAATAAGCATATTTTGACGAAATTCTGACAAAAACGGTCGTCGGTATCATTTCGTCGGAATTTAAAGATTCCTCGGAATTTAAAGATTCGCCGAATTTCGCCGAGTCTCCAGGCGACATTCTGACGAATACCGAGAAACCACATTCTGACGAATACCGAGAAACCACATTCTAACGAACTTCCGACGAAAGTCCGACAACATTTTCCGAGACCAGAGTTCATCGGAAACAAAACATACCGACGACTTTGGTTAGTCGGAATATTCCGACGAACTAAGGTTCGTCGGAATATTCCGACGAACTAAGGTTCGTCGGAATTCTTCATTTTTAAAAAAATATTAAATTTTATTTTTTATTTATTTTTTAATATTAAATATTAATAAATAAATAAAATCCGAAATTAAAATTTAATAATATTATAGAATTAAAAATTTCATACAAACTGAAATAGAAAAAAAAAACATTCAGAAAGTTTTAAAATTCAAAAAAAAAAAAACTAGGGACCGGAAGGAAATAAACGTTCAAGCTTCTCCATTATCTCCGCGTTGGCCCTCCTTGAATCCGCTAACTCAGCAAGAATTGTGGCATTCTGCTCCTCCAATGCCACAATCCGTTCATCTCGCTGTAGTTGCTCAGAATCATGGGATCGACATATGGAGCTTGCGAAGAAGAAGTCGGATACGAAGAAGCACGGCGGGCCGACCCAACTAAATAGCCTCCTTTCCTTTTAGGAACCGCCTACAAGAATATTTAAAGTTAGTAAACAGTATTATAAAAGAAATATATATTTATTTTAAAATTTACCTTTTCGACCATCTCGTTGATTTGCAGTCGGGACATGGTGGTTGAAGCACCCGTAGAATTGCCGTCATCAGAGAGAGGCTGAGAAGCTTGATAAGCTTCTTTCTGAGATTCCACCAACTCAACGACCTCTCTGATCAGGGGATCCTGAACTTGTCCGGTCTTCTTATTAGTGTGAGCCTCTTTAATGAGCTCGAGACGATCTACGGGATTACCGTCGTTTGCTTCAATCTAAAAAAAACATTAGTTAAGGAATATATAAAAAAATAATTTAAATAAATGTAAAGAAAAATAAATATAAAAAAAGAATCACTTACAAGTTGATCCTCCTTAGAGGACATAGAGCAAGCGCCGAGGTTGTGCACATACATTCCTTTCCCGCCACGATCGCTCTTCCGATTCTTGGAGTTCTTACGAGACGTCGTTACAGTGTCGTCCTTCTCCCAATGGACTATCAACTGCTCCCACACCGTCCCATTAATGAACCGTGGCTTCTTGTTTTTCAGCCATACTGTCTTCCACGAGTTGATCTGCTTCGTATAAGAGTCCATGGCCTTCTCGTTGAATTTCTCGGAATTTGTTTCCGTCGGACCGACTCAAGTAAATTCTTGCTACAAAACACACATAGATTTAATTAGTAATGCAAACAGACATTAAAATATTAAAATACATTAAAAAACTAAAAGTTACCTCAAATTGACGAAACCACAACTCCCGCCTCGGAAGGGATCACACTCCACCGGATATCCGACGAGCATGGAATACATCATCGGTTGATGCTCCTGCTAATGCCATTGCTGGACTTTTGGAACCTTTTAAAAAATTTCATGTTAGAAAGTTAATTAATAGAAAAACATAATGCTTGAATAAAGTAAAAATACTAACCAAGTTGTATATCCCAGTCGGGTTGGGATGGAGAACCGGAGATGCTCGACCTGGTTGTTGAACCAATAGTTCAACCGACATGACCCCGGTTCTGCTGAGCATGAGCGGGATCGACAAATGGAGCGGAACATAAGCGGAACCGAGTTTTGTTCCTGAGGCGATCCCGATGCATGGAAGTACTCACCGAACTACTCGGCCGCCACGGGTGCTGAACGACGAGCGGTGGAGCGGCGTGCCTCGTCGGACCTAAAATTTTTAAAAAATTAATACATCGAAACCTTTTCAAAGATTTATATATATATATATATATATATATATAAAAGATTATAAATATTTGTAAAAATATTTATAAATATTTATAAATGTTTATAAATATTTATAAAAGTTTAAAATATTTACAAATATATTAAAATTAATATTACAAGTTTAAATATATTTATAATTATAAAAATGTTTTAAAAATGTTTATAATTATAAAAATGTTTTAAAATTATAAAAATTTAAAAACGTTTTGTTATATATAATATATTACTGGAAACCCCAAAACGTTTTAAAAATCAAAAATACATTAAAAATACAAAAATATTGAATTTCAACAAACATAAATTATAAATTCCAAAAAATTAAAACAAGTTTGTAAACAGCAATCCCTAACTAATAGATCCTAACTATCCATTAAATCCTAAAGTTTTCAATCAAACAACCTATAATCCCAAGATCTAACTTTCTAGATCTTAAAATTGAAAAAGGTTTAGAAAATTACATGGTTTATGGTGTGTGGGAGGAGATGTCGGAGAGGGAGCACGGACGCCGCCGAGAGAGGAGGACGGACGTCGCCGGAGAGAGGAGGACGGACGTCGCCGGAGAGGGAGGGAGAGAAGTGAGATGGGGCGAAATGACAAGGAAGAAGAAAGCTAGGGTTTTTAAGTTTAATGATTCCGACGGATCCGTGTTCGTCGGTATTCCGTCGGAATCATTAAACTTAAACCAATTGGCGGTTCACGAAAATTTTCACGCGGTTTAATTTCCCCGGATAATTTGGAATTCCGACGGAATTCTGACGGAATTAAGGAAAGTCGTCAGAATTCCGTCGGTATATTCTGACGGATTTCTTACGATATTGTGTTTAGGTCTTTAAAACAAGTTTGTAAATGCAAAATCCAAATCTTTGATAATATTTATAGTATTTAAGATTTAACTATGAAAATGTTTTCATAACAAAATTTCACACAAAAAAAAATTTGTAGTGTAAGATTAGATGAAAATGATTGTATAAGTATATGTGTGTGAAGATAAGATGTTAAGAAAACAATGATATACATACATAAATATTTTAATGAGTTGTTATATTGGAACAGTTGTGATCTAATATTATACTAAACACTTAATATGTGTTATTTTCAAAGTTTTGTGTCCGAATATATTTATTTTTTGATGTAGAAAATGTTAAAACATATATCGTCGAATTCCTCGGAAAATTCGGCGACATTCCGGCGAACACGGAGGTTAAATTGAATATCCTCGTTTCGGACAACTATTAATCATGAATAAACCACATTCCGTCGGTATGTCGTCGGTAGTTTCCGGCGACATACTGATGGACTCTAAAAAAAAAAATTACAACTTAACTAAGATGTTATAGTTAAGAATTCCTAATCAGAATCTTCAGAATCTTAATCAAACTTCCCAACCTCAACCGACTCGAATGTACAAAAGCATCAAGTCCAAACTCGAAAAATTCTCAACGAGTCCAACATCTCCCAAATCTTCAACTGCACTCACGCTTGCTGGTAGAGTCAGTTGTAATGGCTCATTATCGAAGTTCCATCCACTCGTCCTCTTGGGTTGATTTGTGTTACAGTTGACCCATGGATCGCTCTCAGACGTCACCCGAGGGTAACTGATGTAACACACCTCTCAATTATACAAGTATTAGTAAAATATAAACCATTAATTATGTTATTAAAAATTATGAATAAATTGATATACCTGATCAGCTTGCGAAGCTAGAATGAAAGGATCATAATATTGAAGTTTCCGCCGCGAATGAACTGATGTAACACCAAACGCATCAGTCTTCACTCCTCTATCTGGGGTGGTGTCATACCAATCACAATAGAATACTACACACCGCAATCCAACCATACCAGAAACCGATTTCCAATATTTCTTATATGTTGCCGTAGTAGACATCATCAGGAAGAAGACGAAACACCAGCATCATATGTTGATCTCGAATGACCTTTTCTTGTGAATGCATATCCTCGCGTACAATATTTTGGATATAATCTGACCACAAAGTTTGGTCCCCGCACAATTTCGCGTATCCAATCACCGAACACAAAACCTCTAGCCAAACCATCATCCACCTATAAATTAAAGACATATATTAGTGGAAAGTTAATTACTTTATATTTAATATAAACTAATATATCATTTGCATAGGGTAATATGATATATGACTCACATAACTAAGAAACCATCACGACAAATCCGTTATGCGAGTTGTTGAAGCTCATCTTCTTCGCATGCCGTGAGTCATACGCAACTCGCCATATAAACACTATATAAAAGATATTGTCAATATGAATCAAACTTATTGAATATATATTAATCTAACTATTTAAATGAATAAATATTTTTACCTCTCATATTGTTGAAGTTCTTCACGGTTGGTTAGCAAATATGTTTGCAAATGGCGTCTCAGTCTCATGAGTCTCTCGCGATTTTCCACTAAGTCGCCCTATTTCCCTGAACATGCTTGGGACAGTAACATGATATGTTGCTCTCCCTCTGTCATCATGCCGAGCAGGTCTTCGGTTTTGTATGCACTTCGATGGAAAATAGTTTTCAGCAAAGATTGCGTTTCTTCATTGATCACTGGCGACTATAGATCCTTCCACCTTGCTTGATTTCCCACTTCTGAGATGCCATTGCTGGACTTTTGGAACCTTTTAAAAATTTCATGTTAGAAAGTTAATTAATAGAAAACATAATGCTTGAATAAAGTAAAAATACTAACCAAGTTGTATATCCCGTGGGTTGGGATGGAGAACCGAGATGCTCGACCTGGTTGTTGAACCAATAGTTCAACCGACATGACCCCGGTTCTGCCGAGCATGAGCGGGATCGACAAATGGAGCGGAACATAAGCGGAACCGAAGTTTTGTTCCTGAGACGATCCCGATGCATGGGAAGTACTCACCGAACTACCTCGCCGCCACGGGTGCTGAACGACGAGCGGTGGAACGGCGCGGCCTCGTCGACCTAAAATTTTTAAAAAATTAATACATCGAAACCTTTTCAAAGATTTATATATATATATATATATATATATATATAAAAGATTATAAATATTTGTAAAAATATTTATAAATATTTATAAATGTTTATAAATATTTATAAAAGTTTAAAAATATTTACAAATATATTAAAAATTAATATTACAAGTTTAAATATATTTATAATTATAAAAAATGTTTTAAAAATGTTTATAATTATAAAAAATGTTTTAAAAATTATAAAAAATTTAAAAACGTTTTGTTATATATAATATATTACTGGAAACCCCCAAAAACGTTTTTAAAAATCAAAAATACATTTAAAAATACAAAAAATATTGAATTTCAACAAACATAAATTATAAATTCCAAAAAAAATTAAAACAAGTTTGTAAACAGCAATCCCTAACTAATAGATCCTAACTATCCATTAAATCCTAAAGTTTTCAATCAAACAACCTATAATCCCAAGATCTAACTTTCTAGATCTTAAAAATTGAAAAAGGTTTAGAAAATTACATGGTTTATGGTGTGTGGGAGGAGATGTCGAGAGGGAGCACGGACGTCGCCGGAGAGAGGAGGACGGACGTCGCCGGAGTCGCCGAAGTCGCCGGAGAGGGAGGGGAGAGAAGTGAGATGGGGCGGAAATGACAAGGAAGAAGAAAGCTAGGGTTTTTAAGTTTAATGATTCGACGGATCCGTGTTCGTCGGTATTCGTCGGAATCATTAAACTTAAACCAATGGCGGTTCACGAAAATTTTCACGGGTTTAATTTCCCGGATAATTTGGAATTCACGGAATTCGACGAATTAGGAAAGTCGCCGAATTCGCCGGTATATTCTCGACGGATTTCACGATATTGTGTTTAGGTCTTTAAAACAAGTTTGTAAATGCAAAATCCAAATCTTTGATAATATTTATAGTATTTAAGATTTAACTATGAAAATGTTTTCATAACAAAATTTCACACAAAAAAAAATTTGTAGTGTAAGATTAGATGAAAATGATTGTATAAGTATATGTGTGTGAAGATAAGATGTTAAGAAAACAATGATATACATACATAAATATTTTAATGAGTTGTTATATTGGAACAGTTGTGATCTAATATTATACTAAACACTTAATATGTGTTATTTTCAAAGTTTTGTGTCCGAATATATTTATTTTTTGATGTAGAAAATGTTAAAAACATATATCGTCGGAAATTCCTCGGAAAATTCGACGACATTCACTAACCCGAGAGGTTCGTCGAATGTCCTCTAATTTTCCGAGGAATTTCTCGACGACTATTGTAAATCATGAATAAACCACATTCGTTCTGCAGATGTCGCCGCGAAGTTTCCGACGACATACCGATGGACTCTAAAAAAAATTACAACTTAACTAAGATGTTATAGTTAAGAATTCCTAATCGAATCTTCGAATCTTAATCAAACTTCCCAACCTCGCTTCGACCAATGTACAAAAGCATCAAGTCCAAACTCGAAAAATTCTCAACGAGTCCAACATCTCCCAAATCTTCAACTGCACTCACGCTGCTGGTAGAGTCCGTTGTAATGGCTCATTATCGAAGTTCCATCCACTCGCCCTCTTGGGTTGATTTGTGTTACAGTTGACCCATGGATCGCTCTCAGACGCCACCCGAGGGTAACCGATGTAACACACCTCTCAATTATACAAGTATTAGTAAAATATAAACCATTAATTATGTTATTAAAAATTATGAATAAATTGATATACCTGATCAGCTTGCGAAGCTAGAATGAAAGGATCATAATATTGAAGTTTCCGCCAATGAACTGATGTAACACCAAACGATCAGTCTTCACCTCTATCCGGGTGGTGTCATACCAATCACAATAATACTACACACCGCAATCCAACCATACCAGAAACCGATTTCCAATATTTCTTATATGTTGCCGTAGTAGACATCATCACCGAAGAAGACGAAACACCAGCATCATATGTTGATCTCGAATGACCTTTTCTTGTGAATGCATATCCTCGCATAATATTTTGGATATAATCTGACCACAAAGTTTGGTCCCCGCACAATTTCGCAGATCCAATCACCAACACAAAACCTCTAGCCAAACCATCATCCACCTATAAATTAAAGACATATATTAGTGGAAAGTTAATTACTTTATATTTAATATAAACTAATATATCATTTGCATAGGGTAATATGATATATGACTCACATAACTAAGAAACCATGCAAAACTGCTATGTCCGAAGTTGTTGAAGCTCATCTTCTTTCGCGATGCCTCGTGAGTCATACGCAACTCGCCATATAAACACTATATAAAAAGATATTGTCAATATGAATCAAACTTATTGAATATATATTAATCTAACTATTTAAATGAATAAATATTTTTACCTCTCATATTGTTGAAGTTCTTCACAGCTGGTTAGCAAATATGTTTGCAAATGGCGTGCTCAGTCTCGGTAAGTCTCCGCCGGGATTTTCCACTAAGTCGCCCTATTTCCTGAACATGCTTGGGACAGTAACATGATATGTTGCTCTCCCCTCTGTCATCATGCCGAAAGCGTGTCTTCGGTTTTTGTATGCACTTCGATGGAAAATAGTTTTCAGCAAAGATTGCGCTTTCTTCATTGATCACCGCGGCGACTATAGATCCTTCCACCTTGCTTGAATTTCCCACCTTCTTCTTCGGATGATGCATATAACGCCAAAAGATACATCCATCTAGATCGCACAGACCACCAAGTTCCAATTCTCTTGCGAGATGAATAGCAAGATGCTCCATTACATCAAAGAATGATGGAGGAAATATCTTCTCGAGGTTGCACATGCCGACCGGTATGTTTGTCTTCGATTACTAATACCCTCGAGTCACCGCTCGTGCATAAATCGCGAAGAAAACACTTATCCCTACATAGATAAAAGATAAAATTTTCATAAGTATTAGGTTTATATAAGCATAAAATATAAAAATCATTTAAAATGTAAAGATAATAGATACCGCAATTGCTTCATGAACATTACGTGGCAATAGTGCGGAAAAGCAAACGAAGGAGGCGCTGCATAATTACATGACAATCATGACTCTTTAAGCCAAGAACTTTCCTTCGCTTCTATCAACGCAGTTCCAAATTTGATGCATAACCGTCTGAAATTGCACTCTATCCGTAATCCAATCAAAGAACTCTTCTTTGCAGCACCATCCAGCCGATAAATGGGAAAAGGGGCCATACCGCTCTCATCAACGGAAGTTCGTGAATCGATCACATATATCGACTAAATCCAACCTTGACTTCAAATTATCCTTCGCTTTACCTTGGATGTTAAGGATTGTGTTCATCGATTGTCGAAAAGTTCTTCTCGATATGCATGACATCTAAATTATGCCGCAATGATGATCCTTCCAATATGGCGATCCGAAAATACTCTTTGTGCCGCTTATGTAACTCTCCAACCGCATCGACTCAATGTTTTCATGTCCACCTACGCCCGGCGCTCTATCTGCACCAAAATCCTCAACTGCTTACACAAATCTTCCCACTAACTTCCTCGTGGACCATCAAACATCTGCTTGTTCTTCAGAACAAAGTCTTACTCCTTCGGTATGGATGATCGTGGTAGAAATCTTCGTGATAGTCAAACCAACACGCTTCCTTCCGTGCTTTAGTTGGAAAGCATATGTGTCATCTTGACAATATGGACATGATAGCCTCCCATGTGTTGTCCATCCGATAACATACCATATGCTGGAAAGTCACTTATTGTCCACATAAGTATCGCCGCGATATGAAAATTTTCTTTGCACGAAACATCGTGATGTCTCAAAACCATGCCCATAGTTGTTGCAACTCATATATCGTGGTTGAAGAAACACATCTAGTGATCTCTTAGGATGCTCGCCTGTGGACGAATTGAGAGGAACAAAACTCTCGCCGCGATGCACAAGCTCGGCGGTAAGTTGACGGTGTCACAATAACTGGCCATAGAGAATACCGTCTTCCATGCTTTCCAAATGGGCTGAAACCATCAGTACATAATCCAAGATAAACATTTCTTCTCTCTTCCGCAAATTCTGGATATGTTGATCGGAAATGTTTCCAAGCCTTCGTGATCCAAGGATGTCTAATCTCACCATTTGTGGAATGCTCGCATGCCATCTCATTGCTTTTGCTGGCGCCACACCGATACAACCTCTTCAATCTTTCCGCCAAAGGCAAATACCACATCCTTTTGAACGGGACCGAACTCTTCCCTCGCCTCCGATAACGAGGTTTCCTACAAAATTTGCATTTAACCCGCTCCTTATCGGTTCCCCAGATCATGCAGTTGTCAATACATACATCTATCACTTCAGACGGTAGTTGAAGACCCGCAACAAGTTTCGAACCTCGTAGTATGAACCCGTGCAAGATTATCCTCGGTATAATACCTTTGATAAAATCAGAATCGCGTCCACACATTCTTCACCAAATTATACCGTCTTAATACCCATCAATCTAGTTGCAGATGATAAGGATGAATGACCATCTCTACAACCTTTATATAAAGGTTGTTTTCCGCATCCAACATGTCAAAAATCTTCTAGATTCGGATTTGGTTCTTCCCTCGATAATGATCATGTACCATCCGCCAGCATCTACACCATAATCTATATCCGTTCTAGGTTCTTCTAACCTAATATCAGCTGAGGTTCGCTAACGTGATCGAGGTTCGCTAGTACTACCATATTCATAACCAGTTTTCCCATGAAGATACCAAACTTTATAATTACGTGAAAACCCTCTCATATACAAATGAGACCAAACATCAAATTCTTTTATAACTCTATTATTATTGCAAGTAGAAGCGGGGACATCTTAACATACCGGTTTTGATTCGGTTGCTGTTGAACAAGCCTCGTGAATTCTCCAATCCTTGAACGTATTCATCCGTAGCAAATTGGTGTTGGGATCCATATGAGGTTTATCCATCCACGAACGATAATAAACCTCAAGACATGATTTTCTAATTATTGTGATTGAGAGAGTGAAGAGAGAATGAGGAGGAATGAGTTGAATGAGAAGAGGTTGCATTTATAGGAAATTGGTTCTGCAATCCGACGACATTCTCGACGGAATTCGACGACCAACGGTCATATTCGCCGGAATTCCGCCGGTGTTTTCCAATCTCAAACGGCTATAAAACGATCATATCTAATTGTCATAAAGTTCGCCGAATTTCACAAGATATAGTGACGAAATTCGACGACCTCAACGGTTATATATATGATCGAAAGTCGCCGAATTTCACAAGATATAGTGATGAAATTCGACGACCTCAACGGTTATATATATGATCGAAAGTCGCCGAATTTCACAAGATATAGTGATGAAATTCGACGACCTCAACGGTTATATATATGATCGGTATGTCGTCGGAATTCCGTCACTATATTTCCGACGACTTCGTTTTTTTAATTTTCGTCGGTATGTCGTCGGTATGTCGTCAATAAATTCCGACGACCCTCCATCCGTCGAAAGGTTCGTCGGAATATGCCGTGTGTTTCTTGTAGTGTGATCAACTCTGATTGAAGTTTAACTCTTTCGTTTTTCAGGTTCTTTTCATTGAAACTTGGAAGGTGGCTATTTTCAAGTTCTGATTTTTTATTTGAGATACAAGACACGACCTTTTTTCGTTGACAGAGAGTATTTCCAATGACGAAACCACTGTTTTGCGGTGTGGCAGCTGAACTCATAGTTCCGCTCTGGCGATATGGCACTGGTGGGCTATTCCGTATGGGTGTCGAGTACTCGGTTGGATTGTATTAAATCTTACTTTTAATCGGATTGGATCAATGATTATACCATTCTTGATTTTTTGGTTTACTGTCTTCATATAAAAAAAAAAATTATTTTATCTTATTATATTTACATAAATGAAAATAAATTGTAACAAAAAAATGTTATTGGCAAAGGATATTTAAATCAGTTCAATTATTTTAATTAATATTTTTAAAAAATATACTATTAAAGTAAAAATATTTTGAAATTTTACTTTCTAGGACTGGAAGGAGTATTTTATCGATGATTAGGTGTTTACCAGATCAGACAGAACATGGTGGGATTCAATTACTTCTTGAAGTATGTGAAACATTGTCGTTTTCTTAAAGCTAACGATCTCCCTTAACATTGGAATCTCCGTCACCGTCCGATTACGATCTTTCACTCCTCTCTATCGTCAGATTTAATTACCAAAAATGCTGAAACGTGATTAAAGAATGTACCATCTACCAATTAAACAAATCGTCAGGATACAGTGACGTCCCGATTCTGTGGGACCCGACTTAAAATAACACGATCGATACTCGATAGTAGTACAAAAGACTTGTGGGCTTGTTGTACACGTGATGAAAGTAGGTAGCAACATCAGAATCTGTAAATATTGTAAAAAGAACTTGATAATTTACAGGAGATGACGATACAAATACTTCATTGCAAGTTCAGTATAGTTTTTTTTTTTTGGCTTAAATTTGGCCAGTTCGATATAGTTCTAAAATTTTTGCACAAATTTTAAGAAATTACTTTTTGAAGCAATAATACTTTATGATATTATCTCTCTAATTGATAATTAAGTTGATGCCACTGAATCAAATTGTATCTCCTCCTGTTTTTGTATGATCTTTTAGTGATTCAGTAAAATTCTTAGTGTTATTTCAACATTTGACAAACAAATAACATAAAATGAAATTGATGTTATTGTTTAGTTTAAAATATTGCAGCGAGAATGCCAAATTATATTGTGAAACAAAAACCAAGAGCTTATGAGAAAATCCAAAACGCACACTATGATCAATTGAAGTAATTGTAATGAAAATTTACAGTCGTAATTTTTTTAAAAGCACAATTAAGCACTAAAGACACTTTTATTCAGATCACACTCGGGGAGGTTCTTGAAGTGGAAGAAATATAAAACAAATGCTGATACTACACGGTAAGTTTCAGTCTTTCAGATGGTGAGGTTTTCTTGTAGCGCAAGGAACGAGCCTATGATCTTACCACCAAGATCTGGGAATGTCTCACATCCAGGAAGAGAACTTACTTTCCCTGTTCTATCCACTTGAACTGGATACTTAAGAAGATGACCTTGCATCTCTGTAACCTCTTCTGCTGCATACTGTCTCCAATTCAACTCACTCAATTGCCTAACTCGTCTCACGCATTCCATGTTCTCTGGTTCCTCGAAACCTTGCTCTAAAAACCCTAGGTGTTCTGCCCACAACGACATTCTATATCCAAAGATCTGCAAGAAATTGCAACAAAACCATGTTTAAGACATAGCTTTTAGGACATAGCTTTTGAGTTGTTCGTTTACCTGACCACGAGGACGAGAACCTTTCTTAGCCCATGAATGGTGTGGTTGATACCCTCCCATGGCGATTTCAGTGTCTCTAGTTCCTTCCAAGGATCTCTGGTTGATGTTCGCGGAACCGATCAAGACAAACTCATCATCCACTACCATACCTTTTGAATGAACATATATCATAAACCTCCTACTCTTCAAAGCTTGCACCTGCATTTAATGACAAAAAGGAGTCCATTAAATATCTCAACAGGAGTCATCCATTTATAATAATATAGACATACCTGTATAGCATTTGCATTTGCGTTTGACTTAGGTGGAGTTCGAGGACTATTATATACACTAACTGTTCCATCAGCAACCTCTCTGGTTCCAAGACAGAAGAAGTTGAGAAAGTCTTGTGGCTCATACTGACCATCAAGTCCAACTTCCACAAGTGCCTTGTGGATTGTTTGATACATCATTTGCATGGTTTTGTGCTGCAAATATCATCAAAAGATGCCAGAATTAAGGCCAGGGCGGGTATGAAACATTTAGCAAATAATGGACCAACTATTTACCTGCCAGTATAGAATTCTCTGTATAGGGTTGCTTGTTGGAGCACCTTCTGGCCACATTGGAATGACAATATAAGCAGCGAACTTTTCCCTTGCTCTAATTTTATTAGCAATCTTAAGCGCGATTTCAATAGGGATTAGATTATTAGCACCTGCAATGCCATCATTGATACTAAATCAACTATTGATTAACTCTTTTTGTAACTGAACTCGCCTGTAAAAGCTCACAGTTCCTTACCCAGGTCCTTGTTTGAATCCCAGTTGAATGATGATCCAAGAAAATATTGGTTCTCGATGTAGATGAAGTGCTGAGCAGATCTTATGGCCTTAACATAAGCTGCGTGTATGCTCATGTCAATGAGTATGTTCTTCCCACACAGTAGGTTCTGACCACAAATATATATATATAATAATCAGTAGAGAGTAGCAACTAGCAACTAGCAACATGTTGGTGAGTAAAGAAGGCAAAGTTACAACATGTTCAGAGTTGTGCTTACTCTTCCAGTAGCTTCCTTTGGATCCTTTGGAAACCCTTTGACTGAACTTGAATCAATTGAACGGAAAACCTAAAAATTATATTCATAGAAAGGACTGAGATCTCTTCGGCACCACCTCACATATAATGCATCACATTTGAAGAAATGAGGCCTTACCTGAGCATGCCAAGTCTCTGGATCATTCTCATTAACAGAAGAAGCTTCTGATAGTCCTATGATGTCTGGAATCCTGTCTATGAAAAGCAACGAATCATCAGAAGACGATTTTAACTTCCCCAATCCGCGAGATTTTGAGGCCTTTCTCCAGCGTTCTTCAAAATTAGCAAGCACATCATATGCAGCTGGACCATCAATCTTGCTGTGCAGATCATGCCATGGCTCTCTTGGTCCATCATCCGCTGTAGTCTAGTACCAAAAACAAAGTTCTTCGCAATGAATCCAAAACTTAACATTGCAACCAAACATGATTTTTTCTTGAAAGGTTACCAAAAAGTTTGGGTTATGGAAATCATCTTTATGGAGTGTCTTTAGTGTCCTGAAGAGAGGATGCTTGGGAGTATCAAAACGTCCGTTGCACACATCTAGCCCTCCAACAAACGATACAATCTTTCTTCGGTTCTGACCTGCATCAGCATCTACAATCACAGTTTTCTGATGATGTGTGTAGATAGTTCCAACTTCCTGTTCATCAAAATGACACTCAAGGACTCAGATCATGAAGCCATACATAAAGGGAGTTCAAGCAGTTATAGTCTATTATCTTACAGATTTCTTAATGAAGCTGTGACCTTTCCCACCAGATCTTGGGCAAAGAAGAACTTGCACTGACGAATGTTTAAAAAACCGGCGAGTCTCTTCATCGCTTGTGTTCATAACTCCTTGCTACATACAACAAAACACCAGCCTCCATTAAACAAATAAATGGATTCTTTCTTCTTTTAGTACTATAACATGTCAACAATGATATACTCAAAGCAACTCTCAAACAGGTTTAACAAAAACAGAGTTTATGTAGTGTAGATTCTTACTGTTTTGAACCCTAGAAGGCTCCTTGAAGTTGGATCATCCCACACCAAAACCAACACTCTAACACCTTCTTGAGACTTAGCTTTAAGTAAATCCCCTAATGTACCATCTGTTGGATCATTATTACGCCGAACCAGCCTAACCGGATGGTAAACGGACCAACCAGTAATATAAACCAACCTCCTCGCCTGCCTAATCGCATCAGCCATATCCTCCCAGCACTTTCCATGTCTATACTGCACACCACCATCAAGATACACACTCGGAAGCGTACCGTCATCAACATGAGCATCTTGATACAGAGTAACCCTACCGCCTTTCCTCAAAGGGAAGTAAGTACCAGGAACTCCAACACACTCATTACCAAAACCAACACCCATCTGGTAAAGCCTCATCCTTTCCATCGGAGTGTATTGAATTGACAAACTTAACACAGCTCCCTGTTTACAAGGCTTTCCACTACTGTTCAGTATAGGGAAAAACCCTTCGATTCTGTTCCCTGAAGACAGCTGCTCCGTTGGGATTCCGACAGCTCCCATGATCTGTGACCCGATAATGTCGCTGTCTTTCACCACGAAGTGGACTTCAGCAGCACTGTGAGCCACGGGGACATCAAAATGCTGCATCCACACAGGGTTCTCACTGTTGCTGATCACGAAGGTTCGTCCAATCACAGCGCCTGAGATGGAGACGGTGACGTAGGGATCACTCGTGATCTTGGAGGGCTTCTCATCTTTAGAACTGTTCCTTCTGGTTAAACCGGATAACATCCCACCGAGACGGTTGTGGAAGCCGTCCATGTTGGGAAGGTGTTTAGCTTCTTTAACCCAAATGTCTAAGTTACCGTGCAACAGCTCTACACGCAAAGATCCGCTGCTGGTGGCAAAGGGCACGAACTGCTGGCCGAAACCGTGGCTCGACCCTCCTCCCATTGAGAGAGTCTCGGTGTAAATTGGATGATGGGCCATCGCAAAGGTGGAGACTTTCGGTAGTCTGAGCAAAACCCACAACACAAAAAGATCAAGATTGAAGCTTTAATGAAAAGAGATCTAAAAAGTTGTGATCTTTTGGAGAGAAGAAGGTGAGAGAAAAGGAAGGGGCGTTGACTTGAAACGGAAGAATCGGAAGGAAGTGAGCTGTGAATCTTGAGATTTAGCTGCCGTTGCTGACCCGTTCTTTACTTTACCCATTAAAGACCCCTTCACACTGGTACTCTTAATTATAAAAGAAACAATTAATTTGATTTAATTAAATTAATTGACGAGTGACGACGACGAAGACTTCAACTTTGGTTCGGCTGCTTATGATGATAGTTGTTTTTGATTACTACACTATTACCCAAGATTAAATCACATAAGAAGAGTAATTAACAAATTTTGACGTTATCTATCAGTGTGAAAGAAAATTTCATCGTTGAAAGTTTTATTTAATTCAGAACCATAGTTTTCAAACAGCTCTACAGATGGTATATATAATGAATTCAAATTAAATCACTTGTGGTCCGAGCTAATATCATACGGAAATAAAAGAAATATGACTTTATAAAGAACTAAAAGTTACATCTAACGAATGTACTATAAAATTGAATAGAGGTTTGGTAAATGTCAAATACCGTGTTAATTCGACTTGCTATTCTAATTAGTCGTAGTAATAATTTCTAAAATAACATAGGTAGACAGTATGTAAACACAAAACTATAATTTTATTAAATATAAATAAATAAACTGAAAATCTTCACTGTGTAATGATAAATACTGCAGTGTTAGATTTTGATAATAATCTAAAAATTTCATCACCTGTTAAAAAAACACAAAATCATCTTAAAACAAAAAAATAGTTAAACAAAAAATAGTTATAAACCACAATTATTGGGCACAATTTGTTTGCGGTCGCCGCCGCACCAAAGCCATCCAAAATACCAGAGAGGGGCCAAGATGAGTAAACCCAACACAATGGCGCCAGCTATGATGAAACCAAGAGCCACCATATTGTTTCCTCACAAAACCGAAAAACTTGTTCTTTCTAACATTTTATTTTCCAAGTTCAAGAGAGAACTAAATTATATATAGAGAATTTGCGTCCCATATACACCATGTTTCGTCTATTTAGGAAAATAGCTATAGTCACTGTTCATAACAGTTAATAAATCGAATTGCCATCCCAATTCCTAAGTCTATTACCTATTTCGTATCTGACAAATAGATTTATTAGGATTTGATGTCGCCTGCATGCCTAGAATAAAAAAAATCTATATCACCAAAACATATTTTTCTCGATTACATGTTCCATCTGAACAAAGAAAATGTTTCTGTAAATTATTTGTAACCGTTCTAGGGACCAATCGACGCGGTTAATTGCAACTTTATGAAATATATTTGTCAAGTATCGCATTCCCAGTTTATCAGTTCAAATTTTTGATTTCCTTACTCAAAGAAACATGGTTCGAGTTCGCCTGGTTGACTCACCTATTTCTTCCGAGTCAGAAGATTTGCCCCAGATGATTGAACTTCCTAACCGCATGTTTGCCGAAGGTAAAGGAACCAGTTGGCGTACGAGTTCTTGCTTATCACCCAACAAGTGGAATCCGGACAATCCTACGTGTTCTGTCCGACGAGGAAATCCAATTCATCAAAGCTTCTACGTTTGGCAAATTTGTAGATCTGGCGGATAAACCAGCTTTCTCGGGGAGGTTTGCTCGATATATTCTTTCAAGACAGTTAAAGGTAAACAAGAAGCACGAAGTTTGGTTTCGTTTCGCTGGAAATCCGATAAGAATTTCTCTTAGGGAATTCGGTATTCTGACTGGTTTGCCATGTGGAAAATTTCCAAAAAAACACGAAAAATAAGAAGGAACTACTGGCAGAAACTCCATATTGGCCTACTCTGTTTGGTGGTGCTGATGTTGTTAGTGTTTCATCGGTCATTAGGATGTTACGAAAGAAAACAGTTGTCGACACATAGATTAGAATTAAGTATGCTCTTCTTGCTCTGGTTTCATCGGTTCTGATGCCGACAAATTTGAAGTCTAAGATTCCAAAAGAGTATGTAGAGATGATTCGAGATTTGGACGAATTTTTCTCGTTTCCTTGGGGAAGACTTGCGTTTGATATGCTAATGACGAGCATCAAGGAAAAACATGAGAAAGCGCTTTGTCAGAACACCTTTGCCCTTAAAGGTTTTGTACACGCTATGCAATTGGTAATGGTTGAAGCGGTACCGGCTCTAACAGAGGTTGTGCAAGAAGCTGGTTCTTCTTCTTCGGATTCAGATTCAAATAGGGAAGACGATGATGTTCATGAGAAGCATCTTAAACGATTGACATTGAGTCCAGGACATGCTAGAGATGTTGATCAGAAATGCGAGGTACAAACAAATCAATCCGGTTCATTATTTATACCTAGTAATTTAAGCTTTTTTTAATAAGTCATGTCTAAAATGAATATTGATTTTGGATTTAGGTACCAGTGAACTGTATCATGGAAGACAATTCTTCCCGTACTGATGATAATGAATATGCGGATTACTCCGATGAAGAAACGGATCCAAAAGTTGAAAACGTTTTGCGTTTACACTCTGAAAACCATACATTCAACAATTCGATGTTCAAAGGAGGATTAACCATGGACGATACTGAACGTATGGGTGGAAAGGGAAAGAATAAGAAGAGAGAGACAAAGGCTGGTAAGAAAGCAGTGGCTTCAGAAACGTTTTCGGAATCGAAATTTGCTACGCTTCTGTTTGACAAAATGAAGCCAGAAATTTCGAAGTTTCGTGAGATGAAGAAGAATCTAAATGACACCGTCAAAGATGCTAGTGAGGAAATCGCTTCAATGGAGTCTCGGGTTGGAAAACCTGTGGAGAATAAGATCAAGTCAATGATTGAGTCTGTTATGGTTCCAATGGTAGAGAACAAACTGTTGCAGATTAAGGGAGAAATCATCCAAGGTGTTGAGAGTTGCTTAAGAATCAACATCAGGATCCCGTCATCAGTTCAAAATCACAGCTGTCATCTGTGCAAGACATAAATAACTCTAACCAGAGATTGAACGATACTGAAAATGTAAGTTATCTAAAACCACTCAAAATAATCTACAAACAGAATGATTAATATCTAAATATTATCTTTTGGTACAATATTGTGAATTAATAAGCAAAGGTCGAATATTTGGCTGCCAAAGCTATTAAACATTACATTACCGAGAAACTTCTTTATCCAGTCACTATATATCCAGTAGTTGTTATGCATGTCGGTTAATATGTATGTTAGCTTGCTATAAATTGTTTATTTAATTAATTCCATATTTTTTTATAACTAATTTTCGTGTGGATGTTAGGTTGAACGTAGAGAAAAAACAGCTGTTCAGGATGAACCAACACATTTTCCAGAGGAAGGTATACATGTAAGTATACAATCGGTATTATATATCCACCATTTGGTGTTTCTCTTACCCTTTTCATATGACGAACTAAATATTTCTGAATATTTTGGCAAACTTTTAGATTAATTGATATGTTTACACGACAGGATTCTCCAAGAAGAGGTTTGGCGTCTGATATATCTGGATTAACTCCCCCTTCCAATGTAACATCTTTGGATAATCAAATGGATTATCATCCACCGTCAAAGCCAGATAAAGTTTCCGATCCACTTAATGTTTGTCTACATTTTACTTAGGTTATGGTTTATATCTCGGATATTAACTCAACAAATATTTTTAAAGGTATCTACATCACGTCTCCGAACCGGAAGCGAAGAGGTAGTAACTTTAATTTGTTCCTTTGCTGTTAAACCCCATTTTTTGTTGTAAACCCATTTGTTTTTCTTGACATTGAAACTTATATTTTATAGATGCCGCTGACGGATACGTTCCCATATATTGAGAAACCATCATTCTCGCTTGGTTTGTCACAGGAAGAAAGAGAGGAACACTGACGGTGGAACCGCGGAAGAACCATATATGGTCAAAGAAGATACTCAGGTTAATCTCACACAACGTCGAAAGAGTTTACGATTAAAAACCTCCTTAAAATCATCGTTGATTCCGTCTACTTCAGTACATCAGGTACCAAAGAAAATCCATAGAATTTAATTTCGTTATTTTGATAGTTACAAATTATAATAATAGGACTTTTGTTTTAGATATCTGAGATGGAATTCTTCCCTATTTCTGAGATTCCGTCGTTCTCCCTTGGTTTGTCTCAGGAAGATAACAATGATGACCTGGGGAACAGGTCCGCTGCTGAACAAGTCGCAGTACGAAAAGTTAATTGTAATGATCTTCAAGAGTGCAGGAAAGGCAAACGACAAAAAACAGATACCCATGGTCTGGTTAATGTTTTCCAGTGCAATCCGGATATATTAGATATAGCAAGGGAAGCTCAAATGGGTAATTGTGGCAAAGCTGATTCTTGGCAATATACACAAAAGTATACAAAACTTGCCCCAAAGCGTAAAACTCAGTTGTAAGTTATTCGATTATCTTTTATATGATGATATAGTAAGATCTATTTGTGTCTTTTACTATAAGTTTTCTCTATTATAGCGTTATTAATATTGGAGGTTGTCATGTTTCAAACAAAGACATTATTGACATTGTCGAGAGGGCCAAGCCGTATTCTTCCAAGGTATTATAATTTTCTTGGTTTATGTTAACACAATCACTTTACCGATTAATTTAATTCTTTGTAGGTGATGGATATACTCATGAAGCATCTTAGTTTGTCATATGCTAAACTGCCTCTTCCAGTCCAGGGCAAAAAATCAGTATTTTTTTATACGAAGTTCATTGCTTCCTTGTCTAGAAATTACATTAGATTCTCCAAAGCATCGGAAAAAGATACCCATATGTTTAGCAAAGGTTTGCTAGAGGATTTTGGAGAGGTCATGTACCATCATCCTGAAGAGTACCGTTTCTATTTACCTTTTAATCTAGACAAGAAACACTGGGTAGGATTGTGCGTGGATACTTCCTCTTGGATAATCACAATTTTTGATTGCAACACGTCGCTAAGGAGTGAAGCTTCTATGAGTTATGAAGTCAAACCAATTGCAGAGATGTTTCCTTATCTGATGAGGCAAGCTGGGCTGCGGATTTCGAATACTCATCTTCCAGAAGTTCAAACCTCGCCGTCCTCAGATGCTGCTAAAGCTTCCAGATTACTTCGAGAAAGCTGAGACTCCGACTTAAGGGAAGACTCGAAACGCGGAACTACTAAAGCGAAGTCCTGCCTAGGGAAAGCCTGCTGAGAATGAGCAACTCCGGTGGACTTGAGTGCACAGGTTATTCCCCGAATTCGAGGACGAAATCGAGAAATAAGGGGCAAACTGTTGGGGAAAAATACTCAGGTATCATTTTCCTCCAGGCTCCAGGCAGGACTCAGACCTCCGGGTCCCCGCTATAGAGTACCACGGGTCCTCATTGAAAGGAACTCAGGAACTCAGGAACTCAGGAACTCAGGAACTACCCTTTCCCCCGGGAAAATGGAAAACTTCCGACAAAGAAAACCTTCCATATTTCCGAATATTGAAGAATTCCTCTTATTCAGATCGACTAAAACCAACCTAAGGACGACTATATAAGGCGAAACAAAACCCTAAAGCGGGGGATCGACCAATTTGGCACCTCAAGACTTAGAGATTAGACTTAGACGGCTAGGGTTAGAATTCTTATGCCATCTGTGGGAACCAAAATTCGCACTGTCGATTTTAATGAATAAGATTGCGGAGGAAAGCCAAGTTAACCCGACTTTCCTTGAAGGTCCGGATTCTCTGCGTTGCCACACGAAATCGAGAAAGTTAACAGATGACAAAGATAAAATTGCGATATTTGCTCGGCTACGCTTTTATTAAATGAAAGATATGAATACAAGGATTCTCCAAAGACGAGAGATTTGCGATTAAAGAAAAAGATAGAGTCGCAGCAGCCAAACGCCCTAAGCCTTGCTCCGCTAGTCTAACCACTTAAACCCTAATTCTTCTAAGCTAGCAAAGTGCTCTAAGTCTAATTTTCGGATCCCCTTCTCCACTGCTCTTGCTCTCCTTATATACTCACTTCTAGGTCGGTTTGACTTAGTTTGATGGACTTCGCCTTTGGGCCCAAGTTTATCTCTTCGTGAAATATTCCATTTTCACGATCTTCGTAATTATCCTCGAAGTTTTCCCTATTTTCCGGTGACTTGATGTTTATCCGATGTTCGAAATTGGATAAACCGTCATAGTCTGATTGGGCCTGATTTCTTAAAATCGTAAGTAAGTCCGTGGACTTGTCTTAAGTCGTTGAACGCTTTATACGATTTCTGGAAAGACTATCTTTCTCGTAAAATAAACCGTGATAGCCTAAAGGATCGATGTTCGAAGTTAATCGATCTTGTTTTATACGATATCCTCTACGAAATCCAACCTTTCTAATTTTGTCGTAAAACATCAAGGTTGATTCCAATCGAGATGTTAATTCCGTGGCGTGATCGTATCAAACCCACGAGGATTGATCCAAGCAAGCCAAGATGGGATCAGACCGAGCATGATGGGACCGAGAACAGGACGAGGAACGACCAGACGAGGACCGCCGACCGGCGCCAGGAGCTTGCCGCCGGGCGCCAGGTCGCCATATGGACGCTGCCGCCGGGCGCCAGTCGCTTGCGGACGCTGCCGCCGGGCGCCAGGCCGGTTTAGGTGACGCTTGCCGCCGGGCGCCAGTCGCTTGCGTGACGCTTGCCGCCGGGCGCCAGGCCGGCTTGCGTGGCGCTTCCGCCGGCGCCAGGCGGCTGCGTGGCGCTTCCGCCGGCGCCAGGCGGCTTGCGTGGCGCTTCCGCCGGCGCCAGGCGGCTGCGTGGCGCTTCCGCCGGCGCCAGGCGGCTGCGTGGCGCTTCCGCCGGCGCCAGGCCGGCTCGTTCTCGTCTCGGCCGGGCGCAAGGGGTTCTCTCGCCTGTGGTTCTCCGTCGCCTATCTTTCCCCGTGGCCGCTCGGCGGGAAATCTTTGAGTTTGAAGGATCTTAAGCCGTAGATTTCGAGATAACCGCTTTTGACCCCAACAGCTAGCCCCCAAATTGTAAGGATCCTCTTGGAAGGATCTTTTCCGCAGAAACCTACGCCATCATTCCTCCCTTTTTATAAATAGCCAGCCATCCCTTCTCATTCTTCACATCTTTTCAAATTCTCTTCTTCTCTCTCAAGAAAAAAATGTCTTCATCCCAAGTTGAAAAGAATGATTCTCGATGTTGAGTTAGCGAGGCCAGCCAGTTCGCTTGCCTCCGCCGCTCAGACGCTTACTCCGTCCCTCATTGATGGGTTTGACTCTTTCAAGGCTGCTATCCGGCGCAGTGCTGCGAAGGTTCAAAGCGGCGAGGACTGAGACGCCTGATGTTCCTTCCGCGGCTCCGACTCCTTTGCCTGTTTCTCCGATCTCTTTGCCTGCTCCTTTGGCCCTTCGCCGTTCTTCCGGCTTCCAACTCCAAGTCCCATCCGATGCCCTCCTCGCCATGGAAGGTTATTGTTCCTGAACAGATTCTTGAACAGATTCCTGATGTTCAGGTCCATCAATCGGGTTCTTCGACTGCTCCGATCGTGGATCTCCCGAGGGAGGATGCAATAGAATCTACACCTCCTCCTCCGGCGAAGAGGGAACTCGTCTTGGGACTGCCAGCGGCTGGTGCCGCGCCGTTGCCCAAGGGAAGGGCAAGAGCTGGTGCGGCACCCGGAGTGAAAAGGAAGCGGGGTGCTAAGAACGAGGAGGGCGAACTTTCAGAGCTGTTGGCGCGTCATCGTTCCAAGGTTCGATTTCGATCTATCTGCAATTCTTGCATCGCTTTTTTTTTTATGATGATACTTACCCCTTCTTTTTCGGACAGTTTGTGTCGCTGATTGACGGAATGCTTGGCGAGTGTGGGTTGGAAGTCATTCGTCTATCGAAGGAGCTGGAGTCGCCGCAGAAGCGCTGAAGCCGCATCGAGACTGCATTGCAATCGTCGAGGACACCCATGCTGCCCAGACGTCCCATCTTGAGGTTCGTGTCAGCGACCTTGAGCGTGACCTTGGGAAGACCGCGAGTTCGCTACTCAAGGTGAAGAAGGAGAAGAAGAGAAAATCCTCGGAAGTCCACCACCTTCAGCAGAAGGTCCAGACTCATGAGGAGATGAACGCCCGTAGATCCTCTGAGGTTGCCGATGCCTGTGACGACTTCTTTGGTCGTCTGACGAGGATGGCCACCCTGTTTGAGTCCTTGATCGCTATCCGCAAGAGGGACTTGGCTTTAGCGGGGATCGAGGGGAGTCTGAGTGAGCTCGAGTTGCTTCGGGGTAACAAGGCCCCGTCTTTGGACTCGGAGGAAGCCAGACTATCGTCCTGTAAAGGGGAGTGGGCGACCTCCGAGGGAGACTTCGATTCGATCCTTGCCAGCCTACAAGCCGAATTCACCCTTGCGCCGACCTCCGAAGACTCAGAAGATCAGGAGCGCGCGGGAGAGGATTGCGAGGCTGGCGCGGACGAGGCAGGTAGTGGCGGTGCGACCGAGGGAGGCGACGGCGAGGCTATCCCTATCGCGGGTGAGTTTGAAGATGAAGGTGACGCTCCTGGGAGTGTCTAGGTTTATAATTCCCTTCGGGGATTTTGTTTTATATGTGTTTCGGCCGTTAAGAGGCCATGATGTATTTACCGGGACAGGCCGTTGGTGGCTTCGAATCCCTGCCCCTTTTTTTTGGGTTTTGTTTGAACTTTTGCGGTCTCAATCTATGAAACGCTTTTCGATTATTTATGAACTTCAATTTTTCAAGTATGAGAAAGAGGGTGTGAGTTGTCGCCTCATTCCTAGTTCCCTCGATGATCACCGCATCTATTGTTTGCATAAAGCGAGATTTTCCGCGGTTTACCGATTTACGCGAAAAGTTTGTGAAACGAATAGGCTTAAGTGAAGAGACAAATTTTTGGATCTCGTATACCATACTATGTCTGTGAGATGTCAATATCCAGCGTGGCTGGGTTTAGGGCAAGACCTAGGTTTACTCTCGGACTGAGGCTTTGCGATGACAAATCGGCTTTTGTTTTGCATGTTTGCGATTTTAACCTGACTCGCACCGCTTAAAATCCGCTAATTGTTGTTGGCTTATATGATTTGTCAGGCGTGAGTCGAGCTACTTCCTTCTGAAGAGCTAACCAAAATTTTGATTTCTTGTATACGCTATGTTTATCCTTGTTGATGCAAGAGAGCCTACCCTTGAAGGGCGGCTATTTGTCTGTTTAGGACATTAGAGTTTGTTTGTTGTGATCAGCAACAACGAAATGATACCGTTTCGAGGTGCGTTTATATGTTTTGAGTTCTAGAGACGAAGATTTCGTCTGCAACGTTTTGCGGAAAAGAATGTCCTTCAAGCGTTAGCGACGTCTCGCAGTGCTGAAGGTCGATTTTTCCTTATGCCGCATTTCGTGGTTGAAACGTTTGCGGGCTTGGGGATGTTTTCGCGAATGTTCGCAGCCAGAAAACTGTTATTTCCGTTTTGACGCGGGACCAAGGGGTCGCAGAATTTGACCTGTGGAGAAACGCCTACATTCACTTTGCTTCGCGGAAGTGTTGGCCCTCCGGGATTGATTTTTTGGATGTGATAATCGCTTAGTGGATACTAGATCCGTTGTCGTTGCCGTTGCCGTTCAGTAATTGGCGAATTACGTTGTCTAAAAAGAGTTTCAAAAGTTTCAGAATTTTCAAAATTCGTGGGAGTATACGAGTATACGTACTCCACTCTCCCCCTTTTTAATCGGGGGGGATAGCTGAGCCCGCCGGTTAGCGAAGTTACCCACGCACTTTTCGGGGATCAAGCCATCTCATAGTTCTTTGTATCACGTCATTGTTAGTGATAGTATTTTTTAAGATGCATCGCGTTCCAAGTTCTTGGTATTTTTACGTCTTGCATGTTCGCGATTTAGTACGAACTGGTCGGACCACTTTTATGACTTTGTATGGTCCTTCCCGCCGCTTCCCGCTTTTCTGCATTTCGCTCGCAGTGTTTTGGAAGACTTTTCGAAGACTAAATCGCTTTCTCTGAACCTCGCGATGGCGACGCTTGAGTTGTAGTACCTTGCGGCAGCGTGCTGGTAATTTTGGATTCGAATGAGTGCCTGGTCGCGGCGTTCTTTGATAAGATCGAGGTTGCCCAGCATCATAGCGTCGTTTAAATCCTCTCTTTCGGGGAGGTTCTCCGTACTCCGGGGAATTCTACTTCCGTGGGGATCATGCATTCCGTTCCGTAAACGAGGGCGAATGGGGTTTCACCCATAGCCCGTCTCGGGGTTGTACGATGCGACCAAAGGACTCCTTCGAGTTCCTCTGCCCATCGCTCCTTTTTGGCTTCTAGGCACTTTTTTAGTCCGTCAAGGACAGTCTTGTTGATGGTTTCTGCCTGTCCGTTGCATTGCGGATACCTAGGAGTTGACTTTGTAAGTCGTATTTTCCACTTTTCGCAGAATGCTTCTAATCGAAAGCAGAGATAAATTTAGATCCGCTGTCCGTTACGATTTCGCACGGGACCCCATGTCTAGTTATGATATGTTTCCGGACGAAGTTCTCGACTTGTGTGTCTTTGATACTTGCGTAGGATTCTGCTTCTACCAATTTGGAAAAGAAACCCGTGAGGACTAGGAGGAAGCGTTTTGTTTTGATGGATGCATAGGTCCGACAATGTCCATGGAACATCGCATGAAAGGATAGGGGGACGAAATTGAGGAGAGGATTTCCGCGGGTTGATGGATTGTTGGAGCATGCCTTTGGCATTTCGCGACTTCCCGCTAATTTCTCGCAGTCTTTATCATGGTTGGCCAATAATAATCGTGGCGCTTTGATTTTGATCATGAAGCGATCTTCCGCCGAATGATTTCGCATGATCCGTAATGGACCTCTTCCATGATTCTTCTTGCCCTTTCTCCTTCACAAGATGTCATGAGAGGACCGGAGAAACGCCCATATAAATTTTTCCTTCTATCGTAACGCACTGCGGCCGCTGTTTTCACTTTACGGGCCGCCCATTTTTCGGCGGGTAGGGTTCCATTCACGATATAGGCCCGAATTGGTTCTATCCAAGGACTGTCGCAGCCGTACTCGGTTTGGCCCGCATCCGCTTCCGGTTGATCCGCTTCCGGTTGATCCTCGACTTCTCCTGCATCTTCAATCTCTCCTCGGATTAGATTGACGACCACTGGTGGTCCGATGCTCGGATGCTCGATGAATTCGACCGGGACTATCCTTTTGAGCCCTGGATCAGAGCTTGAGGCGAGGGCAGCCAAGGCGTCGGCTTGGACGTTTTCCAAGCGAGGGATTCTGGTCAGGGCAAACTGGTCGAAACTACGAGCCAGTTCTTGGACGAGTTTCAGATATGCGTCCATCCTTTCGTCCCTTGCTTCATACTCTCCACTGTATTGGTTGGCGACTAACTGAGAATCGCAGAAGCGCGGAATATTACGGATTTTAATCCATGGGCTAGCCGCAAGCCTGCGATGAGTGCCTCGTATTCTGCCTCATTGTTTGAAGCATGAAAAGCCAATCGGAATTACTGTTCTAGGATTTCCCCGTTAGGAGAGGTGAGTCGAATTCCGATTCCGGACCCTTGTTTGGACGAGGATCCGTCGACGTGGAGGACTCAAGTTGAGTTCGGCTCCTCGTTAGTCATGTCTCTAGTGGGTAATTCTACCAAGAAATCCGCAAGCACCTGGGACTTCGCTCATGTCCTTGGGCGATATTCGACATCGTATTCACTTAGTTCGATTTCCCATTTCGCAAGCCTCCCGGATTGGTTCGGGCTGTGCAGGATTATCCGCAGAGGGAATGTGGTGAGAACCACTATAGTATGAGACAGGAAATACGGTCTTAGTTTCCTTGCCGAGGTTATGACGGCAAATGCTAATTTTTCCATCAGCGGGTATCGAGTTTCCCCATCTAGAAACGTCTTGCTTACGTAAAAGATTGGCTTTTGTTCGCGTTCTTCTCGTATCGGACGCCACCGATCGCCTGCGGAAACCGCGATATAGAGGAAAAGAGGTTCACCTTCCACCGGTTTTGCGAGAACTGGTGGAGTGGCCAGGTAATGTTTCAACTATTGGAAAGTCTTTTCACATTGCTCGGACCATTCGAACTTCTTGTTTCCCTTCAACGTTTCATAAAACGGTAGGCACTTATCCGTGGAGCGCGAGATGAAACGGTTCAAAGCCGCGACTCTTCCGGTTAACCTTTGGACTTCTCGCTTGGTTCTCGGGGAGGCCATCTCTATCAGTGCGTCGATTTGTTTAGGATTGGCCTCGATTCCGCGATACGTTACGAGGTATCCGAGGAATTCTCCCGACCCACTGCGAATCTGCATTTTGCCGGGTTGAGTTTCATGTTATGCTGGTTAAGTCGTGCAAAACATTCCTCTAGGTGGGTTACATGATCGTGTTCGTCAAGAGTTTTTACGAGCATATCGTCGATGTATACTTCCATAGTTTTTCCGAGTTGCTCGGCAAACATTTTGTTGACGAGTCGCTGATACGTTGCACCCGCGTTTTTAAGACCGAAAGGCATTACCTTGTAGCAATACGTTCCGTGGTCTGTGATGAACGCAGTTTTTTCGCGGTCGTCGGGATTCATCATGATCTGATTATATCCGGAAAAAGCGTCCATGATGATAGAGCTTTCTCGCGATCGCCTTCAGTCGGCCGATGTGTGGAGCGGGAAGCAGTCCTTTGGACAGCTTTATTCAGATCCGTGAAATCGACACAGACTTCGCCACTTGCCGTTCTTCTTTTTACCACGACGTGGTTGGCAAGCCAGTATGGATACCTAACTTCTGTTATCGACTCTACTTTGAGGAGTCTTTCGACTTCTTCGTTGACTGCAGTGGCACGCCAGTCCCAGCTTTCGTCTCTTTTGTTTTACGGGTTTCGAGTCGGTCGATGTTAAGTTTGTGACATGTTACGCTTAATGTCGATTCGGCATATCCTCCGCAGCCCGCTTAACGCATCGGGTTCTTTTAAGGCATGATGAGCTCGCTTTTATTGGTTCGCGGAGGTTAGCTCCGATGACGCGACCGCTCCGGAAGGAATCGCCGAGGCAGATCGAGACCACCGGTTCGCAGGTTGGTTCACGCCCTTCTAGGACCTCAGTTTTGGGACTGCCGAAGGTTTCCGCGAAGTCGTGAATCGCTTGCTTTTTCCGAGGTCTCGATTTGAATTTTTCCGTTTTAGTTCGGTAGCGAGGTAGACTGCGCTGCTCCGTGACTACCGTGTATCGCTTCGACTCAAAGGTGTCGGAACTTGAGGCATAGGTGGAATGTTGATGGGATCGCTTCATGAAATTTAGCCAAGGAGTTCCGACTATCGCGTTGTAGGGCGTTGGACCATCGATCACCGTGAATTCCGTGTTTTTGGCGATGCTCTCGGCTCTGACTGAGAGGTTTGTCGAACCGAGGGTCATAACTTTTCCCGAGAGTCTGAATACTGGGCTGGGGTCATCTGTAAGGATGTTTAGATCGACCATCCTCTCGAGGGTACTTTTATAGATAATATTAGCCGAGCATCCGTGTCGACTAATACCCTTGCTACGCCAATATCCTGGATCGTGAGTTCTATTACGAGGAGGTTGTTGTGAGGTTTGGCAATGCTGGCCGTTGCTCGATCCTCGAAGGATACGATGTTATGGCTGACGGTAGCCATACTGAACTTCGATCGATTGGTGGTTTTCGAGTTAGAGAATCCGTCCCCCCCTCCTTCTAGCGCCAAACTGTGGGAACCGAAATTCGCGACTGCCGATTTTAATGAATAAGATTATGGAGGAAAGCCAAGTTAACCCGACTTTCCTTGAAGGTCCGGATTCTCTGCGTTGCCACACCTAAATCGAGAAAGTTAACTAATGACAAAAATAAAAATTGTGATATTTGCTCAAAGGCGTTTTATTAAATTAAAGATATGAATACAAGGATTCTCCGAAAGACAGAGAGATTTGCGATTAAAGAAAAAGATAGAGTCGCAGGCAGCCAAACGTCCTAAGCCTTGCTCCGCTAGTCTAACCACTTAAACCCTAATTCTTCTAAGCTAGCAAAGTGCTCTAAGTCTAATTTTCGGATCCCCTTCTCCTCTGCTCTTGCTCTCCTTATATACTCACTTCTAGGTCGGTTTGCCTTAGTTTGATGGACTTCGCCTTTGGGCCCAAGTTTATATCTTCAGGAAATATTCCATTTTCGTCGATCTTCGTAATTATCCCGAGTTTTCCCCTATTTTCCGGTGACTTGATGTTTATCCGATGTTCGGGAAATTTGATAAACCGCCATAGTCTGATTGGGCCTGAATTCTTAAAATCGTAAGTAAGTCCGTGGACTTGTCTTAAGTCGTTGAACGTTTTATACGATTTCTCGGAAAGACTATCTTTCTCGTAAAATAAACCGTATAGCCTAAAGGATCGATGTTCGAGTTAATCGATCTTGTTTTATACGATATCCTCTACGAAAAATCCAACCTTTCTAATTTTTGTCGTAAAACATCGAGGATGATTCCAATCGAGATGTTAATTCGTAGCCGTGATCGTATCAAACCCACGAGGATTGATCCAAGCAAGCCAAGATGGGATCAGACCGAGCATGATGGGACCGACCAGACGAGGAACGAGACCAGACGAGGACCGCCGACCGGGCGCCAGGCTTGCCGCTGGCGCCAGGCCGCTCGCGGACGCTTGCCGCCAGCGCCAGGGCTTGCCGCTGGCGCCAGGCCGCTTGTGTGACGCTGCCGCCGGGCGCCAGGGGCTTTGGCCGGGCGCCGGCTGGCTTATGCCACGCCGGGCGCTGGGATTGCCGCTGGCGCCAGCCGTTCGCCCGGCCGCCGGGCGCCAGTGTTCTCTCGCCGTGGGTTCTCCGTCGCCCGATCTTTCCCGTTGGCGTTGGCGCGGGAAATCTTTGAGTTTGGAAGGATCTTTAGCCGTAGATTTCGAGATAACCGTTTTTGACCCCAACACCATCCCATGTAATTCTAGCTCTTGGATCTAATAAAAACATCTCTTCAAGTCTACTTCTCTCGATTTCTCGGTCATCTTTCCAAGCACATCAAAACCTATACCTTGTCCTCCGTTCCGTAGTACTCAAAAAAGACTTACACAAAAATCCCCTAACAATTGTCATCTTGTTGGTCTTTAGATGAACATCGGATCTTGACCACAAAAGCATTATCATCTGGTTCGATCATGATCACATCATCGGGAGGCATACGATGAATGCTCAGGCGAAGAAGCCGAAAATCATGGCGGCAGGAGGAGACCGAGAGGGAGATCAGTGGCGGATCCATTTAGTACAATGGGGTGTCATATGACACCCATTAAACACTTATAAATATTTCGTTATGTGTAAAATGTTCAAAAAAGCTTTGGCATTTATGGTAAAATCCATATCTTGAGTTCTTGACACCTCATTAATCCAGGTTCAACGCCAGCTTGACACTTTATTTTATATAATCAAAATTTTGACACCCCATTAACTAATTCCTGCATCGGCCGCTGGACGGAATCCGACGGAGGAGATTTGGGGAATGAATGCGCCAGGAGAAACGTGGAGTTTGATTTACTCCATACGCTTACTGGAAATGGCGATTCTTTCCATTTGTGGTTTTGGACTCGGCCAGTGGCTGTTTCTAAGCAAGGAAATATTTTCATCCATGACAATAACAAAAGGTTGTCGATGAAAATATTTGTGTGATATCTCCTTTTGTTGAAGATTTGGTCCCAGTTACACATTTGGAAACCAGAACGTATGGACTCAAACATCTGGATCATATGTTGTCTGGTGGGATATCCAATTTTTTTAGACAAATTGATTTCATGAGACCCAACAGCATTTTGGTTACCACCAGTATTGTCACTCTTATAGCTTTTTGCTATCGTCCCGTTAGTCTAGATCTTTGTATTAGCATTTATCATTACATTGTCTCTTTGTTTGGTTAACATTTTAGTTAATGTGATTTCAATGTTTATTTATTTGTAATAAACAATGCTTCAAAATTTGTTGTTTTTTTTTACGGTTTGACTAGCTGGAAATTGGTTCGCTCGTATAAGTGAAAGAACCTTCTTGAATCTTTAATAAACACCAAATGCATATCACCTCAGAAACGTTATCCTATCTAATGAATGTGGTGAACTTAAAGACCGTAGCTAAAGAAAAATATAAGAAAATGTTTATAATCAAGTCTCTCTATCTCATCGCAAAGACATTAGGAGCTTCTTTTTTTTTAGCCAACTAATGTCGTCTGTTTAGCACAGCATCATCAAAGTTAACAGTTTACATAAGGAAAGATGGACAAGAATACATCGCTGATCAAAAGTGTTATCACGTTTTAGGCTAGAGTATCGGCACAAGAATTTGAAATTATGTTCGAACAAGAGAACTTGATGTAAGTCTACCTAATTAGAGATAGTGGTGATGTAGTAGCTTTATGTTTTTGAGATTTAAATGTTTTTGATGACATTAAAATTGTTTCCCTCGAACTATATTTAGTGATATACTAATAACAAATCACTTTGAATTGTCCATAGAAAGGACCCGCCATTGGCCCATCTAGTGAGTGTAAGAGCTTGATCCCGGAATCAGAAATTTAATGTGATAAGAGTAAAATTTAAGACAATGTATATGATCAATACAAAGACAATGTCTAAGATAATATAACTCTAAGAAAGTTCTCAGTCTCAAGTCAGTAAGAAAAAAAAACATTTTAAAATAATAGTCCTGGCTTATATTTTAAACTCCTCGGTTCGTTCTAACTACTGTGCATATCTAGGATGTATTATCGTGCGCTGATTCGTAGAACTCGGCCTATTGTATAACTGTTTGACCGCAAGGTGACCTGATCTTAGTTATTATCCGCTGAGTTGAAGCCTGCTATCTCGAGCTACAAGGAAACTCTTTGGATCGAAATAGTTGGGTTTTTTCGATGGGCCAAATGAATATTGTCAGTCCATCTTGATAGGATTTTATCGGACCAGATTTATATGATAATCATACTTCAACAAATGTCCCAACCCATGAAGTGGCGTGTGGGTCATCTTTAATGGGCGGAGACCTCAGAAAGCGTGACATAACACATTTGTTTCATCCGTTGGATTTGATAATGAGTACTTTTAGGGTATGACTGGTTTAAATGCAATGGCCATGGCCATGAGCTGAGCGATCAAGGCTTCAAGTCACATTAAGATTTTGTATGACTGGTACAACGTTTGAAAATTGTTGCGCTTGCACGATATTTGTGATTGGTTGATTATAAGATATTGCAACAGTTTAATAATAAATTACCAATATTAACATATTATAACATTATAAAAATATAAAAATCTTGTAATAAAATATAATAATTATCAATAAAATTTGATTAATAAAAATATTATGCTTATTTATTTAGTTTTTAATTAGTCGAAAGTTATAATTTTAATAAAATTTGTTTTGAAGATTTATATTAAAACTTTTAAGAGAATATTTTATTTTGTTTTATAAGTGTCTATCTTTATATATGTATGTATATTTAATTATAAAAATTCTAATGAATAGTTAGTTTATTTTTTTTATAAAACAAATTATGATAATGTTTGTGAATTTAAATTAATATATAAAATATTTATATATTTTTATTTATAATATTTCCATTTTAATTTTATATTTATTTATTCACCCGCAACCGCAAACGCTAGTTGGAACCAGTTTTTGATTTTAAGAGATTCGGAGCGGTTCGAAGTGATTTGTAACGGTTTGTATGATTGTTTCGAAACGCTGTCAACCGTTAGCAACCGTAAAAGCTGCGTTTGCGAGTGGTAGCGGGGAAACCAGTCAGACCTTTAATCCAATGAGTTTGTGTTTCAAAAAAAAAAATCCAATGAGTTTAAATTAGTGGTTTTTTCCTCTAGATTCACTCTCTACTGTTGATTTCAACTTATTAATCTTTGATGAAACGGTATGGAGTAAGACATGATCTGATATACTACCAATCATGGAACATAGAAGAGTTCTATTTCTTTCATTTTTAAAATTATATAAACATCTAAAATATTCTCTTCTTAGCTAGCTTTTTGACAAATTCAGCATCTCTTTGATGAAACGGTCCGGAGTAAGCAATGCTTGTTGATCATTTGTTGATATGCAGATGGCATCTGAAGACATGAATAGGAATTCAAAGGATAATAAAAGAAAAGAAAGTAGATTGATGAAACTTTAGATGATGGGGAAACTGGAAATAAAAGGAAAATTATTCCACAACCAGCAGCTGCTACCTCTGCTCCAGTTAAACCACAAAAGAAGGCAACTTGTACAAGGTCTCCGGTGTGGGAACACTATACAAGATTGGCAAAGAATCCCAACAAATTAATGCAAGTGTCACTACTGTGGGAAGATAATGAGTTGTGCAACAACTTCAGGGACTTCTAATTTGTTGAAGCATCTAACACTTTGCAAGCAGCATAATGCGTGGCTATAAACTCAAGTTCAAACTCAACAGATCATGACATCTGTAGGTGATGATGGTGTGATTACTTTGGCAAAGGTATCTGACGAAGTTTTCAGGGAAGCAAGCAATGAGGATGCTAGTTATAGGAGAGCTACCGCTCACATTCATAGATAGTTTGGCCTTTAAACATTTTTGCAAAAGCTGTAAGTTGCCAGTCCCACATTCAAGAAAAAAGCTACTAGAAACATCGTGAAGATGTATATGGTGCGAAAAGAGGCTAGGAGGGAGACTATTCATGCTAATAAGTGTCAAGTTTCTTTGACAACTTGCTCCAACATCATCTAGCTATATGGTCATCACATCACACTTCATTAATACTAGTTGGCAGCTAAGGAAGATAATTACTGGTTTCAAAAATGTTCCAGATCACAAAGGAAGTACAATTGCTTTGGTTTCCTTTATTATTTAGCTAAATGGAGCATTGAGAGGGTCTTCACAGTGACAGTTGATAATGCAACCGCTAACACTTCTACTCTGAAGAAGGTTAAGATCAGATTGGAAGCCAAAGGTATTGATGCTTTAGTGTTAGGTGGAGAGTTCATGCATATGCTATGTTTTGCTCATATCCTGAACTTAGTTGTCAAATATGGTATCTATGACGTGATAGATATTGTTACAGCCATTAGAAATGCGGTCCAGTATGTTAGATCGTCTACTCTTACGGGGGAACCATTTGCTCACCGAGTTGATACATGGAAGATGACAAGATGAATCTTGACGTTGGAATGTAAAACAAGGTAGAATTCAACCTACTTAATGTTGACTAGAGCCATCAAGTTCAGATTAGCTTTTAATAAAATGGAAGCTTAAGAAAAGTTGTATAACGACTACTTTCTAGAGAAAGAGAATGGGAAAAGCGGACTGGACCACCATTCTACTATAGCCCTTTCAGCATCCAAGTATGTGTGTGCACATAAGTGTTACAATGAGGTTATCCTTGTTGAAAGAAACCTTATTTTGCTGAGCACAAACTCTGATCCAGAACTGAGGAACAAGGCTTCTGCTATGAGGGAAAAAATTGATAAGTATTCGGAAGGAGTGGAAAAATTCAACCCTCTTCTGATCATAGCTAGTATCTTAGACCCTAGGAATAAAATAAAGTTTCCAATGTTTTGCTTTGAGAGGCTATACGGTAAAGATACTGTAGAGACAAACATGCTTCATGATAAAGTCATGGATGTGTTGAACCGATTATTTGATGAGTACAACCTGATCAGCTCAAGTGTTGCAAATGGAACAGCTTCTTAGTCAACCGGGGCAGAAAATAGTAGTGGACAAGGGTCTCAATATTTTGGTGGTGATGATGACAAAATGGACTTAGATGATGATTTAGGATACGAAAGAATGGATTGTATCCATAAAGAGTTGGTCTATGAAATCAGATTTCAAGATTCCAATAATGGAGTGGAGCTATATCTGAAAGAGAAGGTTGAAAATCCAAATTTTTTGAAAGGAACAGAATATGATATTTTGGGATGGTGGAAAATAAATAGTTCTAAGTTTCCAGTTTTGTCGGAGATAGCAAGGGATGTACTTGCAATGCAAGTGTCTTCTGTAGCTTCTGAATCTGCATTTAGCATAAGTGGGCGCATCTACAACCTAGTAGAAACTGTTTGACACACTACATGATCGAGGTATTGATGTACACAAAACAGTGGCTGAAATGTGAGTTAAATGAGAAAGGAGTTGTTACTATACAACAAATGCTTTCATTTGTTGAATTACAAGATGAACTTGAGCAAGGTAACTTTGTTTTCTTAAAAAAATTTCAGTTTGAGTGTTACTTTATCTAATAACTAGTTCAAATTTTCAATATTGTGTTATGTATAGGAGATTAGGGTCGTGAGACAAATCAGCCATGAGGAGTTGAGAAGATTGCTCCTTATGGCTGATTTGGTATGCTTTCATTTCTAAGCCCTTAAGTTGAAAATCATGATATGTTTAGGTGTTTAGAATTATGTTTCTTATGAGTCTTCTCTTACATATGAAGCTTTGGAGATGAAGTTGGACTAGAGAAGCTGAGAACTTGCGTTTGGATATGGTGTTTGGATCATATGTCCTTGTGGATTGGGAGTAAGCCATTCTTAACAGCTTGTGTAGCGACGAGTTTGGGTCCAAGGCTTGGTTCTGCGGTCTTGTAAGTGTCTCCCTGATGGTTCTGGTTTCTGAGCTCTCTGTCCTCTCTGGTTGTTCTGGAATCTGTCTTCGGTGACTGTCGCTCGATCTTGTCTTCGATGAGTCTTCTCAGTATTTGAAGTGTATTTTTACGATAGTATTCTGTCGTGAAGTTTCTATGCGAGTAAAAGTGGAGTAATCTTTTATTTTTTGTTCCTACTCCATTTCCCACTCTATTTTCAGAGAAAATTATGGAATAGGGACGAAAGTGCGCTCTAAGAAGTTCGATTTTATTGCCAGAGTTTTGAATCTCTTCTTTGGATTCAATCAAGCTGCAGTTTTGATAAGTTTAAGGACGGTTCTGTTTTGTGTGTGTCTCTTCAATCTTGGTACTAGTTTCCGTCTATGGTTTGTTTTTGACTGCGACTCTTCTTTTAACTTCTATGATGGACTTGATAATTCTACATGATGAATTTGAGTTTAGGTGAGGTTTGTTTCCTTTCAAGTTTGGTTACGGTTTTAAAGCTTCCGGGATTGTTCAATCCGGCTTCTGCCTCCGTGATCATCTGGCTTACCTACCTAGTTTCCTTTGTTTAGTCTTGTTTTTGTTGATTAAATCATTTTTGTTTAAGACGGAGTGATTGCAATAAACTATATTGTACCTTTAATATCTATTCAAAGAAGCCTAACAAACAAGAACTTACTTTGACCAAAAAAACAAAGAACTTACAAACCATTCTAAATGTTCACTCACCTTTTATTTTTATATTTTTATTTTATAGAGCTTATATATAAATATCTATTAATCAACTACATTTAATAAGATTTGATTTATGCGCAGCAAAATTATTAGTATTTTTTTAGCAGAGCACAATTACAGTTTGTAACGTTTTTATGCTAAAAACAAAGATAGAAAAGTTTTTTTAAAAGGAAAAGAAAAAACAAGCTAGGAAAGAAAAATAGGTTGGAGATTTACAAAAGCACATGATGAGGATTTACATGATTCTACATTTGCTATCTTTAGAGGATTTGCTTTCCTGTCTTGACGCTGCAGCTGATGATGGCCTGTGGCTGCTCCTTGGTACCTGCAATGGTCACAGTATCTACTAATTAACATGTAAAAGAAGCGATTGGATTCTGATTACGTTAATGCTCACTATCATGTCATGTAACACAGTCACACTTGGTATTGCTATATCTGATTTTAGAGTTATGAGTAGAAGAAATCAAATACCTGAGGACATTAACGTATCATGTAACACAATCTCACTTGGTATTGCTATATATGATTATAGAGTTATGAGTAGAAGAAATACCTGAGGACCAGTGATCAGTCGTGAAGCACCGACACTTGTTGGTGGTTGTGGAGTTGGGTTACTCCGTGGGCTCTGGTCCTCAAACTCTTGTTGTTGCAAAGCTATCGCCAGTTGTAGATCAGAGCTGCATTGTACCATAAATATCAAAACAAATCATAAGCATGTTTCAAAAGAAAAGACATTTGTCTTCTCATCTACTTGTGAAAGAAACACACAAAGAGACACTGGGAAACAGTGAAGTTTTGAAACAACAAGAATGAATTAATCAGTGGCGACAGAAAAGTAGGAGGAGATATTTACTTGACTTCTATGCCTGTGTCTGGCATGCTCGCAAGATAATCCTGTGAGCATAAATAATAAATAAAAAATGATTAAAATGGTACAAAAAACAAGGAGATCTTATATAGTGATTATGCTATCAGGACAACATACAGCAGTATTTGTGACTGCGTTTTGTTCATCCCATGTGCCACTTGCACCAGTTGTGCTGCTGTCTATCTTGAACTCCTTGAAAGTAGCAGTCATGAACGCAGTGTCGCCATTAACCTGAAACCATATTGCATTTCAATAGTTGTCATAACAAGCAACAGTAGGAAAGAGATAGCATATAGTAATAATATCTCTTTAAAGAGTTGCAAAATAAAGGTTATACCTCGTTTAGCTTTTCCCAAACTAAATCAGGCTGATTCAGGTAACCTTGATCGGTAGCCAAAAGATAAAGCTCACCTTCATACTGAAAAAAAAAATGACAGCAACAAGAAGTATTTAATTGGAAATCAACCTATTGCGATCATAAAAATAGAAATGTCTACAAATTAAACTAAACCTTGAACATGGTGCAGAAATGATTGTTGCGGAAAAAGACACAGAGTTCACGTTCTTTAAGGCCTTCTTGCAAGCGAAAGAGTCTGTAAGATACAATCAATACTGCATGTAAGACTGACTAATGCCAACGTAGTCAATTATAGAATATAACTTCTCAACCATAGATAACGCCACGCACCCGCAAAAGGTTAATTGACTGGCACTATTCTTCAGGAAGTTTCTGATTACTTCACCTAGCAAAACTCAACGATAATCTATTAATATCTCAACAATAGAGTGTCTCTATGCACAAAGGTACATTACCTTCTTTTGCTGTGAGCCCATCCGCAGCCTTACCTTCAGAAGAACAATCATCAACATTTTTCTCAGCCCGTTTCCCAAGAAGTGATTCTCCTTCATAAACGGGTTCTTTGTCTGCACAAACTGGTGGAGCCACAGCGTTTACGCATTCCTCACCTTCATACATGGGTTCATCAGTTGATATGGGTGACGTAACAGCATCAGGCACCTCGTCATGATCTGGAGATGAAGTGGGAATTTGAGTAAGAATTTACATCTCCAATATCTACAGATGTACAAGAATATAAAATGCACAAGGATGAACAAAGACTACCTGGATTAACAGAAGTTGCATCAGACTTGAGCAGACTATCAATTTTGGTCGACTCCAGATCAGTCTTTTCCACTGAAAGCGCCTCAGAAGAAGTTACCTTAGCGGTAGCCTTTTTGTTACTGTTAACACTTTCAACATCAGGGTCCGTCTCATCTCCAGATTTCTTAGGAGATAACTGATCATGGTCAAGATCCCCACCTTTAGCATTATCGCCATCAGATTTGAACTGTTCCAGGTGACGGATACTGTCACCATGGGTGCTAGTTGGACTTGCATCTGAAAATGTGAATGCAGAGTCTAGATTGGCTGAGTCTCCGTGAGTGCTTGGTGCTGGATCGTTTCCCTGTGATAATTGCAAGGCTTGCAATAACTCTGTTTCTTCTTCAAGATCTCCCTTTCTCAGTTTACGAAGCTCTACAGCTGCAGGTGGAGAATCTTGAAAAGAACTAGTTTTCGAAAGACATGGCGAAGGAACCCCTAGAGCCGCTGTGGTTGCCGCAACGAAATCAACAGAATCCTCTCCGGGATTTTCATCCTCTACATTCTGCGTTTCCAGTGCTACGAGCTCCCCCATTAGAGCATTATATGACTTGCTACCAATTGCATCAGCTGTTTCAACATCCTGGAGGTATGCAAAGCAACGGAATCAATACCACAGATCATAATCACTAAAGACACCCTCAAAAAGGAAAGTGATCTTGACCACTGTTCCTATCCATAACAAGCCAAACAATGGATATACGGAATAAAGTATCCAATGTTGTGTATCTCAAGAACATAAGAAAGCACTAAACTAAGACAAAATCACGGTAGACGAAGCAATTCAGAGAAAATATGAAACAAAAAGAAGTACCTGGGGATCAACTATCCATCCATGATATAAGGGAATGTCAAGTAAGTCAAAGATTGCACACTCAGGTGTGAACTCAAAATCATCAATCCTGGCAACCAAGCAATAATTTAATGGTCATGATAAAAATTTCAACAATAGAAGAAGCTCGGAAACAAATGACAAAAGTATGCACCTCCTGAATTTAATATTGACATCAATTCCAGTTGTAAGACGTGGAAGATGATCAATAGCATCAGCAATGTTCTGTTGCTGATTCTTTATATATCCTTCCTCTTTGTCCTGTCATGAGAAACATTAAACAAAAGTTGTCCACAAAGATTCATTCCATATATATATATATATATATATATATAATACAAAGAAGAAGATTTGATTAAATTACATTGACTTTACTATTGGAATCAATCAATCTGTCCACCACCAGGGACATCAATCTCTCTTGAGAAACTTCATAAGAGTCAGGACTTAGCTTCAAGTTGTTTCTCAAGAGAAGAACGTTACCTGTTACATCCCAAAATCAATAACTCAAATGGTCTATACATTAATTGAGACATTCAGAACATTAAGACAGCGAACGAATATACTTCATACCATAAACTCTGATGATCGAACCATACAATCAATGATTAGACAAAACATTTCATAACATTATTACCAAAACCAAGAAACCCTAACACCGATTCTTCTGTTAGTGTTACAATCCTAGAAAAGGAAAACTAAACAACCCATGATCCAAACCCTATTCAGTGGTGTTAATTTTAACCCTAAGGAAGAAGAACATACAGATGGCTAAGAGAGGGCAAGGTCCATTCTCGTTCTGGAGAATGATAGGCGTGCTTCGTCCGAGGAACTGAATCGATTTGGTCTTGTACGTGACCTCCTCCTCCTTAGTTTCGTTAACCACATCTTCTTGATGAATCGCTTCTTGAATCGTCTGCGTCGGAGAGTCTGAAGCGGTCGCCATTTGATGATCGAAGAATCCGAAGAAATTTTCTGATCCAGAGAGAGAGAGAGCGAGAAAGAGGGCGTGCGAGGAAGAGGATTTAATTTATATTTCGAGGAAGAACTTTTCTGGAAGATTGATACTAAACCGGGTTACATAACCAAATCATGTTCGGTATGGTTAAAATGCTATTGGTTATCAATTGAATGATGTTACAAACCGGAAGACGTTGTTTATTTAAGAACAGTTAAATTGGTTCGATTTCGTTTGGTTATCTAGTTTGTGAACATGACTATTGGTTAGACCATTTATTACGGTTTGGATTAACCAATTTGGGAAACGGTATTTTAACGCGTATCTCTCTTTTAAATTTAATAGTACTTTTATTCTTAACTCTTAAGTCTTTTTTTAGTTTTCATATTACAAAAGTTTGGTTGTATTTTTTAATATTACAAAACATCTGGCAGTGTAAAGAAAAAAAAAACAAACTGAAAATAGTTCTAACACATCAACAACCGGTCTAACAAAACTGGAAACTGAATAAAAATCCCTAACTACAATAGATCGAAACACAAAAAAAAAAAAATTGACAACCACCACGAACAGACCTATCAAAACCTTCCTCTGAAGGGTTGTCACGTTTTGCCCAAGCCAGATCACTAGGAAAACACCAACCAAAAAGTAGATCAACTTATATCAATAAAGATTCAAGAGAAACATAGAAAAGATAAACCTACTATATCTAGCTTGACAGAAACGTTCGCTGGAGAAAAAACCTGAAAAGAAATAAGAAAGCATAAAACGTTAAAGAAACCTCAGATTCAGATGGTTTCTCAGTTTTGGAGCAAACGCGTGGATTGGTTTAGACTGTACCCGGATACCCAGACACCACACCACTTCATCGAAACTACTCAACCGGAACCGCTCCACCGTCGTGGATCTGAAAGAGAGCTTTACACGCTTCGGATTTGATCCCACATATCTTTCTCGTGAATCTAGAGCCTCATTCTAACCCCCAAACCACCGTGCAAAGCCATCACTGCCTGAGAATTCAATTCTAGAAACCATCACCAAGAAGATTGTCAACATTTAAAAAATTAGGTGAAAAGTTAGAAACAATAACGCAAAGGAAAAGAGACCCTCTTATGTCCGAGTCAATCAAAATCGACCACCGGAAAAACAAAAGTTAGATCACGAGGAATCGTGTACAAAATTATTTTTTTAAAATTCTTAAATTTTTCAACATAACACTTATGATTCTTAGTTAATTTCCTTGTAGCACTTTTTTTTTTGCTAAGAATACTAATATCATATTAATGATGTTCAGATTTTACAAAGTAGAATCTAAGAAATACTCTACCTCGGCAAAAACAAATAAAAACAAGGTAGAGCAACTAAGGCAACATTACATAGAAAGATTAAGGGATCCAAAGAGACAAGAGGGTACGAAATTGCTTCCTATTCCTTCTTGCCAAGATCGTATTCTTTCTTCACATCTCTATAAATCATTTTCGAGATCACAGGAGGAAGAACCACACAACTGTTGTGATAATATGCGTTGTTCCTCTGTTTCAAGAGATGAAAGATAGTCGTCTTGTAACACTTTTGTTAACAAAAGAAAAGAATCCCACTAGAACAAATGTACAATCCATTAAAGCATGTAATAGTATCTCTTAAATATTAGTGACAAAGTAATTCGAAAAGATTATCATCCTTACAATTATTTTCATAAAAGAAGTACGACAAGATTAACAAAACCCAAAAAAAGAAGCATGCAATAACAAAAGCTAACATAATGTTCAAAAAAATAAAATAAACAAAAGCTAACATGACGCATTATTATAAAATATCATTTTTCATTTAAAATAAATAGTCTATAAATTTCAAACCATATTTTAGATGTTTAACTAACTAAAACATATTTATGTTGATAAGAAAATGTAACAAATTTGGTATTTTAAGAATGTTTATATATTTATTAATTTTAGACTACTTAATTCATTTGCTTACCTAATAAAGAATATTATAAAACCATAAACTTTTATATACGATAAAATAAAACTATTACTAATACTTCTCCAAACAATAAAATTACTCTCAATATTGTTTAATACTTACTAGTATTCACGGAAATAATAAAATATATTTGACTATAAATATGAATTACTGTTGGCTAAAACAATATAAATCTACATTTTTATAATAACTAATAACTATTTTCACACAACTAAACTACTCTAAATAACTTTTCTATTAAAATAACTTTTCAAGCTTACCGCTCAAATTCCTTAATGTTGATATAAATACATGCCATTTATTTAATATCCTTCTCATCTATAAAGCATGTCTACAAGAGTTTATGCTCTAAATTTTATTTTTTTCATTTTTATAATATTCATATGTAGATATGATTGACAGAGTATCATAAAGGTAAATTCTCACTATTAATCAGCAAATAAATTTTTATTTGATCATCTAAAAAAGTAAATAAATAATTGTAGTCATTTTTAATATTTTTAAAAATATATAATTTTAAAATATTTCACATTACTAGGAGAATATTTGGAAAAAAATAAGAGAAAATTGGTAGAAAGAGCCATATAATTCTCCGGTTTGCCACATTAGTATTTCAATCACATGTTTTAGGAAAATAGGATTTTCAAACCCTTTAAATACTATTATACCCTTCAATTATCAATTAACTAGAATTATAATATATAATTTAGATTTTCTCAATTAATATAAAATGTTAAATTAATAGAAAGTAAAAAAAAAAGACAAAATAGAGAAATCGGGTAAATCTCGATACCCTAACCCCCTTTTTACCTTTCTTCTCTGCCGAGGTGCCTTCCATGGCGATTTAGGGAGATTCATCAATCTTTCTCCTCTCCGACGATCTCTTCAACTCTCCTACTATCAACCTTCGTTTTCGTCATCTTCTTCTTTTATCACACCGAAGAAACATCAAAATCGAAGTCTTCTTCCTCGGTCAGTTCAAATCGGACGGTCAGTTCAAATCGGACGGTCAGTTCCAAATCAAGTTTTCTTCTATCAATTTCGTCAAAAACTCACGTTTCTTCACATTAGCTTTTCGATTACTTCAATTGAATTTCTTAACCTAGATTTTTTGATTATCGATTTTCACATGTTTCTTAAAGTACCTTAATTTACTTGTTGGTTTATAATCTTATACACCACGCTCTTCTCTTTGCATGTTACTTGTTGGTTTATTCTTGACATCCGCCGTATTTCATCTCATTGTTTGTAGATATGTCGGAGGAGGACTTACCAAAGAGGCTTTTTAAGGAGGGTGAGGAGCCCCAAGTGACTCAGATCAATAACAACTGCAGGATCGACTACATTATTAAGAAGTTCACTGAGTGGATGCCAAAGGAGCTGGCTGTTGTGAAGAAAGATCCGGTCTTTGCTCAGATTTTTAGGCTTCATAAGAATGGTCTCGGGTACTCCGCAAGAGTGGTACACAGCTTCTTGTGCAGGGAGCTGCTGACCTACAAGCTACACGAGCTTTGGTTTGTCTTTGCGAGGAGACCACTTCGGTTTTCACTTCAAGAGTTCCACGCAGTAACCGGGTTTGAGTGCAACACTAGTATCTCACTTAAGGAGTTCGAAGAATGGAAATTTGATGGTGGTTTCTGGAGCATGGTGTTGAGGAGGAAAGATGAGACAGTTACACTCTTCGATCCGTGGAATAAGGACAAGGAATCTGTTAAGAAGTGGAAGAATGCAGATCGTGATACGATCGATCTACCTGGCCTTCATTCTTTGTGTGGTTTTAGCGAGAGATGAGAAGCAAAATATCCCCTCAAATACATCAAGGTGGTCCTAGATCTTGAGAAGGTTCGAAGTATCCTTGGGGAGTTGCTGCTTATGACCTTCTCTGAGTCAATAGCCAAAACCGTTACAAGCTGAAGGAGAAGACTACTAGTTATGTCTTAGATGGATTCTCCCACGCCTTGCAGATTTGGGCAATGGAAGCTGTACCAAAATTGGAAAGCTTTGTGGTAAGAAACTTGACAAAGCTTTTGGATGGTCCTAGATGCATCAACCGGATGGGGCTGGAAAGGTCTCATATCAAGAGATCATTCGGTTGGAGGAGATTTTTACAGCCGAGGTAATTATCTCTAGCTTAATATGGCTCCATCCGGTTTGAAATTATTTTCTAGGATCTAACTTTGTTGCTCGTTCTTGTGTAGGATGAGATGTATCCATACATCTCATGGACAGGGAATATGGTTGTAGTCGAGAGTAGTGATTTCCGCAGAGATGATGTGGAGGATGATCGAATCAAGGGTCTGATGGAGTTGATAAGGACAAAGAATGACTTCAGTCAGCATGTTTGGGATTTCGAAGAAACTGTAGAGGAATCTCTAGATCAGCCTGATGAAGCAAATGTGAATGTTGAAGAGGAACTGAATGTTGGCCTAGCTGAGACAGCTGAGAGTGATGAAAGCTTTCAGACTCCAAGAGGATCAAAGAACTTAGGCGATACATCAAAGAAGGGTAAGAAAAGGCTTCCAGATCGTGGTATGGAAAAAAGGAAGCAGAAGGTTCTCAATGGTGGATCAAAGCAACCGCATTTTAATGAAGACATGAAGGCTTTTGTGGCACAGTTGTTTGAGCAGAATTTCTCTGCAATGGAGCAAAGGCTAGAGAAAAAGATGGATGAGAAATTAGAGCAAATGGAACATAGGCTTAAAGCTCCAACTAAGGATGCCCCCGTTGAATTTGAGCATGAAGAGCCGCCTTCTCCGAGCAACACAACGACGAGCAAGCAGCGATCGTTGAGGAGGTCCACGCGCGGGGTAAAAAACCACTAGTCTTCACCACTGTTTTAGATGTTATTTTCTCTTGTTTATTAGCTGGTTTGGTGTGTGTTTGTGTTAGAAATTCGCTAAGGTATCGGTTTGATTTAGTGTCTTGTTTCAAATCTATGTAATGGTTGTGAAATCTATGTAATGGTTGTGAAATTTATGTATTTTGTTGTGTGATATATTGGAACTATGTAATGGTTGTGTTATGGTTGTGTAATGGAACGGTTGTGAAGTTTTAAAAAAATTCGTTGCTATTTGTTTATGTGCTTGCTGTGTAATGATTGTGTTGTTATAGCAGGAAGCATCCCAGAGTCAAGTCGATCTTAACTTCACTCAAGAAGAGGCTAGCTTTCGTGGGATAAGTACGCAAGGCGTCGAAGGGCTTTCTCAGGCGTCTTATGTGCCGGACTTTGATCCAACTCAGACAAATAAGGCAGATGATTGGTGGACTCCAATGACTTCAGTCCGAGGTTCAAAATCTAAAGCTCGTAAAGACAAGACATCTATACCGCCACAAAGTGGAAGAAATGGTCTAGAGTACAAAACAAAAGACTTGAGCTTAGCGATGAAGATTTGCCGAAGATGGTTCTCCGAGTCGCCATCGTATTATTTCTCGAAGAATCATGGAAAGGATTCCGGAATGGTCTATGAATCCCACACCGTTACCGATTGGTCCTATATGCTTCAATATGACTGTAGCTGAAAGGATAGTATGCAAAGGAAAATGGCTTGGAAACGAGGTAAAGATTTCTTTGACTAATTAGTTGGATATATCTTCTTTAGACATATATTTTTTCTACTTCTTATATTTTCGTTGTAAATATTCAGGAAATGGATGCCTATATGTTTATATGGCGGTGAAGACAACTTTGAAGCGTTGGGCTCCAACCCGTGTTGCTTTCATGACCGCTCTGTTTCTGCCTCCAACTCGAAGCTGCATACAAGTCTTTTAATCCCGACAAAAGTCCTATAAATTGCCTGACTTCTTTCTATCATACGGAGAGAGAGCTTCCATCTCATGGGCGGACTGATGAAGTTTGGGCGCCGATGTTGATCGCCTCTACTGTCCTCTGTTTGTAAATGGTAATCATCCTATCCTCTCCTCTAGACGCCCTATTTTAGACTTCCTAATTTACAAGCTTAATATTGTCCAACGCAGTAATCACTGGATTGGTGTCTGCGTCAACATCATTGAAAAAAGTGTTAAGCCTTTGATTGCGGTGGGAATAAGTGTAGGCAATATGTTGAGATGTTTGCTGCTATGATTCCTAGGATAGTGAAGGCCGCTGCACCTCCCGGATCCAGGAAGCTACACTGTCACCATACTCCATCGTGGATGTGCCTATGCAAAACAGATTGAACAAGTCTTGTTGTGATTGCGGTGCATACGCACTCAAACACTTGGAATGCCATCTGCTTGGTCTCGACATCAGTTTAGTGAATGACGAAATCATTCAAAGTTGCAGACAGAAAATTGGCGTGGAATTATGGGAGGCTACACACGATCCCGTTTATGCTGAGGTTATGAAGACATATGTGCCTTCACCATGGGAGAAGTCTGAGGTCTTTGATCTGGAAGAAGACTAATTATGTGTCTAATTAGTGGTTTGGTTATTCTTTGAATTATGAGGCAAAACTCTAGCTTTTATGTTTTTTTAGGATACATGTGACAATTCTAACTTTGTTTTACTATGAATTATGTGACAGATATATGTAGGAACCGTGTGATAACTCAAAACCATTACCCCAAATATACCCTAAACATACACTGAACCATAACCCTAAATACCATAAACATAGTGTAAACCATAAATCGAAACAAACCCTAAACTTACTCTAAACCATAACCCAAACATAGTTTCAAGCCAAAACTCGAAACATACCCTAAAGTTACCCTAAAGATAGTATGCCAAAATAAAAAGTCCAAACATACCCTGATTTATTCACTAATCATGTAGAATGATCACTAATTTATTCACTAATTGTGTATATTGATAACTAATTTTGTAAATTGATCTACTCTCTTTGATCCATGTTTAAACACTTGTCTAGAGGATTTATAGATAAATTACAAAGGTTTATTAGTGTGATTTAGTAGAAAATTTTGTTTGTTTTTTTATGGTCTACCTTAGGTATAGTACATACTATGACTAGGAAGCGGTAGTTTTGTTTTTTTTGACCTATTCGCTTTTCTTCCTCATTCTTCCTCGACAGAGAAATACAGCGCGACAAATTTGGAGATCGACTCAATCATGTCTTCAGCCAATTCTTCATCCAATTCAACCGTTGGACTCGCAAAACAACGTGGAATTCCCAGAAGTTGCAATTGCGGTGAGGTTGTGTCTTGTTTCACTTCAAGAACAGTTAGAAATCCGGGGAGACTATTCCATTGTTGTCCGATGGGATCCGAGAAGGTTAGTAATATAGAAGATGCAATTGCGGTGAGGTGTGTCTCGTTTTTATGATCTAACTGTTTGTTTGATGTTTATGATGAAGGACAAAAGCCACTTGTTCAAATGGACTGATAAGTCAGTTGTTGAGGAGATTGAAGACTTCCGGGAACTGTTTGGCGTCCTCCTCGTTGAGAATTCTGAGTTTGAGATCAATGACAGCTTGTGAGACCATGCTCAAACGCCATGAGAGTCGAATTTATGAGATGGAAGATTCGATTGACGCTGCCGAGAAGACCATCAAATGCATAAGTGAATTAAGGATGATAAAAGCTTTGTTTCTGTCTTGTTTGGTGATGGTCTTCATGTACATTACCAATGCATGAAGGTCATGTGCTTCCTCAATTTGTTATGTTTTATTTTTCAAATAACTGTTACACTATGTTTCTTGTTCTTTCTTGGTGACAATGTTCTAGTAGGAACCAATAATGAATGGTGGAAATACCAAATTATCATTAACATAGTACGATTTGTCTCAAGAGTGTTGCAAATACGAAATTGTCAAATAGATTCTTAATCCAAAGCTAAGTAAACGAAATAACAGAGAAATAAGAAGAAACATAATAGCTAAATGGGTAAATCGCATGTTCCTCTCTTGTGGCCTTCAGTACCACAACGGCTACACTTGTGCTTTTTACCCTTGCCTGATCCTTGAGAAGATTTTATCTTGTCTTCTACTGTTTCATACCTTCTCTTGACTGGTCGACCAGCACTCTTTCTTGACTCTGGTGGTAAAACCTTTGCAACGTTAATCTCATCTGGGACTTTCCAGTCAGACTCTGGGACTGCGATTGGATTAATGGACTCGCGTAGGCAGCTCTCGAAGCGATGGTGTATACATCATCGCGAAAACTGTGTACTTCTCTACCTGTGTCAAAAATAATCGTCATTCAGTAGTGACTATATGATGATAAATCTGTGATGTGTTTAAACTTCTGTACCTCGTGAATAAATTGCAGGAATGGCGTGTCTGCAAGGTATTTTTCCTATATCGTACTTCCCACATGTGCATGTTCTACTTTCCAAATCAACATGACATTCATATTTGTCTCCTTTCACAAGCGATCTGAAGTTGTCAATCTTGTAAACCTGAAATCCTTTTGCCTTCACAATTCTCCTATCGATCTTTTTCTCCACCTTCACGGTCAAAGGATCAAGATGCTTCGAGCTTAACAGGTTACGCTCGTAGAACCATCGAGTCAAAAATTCCCTGATACTATCCAGCAAAGGAATGACCGGATATTCTCTAGGTATTCTCAGAAGTGAATTTATCGACTCTGCGGGGTTTGTGGTCCTAATGTCATACCTGGATCCAGGGAAGAGAGAACGAGTCCATTTTCGCACATCAGCCTCCTGAAGATATCTTCCGAGCTCAGGACTCATATCAAAAATTTCGGTGATACGCTCTTGAAATTCAGTGTACCTATATGCCTTTGAAGCCTGTTCGACCAAGGCTGCCAAACCCTTTTCCTTAAACGATTTAACCACATTGGTCAGCAAGTGGTGAATGCAAATTCCATGTGCTGATCGAGGGTAGACAGTCCCAATCGCTTTAGAGATCGATGAATTTCTATCAGAAATAAAAGCTAAGTCCTTGGAGTCAGGTACAACCACTTTCAACTGTCTAAAGAACCACCCCCATGAATCGTCATTCTCTGAATCAACAACCCCAAATGCAATAGGATACAAATTAGAGTTACCATCAACAGCAGTAGCAACAAGGAGAACTCCTTTGTATTTATTTTTCATAAAAGTTCCATCGACAACAATCACCCTACGCATTGCATTGTAGAATCCTCTAACTGATTGCCCAAACGACATAAATAGATAGAGGAATCTCCCCTCCTCAGTAGTTTCATACTGAGTATGCGTACCAGGATTAGCTTCTTTAATCATATGCAAATATTTTGGTATTTTTGCATAGCGTCATCTGGTATACCTCTAGCGGTGCAATTGCAAACTCACGAGCTTCCCATGCGTGCCAATAAGTGATCTCACAACTATGCTCCAACCTCATAAACTGAATGATCTCGTTTGCTTTTGGGCCATCATTGGCATCGTCAAATCGATGTTGTATCGGACTCCCAATTGTTCTTGCCGATCGCGGTCTTTCGAATTTGCTTTTCTTTGAAGGAGCACATGAATGTCTTCCCTCACACTTGTTGATCATGAAATATGTAGAGCCATCCGACATCCCAAGACGACACTCCAGTTGCACAAAGCATCCTTACATCGAATATACCACCATTTTCGTAGATTTCTTAACGGTGAAATCGAAATTATCTTTGCATCGCCCAAATTTCCAGTGTTGCCTTCAAAACCTTTTATTTCTGAAAATTTGATCCTTCTTCACAAAATCGCCTCTCCAAGATCGACCAACCTTTTCCCTATCCCCATTATTTTCACTCCTTAAACCAGCATCACCGCAAGCATCCGTAGCGACATGATCCTTCCTCCTATCACAAGACTCCGTTGAAGGTTTGACATAGTCTGCTGGATTTATTTCAGGATCTTCGTCATCCTCAACATTACTTGAATCACACGGCTCCTTATTCAAATCGATATTGACTCGTTCCTTTTGATTTACACCACTACTAGAGAACGTGACACACAAGGTTGTAGATGAACCCTTCTTCGCATAGCCCACAAAGTTAGATACTTGTCGATCATTGCTGATAATAATGGGAGGATTCCCTCTTTGATTCACCATCTCATAGCTGAACTCGACATTAACGGAATCAGGTTCCATGCCATAATCCTCACACACCATGATCTTGAGGTGCTCCAACAGAGTAGTAGTTTCTAATGGAATCATTCGACCGCTTTTCTTTGTCCACCATGAAACTCCATTCGTCAGTGGAACTACACATCCATTCACCGGATTTAACATACATTAGAACCATTTTGTATTGATAGATAGAAAGAAAAGAGAGAAGAGAATTGGATGATGAAGAAGAAGAGAAGATATGTCGATGAAGAGATCGTGGAGGTGGAGAAAATCGTGGAGAAAATATTCTCCAATAGATTTAGGAAACATCTATAACCGAATATGGAAGTTTCCATATTTTTCGGATTTGCCTAGAATACGTAACCTACCTTACTCATATACAGTAGTATAGGTGGAAGTTAGGTTATTCTGGCGTCACATAAGATAAAAGGTATATGAGCTTAATTTCACAAAATGTACGTTTGGTACATCATAGAGTAGATGCCTATATGTCGTTATATAACCTCAGGTATAGTGAAGACATATTACTAGATTGTAACGTTACATAATCTATCTGCGATATATATGACAAGGATGCCTATATAACGTTATATACCCTGGATATATCGATGTATGAAATCTGTTTTTCGATTCATAGATAAAATAGATCACTAGAATGTGTATTCTAACCTAGGTTAGAAAATAAAATAAAATATGATTCCAAATTTTTTTTAAAAAAATTTATATATATAAATTGTTATACTTATGTTTCCAATAGTTTTCATATTTTTGTATATTTTTTAATTCAAGTTTACTATTTTTCTCATTAACAAAGGGTAAAAGATGTCTAAAATTGCCAAAAGTATGAAAAGTCTTAAAGTGACAAAGAAAAATTTAAAGTGTCTCTTTTTTCCAATTCTCTCAAAAAATAATTGTCTGCAAGAAATAAGTCATCATCATGTTAGAAAAAAATAATTAGTAGGAGATTTTTTAATATAATATTACAGTGAAATTGAATTAAAGAAAGATATAACCAATATTTATCAAAAACTTATGAATGATGACACAACTAAATTTTTCTATATAGTTTGCAACAAATTAAAGTTATTAAAACGGAAACTTAAGTTAAAAAATACAAAACTTACATAGATAACACAATTTGAATTGTTGTAGATGGAAGGTCAGTCTAATTTTCAATTTAGATTTAGTTACAATATTAAGTGGACGCTTACACTTTCATATGTAATCACTTTAAATTTATTTTTGGGTACACAAAATGAAACTGAACCAAATTGAATGAAACTGAATTTTAGTTTAAAGTTCACAAATCAAATGTGGCCTAAGTGGAAAAGCTTTATTTGATGACCTGAGCCCGTTGGTAGGAACTAGGAATGCTTATTATGCCTTTGAAGTTTTTGTAAGGCCTCCAAAGCCTTTGTATGCGCTTAAAGACGTTGGCGACAACAGTTCACCTCCACTAGTGTCATTTTTATTTCACGAATTCTGTGTGTTTTAAATGTTAACTAATTCTCTTAGAACCCAATTTCATTTCTTATGCCATCAAGCATGCAGATGATCAAATATATAACTTTATTCTGATCTTCACTAGTAGAAAGCCCAAACTAAGACAAGCCCTCCCAGTTTTACAGAATATATAAGGTGTCTTGGAAAAAATTTATATTCATATCAACAAAGTCATTACGTGGTTCTATTTTCTTTCACAAGACCTTCAACAATTTTTTTTTTTAATAAAAAGTTAAATATTTATATCATTTTAATTTAATGATAAAAAATACAAAAAAAAAACTTATAGTAGAATTCAGAAAATAAGTTAAACAACAGAACGAAAAAACCATGACCCAGAACAATAGCTGAAACAAAACCTATCAATCTACTAGGCAATAAGACAGGCTCGGATCAAAGAAACCGGAAATGGGTGAGGTCGAGAGTCAGGCACCACGAGCCACCGAGAGGCACAACTGACACAGATAGGAACCCACTGGTACACTAGAGACACTGCGATTGAGCAGTGAAAATGAAGATCTGACCTGACACACAAGCTGCCACACGAGGCGACACACTCACGGGCCGTTGCATCCACGTGTGATGCCACCAGGGGAGACTAAAATTGGGAAGCCGACACCGTCACACCCACACACTCCCACCTGAGATCGCTAGTGAAAGGAGGACAAGCTTGAGATCCGCGAAAATAAAAAACCCAACCCAACACTGACCCCTCCCTCCCTCCCGGACAACACCACCACGACCGGAGGAGCACACTCAGGACAGATCGGCTTCTCACAACTGCTGAAAATGACTCATACATATGCGCGTCCAATGCCATAAGACCTTCCCAAAATAGGCCTGGGCACAAAAACCGGACCCGAACCGTAGCCGAACCAAAAAACAGGGTTTCAGGTGTATTCGGTTCTTCGAAAATACCTGTTTGGGTTTTGTATTACAATATGTTTGGGTTACGGTTCGGTTCGGTGAATAACCGATACTCATTTGAGTATCCGATTGAACCGAAGCAATAAGTAAACCTTCACGCCCGACCGTAAAGCATTAAGCTTTAATTCTTTGATTCTTTCAATCCACCTCTTCTTCTTCATGGAGACGGCGACTCCTCTCGAGAACATCGATCATCTCTTATAGAATCGAAACCGAATCACATAAACCCTACATATGATTCTCTATAAATGGAGAGTCTTCATCGATGCAGCTCCTTCACAATTCACATCAACACAAGAACTCAGTCTAAGGTTTACAATCCGAAACCCTAAGTTCTTATTTCTTTTTTTCGATTGATTCTTAATACGGTCGTATTTGATCTCTAGTTTGATCAATCTTTCATTATTGTTATTCAATCACGGTTCTTTGTTGTTGACTGATTCTCTTGTTTTTATTTTGTACATGAATTCATCAACAACTCCGAATGGAAAAGACAATGCCCATCAAAGAGAGCAGGAGATAGATGGAACACAACAAGAGTTTTCAACTCCTGATAGTAGAGGAAAAAGAAAAAAAGTCCCCGGCTCAAGCGGAGCTACGTCTCAACCAGAGAAGGCAACTAAGACGATTAACGTACGGTCAAGTGTTTGGGAACACTACACATGGACGACAGACAATCGAGACAAATGTGTCTGTCACTATTGCAAGAAGACTTTCGCTTGTCCAACCAAATCAGGGACGTCCAACCTGCAGAAACATCTTACCACCTGCAAACATTACAAAGCTTGGGAAGAGGGAATGGTTCGTACTCAGCCTGTCATCAATGAAGATGGTTATCTGAAGGACGCCAAGGTTTCAGAAGCTGTGGTCTGGGAAGCTACAAACAAGATGCTTGTCCTTGGTGAGCTGCCACTTTCCTTTGTTGAAAGCTTAGCATGGAAGTGGTTCTGCAACAAAGTGAATCTGCCCAAGCCACAGTCGAGGAGGACCGCAACAAGACACATTGTTGAGATGTATGTGAAGAAGAAAGCTGCATTGAAGGAATGGTTCAAAGTTAACAAACAGAGAGTGTCTCTTACAACTGACATATGGTCGCTCAAGCTACAGGTAATGGTCCTACACTGCTAGTTTTCCTTAGCTTAGTATTTGTTTGTGTCTGAGTTTTTATATAAGATTCACGACTAACTTGTTTTTGTTTGGTTTCATATAGGTGCTAGTTATATGGTGATCACAGCTCATTTCATCGATGTATCTTGGAAACTGAAGAAGCTGATCCTCGGCTTTAAGTATATCACTGATCACAAAGGTCAGACCATTTCAACAGTTCTACTTGAGTGTTTAGCTGATTGGGGTATAGAGAAGATTTTCTGTATCACTGTTGACAACACAACTGCAAATACATCGACTCTTAGGAAGTTTAAGAGTAGTTTTGGTTTGCTTGGTAATGATGCAATGGTGCTCTATGGGGATTTTATGCATTTGCATGTTCTGCACACATCATAAACTTGATAGTGAAAGATGGTTTGGCTGCTGTGGATGTTAATGTTTCTGCTATTCGTAATGTTATTTGCAATGTAAGATCAAACACTACTAGGCTAAGATCGTTTGAACTGAGGGTTGATTCAGGGAAGCTAACAAGAGGCAGTTTGCCTTTAGATTGTAAGACTCGATGGAACTCTACCTACTTGATGTTGTCAAAGGCTCTTGAGTTCAGGATTGCATTCAACATGATGGAGGCAGAGGACAGGATATACAATGATTACTTCTTGGAGTTTGAGAATGGAATCAAACGCACTGGACCTCTTGAGATTGTAGACTGGAAGGCGATTGAGAGGTTAGTCCGGTTCCTCGTTATCTTCTACATATCCACATTGGTAGTATCAGTATCCACTTCTCTGAACTCTTTTAAGTGTTACAGTGAGATAGTAACAATAGAGAAGAACCTGTTAGGATTGACTAATAGTTTAGACATGGAGTTGAAGGCTAAGGATGAATAGATGGTTAAGAAATTCGATAAGTATTGGGATGGTATGAAGAACATCAACAAGATGTTGATAGTAGCAACAGTGTTTGATCCTAGGAAGAAGATGCAGTTTGCTAAGATGTGTTTCGAGAAACTCTACGGGAAAGATACCACATATGCTAAAGAAATGTCTCAGTCTGTCATGGTTGTCCCTCGTGATTTGTTCAAAGAGTACAGTGCTCGGTTTGGTCCTGGTTTAGGCGTTGAAGCATCTCAGCCGACACAAGCTGCATCAATTGGTAGCCAGGAGCAGTCAACAGATGAAAGGATCGATTTGATTGATGATTTTGGGTATGAGAGGATGGATTGCGTGTATGAGGAGTTGGTTGAGCTGATAGAAATTTGAGAAGCACAAGATGAGTTGGAAACTTATCTGAAAGAGAGTGTTGTCAATCCGAGAACCATGCTTGGAGTGGAGTTTGATGTTCTGTCCTGGTGGAAGGTACATTACTCCAAGTTTCCTATTCTTGCAGAGATTGCTCGGGATGTCCTTGCCATCCAAGTCTCTTCTGTTGCTTCTGAAAGTGCATTTAACACTAGTGGCCGAATCACTAACCCTCATAGGAGTTGCCTAACTCACTATATGATTGAAGTTCTAATGTGTTCTAAGCAATGGATGAAGGCAGATATGTGTGGCAGTGAAGGCAGAATGGTGACAATGGAACAGATTCTCAGTGAATTTGAGTATGAAGACGAGCTCAAGAGAGGTATATCACTTCTAACTTATCAGTTATCACTTATAACTTTTATATCATATTTTCTTGACAATACTTTTTTTTATAACTTGTTTCAGAGTTTGATTCTCAAGCAACACGAGAGGAATGAGTCAAGGAGAAGTGGAGGATGCGCTTTGGAGAAGTTGAGGATGTGCTTGGTTGGTTTCTTTGCAGTATTTTGATGTTCTCGTTTTTTTAGTTTGTTCTCTTGTTGTTGTTTGTTGTTGGTTCTGTGTTGTTTTGAAAACTTGCATTGCGGCTAAGAAAAGATCGGTGTATGTTTTGTTCATTTTTCAAATATGGAATGAAATTTTCAGTTTAATTATGCCCTTATGTGTTTTTGCCATTATTATTGTTATTTCCAAACCCTTTGACTCCTTCAGACTCGAGTTATACAATTCAAACTTCAATTTTCAAAGTTTGAAACCGATGAAGTCTTTATATGTACTCTTTGAAAGAGTCTTTCTCTATTCACAACAAGAGCGGAAGATGATGCGCAGGTCAGCTATTTGGGAGCACTACACAAGAACAGAAGACAACCAAAACAAATGTATATGTCACTATTGCAATAACACTTTTGCTTGTCTGCCTAATCTTGGCACATCCAATCTCCATAAACATCTTCAAAGCTGCAAACAGCTCAAAGTATATGTCTATGTGAAGAGTATGAAATGGTGACATGCTTGATATTCATGTTTTCGTTTATAACTTACTTGTTTATAACTTATTTCAGATCATGATATCCAACCAAGACAAGAAGAATGAACTGAAGTGATTTAAACTATGAGAGCAATGGAGAAATGGGACTCTGGTTAAGTATTATGTTCAAGTATTCGTTTTAAGTAGGGGTGTTCAATCCGGATATCGGTTCGGTTTCAGTTCGATTTTTTCGGTTTTTCGGTATTTCGGTTACTAAAATATAACTACCATTTTAAATCCATATTTACTGCGGTTCGGTTCGGTTTATATACTGTCGGTTTTCGGTTTTATACCAAAAACCTAACTATTTAGTTTGAGATCATATTATATGAATTTTAAAGTCATGTTATCAATGCAGTCATTTATTAAATTCAAATAAATGAACAAAAAAGTAAAAAACGCTTCTACCATCATATAAAATAATCAAATTTAGAATTAGAATCAAAGCTCAATAATTTGAAAGTAAAAATAAGAAACAAAACAGAAGCACGAAAGAAAAGTTTTTCCACTCTTCCATATTTATTGTTCATCAAATTCATGCTTCTTCGATTGAACACGAAAATTTGTTCGTTTATTGATAAGAAAAAAATTGTGAAAATTTTTCACTAATTATTATACATCAAATTATAACTTTCACTTCAATCTAGTCAATGCTAAAATTATGCAAACAAACTAAAAAAGGAAGACTAAGAAAATAAGAAGCCACAATCGCGATGTATTGTTATTTAATTATAGTTCAAGTGTTTTACAAATTAGAGTTTTTTTATTACTATAAAAATATGGTAATTGTTATTAACAAAAATTAACTTATATAACAAACATATTTTTATGTGTCATTATAAAATAGATACATATTTACATGTTTCTACTTTTGATCGGTTTTGTTCGGTTTATTCGGTTTAATCGGTTATAAACCAAACCATATCCAAATCCTACGGTTTTTATAAAATCACATCCATTCGGTTTATATGGTATATACCAAAACCAAACCATATTGTCTATTTCGGTTCGGTTCGGTACGGTTCGGTTTTACCGTATTGAACAGCCCTAGTTTTAAGTACTTTTTTTGTTATTTTGGTTACAATTTGGAACCGAACGGTTACTTCGGGTAAATGTAACCACAATAAGTTCAAGTACAATGAGTATTTGGTTACTTTACGGTTCTTCAAACTCGGAACCGAACCCACCCGAACCCGGGTGGATCCGACTCGAACCCGAACCGGAACTTATATATACCCGAATGAGTATCTGTATTGGAAACCCGAAAGAACCGAAACCCGAAATATCCGACCCAAACCCGATTGGTACCCAAACGCCCATGCCTATCCCAAAGAGAACTTCATTTTAGCAGAAGAAACAGAGCCGCAAAGTGTTGACGCCGTCCTCTAGTGCTGCAACACCCTGCAGCCAGGCCTAGAAGCATGAAGAACTCCAAATCTAGTCCGGAGAAAAAGATTAGACGCAACTTCAGCTTGCCGAAAAAAGTCGAGGACCGACTGAGAGGGAGAGACAAACAAAGAAAGTAGAAGATGAACAGTCCAGCAGTCGCCTGAATGGCACACGGCGACCTTCAAAAATGGAAAGAGACAATGGCTTAATCGAGGAAAGAAGAGAGACTAGAGAGAATTTAATTACAGAGAGGGAGAAAGTTTGAATTCATTTTTTATAAAATGTAAATAATTCATTATGTGAATAACGAGCATGAGATAAAAGATCTAATATGCTTAAGAAAGCATTGGTTTGTAGAAATCCCAAAAAAAAAGATTTCTAGAAACAAAAGATAGAACTAATATAGGATCTAACACAAAGGTTGGACCTATACTAATGCTAAAATATGAAGATGAACACTCGTCCATTAAATTGTTGGGACAAGACGCGATCGAAGAATGTCATTTGCGGGGGCCTGCAAAAACAAATCAAATTCAAAGCATGGTTAACCGGAGATCCTGAAGGAAGTCTTGACACAAGAATAGGCGAAGGAGAGTAGACCAGGCTCTGCCCCAACTGCTGGTCAAAACCAATTCCAATCGAACCCACTGGACCCTTTAGAGCAATATCCTTGATCCAAACCCGAAGAAAAAGATGGAGAAAAATAAAGGCGGCATAGATGAATGGTCTTCCCTCATGGTCTGTAGCTGAATTCAGGAGAGGAGAGCATGGCCGATGAAAATGTGGAGACCCAAAATTTTGAAGAGCTAACTCCAAAAAATCTAGACTTCTCCAAACAGATTCACATCGATTGAAACACCCACCTGTAGTCCATAAGGCATAACCTCAGAACCCGAGAGACTCGAAAAGGATGTTTGAATCTGCACTAATCGAGGACTCACGGTCTGTAGCTGAATTCAGGAGAGGAGAGCATGGCCGATGAAAATGTGGAGACCCAAAACTTTGAAGAGCTAACTCCAAAAAAATCTAGACTTCTCCAAACAGTTTCACATCGATTCAAACACCCACCTGTAGTCCATAAGGCATAACATCAGAATCCGAGAGACTCGAAAAGGATGTTTGAATCTGCACTAATCGAGGACTCGCTTAGCTTAGATGAGGGATGATTTGAGGAGAAAGAGCTTCGGCGGTGGCCTCAATACTGTTGTCTGTTTCAGCAGAGGAAAACAGAAAAGGACCCTCTAACTTCAGAAGAGAGGAGAAAACAAAAGCATGCCTCGTTGAAAGCAACATAGAGAGAAAGAGGGGCAGTGACGCTCTCCGCCTCTGTTCAAGTTTGCAAACCTTAGATATGACCATATCTAAAGAAACACCGCACCGTAGAAAGCCTAATCCTGAAGCACTCAGTGTTTCCCTCATCCACCAATCTCACCACCACTCCAGCTATGCAACAAAATCCCGCTACAAAGGTTTAGATCTGTCGGATAGAGAAACCAGAGATAAGAAGAGCATATTAATCGAGGGATAAATGCATATGCATGAGTTAGAGACAAATATAGGGGTGGTGACCGGCGCCGGCCACGGGAACGTGACAATAAAAGATTTTCTCAAGAGAGAGAAATAAAAAAAAATTGTTTTCGGTAACTTTTTTATATTGACTAAAATCCAGGAAAACCATTTGGGATATTTTGGAAAGGCATAATATCACTATGACAGATAATCAAACCTGCGACCGAGATCGTATGTGTGAAAGGTGACCATTAGAATACAAATCCTTCTCACATTTTTTTGTTGTGCCTCGGACCTTCAATAATTTATTTGGTGCTTATACCAAATATGTGATTCTCTATAAATTCTAATTGATAAAACTAAATATAATAAAATTTGCATTGACAAGTACATGCTATTTAGAGCTATGAACACATTTTTGCGGTTTTTGCATTATATACTAGTTATAGTCACGTTTATTGGCGGAAACATAATCTTTACTCTGGACTGAGGCATGGACAATAACTACCCAGGTAGTATCTCATTTGAGGGCAACTGAGGAAATGAGCTTACCTTCCATACCAGGACGGTGGTGTTTTACGGATGAGTCATGGAAAGAGCATGAGATTTTCTGGGGAATGGGTGGTATAGTACGTTAGAGGGCTTTGATGGACTAATGGGGGCAAGGAATACTAGAACGGCTGTTTCACCCCTTCATGTGGAAATAGAAGCGCTCATATGGTCGATGAAATCTATGAGGAATTTGCGACAGTTTCATGTTACATTTGCAACAGATTGTTCTCAATTGGTGATGACAGTTTTGGAACCAGAAGAATGACCTACCTTTGCAAGTTATTTGGAAGATATAAAAGTCCTCAAAGGAAGTTTCAACCGCTCAGAGATCATTCATATACCAAGAACACAGAGGACGGATAGTCTTGCACGCAATTCTAGGAATCAATCGTCATTTGTCGTTCATATGGATGCAGAATTACCAGTTTCGTGTGCATAATTTATATGAGTCTGTTTATGTTAGACACAAAAAAAGTCACATTTATTGTGGTGAAATAGTAACGCAAAGCTAAAGATAAAAGTTAATTTATTATGTCTCAACAGCTTCCTGTTTTCCTATAAATACATGAGCAATTTCTTCTGTAAACTGATTGGGTCAGCTGTTGATAATATCATATTTAACACTTAAACCACCTCTCTCGTTGACAAAAAAAAAAAAAAAAAAACCACCTCTCTCAATTGGAACTGAACTAATCATATTGAATCCTCCTTCTCAATGTCACCAGACAGCCACCTACTTGGTCTAAAAAATTATGTTTTGCACCAATGCTTTCTTTAATTGTAAAATAAGATATTTAGAAGAAGAAAAACCTCATTAATCTATATCTGGCATTGTGGTCCATGGCCACATTGTGGTCCATGGCCACATTGTTCTAACCTCTCTCTCACGAGGTTCAAAATCAAGCCTTGTGCCACTAAACTATTCAACTTCGTGAATATAAAAAACTTTTATTGTATAGAACAAAAACATCTCTTAAAAGAACAACAACAAGTTGTCTCAGTTAAGAATTTAAATGTGGCATATATATATATATTCCCATAAGAACACAAAGCTAGGAAAGATTTAAATCATTTTGGTTCAAACTTGTAAGTAAGCAAACGCATTATTATAGAAATTGGACTGATCTGCAGTAGTTTGTAAGACTATCACAAATGTATTCTTCTCTATTTTTCCTATAATATTTTTTATTTTTCTCTAAAAGAATATTCTATCTATAATTTAATACTAATATATTATATTTATAAAATTGCAAACTTACTCTTTCATTTTATTGTTTTCAAGAGTCTCATAAATAATGTTACTGTTTATTTACCCCTTATTTTGGATCAGAATTTAAAACTATATAAAAGAATATGGAGATTTTAAGAAGAAGTTGTAATAAAAACAAATTATTTGTTACATGGATAATATAAAGGTTTTCTAATGATCATTTTAAAAATAAAAAATATATATTTTAAAATAGAAGAGTAATTAAATTATTTAAAAATAAAGAAACATAAATTATAATCTCTATTTTGAAATAAAAAATAAAAATCTGTTGAAAAGATTTTTTTAATAAAATTTTAAGTCAAAATGTTTATATTATAGATGAGACTTTTTCTCTTTTTAATGTGCAGCTCATCAAGTTATGAAGGAAAACGAGATATATCAGCGTAAGTTTATTTTTATGAAATCTTCCACATATTTCATTCTCCTGTATTTAGACTAAATATATTAACAATACATCAAATAGTTCATCTATATTACTACTTACGAAGTGATTTTTTGCATTCGAATTTTCACATTAAATTTAAAGTGGTTAAAGTCTATGATATCTTTAATGAATTGTTATATATAATTTATTATATAATTAAAAATAAATTTTATAATAATAATAGTAAATTTATATATTGTATTAGATAATTGATCAAACGTGGAAGTCCCTTTTGTTCTAGTAGTTTGACCAACGGTTCATTAATGCTTCTACATAAGGAGGTCTGGGTTTCGATTCCCGGTGAAGGCGGAATTATGTAAATTGATGGAGAAACGACTTACAAAAAATCTGCAGCATGGCGCAAAGAGTATCGTAAAGCATGGATCCGATAGGACGGCTCAGATGATGCAGTCAGACGTGAATCCTCATAAGGCATGTATAATTGTGGGTTGTAGAATCATTTACAATATTTCTCATAGTTTGTAATAGTATAATATGTCCAGCGTTAACAAATATAATTGATTAAAATTAGTATGATAAAATTTTCAAAAAAAAATATTTTTTTAAATAAGATTAATTCTTATATATATTGTTGTTATCTGAAAATAAAAATTTCTATTAATTAAGATATAAAACTATTTATAGTTAAATATTAATCAAGCAAAAAGATTTGTATAAAGAGATTTTTAAAAATATTTATAATATGTGAGTGTTATTAAAATTTCAAAAAAATAATAATCATAAATATTTTGATGAAAAATAATTTAATTTTTGATTTAAACTTATGATGCTGATTTTTGAATTGATAAAACATAAATTTATGTGTATTTTAAGACCACAAATGATTTTTTGAATACAATTTTTTATTAAATAATAGAGTTAATAAATTTAATTTTTTTGTAAAGAGTTAATAAATTTACTTATACTAATATTTTATATTTGTAGTGTTTTCTTTTTTCTTTTTTTTTAGGTTCAATTTTTTTTTTTTTTGTAGTATTTTCAAAAGTTAAGTTTTCTTAGAAAAGAGATAAATTTGATAATAATTATCATCTATAGGTATATGATATCATTAAATACTTAATATTTAAATATGGGGAAATTTTAATTTTCTGGCTTTGTTTGATCAAACTTTTGATTTCTGCCGTCGAGAGCATTTTCATAAATAACACATTCATTAATATGTGAAAGACTATACTGTCCTTGCCTTACCTTCATCTCTCCTCTCTCTCTCTCGATCGATCTATCTTCTCTTCTCTCCCCCCCCCAACGCCGTGTATGTAGATCTGATGGTGTTAAATTTTGATCATATTGTAGTTTCCTCAGAATCTTCATGGCAAAAGAAGCCAAGGATTTGTTCCTCAACGAGATTCACTCTCTCCAGCACTTGTTTGTTGCCTGACCCGTGGGATGCTCAAGGAAGGCACCACCGTTCAGATCCATGTGCCTAAGCTCCCTCTCTCCGACTCTGGTCCTCCTCCTCACAATCTCTTCATCAAGCTCGTCTCTTTCCTCTTCCATTAGTAAAAGCAGATCAGCATTTCGTCGAACACTTGGTGTGCCCTAGAGATATCCCTTCGGATCAAGACTTGGATGCTCTCATCTCCGTCTATGCGTCTTCTTCTCGTCAAAGCTCAAGACTTGAACTCGCAAGAACCATCTCGTCACAAGCTGGTAACCTCGTCACGAGCTTGTCCTCTTATCGAACTGTGTGTCTTCTGGTGCGGATGCTGCCATGACTGGAGCGAAAGAGGTTTGGTAGCTGAAGAAGTGAAAGTTGAGTGCTTTGTTGTTAACTTAGGGAGCCTGTACCTCCCCCAACTTGGATCCAAACTCCGAGAGGGAAAGAGACAACGAGCGAGAGAAAGAGATAGCCTAGATTGAGACTTCTGAGAAAAAGACCATTCATTACCTTAATGGCGGTTGTGAACTTGAGCATTGAAGAACAGGTCCATTACTGAATCTTGGTTTAACCATTCAAATTGTCGTGAGTGGGGTGGTGTTGTTTGTGATGTTCCGGGTAGAGTTATAAAGCTGGTTCTGTCCGAAAAGTCTTGTTTCTTCGCTCAAGATCTCAAGATAAGCTAATGAATGAAATCTACCAAGAAAATATGAAGAACAACCTTTTGCAGGAAGCTCTGAAAGAAAGCTTACACTCATGGCTTTTACAAAAGATAGCAGAAGGTGGAAAAGGTCCGAACGTGTTGGACGAAGGTGGCCAGGGTATATTACACTTTGCTGCTGCTCTTGGTTACAACTGGGCACTAGAACCGACGATAGTCGCTGGTGTAAGCGTTGATTTTCGCGATGTAAATGGCTGGACTGCACTTCATTGGGCAGCTTTCTTTGGCAGGTAAGTCACAGAAAGAGTTCACTAGTTTCATCTTATCTGTTTTGTTTGATTATTGGTATCTGAAACAAACTGTATTTGCATGTTCAGGGAGCTGATAATTGGTTCTCTCATAGCTCTCGATGCTTCTCCTGGAACTTTGACTGACCCGAATCCAAATTTCCCATCAGGAAGCACACCTTCTGATCTAGCCTACGCTAATGGCTACAAAGGAATCGCTAGTTATCTCTCAGAATATGCCTTGAGAGCACATGTTTATTTGCTCAGTCTAAATGAGAAAAACGCAGAAACGTCTCTAGCAGCGGTTGAGACAGCTCCTATCCCGTCTAGCTCGGCATTAACAGACTCTCTCACAGCTGTACGTAACGCGAGCCAAGCAACGGCTCGGATTCATCAGGTTTTCAGGGCTCAGTCTTTCCAAAAGAAGCAGATGAAAGAGTTTGGAGATAGAAAGCTTGGAATGTCGGAAGAGTGTGCTCTTTCGATGCTTGCTCCAAAAACACACAAACAGGGAAGGGTGCATAGTGATGATTCCGTGCAAGCTGCTGCCATCCGGATTCAGAACAAGTTCCGTGGTTACAAGGGAAGAAAGGATTATCTGATTACTCGTCAAAGAATCATCAAGATACAGGTACATAAAACCAAACCAATGATCTTGATTCGTTTAAATTGTGATAATGAAATGCTCAACGGTTTTAAACTGGCAACGTGCAGGCTCTTGTGAGAGGTTATCAGGTTAGGAAAAACTACAGGAAGATAATATGGTCAGTGGGGATACTAGAGAAGGTGATATTGCGTTGGAGACGGAAAGGAGCTGGTTTGCATGGGTTTAAGTCAGACGCACTTGTTACTAAAATGCAAGATGGAACAGAGAAAGAAGAAGATGATGATTTCTTCAAACAAGGTAGAAAGCAAACAGAGGAAAGGCTTGAAAAGGCCCTTGCAAGAGTTAAGTCAATGGTTCAGTATGCTGAAGCTAGAGATCAATACCGTAGATTACTAAATGTGGTCAACGACATCCAGGAAAGCAAGGTAATGATAGTAAATAAACTGATCTCATCATTGATATTTTTGGTTTTGAGCTTAATCTGGTTTAGGTTGAAAAGGCTCTTGCAAATTCAGAAGAAGCAACTTGTTTTGATGATGATCTGATAGATATTGAGGCATTGTTGGGAGATGATGACACTTTGATGATGCCTATGTCCTCAACTTGGAACATTTGAAACCACTCTCAAGCCTACTATGTGAGATATTGTCATAGTTATGGACTCATTAGACTTGTAAATTCTTATGTAATCAAACTCTTTATCGTGTTCTGTAACTGCATTCATTACTACTCTAATTTATATATTTGACATATGAATATAAATCAACTTATACCCAAAGTATATTGATTTATATATAAATTAGAGTTGCATTTATGTTCTGTAACTGCATTCATCTAATCTAATTTATATATTTGACGGTATGAACATAAATCAACTTACTCAAATTATAATTTCGTTGTGGCTGATCTGCTCATTTATAATTTACAGTATAAACTCAACAAATATGATAAGTATAAATAATGTATAAGGGGTATGTATATAATTTATAAGGTTTATATAGGTATATACAGGTTTAGAAATCAATTGGAGTCTTTAAATCAACTATAAGAGTCAAACTAGGGTTATTTTCATTATTTTCAATTACTCACTTTAGGTAGTTTTGAAAATAAGCATCAATCAGTGATAAAGATGAATTATATATAAGGGTTTATAAATATTTTATAAAATCATATAAATTATTTATTAGAGTTTATCAAGACATTTATATGATTTTATAAAACAATTTATATATCATATATAATGATTTATAAAACCATTTATTAGGTTCATAAATCTATTTATAATTGGTTATCAAAACAGTTTATAAAGATTTTTAAATATATTATTTAAATATAATTCATTTATAAGAGTTTATAAAATTAGTCTATAAGACTTTATAAGAATTATAAATAATTTATAAATGTTTATAAATCATTTAGGAAGATTTAGAAATCATTTATAAACCTTTATTAATAGTTTATATATATATATATATATTCCTATAAATGTTTTCTAAACCCTTATAAAATCACTTATAAGAATATACCAAATATTTATAAGATCATTTATAAATATTTGTAAAATTTATTAAGGTAATTCATTTATAAAGTATTAAAAATCATTTATATGAATATATAGAAACTATTTATAAGGGTTTATAAGTCATTTATAAGAATAATTAAAATTATTTATAAGGGTTTATAAAATCATTCTTTTACAGCCACCAAAAAGCCACCATGTGATCCTAGTGCATCGTCGTATTGGAACAAACCGAAAAAAGAAAAACAGTTCAAGATAATAGGAGAAATCTCAGCTTCGAAACTCTGGAAATGTGATTATATTGCTGCAGCTTGGGCTCTAGCTGATCTATATTATCTTGCATGTTAGAAACCTCTTATAAGGGTTTTAAAACCATTTATAAGAAATTATAAATCATTTATAAGAAATTATAAATCATTTATAAGGTTTTATAAATATATATTTATAAAAGTTTATGAATCTGTATATAAGGGTTTATAAAAAATATTATAAGAGTTTAATATTTTTCATAGCACAATTTATAAGAGTTAATAAATCTTTTTCAAGAGTTTATAAATCTTTTATAAGAGTTTATAAATCTTTACAAAACTTTAGAAGAAATATTCATAAAGCTATTATAAGTGTCTATAATTCTATTATTAATGTTTGTAAATTATTTATAAGAAATAAAAGATTATTTATAATGGTTTATAAAAAAATTAATATGACTTTATAAGACTTTATAAAATCAGTCTATAAGGCTTTCTAAATAAATTATTAAAGTATAATTCATTTATAAGAGTTTATAAAATCAGTCTATAAGGCTTTATAAGGATTATAAATAATTTATAAATGTTTATAAATCATTTTAAAGATTTAGAAATCATATAAACCTTTATCAATAGTTTATATATATTCCTGTAAATGATTTATAAACCTTTATAAAATCACTTATAAGAATATACCAAATATTTATAAGGTTTTATATAATTATTTAAATAATTTATAAGGGTTTATAAAAACAATTTATAAAGTTTTTTTTACAGCAAACAATTTATAACGTTTATACACCAATTTATGAGGGGTTTATAAGGGTTTTTAAATGGTTTATAAATCAGTTTATGTCACTTTTAAAACTAATATTTTTTATAAATCTAGGTTTTATGATATTCTGATAATACATCAAAACAATTTATAAGTTTTTATAAAGTAGTATTTGAATAATATATATATATATAAAGGTTTATAAAACAGAAAAGAATATCCCCGCTAGACAATTTATAAGGGTTTATAAGTCATTTATAAGAATAATTAAAATTATTTATAAGAAATTATAAATCATTTATAAGAGTCTATAACATTTAGAAAGGCTTATAAGACAATTTATAAGGGTTTATAAAAACAATTTATAAGGTTTTATATAATTATTTAAATAATTTATAAATGTTTATAAATCATTTTAAAGATTTAGAAATCATATAAACCTTTATCAATAGTTTATATATATTCCTGTAAATGATTTATAAACCTTTATAAAATCACTTATAAGAATATACCAAATATTTATAAGGTTTTATATAATTATTTAAATAATTTATAAGGGTTTATAAAAACAATTTATAAAGTTTTTTTTACAGCAAACAATTTATAACGTTTATACACCAATTTATGAGGGGTTTATAAGGGTTTTTAAATGGTTTATAAATCAGTTTATGTCACTTTTAAAACTAATATTTTTTATAAATCTAGGTTTTATGATATTCTGATAATACATCAAAACAATTTATAAGTTTTTATAAAGTAGTATTTGAATAATATATATATATATAAAGGTTTATAAAACAGAAAAGAATATCCCTGCTTAGACAATTTATAAGGGTTTATAAAGGTAAAATGAATTAGTTAGAAGAACTCTAAATCATTTAAATAGTTTATAACCATTTAGAAAGTCTAATAAAAGAATTTGTAAGGGTTTGTAAAATATTTTATAAGGGGGTTTAAGGATATATACATAATTTATAAGGGTTTATAAAACATTCATAAAGTTTATGAAAACAATTTATAAAAGTTTATACACCAATTTATGAGGGGTTTTAAGAGTCTTTAAATCATTTATAAGAGTCTATAACATTTAGAAAGGCTTATAAGACAATTTATAAGGTTTGTAAAATAATTTATAAAGTTTATAAGGTTATAAACCATTTATAACAGCTTATTAATCATTTATAAAGAGTCTATAAAACCTTTTATAAAGGGTATGTAAACAATTTGTTTCTTCATGCCTCAAGTCCCTAAAGTCCCTAAATCATTCATAAAAGATACATCATTTTATATGATCCGTCTTTCAATCTATTTATGTATTCTTCGATGGATTAATTGTGTTTGCAAGAAGGAAGTATCTATAATGATTAATAAACTTATTTGTGTGTGTTTATAAAGATTTATAAAATCAATCATATGAATATACAAAAACAGTTTTGTATATAAACCATTTATAATAGCTTATAAAAAAAATTATGAACCATTATTTAAATTTTTATAAAGTCATCTATAAAGTTTATAAAAACACTTCAAAATATTTATAAAGTGTTTTTATAAACTTTATAACACCTTATTAAAAATGTGTTATAAAGACTTATAAATCTATGTAAATTAATTTATAAAGGTCTATAACTAATATAGAAAGGCTTATAAATCGGTTTTAACTATTAATAATTATTTTCAAGAGCTCATCAGTTCATAAACAAAAATATTTAAGGTTTATAAAGTCGTATAAAAAACAAAAATGATTTATAAATCTGTATAAGATAATTTATAAGGGTCTATAAATAATATATATAAGGGCATATAAATTTATATAAGATAGAAAATAAATGTTTAAAATGAAAGATTATGCGGCATATTGGTTCAAGTTTCCAAATTTGTATTTCAGTAGCTTTATAACACATTATTAAAAAAATTTATATACTCTTATAAATCAAAACAAAATGGTTTATTTCCAGATTTGTATTTCAGTAGTTTTATAACACCTTATTAAAACTGGTTTTTTTTTACCTCTTGTAAAATCAATCGAGTTTAGGATATATAAAAGTGTATTTAAAAGTTATAAAGACTTATAAATCTATGTAAATTAATTTATAAAGGTCTATAACTAATATAGAAATGCTTATGAACAAGTTTTAACTATTAATAATTATTTTCAAGAGCTCATCAGTTCATAAACAAAAGAATTAAGGTTTATAAAGTCGTATAAAAAAACAAAATGATTTATAAATCTGTGTAAAATAATTTATAAGGGTATATAAATAATATATAAGGGCATATAAATTTATATAAGATAGAAAATAAAATTTAAAAATGAAAGACTATGTGACATAATTGTTCAAGTTTCCAAATTTGTATTTCAGTAGCTTTATAACACCTTATTAAAAATCGTTTATATACTCTTATAAAATCAAAACAAAATTGTTTATTTCCACATTTGTATTTCAGTAGTTTTATAACACCTTATTAAAACTGGTTTTTTACCTCTTGTAAAATCAATCGAGTTTACGATATATAAAAGTGTATTTAAACGTTATAAAGACTTATAAATCTATGTAAATTAATTTATAAAGGTCTATAATTAATATAGAAAGACTTATAAATCGATTTTAACAATTAATAATTATTTTCAACAGCTCATCAGTTCATAAACAAAAAGAATTAAGGTTAGCTCATCAGTTCATAAACAAAAAGAATTAAGGTTTATAAAGTCGTATAAAAAAACAAAATGATTTATAAATCTGTATAAGATAATTTATAAGGGTATATAAATAATATATAAGGGCATATAATAATGATCATAAGTATCCAAGTTTCCAGACGGTGGCCTGAAACTGTCGGAAAGCCTCGGGATGTCAAACGGAGGGATCTGCGCCAAGTTTCCAGACGTCTTCGCTGTTGTTTTCTCAGACGTGATCTTGATCTTGCATGTACCTGTTGTTCTCCCATGATCAACATTAGCTCTAAACATTGTCTTTATACAATGCAAGGAAACATAAAGCGAGAGAGGGAGAGAGACGCAAACAAACCTAAGAGTTCAAATTTGTGTGCCAATGTGGCAGTGGCTTCCAGAGGAGGTAACGGCCATGGAGCTCCAATCTCCACTTCCGCTATGTTATCGAAATCTTTGCTAAACACATCAATCCTCTGAAACACCTACAGTTGTCAATAGAGATGTTATGTATAAGAAAAAGATAGAGTCTTGGCTCAAACACAGCTCAAATTTCAACCAAAAAGACCAGGCCATGCACAGAAGCACTGACATTACACAAAAGCTACTTACCAATCTTCCATTGGCTTTGAATAAGTTACATCATACTTAAATGAGTGGCGAATGTTACAGCCTGCAATTTCCCTTTTATGTCAAGCACCTGAGATTCATCCTGGAAATCAATGTTCCATACAGATCTCCAACTTCCATTACTGCACAAACAATATAATTTAGGGAAAGGCTTTTTGTCTTCTCAAGATGATTGTTCTCTCTGAACAATGGATAAAGCAGAGACCATAGCTGATGCTAAAAGAATTGACAATAAGTATTATGTACAAAGAACATCAATGCAATCTCAGATTCTGATCATTGAACAAAGAAACACAAGACACTGAAATTAATAAACCATTATGGTTCTTGTTCTTAGAAGAGACAAGAAAGCAACAATAATCAAAACAGAGCCAAACTAAATGAAACATCATAGCAGCTAAAGATAAAATCATTTGTTCCTTACTTCAGGAATACTATTCCTCTACCAGGCTGATTGTGTCACAGTACTAACCACTGATAAGCTCTAGAAACCAAGAACATGAAACACGCAAGAGGATCCAAAAGGAACACCACGAGATAAGCTCCCTACCAGACACCTCATAAACAAAAACGATAACTAAGATAATAAAGGCCCAGAAGCTGACCACATCGGAAACGTCACCAAGCTGTCGCGAGACCACCAAGAGTAAACGAGAGGAGAAAGCACAAACACCAACTTTGCGGCGCTGGTTCGCGGTGACAGGCGATCTCTGAGACACAAAGCACACGCCACCGTCTGAGAGAGAAAGACGAGAAGCTTTCCCAGAAGATAGGTGTGAGATGAAGTTGCGGCGGATCTCCGATGAACCTCACCCACCATCCTTCTCTTCATCCTGTCGCCATGGATCTTAAGGTTCATCTACGACAAGCACAATAACTAGATCTAACATTTGAAAAGTGGATCCACGCCAAACTCAAACCCATAGAAAAAGATATGTGGATTCATGAGGAGAGAAGCAAAGATAGGCAAAAAGAAAAAGGAAACTATGGATTCGGGCGTCGGCCCTACTCGCCACCATAGGAGAAGCCGGAGGCGTAAGGGATAAACTCTACTTTCTCTAATTGAATTTAGATTTAATTAATTAGGGATATAAATGTCTTTTGTTTATCAAAATTTTAAAGGTATAAGTGATTAAGGTAAAGATGAAAAGTGGTAATAAGAAAGTGGTAGTTTAGACAATTTCTCTTTAAATATATAAAATAAATATTGGTTTGAAGCGAATATGAATCATTATATATCATTTTCATAATTTACACATGCATGAATGAAGTGAAACGAGTACAAAAAATCTTTTACCATTTTTATATAATAAACTACAAATGCAACAATTTATTAAAAGTAACAGAATTAATAAATTTAGTTATTAATATGTTTATATTAAATTAAAATTTTATATTTAAAATTTATTAATTATCTTATTAAATTTTATTAGTACAAATGCATAGTAAAATAACATCACACATATATGAGAAATAATTTATTTATTCGGATAATATGGCTTACTTGGTACTTTTCTTTTTCATTTTAATTGATGTTTTGAGTTTTTTCGGTTAAATGATATTTTCAGATTCCTATTCAAAATTTTAATGTTATTTGGTGTATTTGACCATCTATCAGATGATTTTTATTGGTTGGATTAACTTTAATTAATGAAAAAAGAAAAATATATAAAAGTTAATAATTTCTTAAAAGGTGTGCAAAAACTTTAAGAGCATCTCCAATGTATTATTCCATAATTTACTTCAAAATGGTGCAACTCCATTTTGGAGTAGGGTTTTACTCCAATGTATTACTCTATTTTTTACTCCAAAAAATAATATTTTTTAAAGTTCAACATCTTATACTTTTAAAAAATTACCAATTAACCCCAATTATTTCATGTTTACAAAAATTTCTTAAAATATAATCTATTTGAATTAAAAATTTATTATTAAAAAAATACAGAAATCATAAACATAAAATAAAAGACAATATATAAATTGGTTCAATAATGAGCATTCAGATATTTTTTTTCCACAAATGATCAACTAATGTATTTTGTAATGAAAAATAAGCTTCTTTATCTTTGATATTCCTAAATCGAGCAAGAAAATTTCGAAATCGGATATTTTCATCTTCTGCACTTTTGATATTTGGAGGTAGAGTTTCTCTTCCAAATTCAATTGGTGCATCGAGTTCACTCTCATATGGAGATTCAAAAACAAAATCATGCATGAAAAAAAAGAAAAACAAGTTTTATTTTGTGATTTGAATTACATACAAGATCCAAATATCCATGTGTATATTGAAGCTCAGCAAGTGCTAATAACATCAAAGAAAAATGCTGAGTCACACGATCAACAAGCTCTTTCTCATTCTTTTTTGCCTGGAAAATACTTTATCGATCTTAGCGGATCCGGAAACGATTTTCCGGATTATTAAATCATTTGTTTTATATTATGTTTATTTTTATTTATGTTTTTAATAATATTATGCATTTTTATCTAAAATTATTAAATAATGGATTATCTTGTTTTCATGTTATTGTATCATTTTTAACATAAAAATATTATTTAAGTATGAAATAAAAACATTAAAAATTTAAAAGACCATTTCATATATATAAAAAGTTCAATTCCAAAATGGAGTAATGAGTAAGATTACTCCATAAATGGAGTAACCCTAGCCATTACTCTATTTTGGAGTTGAAAATGGAGTGGGGTTGGAGAAGATTTTACTCCAAAATGATGTTTGGAGTAGAAAATGGAGTAGGGTTGGAGATGCCCTAAACACCAACTAATTTGGAACAAAACGAGTATTCAAAATAACAATAAATATTTCTCTGTTTCTAAAAGATCCATGTTTTAGATTTTTCACACTTATTAGAAAAAACATAAAATTTTAGCTACCAATGCATTGTTTTTCTTAATTAACAATTCCCCATAATCCTGAACCAATAAGATTTTAGTAAATACAATTATATTTTTGGAAATGTACAATTTTCATTTATTAATGTATTGAAAATGTAAAAAATATATCTTTTTAAAACGAAAGTTTTTTCTAAAACATGGATCTTTTATATTATGTTTCCATAATTCCTACGTAATTATAATTAAGGTTTTTATAATGAATAAGTTATTCTTTTCAGCATCGTGTAAATTAACAGTTCTGAAAAATGTATAAAATGTCACCAAATTCAAAAAAAAAATATAGAAAGGAAAATTTTCATGTTTTTCATGTTGAACACAACGACTATAGGTTTATACAAAATCGTGTTATTTACCATCACATTTAAAATAATAAGTTGTAGTACAAAATAGAAAAATTACTGTTATTTTAGTTTTTTTTTAACTCATTAAAATTTAAGATGTATTTATTTCGCTTATTTGCTCAACCGCTAGTATGGTGGATTGAATCCTAAATCCCTAATTAAAAATAAACTAAAGATGCTTCTCTAAGCAGATGCTTCTCTAAGCAGATGCTTCGGTATGAAAATAAAATTTGTTAACGAAAAACCAAACACTTACAATTTAATAACATTGCGGGTAAAAGCTTGTGGTCCTTCCAGCGTGCAACACCTGTACCCAGATTTTAAAAAGATGAATGAATCAGAATAAACGCTAATTTATTAAACAATTAAAGCATCCAACAGTGGCTAAGCACCTGCTTAATGCTAGTAGAACAATAATTACAGTATAAATATAATTAGTTGGGACAAAAAAAGAAAAAGAATAAAGTAAAAAAGTAAAAAATATGAAGCAGTGGGTTGAGGAGATGCCCCAAATAAGAAGTGCGAATGGGTGGAAAGAAAACAAATATGGATAGAAAACTGTGGCCATGTGAATTCGTACGGAAGTCATCATACTTTAGCATTCGCTTATTGGTTTACCAAGAGTGTGGTTCTAACACGCTCGTACGAACGGCATCTTATATATGATGTCAGAAAATTAAATTTGTAAATCTGTTCGCATTAATTGATTTTTAATTTGAATAAACTAATAAAATTGCATTTTTTGAAAGGTATTGTTGGAGATGAGTTTGGACCTAGACCCCTATCAATTTCTCGTCCTGTTTCAGGAAAAAAAAAAACTCATTTGATTTGCAAGTATTCAAACAAAAAAAGCATAACTAGCTAAAGGATAAAGCGAGATGGTGAAAGCTACGCGACGAGCTTGTGCCCATACTTAAGATGGGACATGTTGATTGGTCCACAAAGGCACAAATACGAACGATGCATTGATCTACATTTAATACCTTGATGAAGCAAGTTAAATCTGTATCCAGATTTACCTGATATATGATCTCTTCAATAAGAACGACGAGTTGTCTTTTTTGTAGGGAAGTTTACTATCATATATTTTAGGACAAATGATCAGAAACATACAAATCTTTTTTTTATTACTGTCATTTTTTAATACCAAGTGTGTCATTTTTCATATTATGAGAAAAAACATATTTACGAGAATGTTATTCCTTTTTTATGCCACGTAAACAAAAACCCGGTACCACATAGAAATTCGGTTCTGTGTTTTCATTAACTCAGCCGTCAAACACTACATATTTAGTTACAGCTGAGTTAGTTCTACGTAGCATCTGAATTAAACAATGCGGCTGACTTAAGAGAAATCGACTGACTTACTAACATAACTTCGGTCTGCTGTAGTGGTTGATTCTGAAATCGACTAAGTTATGTGATAGCTGGCGACTTCTGGATAGTAGTTACCGACTTTACATCGGCCGCTTTGATTTCGAAAAATTCGACCGAGTTAGAAGTAAGACACGTTTGAGTTATGCCTCTCCGGTGAGTTATAAAATATCGGTAGTTTAATTCTACGGTGGCTTATGTGAGATTGTTACGGTGAGTTAAATTTAATCGGTCGTAACAATTTGAATGCTGATAAGCTTCGGCTTAATTACGGTGACTTATTAGTGAAAGATTAATTCTTAGAATATCATTCCTTTGGCGGTTGATTTATTTGTGATCTGGTGACTTATGGATTTTCATCTTTTATATGGCTGATTTATTAGCAAAGATTAATTCTTGAAATAGTATACCCATTTCGGTGACTTACGTTATACTTGATGGTGATTTATTTTGGTGAGTTATATGTTCGTTAGCGACCGACTAACCAATTTTCCATGTCATCCGCCATGTCACTAAATTGGATTTGCCATGTCATCACTAACTTACGAACTTTACAACTCGGTTTATCTGGCTGTTCATCTTCTTCTTCTTCATTTTCTTCATATACTGTTCATCGTATTCTTCATCTTTCTCAGAGTTCTTATGGATCCAGTTATTATTGTTTCTAGAAACTGGATTAAGAAAAACAAATATGTTTTAAAAGCCGACAGTATAGGGTGTAGAGTTCTGCATGTAGATGAGAAAACAACACATGAAGAACTCTTAAAGTTTGTACTCGATGATTACGGATTGAATGAATTGAGGCATGAGATTCAGCTTAGCTACATGTTCTCGAATAAAGCTCTGAAAATAATGGCACACGACACTCCACCAGTTTACGTCTCCAACTCGACAGTTGCAAGGTTTCTTAAGCCTAATGAAAATCGAACAGCTACGTCTCTGTGTGGAGATTATGGAGAAGAAGGATGTCGAAATGAACCGGAATGACAGAGCAAAGAGAGAAGAGTAAAACATTTTTCAGTTTTAGCTCAGAAGTAGAAGTTTCAGAAATTGAATCCAGAGACAAAAATTACAGTGAGGATGGTTTCAGTTTGGAGGATGAACGCGAGGACAATGAGTATGTTGCTGGTCGAGTGGAAGGAGAAAACACAAAGTAGGCGAGAAGATGTAGTAGTTGAAGAAGGCGAAGAAGATGATGAATTTGAAAGTCGATTTGATATGTTCGACGACTCGAACGGTGCGTCATCTGAAGATGATAATTTCAGCTCATACCGTAAGTCTCCAACACAAGACAAAGAGGATTCACCGACTCTACCTCCCAAGAAGAGATATCAGAACTTCTCGATAAGCGAATGTAACGGGAATATGGAGGTTCTAAGGTTGAAGATGTCATCGCTAAACGCGGTAGAGCAACGTCTACGAGTAAAGGCGATTTGGAGAGACGACTGAAACTTCTTACAGTGAGGGATCGATTTGATTTTGATGTAGACATATCCACTCCGACATTATACGTTGTTAAGTGTTGGGTTCATGGATGTCTGTGGAGAGTTCGTGCTTCTACACAAAGGCAATCCCCAGCATTTCATGTTCGCATTTACGATTCGGATCATACATGTTCTGTAACTGTGCGTTCTAATCGATCTCGACAAGCAACACCGGATATTTCAAGAGTGTTGTACAAGGACTTTCTCGGCGACGTTGGTCCGTCCGTTTGTCCTACGAGTGTCGGAATATCCATCACTAAGCAATTTGGTATAAAGGTAATTATGTGATGCGGCTGAGTTATGTTAACGAGACGGCTGAGTAATATGAAATGTTGCGGCTGACATACTTTTACAATGCGACTGAGTTATGTTAATGTTAGAGCCGGGTTATGATACAGTTATGATAACGATATTGTTGAGTTATTATTGTATTGTGGCTGTCTTAATTTTGTGATGCGGCTGAGTTATTTGAATTGTTTTTCATGTGGACTGATGGATTATTGGAAATCACATCGGACGCTGTAATTTGCAAGAGAAATCGACGAGGGAACACCTGAGATTGGGTTTGAAAGCTTGCCTTCTTACTTATACATGATAAGAAGGACAAATCCGGATTCAATTACGCGTCTTCAAATCGATGAGTCTGGAAGATTCATGTATGTATTTCTTGCGTTTGGGGCGAGCGTAAATGGGTTTCCTTTCATGCGCAAAGTTGTGGTTGTCGACGGTACGTTTCTTAACGGTAAATACAAAGGGACGCTTCTCACAGCACTAGCTCAGGATGGTAACTTTTAGATTTTTCCAATAGCCTTCGTAGTGGTTGACACTGAAAATGATGATCAGTGGCATTGGTTTTTTACGCAACTAAAACTTTTGATTCCTGACGACGAGGGTCTTGCGATAATTTCGAATAGGCATAACTCAATAGGGAAAGCAATTGGAAATGTGTATCCGTTTGCTTCTCGAGGAATTTGCACATACAATTTATATAAGAACATTTTGGGACGGTATAAAGGAAAAGATGTTTTTCGTCTGGTGAAGAAAGCGGCAAGATGTTTTAGGATGTGTGACTTTGATGCAATGTTCGAAAAGATTGAAACGATTAATCCTGAACTCCATGGCTACCTCCAAAGAGCTGATGTCCGATCAGGCGTGTGTTCATTTCGGTGAGAGATACAATTTGATGACTCTGAACATAGCAGAATCAATGAACAGAGCACTGTTGAATTCTACAGGTTTTAACATTGCTCAAATATTAGAATCGATACGGGTTATGATGACCAGATGGTTTGCTGAACGGAGAGAGTATGCTAGATCGCAGCCAACCACGCTTACGCGTGGTGTGGAGAAACTACTACATGTAAGTCAGCCGTAATAGTAAAACATAAGTCAGCCGTAATAGTAAAATATAAGTCAGCCTATATAGCGCATAAGTCACTCGTGATAATAATCAGATTTTTAATGTGGTCGGTAACCGCCGCCGATTGTTGTTGGTACAAATGATTGATGATCATCACACCGAAGTTACATATGGATCGTCGGCGAGTCTTTGCATGTTGTTAATTTGGTAGAGAAAGTGCACATTCGGCGTTTGAGCGAGAAATTACCATGTATACACGCAATAGCAGCTGCGGAGTACATGAATGTTTGTCGTATATCCCTGTGCAGTCCTTACTATAAACGATACGGCTGAGTTATGGTATAAATTCCCGCCCAAAATAGGAAATGTCGCGAATTGAATTACTCTTTATTCCTGAGATTATTATAAAGATAAGGCTGTGTTATTATAGTGTGACGGCTGAGTTATATGAAATGTGGCAATAAAAAAAAAACGTTTTCCCGATAAATAAGGTACTTCTCGAACAATCAGACTTTCAAGTCTTTATTTCTTACACAATTGCTCTCTCTCTCTCTCTCTCTTAATCAATTTTCACCCCTCCATACTTAAATAGAATATTTCCCTTTTCTTGAGTTGCCTGAAGAAATTCAGGTGTTAGTGGTTGAACGTGTGGCCCGTAACTTCTTCTGAGATTTCTATGGCCTCAGAGCATCGTCCAGATCGATGAAGACGTTAGCAGAGCGGCGTAGGGTATACCACTTTCTCGACGTGTTATTCGTTCCCTGGGGACTCAATATGCCTTCTGAGTTATTGAAAACTTGCTACGCTGAGAGAAATCCAAGCACAGTTTACATAAAGGGTGTACAGTTTTTCTTCTCATTAAACATTCAAGAAGAAGGGGTTTCTCTCATGAAGCATGCATCAGATGCAGGATATGAGCGTGTTGTATACACACACGAAATGACTCGAGCAATCTTTTCAGGTGATGGGCAGTATTTAGCTGCTATTCCAAGAGAATCAGCTGACAGGATCGGGAAACTAGTGCGATCTGTGAAATGGGGATGGGGTTTGTGGCATTGTGACGAGTTCCGCGAAAATAGGGCCTTGTTCATTTCAGCTTTTCTTCCGTCGTTCTACAGTTGCCAATGTGGAAATCTTGTGGAGCGACAATGTCTCTGCTTGTGGCACATTGATGTCACTAAGGATGATAACATGTGTAACCGTTGTATCTGGATCAAAGAGTTCGTGTTGTTCTTACTTGATTTTGAACCGATAAGCCTGTATAGGGACACAATGAAGTGGTGAAAATGTAATGTATGTCGAACAACAAATTAATGTCTGAAAACTACTATTATTTTGGCTGAGTTATTGTTACATTACTAATCGAAGTTATTGATTTATTACGGCTGAATTATTGTATAAATATGGCTGAGTTATGGTATAAATTCCCACCAAAATAGGAAATGTCGCTAATTGAATTACTCTTTATTCCTGAGATTATTATAAAGATAAGGCTGTGTTATTATAGTGTGACGGCTGAGTTATGGTATAAATTCCGCCCAAAATAGGAAATGTCGCTAATTGAATTACTCTTTATTCCTGAGATTATTATAAAGATAAGGCTGTGTTATTATAGTGTGACGGCTGAGTTATTGGTAGAAATACGTTACGGCTGTGTTATGGAAAAATTCCGCCAATAATAAAACCGTTTTATGAAACGTTGCATTAATAATACCGTTTGATTGTCTATAAATAAGATGCTTCTCAAACAATACAACTTACAAATCTCTACTTTTACACAAAACTCTCAATCTCGAAATCAGTTTCACCCCTTTTAGAGTAAATGAAATATTTCCCTCTTCTTGAAATACCTGAAGAAATTCAGGCGTTAGTGGTTGAGCGTGTGGCCCGTAACTTCATCCAAGATCTCTATTCTCGAGAGCATCGTGCAAGTGGATGAAGGCGTTAGCAAAGCGTAGGGTATACCATTTTACGACGTGTTATCCGTTCCTGGGGACTCAATACGCCTCATGAGTTGTTGAAAAATTGCTACTGAGAGAAATCCAAGCACACTTTATATCAAGGGTGTTCAGTTTTCTTCTCTTCGGCTTTCAAGAAGAAGGGCTTTCTCTCATGAAGCATGCATCGATGCAGGATATGGCGTGTTGTATACACACGAAATGACTCGAAAAATATTTTGGGATGATTAGGAGTATTTTGCTGGTATTCCAAGAGAATCAGCTGTCAGGATCGGGAAACTAGTGCGATCTGTGAAATGGGGATGGGGTTTATGGCATTGTGACGAGTTTCGCGCAAAGAGGGCGGATTTCATTTCAGCTGTTGTTCCAACGTTCTACAAATGCCAATGTACTCCTCTTTTGGAGCGACATTGTCTCTTTTATGGCACATTGATATCAGTAAGGATGACAACATGTGTAACCGATGCTTCTGGATCAAAGAGATGGGGTTGTTCTTCCGTGATTTTCAACCGATAAGCTTGATTATCGACACAAGGAAGTGGTGAAGATTGCATCAGAATCTTATATTTTTATGTTCTTTGCTATGCCATTATGTACTTAGAACAACATATTATTGAATAAAAATGAATTTATTATCGCTATGTTTTATTTAATTATGGTTGAGTTATTATTTAATTACGCCTGAATATTGGTTTAATTATGGCTGAGTTATTGTTTAGCTATGGCTGAGTATTGGTTTAATAATGGATGAGTTATTGTTTAATTACAGCTGATTTTTGGTTTAATTACAGCTGAGTTATTGTTACGAAATACATTACGGCTGAGTTATTGAAAAATTCCCCAAAATACAAAACGTCGCGAATTAAATAATATGCTTCTCCAACAATTAAACTTTGAACTCTCTTTTTTTACACAAGTACTCTCTCTCTCTCTCGGTTGACAAAAAATGCACTCTCTGAAAATCAGTTTCACCACTATGAGAGTAAATGAAATATTTCCCTCTTCTTGAGTTGTCGAAGATATTCAGGCGTTAGTGGTTGAGCGTGTGGCCCGTAACTTCTTCCAAGATCTCTATGGCCTCTAAGCATCGTCCAGGTCGATGAAGGCAATATGAGAGGGGTGTATAATATGTTCTCGATGTGTTATATGTTCCCCGGGACTCAATATGCCTTCCGAGTTATTGAAAACTTGCTACTGAGAGAAATCCAAGCACACTTTATATCAAGGGTGTTCAATTTTTCTTCTCATTCAACTTTCAAGAAGGGCTTTCTCTCATGAAGCGTGCAGCGGATGCGATATGTGTTTGCTGTGTATACACGCCAATGACTTCGAAAAATCTTTTGGGATGATGAGGAGTCTTTTGCTGGTATTCCAAGAGAATCAGCTGCCAGGATAGGGAAACTTATGCGATCTGTGAAATGGGGATGGGGTTTGTGGAATTGTGGCGAGTTCAGCGCAAAGAGAAGGAGTTCATTTCAGCTGTTGTTCCAACATTCTACAAATGCCAATCTACTCCTCTTTTGGAGCGACATTGTCTTTGTTTGTGGCACATTGATATCAGTAAGAATTACAACATGTGTAACCAATGCTTCTGGATCAAAGAGGGGGGTATTTCTTCCGTGATTTTCAACCGATAAGCATGATTATCGACACAAGGAAGTGGTGAAGATTGCATCAGAATCTTATATTTTTATGTTCTTTGCTATGCCATTATGTATTTAGAACAACATATTATTGAATGAAAACAAATTTATTATCGTTATGTTTTTGTTTAATTATGACTGAGTTATTGTTTAATTACGCCTTAGTATTGGTTTAATTATGGCTGAGTTATTGTTTAGCTCTCGCAGAGTAATGGTTTAATAATGGTTGAGTTAATGTTTAATTACGCCTGAGTTTTGGTTTGATTTCGGATGAGTTATTGTTACGAAATACATTACGGTGAGTTATTGAAAAATTCTCATCCAAAATACAAAGCGTCGCTGAATTAAATAATGTGCTTCTCCAATAAGTAAACTTTCAACTCTTTTTTTTTACATAAGTACTCTCTCTCTCTCGGTTGACACAAAAAAAATGGACTCTCTCTGAAAATCAGTTTCACCACTGTGTGAGTAGATGAAATATTTCTCTCTTCTTGAGTTTCCGAAGATATTCAGGCGTTAGTGGTTGAGCGTGTCCCATGACTCCTTCCAAGATCTCTATGGCCTCAGAGGATCGTCAGGTCGATGAAGACATTATGAGTAGGGTATACCATGTTCTCGATGTGTTATCCATTCCCTAGGAACTCAATATGCCTTCTGAGTTGTTGAAAACTTGTTACGCTGAGAGAAATCCATGCATACTTTACTTAAAGGATGTATAGTTTTTCTTCACACTTGGCCTTAAAGAAGAAGGGCTTCACTCATGAAGCATGCAGCGATGCATGATCTGGCGTGCTGTATATACACCCGCAATAACTCGAGTAATCTTTTGGTGTGATGGGCACAGTGCCGTGCTTAGGCTCAAATAGACCTAAGGCGAATCAGAAAACGGGACCTTTTTAGTATACATATTTTTATATATATTAAGAAAAAACAAATATCTAAAACAAATTAAACTATAATTTTTTAATTTTGTCATTTTTGTGGTTTTCATAAGTATGCTATCAAATCATTCCAAAATAAATAATATATCAAATCAATATCACAAACAAACTATATATATATAAGTATGAGATGCCAAGATAACAAGAAATAATTGCATAAATTTTTTATCAACTCTAAGAGAATACTATATATTTTATATAATATAAATCTTAAGGAGATATTTTTTATCATTTTGATTTGGGGGTTAGATTTATTGTTTAGGAAAACAGATTTTTTCGATTTTGGAATGTTAAACAAAAAAAATTACCTTCTCTAAAATCTTATTTGGAAAATAAATAAAGTTTAAATGTGGTAAGTGTTGAACCTAGGTTAAAGACACTATAAATATGAGTTCATTAGGTTAAAAGCTCGTCGTGGGTAATCTTGTAAAAATGTGATGTCGGGCTTCAAGTTCGCCAGTCCAACTTGTTTCGCATTGCTTATCGATCGATAGATCTTGTGTACATCGATCGATTATGATCTGTGTATCGTCCTTCGCAAATGTGTGTCGATCGAAGACGAGTGTGCATCGATCGATGTGTAACTCGATGTCGCCTGTCCGATCTCGTGAACTCTTCTTTAAGTTCCAAAAGGCACCTAAAACATCACTTTCCTCCAAAATGCTTTGAGCCTGAAAACATACCTAATAGACTCCAAAACATAGATAATAGTAATAAAAATACTCATATACCATGGGTAAAACAGTAAAATCCATGGTATATCAACTCCCCTGTGACTTAACCTGCTTGTCCTCAAGCAAACATACGTTTTTATGAAAGAGGTTTTAAAAACAGGCTCAATCAAATTCAAACTTAGAATCATAACATCTACTTTGTTGCAAACCACAACTAAGAATCATCAATCACATAAGTACATTATGCAATATCCTAATTAAACAACCTTGATCATCTAGCCAACAACTTAGCAATCCCTGCCCGACTAACCTCTACTGATTTCATTTCTGAACATAAAATGAAAGTGTAGGCTTTACCTTGGGAGTATCGATCACATGATGCAAGGTTGCTCAAACAAGTATCCGACCTCGCAGTAAAAATTAGTTTCTATCCTCTCTCTACTATTTCTCCTAGTCAAGTCCGCTTTTATTTGCAAGACATTGACCAAGATTGGACAAGCTTCCATGAATCAAGCCTTAATGGTTGTAGCCACCAAGTCATGTTCACTTTTTGACCTATATCCTAGATTCATTCATAAACAAGTCTTGAAGGGGTAACCACCAAGTCCTCGCTCAATCCTTTACCTATATGAATTCTTATGAATCAAGTCTCGGTAACCGCCAAGCCCTCGCTCAATTCCTTCCTAAGTAATAACTAACTAGTCCTAGAACATATATTTAAGCTTATTTTCTAAAATTTATTTATTTATTTTTTTTTTTTATTTTTATTTTTGAGTAAAATTAAATCTAAATTGAAAATGAGAGAGAGAGATAAAACTATCTACACAAGGCTTTACCTTCCGGACTTGTTTGAAGCATCTGATCCCATGTATACAAGCCCCAAGACAAGCAGAATGTCGTTAGGTTGGAAATCGCTTTGGTTCCTTCGACAATCAATGAAAGCATTGTCATAGCTGATAGTGATCAACTTTAGCATCTATAATACATTCGTGATCAACAAATCTAAGAATGGTGCCTAAAGATTGGTTAGATAAAAATTGAAAATTTTAATATCATTATCCCTTTCGACTCAATAAAACCATTTTGAAAACATTTTTAGATGAAGTCAAAAGGTAAACAACATCAGTAATCATCCCCGGACTTAAATCATACACCGTCCTCGATTGTATAACCAGTCGTGGTAGGCAAAAAAATAAAATATACGATATCGAAAAGTAGAGCGAAATACGACCGTGATCCGTATCGTCGATGTTGAATTAAGCCTTGTCGTCGTTATTGTTTGGTGTATGTCGTCGATATCGACGATGTCGTAATCGGTCGATTTGGTGGTAATTTTCTATTAAGTAACTACAATGAAAACAAATCTGAAAAATAAAATCCTAAAGATAAAAATAAATTAAAATTACCTAATAGTGGGTTGCCTTCCACTCAGCGCTTTGATTATAGTCATCTAGCTTGACTCGGATGGAATGAGCTCTTGAGGTGAAGTCCGGTACTTGTTGGGAAACAAGTATCCTCGTATCCTTCTTCTCACCAAACCATGAGTCAAATAAGCTTCTTGTGGCTTCATATTCTCTGGTTCGTTTCTTCTTTATCTCAATTAACTCATCATTGATCCTTTGAATCCTTTCTGCATGACCTTCAATGCTGAGTTTGTGCCATCCTAATTTCTCATAGGCATGTTCCCAATGATCATTGAGCTCCGCTTGCATTGAATCAAGGCGTTGGATCATTTTGTCGTGGATAGAGCTTGGATCGTCGATTCCTTTGTTGAATTGTCGATTCGATGGATGTTGAGGTCCGTCGATCGATCGCTGGTTCTTACGTCGATCGATGCTAAGGGGTGCAGGTCTGCTGCATGAAGCTGCCTCACGAATGACTCGATTCCTTTTGCATCCGTCTATGCTAGATTCCATTCTGCCAACCTTGTTGTTTAGCGGGAAATACATCTGATCTAGACATCTGTCTTGCGAATCATCCACGCTCGTAATTGCCGTGTAGACTTCATCGGCTAACTTATCCAAGTCAGCTCTGGTGCAGATTTCTGAAGTCTGTATATCGTCGATGCAACATGTTGTTCATCGATCGATGTGTGCTTCGCAGATTCTCGTGAAGCTTCGGCAAAGAGCTTCATCTGGCGTCGATTTCAGTCATTAAGCCTATCGATCGATGTGAGGTTATACTCATCGATCTATCGCGATTGATGCAACGATAATCGAGTTGGCGTTGGAACTTCTCAGCTTCTGCTGCATAGTGTCCATCGTAGTGCGAGTTCCTCCACTTCTTTGTCTACTAAGAAGTGTATGTGAGGAAGTTTCCTCTCAGCTGCTTTTAGACGAGTCAATCCTCCAAAAGGATTGCAAGGTGCCGTGGGGTTCATATCTGCATGCGCCTCATTGATAAGGCGGATAGATCTCTTCATCTCTTCGGTGCAGATGCTTAGATCCCCTAGGCTGTGGAAGATAGGTTCACAGGTTTTGGTGAGTTATTTGCCGAAACGATCTTCTGCTTTCCTCAGTTCCTTCCAGATATCGTCGAGAAACTCATCGACCTCACGTTTTGAGTAGGTGGTTGATGGTGCAGGCTTCATATCGATCGATGTGGATGTTACTCCGTCGATCAATATTGAACTTGTTTGGCCATGGTTCTGGGTGTTGCGAAGATCTTCAAGTTCCAGCTCAAGACGTTTAACCTTCTTACTTAATGCCTCTTTTCCATGGAGAGTTTTTCCCACTTGCGTTCTCCAAGTAGACCACTGAACATCTCGTTGATCTCATCTTTGGTGTAGATTTCGTAAATTTCTACTTGTAAATGGTAGCGTGCTGCAGTAAGGATACAAAGCTCGTCCATTGAAGTCCTTTCAGCGGTTTCTTGATGTCGTCTTTAGAAACTCTGATAACGTCACCATCTATTCCTCTAGCAAAGCCTTTCTCGTCCCTGTAGACCCCATACTCATCTCTCTGCTCCCAAAAGAATTTTCGAACTCCATATCGAAAAGCTCTCTTTCCGAATTCAGGACGCCTATCGATTGATGTCATGTACTCTATATCGATCGATGTCCATTGAAAATCTGGATCCTCGGGTTGAGATGATTATCCTCCTTCTTTTGGTTCGACCGCTGTGGTTCCGCCTCTGGCCGATGATGGTGGTTCGGTCCGTACTGCTGCCGCCGAATAGGTTTTGGGACTGTTGCTAACTATAGATCGCCTGCAATGTCCTCTCTCGATATGCTTGTCCATCCATCATCGAGCTGCAAAGCCTTTTGAATTCACTGAAAATACCAAACTCATCCGGGGTTAAATTACGAAATCGTGGTGAATTTTTACAGGATGGTTTGATGAATGTATCGGCCGATGGCATGCGCGGATGGATCGGCCGATGGTTGTTCAGGCCTATCGGCTCGATTGTGATGGTGCCGCGGTCGATCGATGAGACTTCCTCGGGTTGGGTGATGTATGTTGGCGTTGCGGTTTCGACCGGCTGCTTTGCCGTAATCACTGCCAGCCCGTATTGAGTAGTCTCCGGCCTCGCTTTGTTGTTGACCGTGTTGTCGAATGATGATGAGGCAAGTAGTATCGATCGTTGGGGAGAAGGTCATGTCGATCGATGTGTTGATTCGAGGTTGTGGTGGAGAAGTCTATCTTCATCTTACGGAAGGTTGTGATACTCTATAGCTCTCTCCTCCTCGTAATCATCGATATACTCCTATATATGAGTAGTATCTACAACATATGGTGGGATGTAGTAGTCGTTCTCCCACTCGTTTACCTCGAAGTCACCGTCTGGAAATTCTTCCTCGATCTGGTTGAAGCGAATTGATCAATGACCATGTATGCATCGATCGATGTCCATTGAAAATCTGGATCCTCGGGTTGAGATGATTATCCTCCTTCTTTGTCTACTAAGAAGTGTATGTGAAAGTTTCCTCTCAGCTGCTTTTAGGAGTCAATCCTCCAAAAGGATTGCAGGTGCCGTGGGGTTCATATCTGCATCGCCTCATTGATAAAGGCGGATAGATCTCTTCATCTCTTGATGCGATGCTTAGATCCCTAGGCTGTGGAAGATAGGTTCACAGGTTTTGGTGAGTTATTTGCGAAGCGATCTTACGCTTTCCTCGGTTCCTTCCGGATATCGTCGAGAAACTCATCGACCTCACGTTTTGAGTAGGTGGTTGATGGTGCAGGCTTCATATCGATCGATGTGGATGTTACTCCGTCGATCAATATTGAACTTGTTTGGCCATGGTTACGGGTGTTGCGAAGATCTTCAAGTTCCAGCTCAGGCGTTTAACCTTCTTACTTAATGCCTCTTTTCCATGGAGAGTTTTCCCACTTGCGTTCTCCAGTAGACCACTGAACATCTCGTTGATCTCATCTTTGGTGTAGATTTAGTAGAATTTCTACTTGTAAATGGTAGTGCTCACGGTAAGCAGATCTAAAAGCTCGTCCATTGAAGTCCTTTCAGCGGTTTCTTGATGTCGTCTTTAGAAACTCGATAGCGTCACCATCTATTCCTCTAGCAAAGCCTTTCGTCCTGTAGACCCCATACTCATCTCTGCTCCCAAAATTTTGAACTCCATATCGAAAAGCTCTCTTTCAATTCGGGGCCTTTATCGATTGATGTCATGTACTCCATATCGATCGATGTCCATTGAAAATCTGGATCCTCCGGGTTGAGATGATTATCCTCGGCTTCTTTTGGTTCATTGGTAATCGCCTCGTGCGATGATGGTGAATGCGTAAAATTAGTGCTCTGCTGGAATAGGTTTTGGGATCTGTTGGCTAACTATAGGGCGTCTGCAATGTCCTCTCGGATATGTGGGCGTTTGTCCATCCATTGGCGTGCAAAGCCTTTTGAATTCCTGAAAATACCAAACTCATCCGGGGTTAAATTACGAAATCAGTGCAGGTGAATTTTTACAGGATGGTTTGATGAATGTATCGGCCGATGGCACAGGTACGGGATCGGTCGATGGTTGTTCAGGCCTATCGGTCGATTGTGATGGTGCCGTGTCGATCGATGAGACTTCCTCGGGTTGGGTGATGTATGTTGGCGTTGCGGTTTCGACCCGAAGCTCTCGTGCTGGTAATCACTTGCCCAGCTCCCGATTGAGTAGTCTCCGTCTCGCTTGTTGTTGACCGTGTTGTCGAATGATGCGAGGCAAGTAGTATCGATCGTTGGGGAGAAGGTCATGTCGATCGATGTGTTGATTCTGAGGTTGTGGTGGAGAAGTCTATCTTCATCTTCTGGAAGGTTGTGATACTCTATAGCTCTCTCCTCCTCGTAATCATCAGTATACTCCTATATATGAGTAGTATCTACAACATATGGTGGGATGTAGTAGTCGTTCTCCCACTCGTTTACCTCGAAGTCACCGTCTGGAAATTCTTCCTCGATCTGGTTGAAGCGCGAATTGATCAATGACCATGTATGTCTGTCGATCGATGTCTGTTCACGAGAATTGATCGATGAGACAGTGCCATTATCGATCGATTCATCATACTCCGTCTCTTTATCATATTAATCTCCACAATAGCAAACAGCTACGAGGTCTGAGCCGTCTTGGATCTTCTTAGGAACCTTGATGACTCGTACTGGATCATAGTAGACCGTAGGATTGATCAGGGTTAGGCACATTTTGTTTGTCTGAAGGTTGCAGACAGCTCCAACTGTGGCTAGGAAGGCTCTTCCAAGTATAAAAAAAGTAGGTAGGGTTACCTTGACGTCCAATACATGGAAGTCTACTGGTATTAGGGCTTCTCCGATGGTGACCTCGAGGTTTCTTACAATTCCTCGAGTTATCTTTGAGAACAATCCACAAAGATGAACGATTCTTCAGTAGACTCTATCTTCAGACCTAGATGGTCTGCCATAACCTTGGGTAGGATCCTGACTCCAGAACCTGTGTCACATAGGGCACGTGGGAAGTTGACCCCATGGACTGAGTAAGGAACAACGAAATTCCCTGGATCACCCTTCTTCTCAAGTTTGATCCTCTTCTTCATACTGTCTCGACTTGGTTGAACATCCTCGATGTCTTCTTACGTCTCCTTGGTTTATCTGAAAAACATCCACAATCATTGTGAAAAGTAGGCTTCTTCAAAGGGTTTCTCAGAGGTATTCTTAGAACTTCGTTTTGAAGCTGTCCAGCTCCTTCTCATTAACTCCTCTTTTAAGGTGTTTAAGAACCTTCTCTTTCCTTTTTCTGAGAACTCTGCCATCTTTTCCTTTTCTATCTCCATTGGATCAATGATATCCGTGGGCTTCTTCATGATGGCGGTCGTTGGGTTTCTGGAAGGCTTAGGCTGCTCCGGAGTGCATTAAGTCGCAACATCTATCTTGGGAAGTTATCGTGTGATAACTGAATATCGATCGATAGGTTCTGGAGTATGTCGATCGATTTCTTTATCCTTACGTCGATCGATTGGACATCCATTATGTCGATCGATTTTGTAAGGGCTGGGCGGATGTGGGGGCTTTGCTGTGAACTCCTCGTGAGTAAGTATCTTTACGGTGTTGCACTCGTGAGTGGATTCTTCAAGGTCCATCGGTCGATGCACGTCTGAGTCCATCGCTCGATTTGAGTTGGCATACATCGATCGATAGTCATGTACGGACATCGGTCGATACCAATGGTTTCCGCCAATACTCATGGAACTTTTGATCTGGAAGTCTCCCTCTTGCAGCTTCTCATGCTTCACCACTCTCCAAAAATTGTCTTCTATGATAGCATTGGCGTTGTGGCCTGTTGCTTCTTCTTCAGTCCCTTTTCTAAGGCTTCACGCTTCTAACGGCTTCTCTGTCTGAATCACCCGAGTCTCTAGTTTCTTCACATGAGTGCTCAAAGCATCAAGCTTTGTGTTCAAGGTGGTATAGACAGCGTCGATCTTTCCATTGAAGTTCACCTCTAACTGCTGCTGGCTTTCAAGAACTTTGTTGAGCATGTCTTCTAGCTTTCCTTCCGGGTTGGTGTGGGTGGCTTCATGTAAGATGAGTTTCCATAACTCACTGTTGTTGTTGGGGTTCTGTTGTTGAAGTTGCCTCTGTCACGAGAATTTTACGTTTCCTTGATTTCCGGATCTACGAAATCCGGTTCCATTGATCAGTTGACTTATGCTTCATGTAGTCATCTTCTTCATCAGCTTATGCATCCTCCATTGAGCAGATTTGCTTGTTTAGCGCTTCGAACATTGTCAAGTGTAGCATGTACCTCATTTATCCGTTCTTTCCAAGGAACGCCGCAGATCTTGCTTTTACAATGTTCTTCGTCTTTGTTGATGGATGCTAAGTTGTCTATTAGCTTCACAACATCTTCGGGATTCCTTGTGGTGAAGTTGCCTTCACTCCACGGTATCGAGCCATTTGATATTTCAGCGATGCCTGCGGAAAGTCGCGGAGCGATTGCACCTTGTTGAATCCATGGTGTAGACAATCTCGCTGGTAAGACTTGAATCTGATCCGTATCCTTGAATGACTTTCCAGGCTCCTGGTTGAATGTGGAAATTTTCCTCCTTAAGTCTTCAGCGCATCATCAAAAGTTACGCACAAATCGTTTTTGATGTCGCCCGTGATGGAAGAGATCACGGTGGTAGGCTGCTTAAGCCACTGTAAAGCTTCTCCGGATAAAGAGTGCTTGAAGAGCTTACAGAGAAGGTAGTCCACGGACTCCATTGGCTTTGATAGCAGATATGAGATCCTCGAACCTCCAGATGGTCCACGGGATGCTCATTGGACAGCCACGGTAGGGTGTCTGTCCCACAAGGGTATAGTACTGCGGCTTGAGCTGAAATAAGCCTCTCGAATAGCGAGGGGGCGAATGGCTGATCTGTTGGTGTAGAACTGATCTGGACGGTTGTAGTCGCCTAGTTTTCGAGCAGCCTCTCCTACGGGTTGAACAGCTCATGTAGGTGCGGTTGGCTCGGGGATTACTTCATTACGAGCATTGAGCTTCGACCTTCTTCATTCGAAGGTGACCTTCTTGGTCACGCAAGTCTCCATTCTCATCTCGTGTGAGAATAATCGGTGCAACCATGACTCGCGGAACAGTATCGATCGATACAAGGTTAGGGGTATCGATCGATGTCGGCTGAAACGTGTCGGTCGACGGTGAAGTAGTGTCGGTCGACATAAAAGTGCGAGTATCAGTCGATGAAGACGGTGTCTCGGTCGATAGTGGTGCGTCGGTATCGGTTGACAGACAGTTGTTGATGTCGATCGATGCGGAACAGCTTTCTTTGCGAATTGAACGTTCCAAGCTAGCAGAGTCTTCTGAGAACAAAAATGGAGAAGCCTTGTTACTTCTGGTACTGCTGGGCATGTACCTGAAAAGACAAGAAAAAATTTGTGTCAGAAAACAAATTAAAGTAAAAATAACCTGAACTGTCAGTTAAATCTAATTGTATCAAAGCTCCGACAGCGGCCAAATTTGATATCACTCAAATTATCCTAAGGAGTGACTTTACTCTCTCAAAATAAGAGGTTCAGTTGTAGTACTTAGGGATCGAATTCACAGAGAGCTAGTGTACAAATAAGATGCAATCTTAGTGACTATGCTAGGTTGAAAATGGTTTAAAGTAAATGTAGGTTTTTGAGTAATGGTAAGATTACTCAGTTGAAAGGTTTTGGTTTAAGACAATAAAAAAAGTAGTTAGATTAGGGTAGGTATTGAGGCAGGGTTATAAGTACTATAAATGCTAACAAGTTGCTTGCATGATATGTCGAGCTCAACACTATTAAATGAATCCATCGCTCTACTTAATTTTTAGACCATCTATTACTTAGATGCTAAATGGTGTTTGTGGTAAGCTATATCGCCGACAGTATCGATCGATTATTCTATAGGAATATCGACCGATAAACCTCTAGCTACGTCGATCGATTACTCTATAGGAGTATCGATCGATATGGCTCTAAGCAGAACTTATGCGCGAGTTGATACAGTGTTCACCATGATCTTAGATCAGCTTCCTCTTGTCTCAAGAGGGTCATAGCATGTTTAGGATGTTATTAGAAATTATATTGAATGAATAATGCAATCCAAGTTCATGTTCTAGGTAGCTAATCTAGAAAAGCATTAGTGAAAAATCCTAACAATAAATATCACAACTATAGCAGATATAGGTTGGGTCTAATCCCTCATGTCCTATTTAAACCCTAAATCTAACAAATGAATCTACTCAGACATGGCTAAGTGATTCATAGTAACAAGGTAATAATAGGAGTTCATAGATCTATTAGAGGAGTGAATACTTAAGTTCCAATCACAAATCTCTTTGGATCTCTCCTCTAGATCTAGAATCCTATAACCTTAGTTAAGAAGAACAAGTAAAGAACTGAATAGAATTTTATTGAGAACTTGCAAAGTAATGAAACAATGGTAAAGAAATGAGTAGAAAAGATGGAGGTAAAAAGAAACTCTTAGGTAAAAACTTCTGTAAAAACTTGTGGTCCCCCTTTGTGCCAAAACACTTAGGCACATATAAATATGAGTTCATTAGATTAAAAACTCGTCATGGGCAATCTTGTAAAAATATGATGTCGTGGGCTTCAAGTTCGGCCAGGTCCAACTTGTCTTCTGCCGCTCGATATCGATCGATAGTACTGGGTCTACATCGATCGATTATGATCTCGGTGTATCGTCATTCGGAAAATGTGTGCCGATCGATAGCACCGAGTGTGCATCGATCGATGTGTAACTCGATGTCGACCTGGTCCGATCTCGATGAACTCTTCTTTAAGCTCCAAAAGGCACCTAAAACATCACTTTTCTCCAAAATGCTCCTGAGCCTGAAAACATACCTAATAGACTCCAAAACATAGATAATAGTAATAAAAATACTCATATACCATGGATAAAAACAGGTAAAATCCATGGTATATCAATGGCTAAGCTTTTTATTACTTCATATTTTTGTATTACGGCTGAGTTATGGATACAGTATTAGTTTCATCTATAACGTGTTTTCACACGCCTAATAAAGTTCGGCATAATTGATTGAAGTGACGTGGGGATTCTCTTAATTTTAACTTAATATTTCCTACGTATTTGAATGGCTGTGTAATTGTAACTTTATGGCTGAGTTGTTGTTACTAAAAGGCTGAGTTAGTGTTTCTTGTCGGCTGAGTTAGTGTTACTTCTTGGCTGAGTTATAAAAATTAGAGGCTGAGTAAAGTACGATTGTGACTGAGTAAAATCTAAAATCTGAGACAAAGGAATCAGCATGCAAAACCAAAATTATCCGGACCAAACTCTTCAAACATGTGAGGAGATCAAGCCAAACTCTAGTTAGCATCCACGAAGGCTTGTCGCCTCCATGCGCCCATCTCCTCTTCAACTCTCGCATCCGAAATCGAAACAGCGACCTGGCCACCAGATAAAAATGCATCCAAACAGTCGAATTATGCCTTCGATCCCACGTACTTTTGCGCTAGAACAATAAAGATTACAAATATTAGTGTTGTTGTTATATCTCATATGGACACATATTCGGTCCTTACAGCGAGTTGAAGAAACCAATGTTCCTTAAAATGATCGGGAATGACGAGATATGTCGGTCAGTCATGAACCCATCCTTCTGCTAAATCGACGGGATCACCAGGGAGAGATCACTTAAAAATCTAAACCAGGTAGGGGTGGTTGTGTCAAGCAAGTCACCCGGACCAGGGTATAGGACGGGGAGGTTTTCCGTATTTGCAGAGCTTAGTATCGCATTGACATTGTTCTCTAACCTCGTTGAATAACCTGGAACAACCTGCATAATTTTTTATAGGGATAGAAAAGGTGTAAGAGAAGGGAACAATATATAGAGAGATCTGTGACGTCAAACGTCGCAAGATAAAATTAATCAGATTTCACAATATATTGTTCCCGCCCAAAATACGAAACGTCAAGATTAAGCTACACTTTACGGCTGAGTTATATAACCATATACGGCTGACTTATTGTTAGGGGTTTAGGGTTGCTAATTTAGGGTATAGGTTTGCTTATTTAGGGATTTAGGTTCAGGATTTGGGTTTATAGTGTAGGAAATATAATAAATAATAGACTAAAACAACATTGTATATATTTTACTTTCGTTGAATTAGACTCACACCTTATATTTCGTTGAATTAGGCTCACACCTTATATCTAGATATATGGTTTCAGGTAATTTTAAGACAACATATACCTCAAGATCATGATCAATTCTAAACTCGTAAATTCATTAAAGTAGACACATTCAGTTGATTATATATTCACTTCAAATTGATAATTAGAGTTTCAATATAATATTTTAAAGTATAAACATTTCATTATTTTTATTTTAGGGTATGTTTGAGGTATGGCTGAGTTATAATAGCGTTATGGCTGACTTATATTAATCGATACAGCTGAGTTATAAAAAAAAATTCGATTTTAGGGTATGATGAATGTAAGACTGAGTTAAATATACCCACACGGCTGAGTTAAATATACCCACACGGCTGAGTTATATGAACATTTTCGATTTTAGGGTATGTTTGGGGTTTGGCTGAGTTACACATCTACGATATGGCTGACTTATATAACCGATAAGGCTAAGATATATAAGCGAAAGTCAAATACATAAAATTAAACAACTAAAGTCAAATACAAAATAAAATTAAACAACTTAAGTCAAACGGCGAAATAAAGAGAATCACTCCATGGCTAGCATATTGTTAATCGCAGTATTTCCTCCTTTATCGAGGATCTCTGCTGCCATCTTCATCCGTAAACCTTGGATATTTTTATCGTTAATCCCATCAAAACTTACACCAAACGCTAGACACTCCTCAAACTTCAACGAATACATCCCACAATCGCCAATCTGGGTGTTTTGTGGAGTTTATCTTTTGCTCCTCCTTCTGAATGCGAACTTCTTCTTACTAGGGGTTCAAAGATTGGGAAGAATAACTTTGCTCAACATCACGAGAAGCATAAGCTATAGCGGTTTAAAATATTCTACCATTTTCTGCTCACTTTCGGGTGTTATCTCTCTAAAGATTGGATCGTAGCAATCAATCTTCTCCTTCTTCAGATCCACGTGAAACGCCACCCAGTGATTTCCGCCGGTTTGAAGACATCCGTACAAGTGATCCACATCTTCATACCACTACAAGTTTTTTGGAAGGTCAGCAGGAAGCTCACCGTTCATTAGACGTTCATAACCATTGCCTTTGAACTTCATCATATGAGGTTTGATCTTGAACTGTTTGTAATCGTGAACCCAAATGTTTAAGAAAAAAGGGTCAATGAAGGCAATTCGCTTGGACAAGAATGGGGTGGGATCTCGCATGGACCTTCGAATGAGGATATTCATATACGCACAGACATGCTACACAAAGAATATTAACAAGTCAGTCATAATAGAAAGTATAACTCAGCCGTTACCAATATATAAGTCAGTCGTAAAGAATAATAATATCATATATAACCCAGCTGTAATAGTATATTTAACTCAGCCGTAATAAAGACTTACATTATCAAACACATATCCATATTCCTGATCTGGCCACGGTCTTTCATGGATGAGTATGCTGTAGAAGTCACTCTCATGATCAGCTGATCTTCTTACCTTTTTATTTGCTAGTGCTGGTGGTTTGGGTGAAATCCTGCGAATGTGTTCCATAAGTTTATCGAATAGAACCGGATCAACAGGAGCTAGAGGGTCATATATTGCTGATGAAGGCTCAAAATTCTTCCTCATGCACGTCGTTCCATTGTCTCCAATGTACGGAAAAACTGGTGCTGGAGGAACTGCCATTGCAAACCCTTTTGGAGATAATTGAACATTTTTATCCCGGTATTCCTTTATTACGGTAGATCTAATCATTTCCTGATTGTTGACATCAGACTCCGCCAACACTTCGTTCTCTTCGGTGGAGTCAACTTTTTCTTCTTTAACTCAGCCTCCTTCTGCTTAGCCTCGGCTTGTTGCTTCTTTAACTCAGCCTTTTCTTTTTTCTTAGCCTCGGCTTGTTGCTTCTTTAACTCAGTCTGTTTTTTCCTAGTGTCAGCCTTCTCCTTCTTCTTCAACGCAGCCTCTGCCTGCTATGCTTTTTTCTTATCAACGGCATACTCATCCTTTACAATACGCACCCTCCTCTAGCCGCGTCCATAGGCTTCACCCTTATCATCCTGAACATCCTTATCATCCTTAGTAGCCTTAGTAGGGTTAGTAGCCTTTGCAGGAGAAACATATAAGAAATCAAGCTCTGGAGCTTTAGCAGGTGTTGCAGCGCCACTACCAAACTCCTCAGCCAAAGTCCTTTTCACCCATGTATCCTTATCAAGCTCCTTGGCCAAATTCCTTTTTGGTGCGAAAATCAAATCAGGGGTCTTAGCTAACTCAGGAGTCTTACCTAACTCAGGGGTTTTAGCTAACGCTGGACTATTGACAGACTTCTTCTGCGTATTCTGCTGCGGTGATGGCAACGATAAAGGTTGTTCTTCACTGACGATTGAGAGTTTATCATTCTTTTCGGGACTTTTCCCAACCCCCAGAACTTTAAGACGCTCCTCCACTGAAGCTTTCACTATATTATCAATGGTCTTCTGGTCCACCAATGGTCTGTTCCAGTCTAACTCGTAAGCGTTAAACCGCAAGTCAATGTGATCAAATTTTCTGGACATACTCTCCGAGCACTCAATAAGGTAAACAGAGTCACATTGCCCTCCAAATCTTTCCTAACTTCCTCCGCGCTAGAACCCTTTCCCGTTGCAGCAACTTCAACCTCGCTTGTGTTCACTTCCTTCTGTGTCTTAATTTTCTTCTGCTTCTTAGTGGGTGGCTCAGCTTCAGACGAAACTCCACACTTCATTTTCTTCTTCTTCTCCTTCTCATTTGCCTTACCCTCCGCATTCCCCTGCACTTCCCAAAAATCTTTGACAAATCTACCTGCATGTGTGTCTGTTAACAAGCTAGCGAATTGTTGGTCGTCAGGTTCATCCGGCCATTGAAGAAACATCTCTTCAATTGAGTCCTTCAAAACCATTCTCCTCACACGCACCTGCAACACCAGGTTATAACAAAACTTAGCCACAAAATAACTGATACTCAGCAATCAATTATAATAACTCAGCCACGAAAGAGATCATAAGTCATCCATAAAATACAATAACTCAGCTATCAAATCAATCATAACACAGCCATCGAATAGCTCATACCATACCTTGGTATGCTCTTTGATCTCGGCAGACAACAATTTATCAAAACTTGCACGTGTACGATTTCCACGCCATCACAAAAGCGGAACATTTTCATTATTGACCACTCTCCCATAAACCTCACTGAAGCAGGCGACGGATTCATACGCTCAAATCAATAACGCGTCCTTCATGCTGCTTATTGTGTATGACCCTCCTTCTGGAGCCAACAATTTAATAGAGTCAACGAGAACTTCGTATGCAATCCGACCCCATGGATACGACCTCATGGCTTCATCGTCGAATACCCTTATTGCACTTTCAAAGGGTATCCTTGAATTTGATGCAAACAGTAGAGTCCCATGGTTTGAAGAAGTAGCAGCCCCAAGAACTTACACTTTTCAAAACTCCAAATCGGACAGACCTCCAATGCTGCCTTCAGTTCATCTAACTTGGGTCCCATCCCAAGCGGCACCTTCAACTCCTCCCAAAATGCTTTGCATTGGTCAGGTTCAAAACTTTATGTTGGCAATGGACATGTGTTTAACCCAGTGATCTCACCAAATTCCAGCAAGCTAAACCGATAGGCTCATCACGAGACTCCATATCTCCTTCTTATGTACTCGCAGCTGTCTACATAGTAGATAGTGTACGGTCCTACCAGACCACACGCTTTTGCGTCCAGCTAGCCTAGCAACTACTCCAATGGGAGAATGCACCAGTTCTTCACACACATCAAGTCATATTGTTTCTCTAACGTGAAGAAAATCTCCTAAACGGAAATTGTGATTGATATCTTTATTTTCTAGGTTTGAAGACCCTTCAGGGTAGAGTCTTGGAGGGTAATCCCGTGATTTAACTTCAGGAACATCCATCTAATCATATAACATAACAATAACTCAGCCGAAACATATCAATAACTCAGCCATAACATAACATTAACATAGTCACAACATAGCAATAACTCAGCCACAACATAACAATAACTCAGTCATAACATAACCCTAACTCAGACGCAACAAAACCCTAACTCAGTCATAATATAACCCTAACTCAGTCGCAACAAAACCCTAAATCAGTCATAACATAACCTTAACTCAGTCGCAACAAAACCCTATCACAGCCGCAACAAAATATATAACTCAGATGAAATATAATATATAACTGACCCACAACATACCGGAATAGACGATTTCTTTGATATGATTGCGGCGAAGACGATTTCGGGAGACGATTTCGGGAGACAACGAATTCATAGACGACGATTTCAGAGAAGACAAGAGGCAGAGAGTTAGTTCGACGAAAAGGGAGAAGACGATTTCGGGTTCGACGGTTTCGGGTTCACAATGTTCGACGACGATTACAGGGAAGACGGAGAAACTAAGAGACCAAGAAAGTACACAATGTCTCTTCCACTATTCAACGTGTAAATATGAGTTCTTGTGCGGTTTTTTTTCTTAACGGTTATGAAGAGGAGACAGTTGATTTGCTATATTAATTTGTGGTGTTTCAAAAAAAAGATACTTAATTTGTTAATTTTTGATGTGGAGTAATGTTTAAAAATAATTTGTGATGTAGAAATATCAATTAGTGATGTGGATTAGATGTTTAAAAATAATTTCAATTAGAAAAAATTAACCAAAGGTCCATATTGTCATTTACTAGGGTATCCAAACATTCTAATAATTTAAAAAAGATGTATAATATTCTAGTAATAAACCAACTTTTCTATAACATTCTAGTAATTTTTTTCTTGTTTATATTCAATTTATTTTTCGGCTGTAAAAGAAGAACCTTGTATAAATTGTTGGATTAAGCTCAAACTAAGATAGCTTGAGAGCCAAGCAACCTAATTCTACTGAGCTATATAAAAAGGAAAATATCTATTTTGTTATTCCTAATGAGTTTAGGAAATTATAAGTGTTATATAAGGAGATGCAAGGGTGTTGCATAACTTATGAGTTTTATGAATTTGTGAGATTGAGAGAACTTAAGGTTTTGAGAGAGTTTCCTTAAGAGAGATTAATAAGAAGAGTTTCTTATTTTGTGAGTTCATAACTTGTGTTCTTGAGACTTTGATATCAAGAGATTTGATTTGATTTTTATATTTGGTATCAGAGCCATACAACGTCATGGGTGACATAGTAGCTTCGACCGTGAAGGGAAAAGAAGGAGGAGGATCTTCAAACATCCAATGCTCCTTGCTCACTCGACAAACTATACTGTTTGGGCTAAGAGGATGAATTAAAGTACATAAAGCTTGGGAGGCAATAGAAGCAGAGACGAACGATGAGAAGAATGATATGGATTTGACCCTGCTGTTCCAGTCAATACCGGAAGTAATGATAATGCAAGTCGGAGATAACGACACAGCTAAACAACTTTGGGAAGCCATTAGAACGAGGCATATAGGACCTGAACGAGTAAGAGAGGCCAGACTTCAGACCCTGATGAGTGATTTCGATAGGCTGAGAATGAAGGACACTGAAAGCATTGATGATTTCGGTGGTAAACTATCTGAACTTGCATCAAGATCCGCTGCTCTTGGAGTCAACATCGAAGAAACAAAGATAGTGAAGAAATTCCTTAGCAGCCTTCCTCGAAAGAAGTACATACATATGATTGCCTCGCTTGAGCAGATGTTGGATTTAAACAAAACAAGTTTTGAAGATATAATGGGACGTTTGAAAGCATACGAGGAACGAATCAAGGATGAAGAAGAAGCTGAGGAGGACCAAGCAAAGTTGATGTATGCACCTGCAGACACACATCACAGTCAAAACCGCCAGCCACAAGAGCAAACTAATTGATCATATCAAGAACAAGGGAACCAAGATTACTATGGAGATACATACAGAGGTCGAGGCAGAGGAGGTCGATATGGATACTATCGAGGACGAGGCCGGGGGCGTTTTAATGGAGGACGTGATGGGTTCAATGGAGGACGCGATCCGCATGGAGGTCGTGATGGGTCAAAAATAACTTGCTACCGGTGCGACAAAATTGGCCACTTTGCAGCCCAATGCCCGGACCGCCTACTCAAGCTACAGGAGACTCAAGAGACTGATAACACCGAATTACAAGAGGCTGATGAGCTTATGATGCATGAGGTCTTATTTCTAAACGAAAAGAACGTTGTACCTGAGAAGTACGAGACAAATACGAGTGGAGAAAATATATGGTATCTCGACAATGGAGCCAGCAATCATATGACAGAAGATCAAAGATATTTTTCGAGGCTTAATAGTACAATTACAGGACAAGCACGTTTCGGTGATGATTCACGTATAGACATCAAAGGAAAAGTAACAATTGCCTTTACAGACATGAATGGTGAGTCAAGAAGAATGACAGACGTGTATTTCATATTGGGACTCAAGAGCAACATTATTAGCTTGGGACAGGCTACAGAGGCTGGCTGTGATATAAGACTAAGAGGGGAGCAGCTTACAATGCACGATCAACACGGGAAATTGTTGGTCACTGCCAAGAGATCGAAGAATAGGTTATAAAAAGTGTTTATGGGAATTAAGTGTACGTCATGCTTGCTTCTAAGGAACGGAGATGAATCAAATAGATGGCACGCACATATGGGTCATATAAACTTTGAGACAATACGATCTATGATACAAAAGGAGGTCATCGGGATTCCACAAGTGACTATAGAACGAGAAGTATGTGGATCATGTCAACTTGGTAAGCAAGCACGACAATCATTCCCTAAAGCTACAACGTATCGAGCTACAAAGACGTTGGAGCTTCTACATGGGGACCTCTGCGGACCCATAACACCAAGCACTCAGAGCAGAAATAGGTATATCTTTGTGGTTATCATGACCACACAAGGTATATGTGGACTATGTTGTTGAAAGCGAAGAGCGAGGCGTTTAGTAAATTCAAGAAGCTGAGAGTTTTGATAGAGCACGAAACATGGGAAAGGATTCAAACACTTAGAACAGACAGAGGTGGCGAGTTCATATCGATGGAGTTTAATATCTAGTGTGAGAAATCAGGTATAAGAAGGCATCTCACAACACCGTACACACCTCAAAAAAATGGTGTGGTTGAGCGAAGGAATAGAACTTTGATGGAAATGGCGAGAAGCATCCTGAAGCATATGGGTATGCCTAACTATTTTTGGGGAGAAGCCATCAGACATTCAACATATCTTCTAAACAGGATGGCTACTCGAGCGTTGAAAGAGATGACTCCATATGAGCTCTATCGAAACGAGAAACCTAATGTCGCTCATCTTTGGGTTTTTGGATGTGTCGGATATGCGAAGGTGGAGAGTACGAAGTTGAAGAAGCTCGATGATAGATCTCGTGTACTAGTACATCTAGGAACAGAGCCTGGATCAAAAGCGTATAGATTATATGATCCAGAAACGAGAAAAATAAAGGTGAGTCGTGATGTTGTTTTTGATGAAGCAAAGGGATGGGATTGGAGCAAAGAGATTTCAGAACACAACAACAACGAAAGCTTTGTCATTACGACTGGAAGCTTCGGAAACCATGGAGTGACTGGGAAAACGAACGCGACAAACCAAAGCGATGAAATAAACGATGCAGAAGCAATGTGTGATGCTGACTCGGAACCAGAACAAGAGATCGAAGAAGAAACAGTAGAGCCACAGCTCCCATGAAGATCAGAGAGACAAACAATGAGACCAAGATACCTCGATGACTATATTCTTATGGCCGAGGTCCTGTTATACTTAAACGGGGAGCCAAGAAACTTTGGAGAAGCAAAGAGATCAAAGGAATGGACAAGAGCTTGTGAAGAAGAGATTGAGTCCATTAAGAAAAATAAAACATGGAATCTGGTCGATCTTCCATATGGAGCCAAAGCGATCGGGCTCAAGTGGGTATTTAAACTCAAATGCAACTCTGATGGAAGTATCAAAAAGTTCAAAGCTCGGCTCGTTGCAAAGGGATATGTGCAACAACATGGAATCGATTTCGATGAAGTATTTGCTCAAGTAGCTCGGATTGAGACAATAAGGCTCCTCGTCAACTTGGCTGCAACACACGGGTGGGAAGTTCATCACTTAGATGTTAAGATGGCATTCCTTCATGGAGAACTCAAGGAAATCGTCTATGTCACAGAGCCTGAAGGATTGGAGGTAAAGGGATGTGAGAAAAAGGTTTATAAGTTAAACAAGGCATTGTATGGTTTACGGCAAGCACCGAGGGCATGGAACAACAAGTTGAATCAAATTCTCTGCGAGCTTGGTTTCAGAAAATGCGCTAAAGAACCCTCAGTATATCGCAAGGAAACGAATGTAGAGCTTCTTGTAGTTGATGTATACATAGACTATCTGTTTGTCACTAGAACAAACAAGAAGATGATCGATGAGTTTAAGAACAATATGTCAAACAAATTTGACATGAGTGATCTTGGGAAACTTACATACTATCTAGGCATAAAAGTATGTCAGTGCGAGAGTGGAATTCACTTGAATCAAAGAAGTTATGCGTGTAAGATACTGGAGGATGCTGAGATGATCAGATGCAATCCGGTTCATACGCCAATGGAGCTTGGCTTAAAGCTGTCAAAAGCAGATCATGGAGATCGATGCAACAAATACAGGAAAAACATTGGGTGCTTGCGTTATTTGTTGCACACAAGACCCGATTTATCATTTAGTGTTGGGGTCATGAGTCGCTAGATGCAGAGTCCGAGGGAATCACATGGGATTGCGATGAAACAAGTCTTACGCTATCTTCAAGGAAGCATCACGTACGGTCTTGTGTTCGAGAGTTCAAAGGCGAAGATACCTAAGCTTGTATGTTATAGTGATAGCAGTTACAACGTTGATCCAGATGATGGCAAGAGTACAACCGGCCACATGTTTTATCTTGGAGAGAGTCCCATTACATGGTGTTCTCAAAAGCAAAATACAGTTGCTTTAAGCTCATGTGAAGCTGAATTCATGGCGGGTACGGAAGCGGCAAGACAAGCAATATGGCTTCAAGATTTGTTAAGTGAAGTAACCGGCCAACAGAGTGAGAAGGTGATGATTCGTATTGACGATCAATTGGCGATTGCATTGACAAGAAATCCAGTGTTTCATGGGCGAAGTAAGCATATACATAGAACGTGCAAGTGGAAGTGGAGTATGTACAAGGAGATAAGCATAAGGCAGACATACTAACTAAAGCTTTGGGTCGAGTTCGGTTTAAGGAGATGAGAGACTACATTGGCATGAAGAATCTGGAGATGAAGGACTTTGAGCTTATAAGGGAGAATGTTGGATTAAGCTCAAAGTAAGATATCTTGAGAGTCAAGCAACCTAATTTTATTGAGCTATAGAAAAAAGGAAAATATCTATTTTGTTATTCCTAATGAGTTTAGGAAATTATAATTGTTATATAAGGAGATGCAAGGGTGTTGCATCACTTATGAGTTTTATGAGTTTGTGAGATTGAGAGAGCTTAAGGTTTTGAGAGAGTTTCCTTAAGAGAGATTAATAAGAAGAGTTTCTTATTTTGTGAGTTCATAACTTGTGTTCTTGAGACTTTGATATCAAGAGATTTGATTTCTATATAAACAACAAGGAAACTTGAGAAGTTTGAAAGGGGGTATATACAAAAGAAGAGAACAATTGTTAATTTTGCGTTCTCGAATAAACAACTAGGAAACTTGAGAAGTTTAAAAGGCAAATACTTACTTGGTAGTTAATGGGTGTTCGTGAAAGATCCAGAACTTGTTGATATCTGAGATATTGGAAACAAGTTAAGGTGTCAAATCAAAATTGAAGCAAAAAGGTTATGAGAAGTTTATGTGAGGAAAACAAGTCGGAAAGAAGACTTACAGTGTTGACAAACTAATCTCTAAGTTCATAACTTATGTGAGGGAACTTCCATCTCGTAAATCAATGGCTCAGGAGTATTGACGAGTATCTTTGGATTTGATGGTGGTCTATCGTTGGACATATAGCGACTGATGGGCTTCTGGAGCTCATTTCTAGTGATTCAGACATCGCTAGAGTTTGTCGCATTCGACAGAGAAATTCAAATTTTTTTGGTTCAGGCAGAAGAACGACAAAGGTAGAGATTCTTAAAGAGTTGTTATTTTCTGTCTAAGGTATCTTGGATTAAGATCAGATCGGGTGAAGATTAGCACGACCAAAGATCAGCCAAACATTAGCTCTGTTTTGGGGCGAGTGATTGAGCTCAAAGACCCTTACAAATTAAAAGGTTAAAAAAACCAGATTTGGTTCGGGTTTACAATTCGGGTTTAAAATGATTGTTATGAAAGTATGTCAACTCTAAGATAAAGTTGATCATCTTCAACACAAAGGAGAGAGAGAGAGAGAGAGAGAGAGAGAGAGAGAGAGAGAGAGAGAGAGAGAGAGAGAGAGAGAGAGAGAGAGAGAGAGAGAGAGAGAGAGAGAGAGAGAGAGAGAGAGAGAGAGAGAGAGAGAGAGAGAGAGAGAGAGAGAGAGAGAGAGAGAGAGAGAGAGAGAGAGAGAGAGAGAGAGAGAGAGAGAGAGAGAGAGAGAGAGAGAGAGAGAGAGAGAGAGAGAGAGAGAGAGAGAGAGAGAGAGAGAGAGAGAGAGAGAGAGAGAGAGAGAGAGAGAGAGAGAGAGAGAGAGAGAGAGAGAGAGAGAGAGAGAGAGAGAGAGAGAGAGATGGTGATCACATTTCTTGCGGCTAAAATATTTTTTGGACTGCGAGAGTCCTCAAGATCAAATGAAGGATCGAGGACTGAGAGTTTGTCATCTTCTTTGTAATCACTATAATACTCTTCTTCCATGATTTCTTTGTGAAGGTTCTTGTAATACCTGGAAAGAGAAGTTGCTTTTAATTGTTGAATCAATCAATCAATAGTGAATGTATGAAAGTTTTGTTCTTTTTCAGACATAAAAGCCAAATTCTAAGTAAACAATTCATGTGTTATTGTTTGCTTGATTGATTGATGGTTCGAATGTAGATTGAATCTAAATCAAATCGAAAACAGATTAGGATTAGACAGATAGTAACTCGAATCTTAACACAAACATGAACATATATAGAAATTATATCATTATAATGTATTTAATAGAAATGGATATGGAAAGTAACATTTAAATTGGGAAAATTTTCTCACAAATTTTCAAATTTGGTTGAAAAAAAATCCATGAATTTTTTCGTGGACCATTTAAAGCCTCCATTTATCGTGACTAATCATCTTAACTAATTTTACTAAGCCAATTTTAAGACACAATTAGTTTGGATAACATATAGATTAGACGGGGTTAATCTCCGTTATAATCTCCGTTAATCACCAAATGACGTCGTTTCTAAAATAAGAAAAACCCTAAATCGTTTTTTCCCAAACTGAAACCCTAATTCTCAGAAAATCAAAAACACACCCTCTTCACAAATTTGTATTGATTACATGATGAGTTTATCTTCAGAGATACAATATGGGGGAGAAAATCGTGGGTTCCCAGCGAAGTGTGAGTGTGGATTACGTGTAAAGCCTTTCTTTGTCGAAAAAGTATATTCTCTTTTGGGATCCTCTTGTTTCTTATCATTCTAGCACATATTTGAAAAGAAAGTCCAATTTTGATTTGATTCTGATTTTTTGAGAATTAGGAATTTCGATTTGAGGAAGAAACAATTTGGAGTTTTTCTTATTTCAGGATAGGCGTTGTTTGGTTTTTAACGGAGATTAATCTCATCTAATCGATTTGTTAACTGAAATAACGGCATCTTAAAATTGGCTTAGTCAAAATTAGTTGATGCCTTGAATGACTAGTCAAACGGTTCACGAGAAAGTTTATATTTTTTCAACCGAATTTAAAAGTTCATGATTTAAATGACAATTTTTCCAAATAAAATTCATACCTACACACAACTTTCTACTACTGCTGTGTTTTATTTTATTTTTGAACAACTACTGCTGTGTTTTATAAGAATATATTATACTCTTTAGTTTATATAACACCAACGTCCTAAATTATTTTTACCAAACAAAGAATTTTGTTTTTTCTTTTTCACAAAAGAATTTCTTCTAAATGGTTTTTAGGTAACGGAGTTGAAACGGCGATTGCGTAGACTTTTGTCCGTGAGGAGCTGGCAACCGACAGGGTTGCTGCCTGTCTACAAGTGCATTTGCCTAACTCACTTTGACAGACACCGGATCTGTAGGTTGTCGGTATAATATATACGTGTCATGATCTTAACCGCTTAATTTTTTAAATTCACGTTGTCTTCTGATTGCAGTGATGAGGTAAGTGATAACGTTCACAGTTTAAAAGATACTTTAATCACTCGAATTAAATTACAATTATTAGCTCTTCGAGCTTGTGCAGGTTTAACTGTCAAACTTTTATTCTTGAACAAACTAAACACTTGTATTTCCATACTTATTGTAAAAGATGTTGACCTTAATTAATGTCTAGTTAATTTCATTTCTCATCTTTAAGCTATTAAATTATAAGTATACCAGAAACAATTTGCAATCCTTAGGACATAAGAAAATCGTAAAATATCGTCATAGAATGATTAAATTAACAGGGCGTTGGAATCTATTCTCCACCAATGTTTTTTTACTCTTTTAATATCACATTTTTACCAAAAGAAGAACGGGTATGGTGTAATGCTGTTTCTATATGTAAGTATACCCATGTATACTTTAATTAATTAAGCACTTTGATCTAGGGTTATAGACCGTATCATAGGCATTAATAAATGGCTAAAGATACATGAATTACCCCTCAAAGATAATATATTATCAGTTCAAGCATCAAAATTTCATATTCTCTTTATTTGTTTTTTTTTTTGTTATTTGCTCCTTTTTTTGGTCAAATGTTATTGGCTCCTAATTTTATAAATTTAGGGTTTCCTTTAATATTCCACTTCTCTCTTGCCGTCTCTTCCCAGATACTCAATCCCCGTCTCTCTCCCTCATCTCTCTCTTAGAGATACAATCATCTCTCTCTCTTAGAGATACAAATCAATCAAAGGAATACACAATAGCAAAGAGGGTAAACCTTCCTCAAATCTGGTATAAATTTGTTATTGACCTCGTCTGTTCAAATACTAGGTCAGAATTGTTCTTGATCTCAATTTAAATTTCAATAAAATGGATTTCACATAGTTTCCTTTCATGGGTAAAATCATTTTTACTAAAATCAAGTAGTTCGGTTGAGCTTTTAGTCATTTTATTCTCATGGGAATAGAGATCAAAATCAAGTCATGGTGTTGATTGTGAATTAAGGTTAATTAACATAGAAGAATGGTGAGGGGAAAGACGGAGATGAAGAGGATAGAGAACGCGACGAGCAGGCAAGTGACTTTCTCCAAGAGAAGAAATGGACTTTTGAAGAAAGCCTTTGAATTATCAGTCCTTTGTGATGCCGAAGTTGCCCTAGTTATCTTCTCTCCTAGAGGCAAACTCTACGAGTTTTCTAGCTCCTCCAGGTATGTTACGCATTCTCTGTATATCGATCTATGCATCATGATATGTAGAGTTTTCATGAATCCTTAAGTAGGCGTTTTGTATGAATCCATGATTAGTTGTTTTTCTTTTATATATATCCATGGTTACTTTCTCCACTTCTTTTTTGTTTCTAGTTAGTAACTCAGTCGACTGATATAGCTTTGTTTATGTGAGCTAAAATGAAAATTCTTAATTTTAGAGAGAAAACAAGATTCAGATAAATAGAAAAAAAAAACGAAAGCCAAGACATTGGTAAAAACGTGGTTCGCACATAGGTAAGCAGTTTCCTTGCAAATGACACTTAAAGTAATCACTTTTGACAAAGAAGAGCCAAAATATTCCTATTCAAGTAGTTAAATCTGCATACGTAACAGTAAGTTTCAGCATATAGTGTTCTTACTGAATAAGGCAAAAAACTCTGATGACTAGATGCCTAGATTCTATTTTCGCTTGGTTCCTATTAACCAGATTTGGAAAAAATAATATTTCCTTATTTAGAGGTGTGTCTCCCTATATATTATATATATATATATATATATATGTGCTTGTGTGTTGTGTATTTACACAATATGTAGGTAGAATTTACAAACACATGCGCCCACACAGACACAAAGACATGACATATACATATATATATATATATATATATACATACATATTCAAGCACATGTACTGTCTATGTAAAATTTGAATTAATATGTACTTGCAAATATATTTTTGAAGTAAAAATATGGTACTAGACTACTATATATGTACGTTTTTGGGGTTATATTGTGCGCAGAGGCGGCTTAGAGGGGAGGTCAAACAGTAACCGCCCCAGGGCCCATAAAAAATAGGAGTCCAACATTTTGTTTTTTTTTTGCAATTTGGTTGATTTTTTTTATTTTTTTAATTGTTTTAAATGAAATTAGTTTAACAAAAACGTTTATATATTTTCAGTAACTAAAATTTATATTATATATATATATTGTATAGTTAAATTTATTATATATTCTCATAAATAGGTTAAAAATTTGTTCTGGTAATTTTTTTTTTTTTTTTAAAACTAAACTTTCACAAAATGAATAGCAAAAAAAAACATTTTGGCCCAGGGGCCCTCAAAACTCTTGAGCCGGCACTGATTGTGTGAACCATTAATCAATCAATGTGTTTATACCGATGAGAAGCTAAATTCTCTTTATGTTTCACAAAGATTGTCATTTTGACAATTTTCAATTTTCTTGTTAAACAAAAAAAATATTTTAGAATTCTAATTCAATTTCCTTAAAGTTTAATATTAATTAGAATATGAATTGATCTTTTAAATAATATTTTATCTCGAATATTATTGGTTAAACAGATACCATTATTAAAAACATAATTTTTTCAATTATTTTCTTTATTTATGTGGAAAATGTCAAAATGACTCTCTTCGTGAGCGTATGAAGTATTGCATTACGAATTATCACGTATGTGCATGTATATGTGAGTGACTGTATATACATTTTGAAACAGTTTCTTTCTAAACACATCTGTGTTCATAATTTATAAATAGCTAGGAATAATCATGGACACATACCGATTGATGCTTGATCGCATTATGTAAAACAAAGTATCAAATGGTGCGTAAAAGATAAAAGGGCTAATGTTTTAAGTAAAACTTTTATATATTAAGAAAAATAGTTGATAAATACTGCTCTCTAAAAAGGCTTGACAATTTGAGCTTTTAATATTCCAAAACAACATTGCTTTTTATAGAAATAAACATCATACGGCCGACTTATTCTCTCAGACCAGAGTTACCTGTTAGACACATAGCTCTACCATCCACCGTCACCAGTTAGAGCCATAATATAACTGTTCGTATGGTACACTTAGTTTTGATTGTGTGTGTATATAGTAGATGCATGTATCACGTAACGTATATGCTGGCAACAAAGTCGCATTTGCTACACTTTTAACCCACATAGTACAAAAGCCTTTTTGCCCAAAAAAAAAAAAAAAAAAGTACAAAAGCCTTTATCTCAGTGATGACAGATACTGAAGGAGTCATCAGCATGTGACTAGATCAGAATACGTTGATTCTTTTCATGCTCTTCTATTTTAATTTTTTTTTTGCGTCCTTCAAAATTATAGGAAATGATACTGTGTGCTAATAATGTTTATTTTAATGATGTTTTCGTACTTTGTTAGACAAAAAAACAATTGATAACTGTTTCTTATAGCAAAGCCGAGATGGGTTAATCACAATTAACTAGGTACCCAACAACGTACATATATAGTTAAATGTTTATAATTACATAATTAGGCCATATCCACATGACTAGATATCGTTGCTTATATTTTCATCGTTTATTTTATCATTAATATAATTATTGAGGCTTTTTCTTCATTATCCTAGAATTTTAGCAGATGATTGATAACAAATTTTATTAGCTCAGATCTTTGTCTATATAAAGGTGTAAATGGTGATGTTTCTCTAAAAATAAAAAATATAAATTATAGACTTTTTATTTGCGTTCTTGAAAAACCTATACCTCATATGTTTGGTTCTCATGCTTTGATTTTATTTCTTTTGACTGACTTGAATTTTGACTTTTTGAAATTTTCAGTATAACAAAAACAGTAGAACGATATCAAAAACGAATACATGATCTTGGCTCTAGCCATAAGAGAGAGGATAACTCACAGGTATTTTACCGCCGTTATCGTGTATGTACTTGCATGGCAAAAAAAAAAGCTAAAATTTATATTCTTTATCTATTAACGTGAGTCGTAAATTTGTATTTATATTCTTACAATTTTGGTTAAAAGATTTGTTTATTTAACAAAATGCTTCTCTTTTTTCTTATAGATTTTATGTGTGTTATATTGACATGACCAAACCTGTTTACAGCAAGCAAAGGGCGAAACCTATGGCTTAGCGAGAAAGATCGAACAACTTGAAATTTCAAAACGGTTCTTGAATCCAAAATATTTATTTGTTATTTCAATGAAAAATTAGACATTGAAACTGTCTATTTACAAAATATTTAACATTATCATGTTTGTAAAAAAAACAATTACAGAAAATTTCTGGGAGAAGGACTTGACGCATCTTCTATTGAGGAGTTACAACAATTGGAAAACCAGTTGGAGCGAAGCTTAACCAAAATAAGAGCCAAAAAGGTAACTTACATATCTCTGATCATTTACTTTGACAGATGAAGATGAATAAGAGTTATTGTTACTTAATTTGCTCGATATTTAAGAGTATGACGTTGTGGTTGGGTCGATTAAGATTACATATATTCAAAGGTAATAATCATAGGACCATACATAGAAGATGGCTGCACACTCACATGGATGCATGCACATATGTACATTACACACGAGTAAGATAGGATGGTTTCAAGAGTCACTGATTAGAAAAATGACCGTATATGTTATTTTGTAAGAGAGATCGTATAAACTGTTTAACAATTTATCTAGCTATTTTATTTCTTAATTGCAGTACCAATTACTGCGTGAAGAACTGGACAAGTTGAAAGAAAAGGTAAAAACTCATAAACCTCTAGCTTTTTTCATTTTCATAAATTGTGTCTTCTAACTAAACCATTTCTCTGGTTCCTTTTCAATGTTTTAGGAGAGGAACCTCACTGCAGATAACAAAATGCTGATGGAGAAGGTACAAATTGATTCTAACATTTGGCTTCTGTATATTTAGTATCGTATTGATTTGTTCTCTATAGCTCTACATTATGAAATTTTCTCCTCTTTTTATACGAGAGTATTAATTTGAGAATGTGTGAACAAAAAAGTATGAGATGGGAAGAGGAGGAATAATACCAAGAACATCATCAACAACAACATCAGAAGACTTGGACACAGAGGAGAGTGAAATGGAAGTGGTGACTGATTTGTTGATTGGACCTCCTCCGATCCGACACTCCAAAAAGTTTCCTCCTCCAAATTAATACATGTTTATACATTCACCTCCAAAGAATATGATCTCACAACTTTAAACATTATTTTTTCTCCTTTCTAGAAGAAAAAATGAGGTTGATTAATGTAATAGTTTTTCCTTTTTTCTGTTGTATCCAGTAACATCTTTGAAAATCCAAACAACTTCTGAATGTCTTCCTTTATAGTTCTTCTATTTTTATTTAAAAGTAATGATGTTATATGGTATTATAATGGTTCTGATTGGTAAGCCACGCCACTGCGATATCATAGAACTGATAGAAGACAAACGTCAACTAATTGGACTTGGTCGACGGTAAAGTAGACAAATTCAACCGCTGAATAAAAGTCCCCTCCAATTAAGTTTCATTGGTTTAGTTGTCTCTCTACTCCTTTACCTGAACCAACAATTGGTGAGACATAGCTCTCTTATGTTGCCCAGTTCGTCACGTTATGGAGATTGAGCATGATGGCATAAGATCAATGTTTTGAAAACCAACCCGGAAACTGAACCGGAAGACTGTCCGGGTCACCGGATCATCGGGTCGACCGCGGGTGAAGCGCGGGTTGATAAATCACTACAACAAAACATAGAGTTAACTAATAAGATTTACTACTACCAAACTGTCGTCGTAATGTTACGACTATGTTACTTCGATTGTACTTCTATTTCGAAAATCGTCGTAATGGCGAAGTAAAGTTACGTCGAACTAAAATCGACGTAACAAGGGGGGCCTATTACGTCGATTATACAACGCTTACTACGGGTCGTAGTAAAACAGAAGTTATATTACAACTATCTAACATCCACAATTTCCCATCTATTTAGGGACTATGTTACGGCTATCCACAAGAAAGTGGTTGACAACATGTTAATTGTTTTTGTGTGTGGTTGGTGAATAAAGATAGTTAAGTAGTAGTAAATTTTTCATATGTAGTATATTCGTAGCAAAATCTCCACCTGCCAAATCTGAAAATTTCCTATAAATATGCTCTCTTCTCCTTCTTTCTAAAGATGCAAAAAAAAAAAAACAGAAAAAATAAATTCCAAAAAATGTCTCATAACGGCAATATCTATGAAGTTCGGAGTTGGATGTACGCACATAAAAACTCTGCAGGAGTTGTGACAGATGATTTCTCAATGGGGCGGATATATTCATGTACCAAGGTGGAAACACACCTCTCACGCAGGAAACTGGTAAAATGTTTTGTCCTTGTCGTAAATTCCAAAACACCAAATTTGTTCGTAGTGAAACAGTTTGGAAACATATAGTAAATAGAGGATTTACCCGCATTACTACATATGGTTTCATCATGGAGAATGTGATAGTAGGAATGAAGCTAGTAGTAGTACTCACTTTGAAGTTGGTGGTAATAGGGAAGAACCGAGTCATTTGCATCCCGAAAGTAGTTACCTTGAGGATCATGTCAGTAGATCATGATAGGATGCATGATATGATTACCGATGCATTTCGTGAAACAACAACAGTTGCTGTAGAAGTAGACAATGTAGAGGTAGAGGAACCAAACTTGGACGCAAAAGGTTCTATCAAATGTTAGAGGCAGCTAATCAACCAATTTATGAAGGTTGTAGAAGGTCTTTCTAAATTATCATTGGCGCTAGGATGATGAATATCAAAACTGATCATAACTTGCCTCAAGTTTGTATGGATGCATGGGCTGAGTTGTTTAAAGAGTATTTTCCTCAAGATAATTTGTCCGCTGAATCTTATTATGAGATTCAAATTGGTTAGATCTTGGCTTACCTTGAGCAGATTGATGTTTGTATAGACAACTATATGATCTACCGGAGGAAAGATGGAGTTGTTGGAGTGTAAGTTCTGCAAGAAGCCACGATATAAACCGCAAGGGCGTGGACGAAAAGGGTACCGCATCAGCGGATGTGGTACTTACCTATTACGATAGTGAAGAGATTATATCAATCTGAAAAGACTGCAGCAGCAATGAGATGGCATGCCGAACATACTCGAAGGAAGGCGAAATCAATCATCCGTCCGATGCAAAAGCGTGGAAACACTTGAATTCGGTTCACAAAGATTTTGCAAGTAACACTCGCAATGTTTATCTTGGACTATGCACGATGGATTTAGTCCGTTTGGAATGTCCGAAGACAAGACTCACTTTGGCCAGTCATCCTAACACCATACAACCTTCCACCGAGATGTTGAGTATATTGATACCGGGCCCAAGCATCCGCGATCCCTCGATATTTTATTACAGCCTTTGATAGAAGAATTGAAGGAGTTGTGGTCAACAGGTGCAGACGATGATTGTTCAACGAGAACAAATTTTACTATGCGAGCAGTTCTTTTGTGGACCATCGGTGACTTTCTGCATATGGGATGTTATCAGGTTGGACAACGCATGGGAGGCTAGCTTGTCCTTATTGTATGGATGCACAAACGATTTCAGCTTAAGAATGGTAGGAAGGCGCCATGGTTTGATTGTCATCGGAGATTTCTTCCCATTATCCATCCGCATCGGGGAACAAGACATTGTTTCGGCCAAAAGGGTTGTACGAGACACCGCTCCACCATATTTATCCGAGAAGATATCGAAGGATATTGATTATTATGGTGCACAAGAAACAGTTAAGAGAGGGGTAATTGGCATATTCCCGCAAATATGGCTGATGGTTATGGGACACAGATAATTGGCACAAAAGAGTATATTTTGGGAACTCCCATACCGAAAGATCTACTTTTGCGACACAATCTTGATGTGATGCATATTGAGAAAAATTCTTCGACAACATCATCAATACATTATTGAGCGTCCCGGAAAGACAAAAGATAACAAGAACTCAAGGTTGGACTTGCCTGCATTATGTTCTAGGAAAGAACTGCATATTAAAAGCAATGGGCAAATGTCGGTTCCCATTTTCAGATTGTCGTGAAGCAAAGGCAGCGTTGTTCGTGGGTGGCATCGGATGTCAAGTTCTCTGATGGGTATGTGTCAAATCTATCAAGATGTGTTGAGAAAGGGCAAAAGTTTTCAGGAATGAAAAGCCATGACTGTCATGTTTTTATGCAACGACTACTACCATTTGCATTTCGGAGTTGCTTCCAAAGAATGTTCATGAAGCACTTGCGGTAACATAAATTACTAAATTTTTAATTTATTGTTATATTAAATAATCCTACAAATTATATAATTTGTGGAATATAATTATATTTTCAGGGATTGGAGCTTTTTCGATCTTAGCACACGCATCTTAACGAAGATGTCATCGGACAACTTGATGAGAATATCCCGATCTTAATGTGCAATATGGAGAAAATATTTCCTCCGTCATTTATTGACGCCATGGAACATTTACTTATCCACCTCCGTATGAGGCATTGCTTGTGGACCCGTTCATAACGGATGGATGTATCCTTATGAGCGATCCATGAAACATTTGAAAGGAAAAGCAAAAATCTTGCAAGGGTGGAAGGTTCAATAGTGGCGGGGAGTTTGTCTGAGGAAACTTCCCACTTCACGTCATACTATTTTGGATCACAAGTCCGTACACGGAAAAGGGCTCCAAGCAGATATGATGATGGAGGTGTTATGCCGACATATGTCTTACCAGGTGTTCCCGACGATTCGCCGATTGACGCCTTGCTGGAAAACTCAAAAAGTTTGGTGGTCGAAAGTACGTAAGACGCCATAGTGCCCATACATATATACTCCTTAATTGCGAGGAGATGCAATCATTTGAAAGGTAAATAAATAATTTATTTACTTTTTATTTTATTTGTTTCAATACGAACTTAATATAATCTTTTGGAAATCAGTGAGTTTGTTGAACAAGTTGAAGAAGTTTTACCAGGAATATCGCCAAATGATCTGAACAAAAGGAAAGATCAACACTTTGTCCAGTGGTTAAAAACACAGGTATAAATCATGATTAATATAATTATTATAATATAACTTAAATATTAATGAATTCAATTATATATATGCAGGTTGATTACGATGATCCATTCTATCCAACGTGGTTTCACTTAACTGATACAAGGTCCGGTCTCTAAGGTCACCACAGCCCCTATGTATTTTACACGAGGCTACACATTTCACACTTACGAATATGGAAGTCAACGAGCAACGATGAACTATGGAATATATATGAAAGGTGAAACAGATTTCTATGGGATCTTAAAAGAGATCATCGAAGTGGAATTCCCCGGTTTAGTGAAAATGAAATGCGTCCTCTTCAAATGTGACTGGTTCGACCCTACTATCAATAGAGGTGTTCGGTATAACAAGTTTGGAGTTGTAGATATTAATGCAGCACGGAGATACAACAAATTTGAACCCTACATATTGGCATCTCAAGGGGAGCAAGTCTGTTTTATTCCATATCCAAGGATCAAACAATCTGGAACTTCTTGGTTAGCAGCTATAAAAGTTACACCTCGAGGTCGAGTAATCGGTGATGATCAACCGCCTTTGCAAGAAGAAGCTGTTAATGTTGTTGAAGTACCTGAGCAACCCGTTGATGAAATCTTACTAGTTGATCCATAAAACTTGATTTACTTAAGATCCTTCGAAGATATAATGGACGAAGGCAACGAAGATGAATTTCAAGAAGACGATGATACTAGTGATATTGAATCAAATGATGGTTCTTCAGACGATGAGTGAATCTCATTATGCCTTTCATTATGCCATATATATGGTTTTAATCATGTACTAGTTAGACTTTTGATTTAATAAAAAATATCGTTTGATGATGTTGTTTATAAGTGTAAGTGTGATATATAAGTTTAGAAGTTTTGGGGTTTAGACTATTGGGGTTTAGGGTTTGGGGTTTGGGGTTTAGGGTAACAAACAAGGGTCGACCCTAAATCGTCGTAATTAACAAACGCGAGTCGAGTCAACTTCGTTGTAAAGGCCATTCGATCCTAAATCGTCGTAATACCTAAAACGCGGGTCGAGTCAACTTCGTTGTAAAGGCCATTCGACCCTGTGTTGTGGTAATTTAACAACCACATTACTACGATTTACAAAAACAAGGGTCGATCATGTATAATAGTTATTTTACTTCTACTTTACGACGATCTACATATATATATATACACACCAAATCCCCACCATAATCTCAGACCAAAAACAAATCTCTTAAGATAAATAAAGACTACAAATCAGTCATCAAAACCATTCTTATCAACTTGGTATAGCTTTATTTGGTTTGAGGAGCCAAGCAAAGGCTATACGGATTGATAAGGATTGTTCTTGTGACCGTATACATTCAAAACCTAAAAAAACATTGCTTTCAAAAAAGCTATACGGGAGTGCACGGTTACTAGAACAGTTCTTATCAACCCTACATAGCTTTTCCTCAGTTCATGAAACGAGAAAATTTTATGTCGGGTCGATAACAATTGTTCTGGTTACAGTGTGTCCTCCTTTAGATTTTTTTTTCAAAAATAACATTTACTTCTAAGTTACTACAATCAAAACAAGGGTCGAGTCAAAGTAGACGTAATTTACCTACTCAATTACGACGATTTTAAACGCGGGTCGAGTCAATCTAGTCGTAATAGGCCTACTAACTTACGACGATCCAAAACGCGGGTCGAGTCAACCTAGTCGTAATGGGCCTACTAAATTACGACGATCCAAAACGCGGGTCGAGTCAAAATCGTCGTAATGTCCCTACTACATTACGACGATCACAAAATCCCTATATATAGAAACCACAATCGACCTCACGCGTTTGCCTTCTCTCTAACCTCTCTCTAACCTCTCTCTGCCTTCTCTCTAGGTACGATTTTTTTTTTTTTAGTTTAGATGGTTTAGCTTAGGGATGGAATTAGATTAGGTGGTTAGTTTAGGAAACAATAAAATTATATTTATTTTAGATGCATATTATATATATATATATATATATATATATATATTTTGTTTTTTTTAATAATTGATTTTTTTTTGAACAGGTTGATTGATTACACATGTCTACTCCTCGCGGTAGAAAACGACTTAGGAGACCCACCTATGAGAGTACATTTTCGACAGACTGATCACCGCTTACCTCGGTATCGAACCCAAGTCGGAAATTCCTCGAGAGCCAATCTCGTGAACGATCACCAGCTGCGTCTGCTCCTCTTCCACCATGGGTGCCTCCTGCACCGTATGTCCCTCCACCGCATGGTCAGCCACCTCCGGCTGCTGCTCCACCTCCTCCGGCTCCTGCTCCACCTCCTCCGGCTGCTGCTCCACCGCCTCAGGCTGCTGCTCCACCGCCTCAGGGTGCTCCGGATATGTCCATCCTGATTTGATGGTGCCCCGGATGCACCGTGACGCTAGATTTACCGCTGATGATTTGCTTGGATGCCGGGGCGCGAAGGTTTACTCGTCATCGATCCCGATCGTCCACCAAACACATACTGGTAATTAAGTTTAATATATTATTATTTCCATAAGTTATAAGTTATATATGTATATATATATATCTAATTACATTATTTGTCTTTTGCAGGTTTGTACGGACAACCGCCTTGGACGGTCCGCTTTATACCATCAAGTCATATTTTCTTGAACCGCATCTGAACCGAGTCTTACGCCAGATCACATTCGGAGAACTTGGTTCAAGTGTTTTGCGGTTAGTTTTCATATTTTAATTTATAATTTATATTTTATTTTCTATAATAATTATTTATTATATTTATTAATTAATATTTTTCCAGCAAAAATGGAATTGGTCTATTGCCGTCAACGAGAAAGTGAAGAAGGCGTTCACCGAGAAGGCGATGGATCGCTTTAAAACACCGTTAGCGACTGGAAGGATAAGTGGAGGGTTGAGGGTGATGCTGCTAAACCCATATTCATCGCCGAGACGGTATGGACAAGCCTTAAGGCCTATTGGATGTTGCCTCGGAGCATTATGACGGCCAACAACTGCTCGGCAGCCCGACATACACCAGATGCAGAAGGCAATTTACCGTTGCCTCATACTTCCGGGCAGATTCCACACGCCGGAGTTGCCTTACAGATGGTATTTTTTTATTATTAATAAAAAAAATTTGAATAAAATTAATTATATTAAATTTCTAAAGTTTTTCTACAGGCTGCTAAAGATGGAGAACCTCCATCTTTGTCCAAGCTTTACAAAAAAACTCACACCCATAAAGATGGGACGTTTGTGGATGCTCGGGCTGAAAAGATCCACAACGACGTTCATTCTCGAATCCAAGAGGTCGAGACTCAGCTGTCCCAAGAAAATCCGGATTTGCCACCTGTTCAGTTGTCAACGGTAGAACCGGATAAAATATTTGAACAGGTAATGTATATTTTTAAATATATATATATATAGTATAATTTAATTAAATAATTATTTTTAAATATATTTTTACTAATAAAATTAATTAATTTATTACAGGTTGCCCCAAAGAAAAGGGGACGAGTCGTCGGAATTGGCTCGGTTAACGATGTTCCGAGGGCGAGAGCAAGTTATGTTTCGGGAAGAGACGAAGAGAATGCTCAGCTCCGGGCAGCTTTGGCAGCTTCTAATGCCGCCTTAGCAGAACACCGGACTTCGATGATGGGCATGGCGTCAATGTTCGATTTGATGGCGGAGTCAGACCCGAGGTATACCATAGTCACACAACGCACCGCGGAGGAGCAGGCGGATCTAGAGCGACGGACCGAGAACCATAGTGCCGAGCTTCGGGAAGACCTTAATCTTTAAGTTTTTTTTGTAATTTTTATTTTGAATTTTAAAATATTTTAATATATTATTATTATTTTGTTTATATTTCTGGTTATTAAATTATTTTAAAATAATTATATATTTCATTTTTTATTATTGAACAAAAAACAATTTTAAATATAAAACTTTTTACAAATCGAGTTTAATTCTAAAAGAAATCGAGGTTAACTCGTAGTAAAATGTTCGAAAGAAATCAATGTAAATTCGTAGTAAAAAATAGATGTACTGCAGTCGTATAATTTACTACCAAAGTACTTCGACATTAGAGGGCAATTCGTTGTAAATATAGCTTCTATCTTACCTCGATTTTAACGACTTCTTTACGTCTGCATTACTTCGACATATTTTACTTCTATTTTACTTCGATTTGTCTATTACTTCCACGTTACGACGATTTGTCTATTACTTCCACGTTACGACGATTTTTCTATTACTTCCACTTTACGACGATTTGGTCTTTACGTCGATTTGACCTCGATTGTCATTCGTCGTAATTTTCCTTCGATTTTACGTCGATTTTTCCATTACGACGAGCTAGTAACTACGATTCGTAATTCGTAGTTAAGTCGTCGTAATAGTGGTTTAACTACGATTTAACCACGATATATGCAGTAGTTATAGTCAATATTTGTTGTAGTGAATGAAGTAGCTTTATAATATAATATTATATTAGTTATAAAAATAAATATATAGAAACTAAAATTAAGTATTTTCTATTTTTTCATAAAACATATAATAATGGTTTGGATATGTATATATTTTATGTTTAAAAAATTTAGAAAATACTTAATTTTAGTTTATATATTTTCATTTGACATACAAAATATCAAAAATAGTTTAAATTATTTTTAAAAAATTGTAACAAGTTAAGATTTATGACATCTACAAACTTAAAAATTCATAAATATTAATATGTCTAATATGAATAATAAAATTAAACTTCAAAAATCCAAAATAAACCCAAAATAAAATCATTAATAAATTGTCTATAACAAAAATAAATCAGTAAAATATAGTAAGACAGATTTATGATAAACAAAATAATCAAAAAGCAAAAAAAGAAGAAGAAGAACATACATAATCGGTAGAGTACAGTTGAGGAAAAAGAAGACCAATAAAACTGAAAGAAACCTAACTTTTTAATTGGAAATTTAGAATAAAACAGAATCTAAAAACATAATTTAAAACTTAAAAAAGTAAAATTTATCTAATAGTTCAACCGGTACCGGGTTTTAGTGGGTTTTTCCGGGTTTTTGCGGGTTTTTAAATTTTGGGTTTTTCACAAAACCCAAACCGGATTTATTCCGGGTTACCGGTTCAACCACGGGTCCGGATCGGATTTCAAAACACTGCATAAGATTAATATGTTGTATCTAGATTTAACATCTCCGTTTAAATCCTTCAAACTCCTCTGTATTAGTTGACACACACACAAAAACCATCTAAAACATATGATATATTTCACTAATAAAATCAAATATGATCCTCAATCATATGAATCGAAATTGAAATAACCTACTTTTAATTTGGTAACTTTACAAACTATGAAAATGCATGGTCAAGCAAAGAAAGATCGTCTTTCGTCTTCCCATTGGCCAAAAAACAAACATCATATGGAAAGACCTCCGAAACATCCTTTATTTTCGAAAAAAAACTTTCATCCTCTTTTCTAATATTTTGTTAAGAAATTTACGGGCCACCCACACCCGCACTCTCGGCCCGTGGATCCCAACCCATCCGACGGTCGGTCTTTAATTTTCCCAAGGCCCGAAAATCTTGTTTACTGACCCTGCAATCACCACATGACCTTTCCCCGAACTTTCACTCGCACGATATCGCGGATCACTTTCCGATAGGTCACCCATCCTTTAGCTACTCCAGCTCAAGCACGCTTAACTTTGGAGTTCTCTCTGGATGTGATCCCGAAAAGATAAGTGCACTTTAATGACATAGGTAGCCAAATCAATTCTCTTAAACCTTTCCACATATCACAACTCGGGATGTTACAATTCACCCCTTCTCAAAGAACGCAACGCCCCTGTCCCCTTAATGACAGTCTCAAGACGCCTCTCGGTCGAACCAAACGCTAACCACTCGATACCATTTGTAACGTTCCAACCGTCTACTGCTAATGGACCACCCACACCCGCTCTCGCGGCCCGTGGGCCCCATCCCATCCGACTAAGAGAACAATTTAATTGATTAGGATTAAAACTAAGGGAACAATTTAAGAAAAAAGAATTCTTGATGATCAAACTAAATTTCTGTATAAAATAGATCTCATCACTACAGAAAAAGTTATATATCTGTTTTAGAGAAACAAAGTGCTATATAAGAGACTAATCAGACCAATGTTTTAATATTTTAGTTGGTACCACAAAACAAATGAAGAAGCTAATTTAAAGATGATAAGCTAATCAGTTTGCTCAAAAAAAGAAAAAGATGATAAGCTAATATTCTAAGATGAACAAAAGAAGTCAACAGTCAAAGTCAACCAACCCCTAAGAAAAAAAAAAATCTCCTCCAATAAGTTTCCCATAACTTGTTTGCTGAGAAACTCCAGATCAAAACTGTCTTCGTCTCTGTCTTCGTCTTCTCAATGGCTGTTACTTCGTTTCTTGATACCCTTTTCAGAAGAAAAAAAAAAGTATACAGATTCCATAAGCAGTAAGTCTTCGGTTTCTTCTCACTTTATCTTCCCACATCTGACATTGATATTTATTCTTATTTTATCTCTGCTAAGCTCTGCAGTTTTGGAATACGACTTTGATACCATTAGAGCTGCAACTAATGAGTTCTCGGACCTGATTGGTCGTGGAAGTGGCTCTGTTTACAAGGTTGTGTCGTTAATCTTTTATAGATCCCCTCCACATGAGTTATATAATAATTAAAAAATGTGTAATTGTAAGAAAAACATGATTAATTTTTAAAATTTTCAGGGTAAGCTTCAAAGCGGACAAGAAATAGCAGTCAAGATACTTTGCAATAGATACTACAGACGGTTTCTTAATGAAATCAATCTTTTGCCAAAGCTTGGGCACGAGAATCTGATCCATCTTCTTGGTTTATGCTCTCAACAAGGCCAACAAATTCTTGTTTATGAGTTCATGCCTAACTCAAACCTTGACAATTTTATATTCAGTTAAATATCTTGTTAATCTTCTACTCCAATCTTGGCTAGTTTCAAGTATCTGAGGATCATTACTCATTGTTATTGTTTCAGATCCATGTAAAGCCTCTCAGCTAAGTTGGGATATGTGTCGAAACATTGTCGTAGGCATAGCTCGAGGGTTACGTTACCTTCATGAAGAATCCGGATTGCATGTTGTTCACCTCGACATTAGACCTAGTAACATTCTTTTGGACGAACATTTTCAACCGAAAATCATGGGGTTTGAAGCGGCGAGGCTGATTCAAGATGGCGAAAACGATGCAGAATCAACTAGACTTTTCGGTACTGTGTAAGTGATGTTAAACTTATTTAAAGGAAAAACGTTATGATGATGGTTGAGAGCATTAGAGACAAAATCCTACATCGAAAGTTGGAAGAGATCAACTTATCATCAGTTGATTTTATATTAGAAATCTATCTAACTTAACATGGTATATGTTGTTCACATAGTTGCCCACACTTGAGTGTGAAGTAGAGTGTTAGTGAATGAATGTAGTCTTACATTGGTAGCTGGAGAAATAATTAACTATTATAGAAAAAGATAGGGATAGTGTTCAATGTGGGACTTTTCTAATACAATTTTTTGAGATTGTTTGCAGAGGGTATATAGATCCACATTTTTTTTTCAAACATTGCGTTTTTCTACCAAAACTGATGTTTATACCTTTGGAGTTACCATCTTGATGATCATAACCAGAAGAAGCATTCATAGTTCGAATGAAGGAACTCTAATCCAATATGTGAGTTTATATCAAAGCAAACATGGTATATGTCTGTTAAATGCTCCCTTATTCGTATATGGTTTTTTCATATAGGCTCTGAGATGATGGACCAAAGGAGAAGCCATCAATATGATCGATGAAGTCATGATAAAAGAAGAAAGAGAAGATTCGATAAGCGAAATCTTGAGATACATTCACATTGCTCTGCTCTGTATCGATGTCAATCCAGAGACAAGGCTGAGTTTAGATGAAGTTCTTCATTGGTTTAGCTGTGTCTCTACTCCTTTACCTGAACCAAGAATTGGTAATCAGTCTCTTCTCGAGGACGAAACAATTGGATATCGGTCTCTTAAAGAGGAAGAAGCAAATTGGTTATTGTCGCCCTCTCCCGGATATGGCTCTCCTATGTCACCCGTGTCTCCACGTTAGGGAGACTTAAATGTCATGGAATAAATTTAATTAGCTCTGCTTGATGCTCTATTTATTGCTTTGTTGAGAGTTTGTAAAGATAATGATATATGGGTTACTCTTATAAAACAAATAAAATCCAGATCTATAGATTTGATTCAGTATCTACATTCTTGTTTATAAAATCAGTTTTTGCATGGATACTCATAATACCAGTTGAAGAACTTTAATACATTTAAATTTATCACACATCCAAATTTTAAAGAAAGAATTACACTCACAAACACTTTCTAACATTTTAGTTACTCTCACAGACACTTACCTTATGTGACATACTTTTTAAAGTGAAAATCTTATATTGTATTTTAATAGAGTTTAAATCTAACCAAAATCCATCATTATTCAAATGATGATTCTAAATTCTGTTTTAAAATCTAGTGTTATTGGAGATGTTATTTACAAGTTTTATTTAAAATCTAGTGTTATTTAATGAAAGATATAAATCCAGTTTTTAAAATCTAGTGTTATTCAACTTCAAAAAAAATTAAAATTATTTGTATTTAAAATTGATTTCAATCATTTGTTGTGGAGTCTCATGTACAAATAAATTAAATCAAAATACAAGACATACTGCAAGAGATTTTAGGCCATCCGCATCAAAGGATGCAAGGAGAGGGTCACACGGATACCAAGAAAAAAAATTAATATAATACTCTCTCTCCTAAGACCTCGCCCCGCGAAAGTTCACTGGGGTGAACCCGTATCACCAAATCAACGAAAAAAAATAAAAAATTAATAAAACGAAAGTGGGAATCGGGAATAGCGGGTTTCACTAATGTGCCTGTCCTTAGAATCCAACCCTTAAAACTATATTTTATTTTTAAAATTTAATTGATTAGAGAACTTTGACAATTAATTTTAAATCATTGATTGAGTAACACCTCTTATAGTCCTATTAACTAGAACTCACTCATTTATTTAACCAAAAGAACAAAATTCTCACGATGGTGGGGTGTTAAAACCCCAAGGTCATTAAACTCTAGTATTAGCTATACGGTTTTATATAGCAAAAAAAATTGATATTAAACAATTTTTAATAATATTTTATAAGAAAAAATGAGGTCAAATACAAGAATTCACATGAACATTCCTATTATTTTACTTATCACTTCTTCTTCATTCTCAATTTCCATTTTATAATTTTCTGATAGATAATATTCTAAAGCTACCAAATTGTTTTTCAAGATTATACTTTTCATCAAAAAAAAAAATTATTTTATACTTAAAACTAAAAATCGGATCTTCATGTCCATAAGATCATCATTTTCCTCCAAATCGCAAAATCACATTATCTGTTAAAACCATAAAATCATATATTTCCTAAATTGATTGTGTATTTTGCATAATCAGTGTGTAAACATTTTATATTGATTTGTAGCAAACACCGCCACTAATTAATAGTTAAAATTACAAATTACTTTTTTATCCTTAAAAACCAAAATCACAGTTTTTTTTTCCTTACCAAAAAAATATATTTTCCACTCAAAACTCTAAAAAACAATTTCTCAATAAAACCACAAAATTGTATGTTCATGTTAAAACCATAAGATCAAAATTTTCGTCAAAACCATAACTTCACTTTTTTCAAAATTGCAAAATCATTTTTCTACGCAAAAATGCAAAATGAAATTTCGTGTAAAAACTTCAAAAACATATTCTTTTTTAAAACCGAAAATCGTATTTTTTGTCAAAATCAAAATTGTTTTTCTCCATAAAATCAATAATCCACATTTTCTCTCACACACCACAAAAAAATTCGTCAAAACCGGAAATTTGTTTTTCAAGTCAGTATCGTAAAATTATATTGTCCCGCTAAAATCATAACATCTCATTCAAAACCACAAATCATATTTCCCATCAAAATTTTGAAATGTTTGATCTCAGTAATAATTTACCATTTCATACGCTTGATATTTTTGTGATGGCCGTCCAATGAACCATGTACAGAACTTACATGTATACAACCTGTCCGAACACAACTTCCATCTTCACAACTATTTCGTCTATAAGTTACATGTCCAAACCTAAACCGTCCACAGTACTTTAATTTCATGGATCTCTTAGAGTTTTTTGAAATTTTCAGTGCCATCCCTAACCATTTAGTGGCCTAAAGCAATTTTAAAATAGCGGCCTTTCTCATTTTATGAAATATTTGGTGAATTTAATATTTTATTTTATTTTTGTTTACTTTTATTCTAATCGAAATTATACATCGTTGGTTTTTCCGTAAGTTTAGATATATATATATATATATATATATATATATACATGTAACTAAAATAATATGTTAACATATAAATAAAAGTATGATGTCAAAAAAAACAGATAAATATAAGTATATCTAACCAATTAAGTTAGACGAAAATGCTTCATTGAAAACAAAAAAAATTTAAATATAATAATAGCACACAACAATATAAAAAGATAGATTTAATGAAAACAAAATTCCATAAAAGCAATACCAAAAACTTTAAAACAAAAATAAAAACATATTTTTTCAACACCAAAAGGAAAACAAAATGAAAAAAAAAATCAGTCTAATGTAATTATTTAAGTCTCTTATGTATTTATCTACCAATTATGTTGAATTATTTTGATCACTACACTAATATCAAAACTATAGTGTGGCCCAAAAATGAAACATTTAGATGTGGTCCAAAGCTACCGCTTCACCCACCTTATGTTCCGGACGGGCCTGGCAATTTTGTATTATATTCTTTAGGGAAAAAACTGAATTATATTGTCCGCTCTTCATATTAAAGTTGTTGTACATAATTTTGTTCACAAAATATTTTCTCATCAATATTAATATGTCTATAACATCATGTACATGAATGTTCATATGTCTTCTACTGATTGTTTTGGTGATTTTCTAGACATGTTAAGTTGTTTACTATGCTAGGAATATTATCATATAATACTACAGTGTGCAAATTCAATATTTACTCGAAGATATTATATTCACCAATTTACTTCTTCTTATTCACATAAACATGTTCACTATTTCTTATCTACAAAAACATGTTTACTATTTTCTTGTCCTCCTAAAATTTAGCTAAAGAAAAAGAACTAAAAAGAGATAAGACTTAGGACTATTTACAAGAGACATGTTGAATAAAACAGCTGAACTTTTGCAGTGAGCATGCTGAAAGTGACACTGATTATTTGGAACAGATTCAACTAATTGAATGACAAAAAACTTAGGATTACAACTCCCATGCTTCAAGTTCTGATTTTTTTAATATTTTCATTTCATCCTAATTTTTGAGATAAACTATTCTATAAAAACTATTTTATTTTATTTTCTTATAGAAAAATTATAATTTTAATCTATAAATAGATATTAATTTCATTTAATTTTGATAGAAAATATTATTTAACACATATTTATTATCCTCTAGTAAATGCAATTTTATCTTCAATATTTTTAATATATTAAAATAATATTAAAATAATTTTCTTATTAATTATTTATAAATATTAATTTTTATTGATTATTAATTGATGACCTAAGGTATTGAATTTTGTTAACTAAAAACTAGTGCAAAGTCAAAATTTGAATAAATGTCAAATTATTAGGAAGAAGAAATAAAAGATGTGGACAGTTAAAGTGTAAAAAGTAGAATATTAAACTGTGAAACCATTATAAATAGTCTAAATTTTATAGGGAATCAATTTTCATTTGTTGTGTCCAAAATTGATTGTCCACACATATTCTATCCAAAATTTTTGATTGATATATTGTTAAAATATTTCAAAATAAACATTAAAATATACAAAAAATTATGATTCATTGTACCAAAAAGAAGCAAAACGTTTACAATAGAATGAAAATCAACAATATATGCCTTAACGCGGTTATGTTTACTTTTTATTTACAAAATATAATAAAATTGAAATATTAGTTATTAATACTTTGTTGAATTATTTTGATCACTACACTAATATCAAAACTATAGTGTGGCCCAAAAATGAAACATTTAGATGTGGTCCAAAGCTACCGCTTCACCCACCTTATGTTCCGGACGGGCCTGGCAATTTTGTATTATATTCTTTAGGAAAAACTGAATTATATTGTCCGCTCTTCATATTAAAGTTGTTGTACATAATTTTGTTCACAAAATATTTTCTCATCAATATTAATATGTCTATAACATCATGTACATGAATGTTCATATGTCTTCTACTGATTGTTTTTGGTGATTTTCTAGACATGTTAAGTTGTTTACTATGCTAGGAATATTATCATATAATACTACAGTGTGCAAATTCAATATTTACTCGAAGATATTATATTCACCAATTTACTTCTTCTTATTCACATAAACATGTTCACTATTTCTTATCTACAAAAACATGTTTACTATTTTCTTGTCCTCCTAAAATTTAGCTAAAGAAAAAGAACTAAAAAGAGATAAGACTTAGGACTATTTACAAGAGACATGTTGAATAAAACAGCTGAACTTTTGCAGTGAGCATGCTGAAAGTGACACTGATTATTTGGAACAGATTCAACTAATTGAATGACAAAAAACTTAGGATTACAACTCCCATGCTTCAAGTTCTGATTTTTTTTTAATATTTTCATTTCATCCTAATTTTTGAGATAAACTATTCTATAAAAACTATTTTATTTTTATTTTCTTATAGAAAAATTATAATTTTAATCTATAAATAGATATTAATTTCATTTAATTTTGATAGAAAATATTATTTAACACATATTTATTATCCTCTAGTAAATGCAATTTTATCTTCAATATTTTTAATATATTAAAATAATATTAAAATAATTTTCTTATTAATTATTTATAAATATTAATTTTTATTGATTATTAATTGATGACCTAAGGTATTGAATTTTGTTAACTAAAAACTAGTGCAAAGTCAAAATTTGAATAAATGTCAAATTATTAGGAAGAAGAAATAAAAGATGTGGACAGTTAAAGTGTAAAAAAGTAGAATATTAAACTGTGAAACCATTATAAATAGTCTAAATTTTATAGGGAATCAATTTTCATTTGTTGTGTCCAAAAATTGATTGTCCACACATATTCTATCCAAAATTTTTGATTGATATATTGTTAAAATATTTCAAAATAAACATTAAAATATACAAAAAAATTATGATTCATTGTACCAAAAAAGAAGCAAAACGTTTACAATAGAATGAAAATCAACAATATATGCCTTAACGCGGTTATGTTTACTTTTTATTTACAAAATATAATAAAAATTGAAATATTAGTTATTAATACTTTGTTGAATTATTTGGTATTCTGTGACGATGGTGTGAGTCGCGTATTCATATATAGTTGTTGATGACAGGTCGGTCTGATCAAATGAAAGTTTTACAATTTATAACTATTTTTCATTGAGAATGAACCATTTATAAAACAATTTTAATTCAATAATAAAAGAGTACATTTGCATAATAACATGTTATAACTTCTTAAGAAATTGTTAAAGAAATATTTTTAAGTGTCTTAATTTTGAATTTGTTGTTTCAGATAGGATTTTTAAAAGTTATTTGTATCTATCGTAATATACCAAAATATATTTTCTAAAATGGTAAGATATTTGAGATATTTTTTTAAATATAATAAATATAGGAAAAAACGATTTTTTTTAAATCATGTTCTAGTATTTATGATATACAATAACCGAATTAGGAATATATAAAAATATAATATAAATAAATTGAAATATATTTTAACAGTATATGATGATAGTTGGCATTTATACATTTTTAATATATAAAATATAAAATTGCAACCTATTATTATAATTTATATTTTTAATTTTTAATATATAATAATCTGAATTTGATATATTATAGTATATTTATTAATGATATTAAAAATTATATTAATATATTATTATGCCAATGCATTTTTAATTATATTGTATTTAATGTGATTAGGATTAACTCATGTTTAATAGTCTAAAACTAAAATATAACACATAAAATCTAAAATAGAATTTTAATTTAATAGATTATATTAGATTTTGACCAGCTTTGAATTAATAATAATGTTTGATATGAATGAGTGTTTTAGTTTTGATGTATATTATTACTAAGTTATAAAATTGTATTATATCGAATAATGAAATGATTTTCTTAAAAGTTATATAATTTATCAGTTAGTTTATTTGAGATTTTGTATGTACCGTAATAACATCATCTTTATATTTTATTTGCATTTTATAATAGTTACATTTGTTGAGTTGGTGAGACATAAAATTTACTTGGAATATTTTAAGCTAATTTAATTAATTTAAGGAATTTAGGCTCTATATACATGGAAATGATCAATATTAGGTACATTATTCATTTTATTAAAAATCCCACTAGTACCCTATTCTCCTATATCTCTATTCTCTCCTCTCAGCTCTCTCCCATCTTATTTTCTCTTCTTCTCTCCTCTCAGCTCTCTCCCATCTTATTTTTCTGTAATTTCTTCTTTCTTACCTCTCACCACTAATGGTATAATCACGGTGTATCCTCACCCTATTCTTCACAAATCACATGAACTCTTTGATTTTATTGAGATAATATAGACCAATGACTGATAAGAAATTTTTTGCTCGGTGCTAGAATAGGCGATTATACGAGAAGAAGAACGAAAGGAGACTGTAGATGTCAAGATGGTGAAATCTGAGACAAGTGAAGAGAAAGAAGTGGTGACACCCACAAGGGAGTGTGGAGACAAGCGAGTGTGTAAACTTTTGTTTCTTAATTTTGATAACATTTAAGTTAGTCGATATTTTTCTAGTTATCGATATTAGTTATGTTTTATATTAGTGTTTGGAAATCGATATCTTTCTTGATACATGATTTGTTATCTAATAAGTGTTTGGTTAATTGATACATTGTTTGATTTCAAACCTAGAATACTCATTATTATGTGTGCTATTGACTATTGATTATTAAACACTCAACAAATAATTCTCATTCATCTTCATAGTCGGTTAAATGAAGTGTTATTCTAAATAATAATAAATATTCGTTCTTTGATATCAAACTATATATAAACTAACAAAAACATGTATCAGATAACCCATTTTGTAGCAACTAACAAACTATTTATTAAAACAATGTACCTTTTAACAAACTATGCATCAAATCGTGTACCAACTAACCATCAATGTATCATCTAACAAACTATGTAACAGCTAACAAACATATATCAAAAATGACGATATGAAATTAAGGATCCGCTAACACATTGTCTAGTGTACAAGTAAAAGATTAAAGGTTACTTCATTTTATCACTTGATAAGTATATTCTTTAATAAATGAGTTATCAGCTAATAATTTATATATTGTTTAACTTAGAACTTAGAACAAATCGTAGTTTCTCAATTTATTGAGAACTTGAGATACTGCAGTCATAATTCCTAATTCATCCTTTGATTTTAACTCTGGAAGCGTAATGGGAGATTCATAAATTGAAACATGGTGGAAAGAATCAGATGAGAAAGAGGAATAGCTTGATAGAAGATTGATACTGAAAACGTAATTTGCGGTGGTTAAACGTTTTGGAAAAAAGAACCATAGAGGCGGGGACGTTTGTGGAGGATCAATCCGATTAATATGAATCTGGAAATAGAACTTGATGAATTAGTCTATTGTTTAGCAAGAATCAAAAGAAAAAAAAATTGTATAAAAATGAGATAGAAGAAGAAAGAATCGTAGAAATATACAAAGAAGAAAGAGAAATAAAGAAAGAGATGAAGAGTAAGAAATAAGTAGAGGTATTATAGGAACTTCAAAAAAAAAAAAAAAAACAACAGTATTCTATCTTCAAATTTAGGGTAGTTTACTAATATTGTCTCATTCTGGTATATTAGGCTAATTGTCTCTTTACTTTACAGATTTGTAGGGTTTTTAATAATTTTTAGCAGTGTTTATGCTCCCGGCCAGACCGTGGTCAAACAAGAAAATCCGGCGATATGTATATAATCCGTTTCAAATTTAGTAAAATGATGATATGTAAAAATTCGATAAATTCGGTAAAAACCCCAAAACTTATTATTATATCCTTTCCAACCTCCGATGAGGGAGATTTTATCTCTAATATGCTTGCTCGAGATGATGGTCCTTTGAGAACCAATCTTGGAATGTTTTGATAAGGTCGATGAGACAACTTTGGGTCAGACTGGTGAAAATTGGGTTGGACTGTATGAATTGAACTCTAATACTTAGATGAATTTCCAACATAAAACCAATTGATAGTAAATAGATTAAATCTAACCATTTATATTTTTTTTGTCAGAAACATAAACAAACTCTATCAAAACTCTGCTAACTAAATTGGAGATTCTGTGTCCATGTAGACAAATCAAAGTGGTTGACTCCTTGCACTTCGTGTTAGGTTATTCGCCTTTGTATTTTGAGTCCTGGGAACGTGCTTGATCTCTAGAAATCTGAAACTCTCAGCTAGTCGTTGAATTTCCTCCAAGTACGGTGCACACGCAGGCCATTCTTCAGGTTCCGAAATCATCTTCACCAGTTGAGAATAATCTATTGCAAAAGTCACATGAAATTCATTTTCTAAGAGATTTGATACTTTCCATCGTCCAAATCAGAGCTTCTATTTCCAAATGTAATACTGAGAGGCGTTCTCTTATATTCTTGCTCTCATTAATCCTTTAAAATCATCTAATGTACTATACCTGCCCAATCCTGAGCATATCTCTATGTCCTTCCATGTCCTCTAAAAGGGCCATCCATCATCTTTAACCATTTACATATATTAATTCGTTCATTAACCATATCTCTAGAAGGTGATACTTTATTCGTTCATTAAAACTTTTTTTCACGCACATTTTGGACAATTATGAAAACATCATCCACCAGAATGGCCCAGCATAACCTGTCTCTGATACCATTCCCAGAGTTGATACCATTCCCAGAGTTTTAATCACTCCTCACTGGTCCCAGTACTACAAGATTCAAGAGACACAACTAAGTTATTATTCATGTAACAATCTCAACTATTATAATGTGAAATTTCATGCTACTCTGTTTCTGACTTCTATTTAATTCATAAATAAATGCTCGTTTGTGTGGTTTTGTATCTTTACAACTAACAAAATGATAATATCCTGTCATCTGATATCTGTTGTTTTGATCATGTTTGATGTTACTTTCTACTATCCATCTGAACTTAGGTTAAGCAAGAGAAGAAATATACAAAAACAATACCCAAATCTGAAGATCACAAAGAACACAACATAAAAAAAGCACAAAGATCATCTTAAAGCTTATAAGCAACAACCCTATACTACCAGGGCAAGAAGAAAAACTTTGGTGTAACAAAAGTTTCAAAAAAATATATATATACACAGAAAAAATGCAATATACATGGGAGAAGAAAACTCTAAAAGAACCCTAGACCACACTAAAAACTTTAATTTAAATCAGTTTTCACTAATTTGCTGCATTCTCATAAGAAAATAATACAACATCGATGGGAGGTTTGGTTAGGAAGACCAACTAAAGCAGATGTGTTTTGTCTTCTTCATCACCGGAGATTGAAAATAAGAGAATAATCATCTCAAGATTTCACCGGATTGTTGTTCTACCAAATGACAATGCGCCGATTTTGCTCTCCTGCTCTGTGAATTGAAACAGAGAATGGTATGTGTGTGTGTTTTATGCATTGTGATTAAGAGTTAGAAATTTGGAATAAAGTATCTTAAGGTTCTTTCTTTACCTGAGATTTCGGGGAAGGGAAGACATTCCAGAATCTTAAGGTTTCATCTCCTGCTCCTGTCACGATCGTCTGCCAACAAACAAGACAAGTATGTTGACGCAATTGTAGTTAAATAAACAAAAACATAACAAAATATGGATTATGTAAATGACAAAAGATTAAAGACTAACCTGTCCATCTGGTGAAACAGCAAGATACAGAACACGGAACGTGTGGCCCGTGAGAGTTGCTAACTGTATTAGAAAATTACATTTTCAGTTCTTTAAAACTCCGCAAAAAAGTCAGCAAGAAACTGAAAATAAAGAAGACAGGTAACTCATACTTTAGTCATGGTTGGGTATTTCCAAACGATGATTTGGTTTTGGGAATATCCGTGCGTGCTCACAAGCTCATTCACATTCTTCGACCAAGCCAAATTACACACCTGCATAAAGAAAGCGGTTATTTACCCTGAAATTTTCGTTTTTGATCAAAGCTAGCGTAACCAAGTTTACCTGACTACTGGTGTCTACGCAACTTAAAGAAGTGTTTGTTGTTGTGTTCCAGAAGCGGATACATCTATCAGCAGTGCCACCACCTGAAGCAAGAAGCCCGTGGAGATGCGGAGACCACGCAATGGCTTTAACCGCTGCTGTGTGCTCACAGTATCTCAAAACCGGTTGTGTTGAATGTTGGTTCCATACAAGAAGCTACAAGATCACTATAATCATTAAGTATTCTCAGAACCACAAATGAAGATTATCAGTTTACCTTATTGTCGTTACCGCCTGAAGCTAGCTCGCGGTTGTCATAAGACCATTTGATTCCACAGACTTCGGATTTGTGACCTGTTAGTTTACTGACATGATCTTCTTGACACCGTATGTCTCTCTGAAGTATACTCTTGTCTCTGCTACCAGAGGACAAAACCGATGAGCTCCACGCTAAGGCTCCAACTCGTAGTCTATGACCTTCCATCGTTCTTATTCTCCTGCAGCGCAGCGCATCCCAAATCTAGTGAAAGAAAAAAACAGCAAGAGTAAGTTCTCCACAAGCAAACTATCATAGACTCCAAGAGACAAATGTTATCTTGTTTCAGCTTACCTCTACAGTTCCGCTACTAGTTCCAATCGCCAAATGTGTTCCACGTAATGCCCAGCTGACTGAGCAAACGCTCTCATCGATCCCGATATCGCATAGCTTAGTTACCTGCAAATAGCAGCAGTAGATTGTAAGTCTAAAACACTCTTGAAGACAAGAAATGAGTCAGGAAGAAGAAGAAAAGCTCACCTTGCTAGTACAAGCATTCCACAAATAAACGCAGTTGGCTAATCCCACTGCTAGAACATTTTGTGCCGACCAATCCACTAGATTCAAGTAAAAATCATCTTGCAGAGCCGGCGCATCCAGTACCTAACAACAACAACAACAACCACATGACAAATGCAATATCAGGAAAAAATTACATGGGTAATGATTGGATAAAGAGTAGACATTACAGACATTCCTCAATAACAGTTCACTACAACACAAGCAAAGACTTCACAAAGATCTCACAACTTCCATACAAGATTTCAGGAACAGGATAAAAAAAAGTCGCAAGTCTCAAACACCAACAATACAAGAAAACCATCCAAGAAACCACAAATTCACAGCATATATCTAACAACAAAACATCAACATGACAAAATGCATTATCAGGAATAATCTACATTTGTAATCACTGAACAAAGACTAACCATTATCTGTTCGTCAAAAAGGGTTCACTACAACACTAGCAGAGATTAAAGAAAAAATCTCACAACTTTCACACATAAATGCGCGTAAAGAGATGAAATTTCACGAACACAATCAATAAACGCAAGTCTCAAACACCTAACAAAATGCAATATCAGGAGAAATCTACATTTTGCAATCACTGAACAAAGAGCAGTCATTACACACATTCATCAAAATCAGTTCAGGACAACACTAGCAGAGCAGAGACTTCACAAAGATCTCACCTTTCACACATAAATACACTCAAAGAGATAACATTACACAAACCCCAATCAAGAAACACACAAATTCACCCTAAAGGCCAAAACTTTCAAAAACCCAAACCTTATAAGCCGACTTAAGAATATTCCTCGCCGACTTCACAGGGCTACGGCTAACACCAGGAGACGCCTCGTCAGATCCACTAAACGGCGAGAACGAGTTAACCGGCTGCTGCGTCTCCGTCTTATACCTAAAAATATTCCTAGACGGAGAGAACCCAGTGACGACATCTCTCTTCTCCGGCGTATCCGGGCCGAACATCACGGTCCGGAGCATACCGGCGTAAGAACCGGGCCCATCTTCTTTATTAGGCGAGGGTTCGAGGCCGAAGAGAGCGAAGTTAGAACCGGATCTGCTGGGGATAAACCGGTCTGAGTAGATGGGTTTGGAGGGAGAGTGGTAACGGTTGGAGTCGATTAAACGGTTGATTCGTTGGGTCTCGAGTGAGACCGTGGGTCGATTCATCGACGGTGGGAGGTTTAGCTGAGAAGACGAAGAAGATAGATTCTTTGGAGGATCTTCTTCGTCAACCTCCATGCTTGATTTGATTCTCTTGCTGCTTCTTTCCTCCAGGGTTTCAGATTTGCGCTAATCTTCTTTTCTGCTTTTTTTTTTTTTTATTTCCCGGGAAATTCTTGAGGGCAACAGAAAGGGTCAAGGGAAATTTGGTGCGAAAACGGGGGCTTGATCAGGTGTGGTAAGGTGTATAGTTTGGTCGAGTAGTATATTGCTTTGTAATTGTGGTCCGATTAATTGGGCCTTAAAGTCTCCGTTGGTAGTTTTTATAGCCCAATAAGTTTGTTTTTTAGCTTTGTCCTGCCCAATACTAAATTCCTCCTTTTTCGCAAACTTTCTTTTTGTTAGCGCAGTGATAGCAACTAAACAGGCAAAACATATTTACAACAAATAGACTGGTCAAGCAGCTTATTATTAAAATTTGAATGTGTTTCATACAGGATTGTAGTAGGCCTGGGACTTATTATCCGGGATCCGGATTCGATCTGAGATCCGCTCCGAAAATAGGATATTCGGGGTGCCCGGATCCGAATACGGATAGTAAAATCAAGGATCCGTCAAAACCGAATCCGGATCCAGATATCTTAATTTTTAGGTCCGGATATCCTGATCTGGATCCGTACTTTTAAAATATATTAAATTTTTAATTTTATTAATAATTATATTTGATATATTAACATTTATTCATAAAATTAGTTTTTTAATATTATATTTTAATTTTTTATATATTGTATTCAAATTTATATTTATAAATCTTTATATTTATAAATCTTGTATAAATATTTAATTTATGTATTATTTTAGAATTTTAATATTTTTAAAAATATTATTTTTTATTTTATTAATTATTTTTACAAATCTGAATCCGTATATCCGCGGATAGTATGATAACTAGACAGATATCCGGAATCCAGATATCCGGAAGTCCTGAATCCGAATCCGGATACTAAATCCACGGATCCGGCGAATCCGAATCCGGATTCGGATACCCCAAATTTCCCGGATATCCGAATCCGTCCCACCCCTAGATTGCAGCGGCTATTTTCTACTGATATTGAGATTTTAGTCTTGTATAAAAGAATACAAAGTGTTATTAGTTCAACTGGAAAAAATAACCAAAATAAAATCTAGAGATCACAGATGAAACTAATATTATATGTTGTAAGACTTTTTGGTGATCTGAAAAGTGTTTATAGTACTTGTAATTATAAATTCATCACACTGTCAATGCAATAAAAACTACTTAAATAATCTTCACTCTATCGTTTCTCTTTAATTTACGCTCTATAAAATTCATTGAGTTTTCACTCGAATTCACAAGTGTTTATAAGTCAAAACGTATAAATGTGGATTACATATTCTTTCTTTATGGTTTATGACTGTATATATATATGCTCCAACTCAAAACAGCTTAAAGTAATAATATATTGATCAACTAGCCATTTTCTAAAAACAATTCCATCTATAACTTATCTCCTAGAAAGTGAAATAGATCTTACATTTAAGTTTAACATTTCATTCAAAATAGTAGAACTTACAAGTCACACTACAACATTCATAAGGAAATCTCAATTAACACTAAAAATGGAAAACAAATGGTCAATGAGAAGGATGATCTAACTATTAAAGTTATGTTTTTACTTGTTACTATACCTATTATTGGTATTAGCCCTAACATGACCCACCATTGAAACTTGAAGTGCTTCTTCTTCATAAGCTCTCTGCTCTATCTCTTCTCTCATTGCTTTTTTCTTCCCTTTCACTAACATCGCTACCACCAATAACCCTAACAGTAACGCTCCAATCACTGACCCAATCACACTCCCAACCGCCACTTTCCACCGGCTCAGTTTCCCACCTCTGCCGTCATTTACCGCCGGAGATGAAGGCGGCGTTATCACCCCACCAGCCCCACCATTATCTCTAACAACTAGCGCGTAATGCCCTTGTGTTGTTCCCAAGCAAACATAGGCTGAAACTTGCTCTTTAAATGTTATGTTACCGCTACTTGTGAAGCACGCACATAAAGAGAGGAGTTTACGCTACTAGGGTTACCACTTGACTTGACGCTCAAGAAATCGATCAGAATAGGATTTTTCTCTGTGCCCACTAAGTTTACTTCATAAGGGTTCACAGCCACACCGTCCGGGTTAGAATTGTAAGCCAATAAACCGAGAACCGGAGTCACGAGCTGGTAATTGAAACCGGTTAAGTTATAACCGGTTGAGTAAATAGAAGAAGACCAGTTAAAACCCAAGTTCTGTCTCACCAGAATCACTCTCTCAACACATGGTTGCACACTCAACCCCGGACCAAAGTGAAACTCTCCTATTCTTGTACCGTGTCTCTTCAAACTCCCGCATCTAAACTTAGCCGTGTCGATATCAATGGATGAGAAATTTGCTGGAAGATGAATTTTCTGGATCGTGCCTGTCTTGACATGTATGTTGAAGTTTCTGATGGTGTAATCTCTGATCATTAGATCAAGAAGATGTGCTGACTGAATCGTCTGAGATTTCGATTTCTGTAAATGAAAGAGAAGGATGATGAAGATAAATGGTATGGAGCCCATGTGAGCAGGATCCAAAAGATTCTGAGGAAATTTTAAGTTTTCTTTTAGGGTTTTGAAGAGAGAAAGGGTCAGGAAGAGAGAGAGGAAGAGATTGAGTGTGTGTTACTTTCTTGGCATGTGTAATGGGAACAGACATGATCAGTATGTAGTATATAATATGTATTATTTAAGACATAATAATGAATAAGCATGAACGATGTTTATAATGCCTCTACAATTTTATCCTACTTTTGCTAGCCTCGTGACTTTACTTTACCCTTTGTAGTCTTGTAAGATCATTGCTTATATTAGTTTATTTTCTGAAAGATTTGATTATATTCTTTAATCATTTGATACATTTGCAAATTTTATATGCCCCACAGTCTTAAACAAAAGTCTGTGTTTGTTGGTGTCAGAAACTATCTAAGAGAGAAAGGTTTACTATAAAGTTTTGCTAAAAATGTCATATTTCCATGAATACCAAATGCAAGTAAACATGAAGAAGCTTTTAAATCCGATCTGGACGGTATAACAAGATTTATGTTGTCAACATCTAAATCCCATGATTTAAATCTGGACATAAGGATACAACACCTTCTACTACACAACAAACTATTAAATAAAAAGCATCAGTTCTAGTAATATATAGATCAAGAAATTGACAAAGGAAAATTTACATGGTCAAGTATTAGTTTAGATCTTAATGAAATCATGTGGAGCAGTGGAAGTTAATTAAGTCTAATGGTGAGAAAAATTGGGTGAATGATGATGATGGGGGGCATGAGAAGATGATGATAATCATTGCTCTTTTCTCTTATTAAAAAGACAGAGATTGGCATGCTATAATGTTCGTACGACTTTCTTTTGTGTATTGTCTCAAAAGAATAACAATCCCCCAACCCATATTACATATTCTCCCATATTATTTATCACAATAGAAATCATACTTAAATGAAGTATAGAAATACAATAATTCTTAAGTCTTGGACCGGCCTTGACTATTAGCACTTACAACATCATATCTGATAATAGAATTCTACTAGGACTAGTTAGAAATATATTTTCAATGCAAATTATGATACACATAAAATATAGTTTGTTGTGTTAAGAATCATCTAAGTGGACGACCATAATCGGACGAACCGAGCCGTACCGAACCAGACCATACCGAACCGGCCCGTACCAACCAGGGACGGCCCAAACCAATAGACCAGAGGCAGCCACATGTTTATCTCTATCCTTGTTGTAGTAGGTTTTCCTTTTCCTAGATAGACTAGGAAATATGTAATTATCCCTTTTCTTATGGGATTGAGTTTTCCATTTATGTCTTATGTAACTTGTATATAAGGAACCTTGGTCCATAATAAAATTAAGATTTTCCAGAACTCTTATTTCACAACACGTTATCAGCACGAGCTGCTCTCAAAATCTCTTTTCTTTCCCGTTTTTAAACTAAACCACCAAAACCCTAATTTCCGGCGCAACTTCAAACTGTTCGTTCTCTCAAACCGTGAGGATCCAGACAACGGGTAATATATAAAATTGAATCTCTCGACGAGACGAATCCATCGCCGAAGACCTTGTGTCAATTCGATCTCAGACGCGCTCTCACGCTCTGTTTTAATACACGCCGACAATTGCCCTAAAACCCTGATCTTGTCCGACGGATTGATCTCTCTCTCCATCGTCTCTTGCTCCCTTCTCCGACGTGATAAACTTGATCCGTTCCTTCTCTTCTGATTATAGATCCAGCAAGAGACGACCAGTCTTCCACCTTTTCCGACGAAGAAGAAGCCCAACCAGCCCGTCCGAACCCGACGAGCTCACCCGGCCGCTACACCAGCTTACCCGCGTCCGATAAAGACTTCCGACCAAGGAGCTTTTGTTTTTGCGGTTTGGACCAGTTCGTGATCTATCTCTTGGAGGTCCAAATAAACACTCCTAAAGATTGAAAGGTGACAATCAAAACCCTAAAACCTGAAGAACCCTAATTCTTGTTAAAAAACCCTAATCTTGAGGAATTAGGATCTGGTTTTTAGATTGATTGAAAATTAGGTTGTTAGAACAATGGTCGTTAAGTTGATAGAACATAAATTGATTGATATCATATCCGAACTGTTTGCATCATCAAATTGAATCTGTTTTGCTTGATTAAATCGTATGATATGATGATAAATTGTTTTCTTGCTTGCTTGTTTTCGGATTGATTAATGTTCATCTTGATATATCTGATTGCATATTGTGATTTGCATAATTGAAATCGTATTGATCTGAGATTTAAAATTGCTTGTCCATTTAATTATATGATTTCGAGATTAGATACTGATTAAGGGCCTTGAAACCCTAGTTCTTTAAATCGGAAATTTTGAAATACTAATCCGGCCTTGAAACCCGGTTTATCTTGATTTTAAATTGTCAATCTTATTATTTATATGTTTCGAATCTATGGACCTTGAAATCCATATTTATAAACCGGACATTATAAGCCTCATCCGGCCTTGAAAACCGGCCTTGCTCTTATCCTTGTCGGCCTTGAAAACCGACCAAGCTATCCGGCCTTGATCCGGCCTAGTTTTGATTAAATCGATTTGTTTGTTCACCATGAGACTATGTGTTCCTGATCTTTTTTTGATTCATGATCTGAAATCTTAAATTACTAAAGGCCTTGAAACCTTAGCCACATTTAGTATTGATCCAAATTTTGTCTAAGCTTGCATTACACATCAATTGTGGCCGTGTGGTCTCATCATGCATAATAACCTTGTGGCCGTGTGGCCTTGTTTGCTTGTATGGCCGTGTGGCCTAAGAAACCAAATGCATTAATTTTGATTGCATGAACTCTAAATATTGAATTGATTGATGTCATTCAGATGTCGAGATTCGAACCCTCTGATTATGCTGCCCTAAATCTCTCTGGAGATAATTATCTAGAATGGCTATGAACACTTCAGTTGCCCTGAAGTCTAGAGGACTCGGGAAGTGTATCATTTATGGCAATGACGCCATTGAAAGTGAAAAGCATAGAGCCATAAAAATTATGCGCTATCATCTCACTGAGGATCTAAGAGACTAGTACGAAGATACTGAGGATCCTTATGATCTCTGGATAAAACAAAACTCCAGATACTCAATGCCAGTATGGCGAAAGGCCATGCATGAATGGAATGTTCTGAGGTTCCAGGATTTTGAATCAGTGGATGACTATCATTCTGCTCTTATGAATATCACCTATAGTCTTAAACTATGTGGTGAAGTGGTAACCAATGAGGATATGCTATATAAAACTCGTAACACATTCCATCCAAAGGATGTGTTGTTATCACGAAAGGCCAAAGGTGTCACCACCTATGATGACCTATTGTCACACCTACTGGCCAATGAGCAAAGAAAGCAGAGAAGGATAGATACCATCAAAAGAATTGATGAACTTCAGAAAAGATACATTGAGCAACAAAACAGTGAGATGAGACCTCCTGAAGCCAATGAAGCTGAGAATGATAAGGAGGAAGCTGTGTGGACACATATGGATTGTGAGGCCGGCTTATACATTGACTAAAGAAAGGAGATTTCGACATTCTGATTTTTGTGTTTTATTTTTTGCTTTAATTTGCTTGTCATTTACAATTTTATAGCAATAATAATAAAAGTTGTTTTAAGTTATCTTGTTTGTTTGCTTGATGATTCCTTGATTGATAAATGAGAAATGAGAACTTGATAAAAGCATAGTCAGACCACGGCCAAGGCATTTGCCTAAAGGGGCACAATTTTATTCACCCAAATAAATGACCCATTGAGTTATAAAACTTGAGTATGAATGGTTTCCATATTGAACCAATGGGCAAAAGAAACAAAAAGTTCCTTCAGATTATAAAAGAAAAAATCGCCCAAGGCATTAAAAGAAAGAGGTTAAGACGATACCTACATACTCTACTGATCTAGACTATGCCAAGGATCAGTATGATAAAAGCACAAGGCCTAGGTAACCAGATTGGTTGACCAAACGAAATTTTTACACAATTTACGGCATGACTGGATTAGCCATCCAAGTCCAAACTTGATGCAAAGATAGATATTGCAAAGGCACAAAGAGTTATCCCATAAAATCTCACGTTGTGTAACATGTACACAAGGAAAACTCATTAGGCTTTATTGTCCCAAGTACCACGTGATTATAGTATGTCCATGAGGGGGAGTGAGGAAAAAATGATCCATGAACATACTACAAATCTGTGTGACATGGTCTATGACCATAGTAGACTTGGCCGAATTCTTTATACTACAAAGGCCACTACCTAATGCTTCGGGACACATGGATTTACATGTCTAAGGTTAATTAATATGCTTCATGCCATATAAGTAAGCATAGATATTCCCATCTAAGAATGATAATGGGTCATGAGCCAGACATATACCATCCTAAGAGATTGTGAATAAACCACCACAAACATATGTGCATGAGGGGGAGTGAGGACAAACTGATCCATGAACATACTACAAATCCGTGTGACATGGTCTATGACCATAGTAGACTTGGCCGAATTCTTTATACTACAAAGGCCACTACCTAATGCTTGGGGACACATGGATTTACATGTCTAAGGTTAATATGCATCAGGCCATATAAGTAAGCATAGATATTCCCATCTAAGAATGATAACGGGTCATGAGCCAGACATATACCATCCTAAGAGATTATGAATAAACCAACACAAACATATGTGCCGTCTAGGATGGAACCTCAGAAGAGGATGAGAAAAAGATTGGGAATGTATGTTGGATGTAAATGTCTTTCTCCCACGAGTTTTAAGGTATCTTGAGCCAAACATGGGTGATCTAATCAGTGGCCAAGAACACAGATTGCAAGAGATAAGTAATCTGATTATCCAACATTTAAAAGGAGAAAGCTATAGGCTGGTAAAGAGTAAAAAATGTAAAGAGAACTGAAATGGTATTAACCATCATTGTCTTGGCAAGATCCTCGGACTAAAGAATATGATTTAAGACGTCCAAAGAATGTGATCAAATGATACAAAAGCTAGCAGAACTAGATGCCAGACACATTGACCCGAAAAGAAAAGAAAAGAATGATTAAACATATAAACCAGATTGCACCAACGATTTTAATTTCCTAGAGAGACACAATCAAGTTGCTACAGAGTCTATACAAGATAGACCAATATGTTCCATAAGATAAGGAACCTCGGAAAGGAAAGAAAAGGTGCATAGAATACAGATCCGAGGTTATAAGGGAAACCATCCCAGACATAGAAAATGGTCGACCAATATAAGATACCATACAGGAATTTGGGACGCCAAACTCCATGGTACTTAAGGTGATTTGGGACGCCAAACACCAAGGTATTAAAGGTCATAAGATTGCAATCGATTATGTTATGTCTGGAATATAATGGAACGCAGAAAGAGTATCGATACCAATGATGTATTTACATATAAGATAGCACATACAAGGTAGCACTTGAATATAAAGCGAGGATCATGAACCCACATGAGAGTACTCATATAGATAAAGTTAAAAGTGACGTGGGGTTAAAGGAAAAGAGAGACAGGCGTATTGGCCATATATGATGGAGACGCCATCTGATGATATAAACCAGTGGACAAAATGAGTCTTGTGAGAAAAAGGAAAATCGTGAGATGTAGAACATGACCATATAGACAAAAGGGTCGTCCATGTTCCTACTAATAAAAGCATTCAAAGGAATGGCTTGATTACACAAGGTTACTCACAGAGACTAAGGAACATATTATAAGGAGATAAAATCCTATGTGGTGGATACTACTGCACAATATCGAAATAGATAATGTCTGGACACATAAGAAAGATGTAGTAAGCAGTATATAAATCACTGGATATAAAAGGTAATGAAGAAACCTGAAAGATGAGAAAAGAGGTTCTCATAGAACAACATCGTTCCTAAGCTGTTCATGGACTGAAACAAAAGCAGCTGCATATAATAGACTAAGTGATACTTAGTAAAGGAGTTCTATAATAACGATCCAAATCAGTCCATATATATGAAAGAAATCCCTTGTGTTTATACTTAAAGAAAGGATGATTAGCTCGACTGATTCTTGGACAGGCTATGATGGGACTACAAAGATTTATAATAGAGATCATAGCCGTGTATGTGTGTTGAGATCTATGATCCAACGTACCAAGAATATAATTTGATATGGTCAGAGAAAAAGAGAATGAATCCATCAGATTCATGATACGACCAAAGGTCCATATCAACCAAGATCATGCCCGGCCTAGTTCGGCCTTAATCATCTCGGTTTTGTTCCAGCCCAACCGTCCATGTGAGACGACCAACATATTAATCCAAACATGGTTTGGTTTTAGAGAAAGGTCGAACCAATATGATTGTTATTCATGAACAAATTAAGGGCACATACTAAAGAAGGTTCATGAAAGTCTTGGTCAAAAGCCATGAGATAGAACACACGATGGTCGACCAGTTTTTGGTTGAACAATGACAAAAGAGACACTTCCTTACATGGAGTGTTTTATGTTTTGGTTGAGAACCATAAACATGTCCGACCAGTTTATAGAATGGAAGAGAACAAAGAAGCACAAGTACTCTAAGATCACTGAAGCAACATTCAGAAGTACATACAAGAGAATTTTCAGTGATGCCTTCTTCAGGGGGAGTAGTGTGTGTTGTACTCTTTTTTCTTCACCAAGGTTTTGTCCCACTGGGTTTTCCTGGTAAGTGTTGGTGTCAAAACCGATTGGCGGCGAATCAATGACTGAAAGTCTCTAGAAAGTATTTCTTGAAACAAAAGTCTCGGATAATTTCTAAAAGGAGTTATCACGAGATTTTCTCAAATTAGAATATCCACTCTCTGTGAGATCGAGGAAGACTGGTCGTGGGCCGAGAATCCCGAGGAAAGATCGGCTCGCTAGCACATCAAGATGATCACCACAAAACCCTAAACATAAAAGAATCGCCCGAAACGAAGAGTGCGTTCTCTCAAACCGTGAGGAACCAGAAAACGATCAAGATATCAAATCGAAGCCCTCGCCGAGATCTACAGCCTGGAGCGGCGACACCCGGCCTGGCGCCGGCGGCACGCCACGCGGGCCGGACTATGCCGGCGGCACCGACACGCTGGCTGGCCTGGCGCCGGCGGCACCGACCTGGCGCCGGCGGCACCGGCCTGGCGCCGGCGGCACTCGCCTGGCGCCGGCGGCACTCGCCTGGCGCCGGCGGCACCGACACGCTGGCTGGCCTGGCGCCGGCGGCACCGGCCTGGCGCCGGCGGCACTCGCCTGGCGCCGGCGGCACCGACACGCTGGCTGGCCTGGCGCCGGCGGCACCGGCCTGGCGCCGGCGGCACCGACACGCTGGCTGGCCTGGCGCCGGCGGCACTCGCCTGGCGCCGGCGGCACCGACACGCTGGCTGGCCTGGCGCCGGCGGCACCGACCTGGCGCCGGCGGCACCGACACGCTGGCTGGCCTGGCGCCGGCGGCACCGACACGCTGGCTGGCCTGGCGCCGGCGGCACCGACCTGGCGCCGGCGGCACCGACACGCTGGCTGGCCTGGCGCCGGCGGCACTCGCCTGGCGCCGGTCGACGGCCTCGCCCTGGTCTCGGTCCCATCGTGTTCGGTCTGATCCCATCTTGGCTTGTTTGGATCAATCATCATGAGTTTGGGGCGATCCGCACTTCTGGAATAAACATCCTACGACTTCGATTGGAATCGTCTCCGTTGTTTTACGACAAAAACTAGAAGGATTGGATTTCTCGTAGAAGATATCGTATAGAACAAGGTCGATTAACTTGAACATCGATCCTTTAGGTTATACGGTTTATTTTACGAGAAAGATAGTCTTTTCGAGAAATCGTATAAAACGTTTAACGACTTAAGACAAGTCCACGGACTAACTTGCGAATTTAGGAATTCAGGCCCAATCAGGCTATGACGGTTTGTCCGATATCCCGAACATCGGATAAACATCAAGTCACCGAAAACTCGAGGATAATTACAAAGATCGACGAAAATGGAATACTTCCTAAAGAGATAAGCTTGGGCCCAAAGGCGAGGTCCATCATCCTAAGGCAAACCGACCTTGGAGTGGATATATAAGGAGAGCAAGGGCAGAAGAGAAGGAGATCCGAAAATCCTAGATTGGAGACTTAGAGCATCCTGCTAGCTTAGAGAACTTAGAACTTAGGCGGTTAGGCCAGCGAGGCAGGACTCGAGCGTCGGCGCCTCTTGTTCTAGTTTTATCTTCTCCATGAGACCCACGTTCCTCGGAAGGATCTAACTATACTTTTACTCAGAGCTCCGCGACGTAGAAACCCTAGGCATTATCTTCGACATGCCCGCTTCTATGACCAACGCTCATATTAGGCGAACCAGGCCTAGAGCGTCTGGCGCCTCACGCTCGCAAATCTCCGCTCCTCTCCGGAAGGATCGGACAATTCTTTACTTAAGAGCTCCGCGACGTAGAAACCCTAGGCGTTATCTTCGACATGCCTGTTTCTATGACAAACGCTCATACTAGACGAACCCGCCCAGACGGTTCGATCTCTTGTTCAATTCTTTCTAACTGAACTACGTCCGACTTGATCCTCGAAAGGGGTACGTAGGCAGCCTTTCTTAAGGTCCAGTCTCAAATCTTAACAAATCTTTTTCCGCATTTATTCGGTCCCTTGTCGTTGGTTGTCGCAGAGAATCCGGACCTTCAAGGAAAGTCGGGTTAACTTGGCTTTCCTCCGCAATCTTATTCATTAAAATTGACGGTGTGAATTTCGGTTCCCACAGTTTGGCTAGAAGGAGGGGCGGATTACTCTTACTCATACGGCATAAGCTAACAGTCGAACCAATGTCAGAAATATGTAAGAAAGAGATCAACTCATGCATACAATGCTCAATCTCCATTGTTATACCATTTTCCCAATCATACAATTACACAACCATTCCCAAATGTCAAACCCAACTCACATCTCTCACCAAAAGATCCTAAGAACTTTAACTCCTTCTCTTTGAAATCTACAAGGGATTTTCCACAACCTCAAAACATTACTTAGCTCTCTAACAACTTTGCTAGCCTTTTTCTCTTTTCTTTTTTTTTTATTTTTATTTTTTTTTTTTTTTTTTTTTTAGATGGGGGCAAGACTTTTCATAACTTGAGCTAGATGTTTTTCTACTTATCCCAATAAGACAATTCACTTAAACACAAAGAGTCATTTCTTTTCCTTTTCATTGCTCCCAAATCATAATCACAACTCTCACCCCACCTATAGCTAGACAATAGAGTGCCCAATCTAGCAAGAATGAAGATAAAGCATTGTCATTCCGATACTCTCAACATTATGCACATGTAAGACTTTCCGAAGAAGCCTCACTCATCAAACAATGAAAGCTTAAAAGAAGGAAAGGTTTTGGGAGTGGTCTACCACTAGAGTTTGTCAAAATAAGATTGGCATAAAGGATGTGACAACTCAAGTGTGTATAGCCATGACTCAGTACACAAGGGACCATGAGCAAGAAGCATTAAGTTCGTTCAGGTTCAAATAAGGTTGTAGTTGGCTTTAAAGACGTGTTTCAGCAATCAACAAGTTTCAGGAAGAATCTTCAAGGCTCGAAGCATACAAGTATTTTTGAGAGGTGCATAAGCTATTCAGGTGCAAAGTAATGTTCTTTACAAGGCATTTCAAATCATTGCTCCCAATGCAAGTAAATGCAACCTATATGCTCTAGACTCTCTAGAAATGCCAATGATGCAAACTAAATGAATTTTTTTAATGCAAATATATATGTATAATGCAATGCATGAGACTCAAAATCATCAAAGCAAACGTGATCAAATACTTGGTACCTCCCCAAAACTTAAATGACACAGTCTTTGTGTTGTCGAGGAGAGAGAGATACCCAAAAGAAAACTAATATGCAAAACGAAATGGTATATACAAGGGAAAGTAGTGGGTTACCTTCTATGGAGAATGAGTAGAGGAGATGCTCCCTCCTCGTTAGATCTCAGGTGGTAACTCTTCAAGGTGCTCATCAGTAAGAGTGCCCATCTCTTCAATGTAGAAGGCTTGCCCGAACACGTTGGTTTCTTCATTTTCTCCTTGATGTCAAAGTGGAGAACATGCCCTTTACCCAAATGGAGATCAATCGTGCCCTCTTTCACCTTAACAATTGCTCCTGCTGGCTAAGAATGGCCTTCCAAGAATCAATGGGTCTTGAGCCTCCTCACCCATCTCAAGCACCACAAAATCTGTAGGTATCTCATACCTTCCAATCTTCACAGGGTACTTCAGCGAGCGATCAGCTAACACCAGAGAGAGTTTACAAATCTTGTCTGAGTGAATCCAAGCTTCTTTGCAACAGACAAAGGCATCACGCTGACACTAGCTCCCAAATCGAGACATTTCTCAAATACCATAGGTCCAAGAGCACAAGGTAGTGTAAAGCATCGGATCCTCTAACTTCTCTGGAACATCAAGCCTTTGGATGATGGCACTGCACTCATGGGTAAGAATCATCATGCTTTCCATTTCTTTCTTCTTTGCAGCTACAACATCTTTCAGGAACTTGTTGTATTGAGGAATCAACATGAAAGCATCGATGATGGGCATTGCAACCTGAGCTTCACTCATTTGCTTCTCAAACAAAGCCTTGTACTTCTCTAGCAGCTTTCTCTTGAATCTACCAGGGAATGGTAGTTTGGGTTCATAGGGAGGAGGAACAAAAGAATTTTCACTTGCTGGAGCAAGAACTTCACCATCTTTCACTTTTCTTCTCTTCCCCACCTTTCCTTTACCTTTGGCCACAATCTTCTCCAAGATTTCATCATTGATTTTCTCATCAACAATCACCACTTCATCATCTAAGTTGATGGCCACCTCCTCACCTAGTTTCTCAGCATCCCTGGTGAGGGTTGTAGGAGGTGACTGCTTACCACTCCTAAGGGTGATAGCTTTGGCCTCCTTGGGGTTTTGGTCAGATTTTCAGTAGAGATCCTTGCTGGCGAGTCTAGTGAGTGTTCATGGAAGCAAACTGATTCTCTAAATTTTTGATGTAGAAGCAAGATGTGAGAACTTGTTGTTGAGCTCATTGTAGCTCCCATCAATCTTGGAATGAAGGTTCTTCAACTCATAACCAACATGCTTCTCACTTCTATCTAAGACTCCAAGATTTGTTTCAGGGATGTCATGCTTTGCTCTTGAGGAGCGAGAGGAACCAGATGAGAGGTTTTGCTGAGGTTGATAGCTGCCTTACTGGTTGTTTGAGGCGGATAACCACTCTGTTGGTTGTTGGGATAGAATTTCTGTTGGTAGTTGTTGTACTGAAAGTTGGGCTCTTTTTACCAGCTACCATTGTTGTTGATGAAACACAGCTCTTCGACCTTCCAAACCCTCAACCTCATGGACAGATGGTGTCTCTTGGCTTGGGTTACCAACAAAGTGCAGCTGCTCTTGTGTGGCTTTATCAGCAAGGAGGATGTCTATCTTATCCTGTAGAGCTTTCAACTCCTTCCTCGTCTGCTTATCATCTTCGATTGCCTGCCTGCGTGGTCTCCACTTGAACTGCATCACTCTTTACCATGTTGTCAACCAGCCAGCTCTGCATCTCGGTTCTCCCGAAGGCCTGGTGGCCCCTGTACTTAGGAAGAGCACCGGTAGAATGTTCAGCAAGCTCTCCTAGAGAAACCATGGTGTGGGATTGAGCTTGGTAGCCCTTGAATCTCCAGGCTTCACTGAAGCCTTCCAAGTTCTTGTTGAAAGCTGGAAATCTCATTTCTCAGCTTAGCTGTTCTTGAAGTAGAAGAACTTCTCCAGAATGCTCTCTTCAATCATCCCAAGTGGTGATAGAGTCGCTGGGTAGAGACTTCTCCCAGCGGCGTGTCTTATCCCCAAAGAGAATAGCTTGAGCTTTAAGGCATCTTCGGACACACCATTGGTTTTGACAACCCACGGTAGCTGTCAAACTTGTCCAAGTGATCAAATGGGTCCTCTAGAGCCAAGCCATGATACTTGTTGTTCTCGATCACGTTGAGGAGTCGACTTGACCTCAAAGTTGTTGGCTGCCACAGCCGGTGCTTTCGGATTCGTCTATGACCATGAATGTTGGGCGGTCATAAGTACCAATGGGTCGAGCTGCCCAGCGGTTGGTGTTCTGCCCTTGCGGTTGATCTTCCATATCAATATCGAATCTCGCAAGTGGGCTTGTTGTTCTTCTTCTCTTCTAGCTCTAACACTCCTCTCAAATGCTCTGATGTGCGCTACTATTGGAACTAGGTTTGATGGACCCTTGCTCTTCAAGTTCATACACTGTAAAGTAAAGGGAGGTGAAGAAGGAGAATCAGTAACAAAAGAAAATAAAAATGAATTAGTCTCAAGCAAGTGACTAAATCTCAATGTTTAAATCTACTCAGAATTTGGCGGCCAATTTGATGTTAGGAGTTTTCAAGGCTCCTAAGACAAATGTTGTAGTATAGTGAATGTCGAACCAGTTCAGAGGGATATCAAAGCACGAGAATGCAAGTACTCACTTAATCTAAGTGCAACCAATGATTTAGATGAGTTTTAAGCTATGACTAAAACTAAAAGCAATATGAATGATACTTTCTTGACAAAGGGAAAAGAGAACTCATGGGCATAGGGATTAGACCTTAGGTGATCAAGTTTGAACTAAGGATGACAAATGATCAATCAAACTATCGACCTTAAGCCTAGACACAATTCTAAGCAAGCTCTATGTCTAGATGAATGCTCATTTGCTAACATATCTCAAACATCAAATGTCTTTGGTTGAATAATATGAAAGCAATCATTACTAACAAGTCTATTAGCTATTTTAGCACCTTTAACAACAAATATCTTTGGCAAAGTATACTAAAGCCTAGGAGAGTTGTCTGGCATTTCATCAAACACCTTTTGGGTGGGAAATGCCTATTGATCAACTTTTGAGTGGCCAACTCAGAAGATGCATTATGAATACTCTAATAGCAAGGAACAAAATGATCTACTAAAACATCCTAGAACTAACCTAATCACCCTTAATCTCCTAACCCATGAATTCAAAGGTGATTACTCACTAATCTCCATGATTCCTCTTAAACCCATATTGGATTTCAGATTAATCATGTAGAAAAATAGATAAGAAATCAACAAGAACACAAGAACATAACAATCAAAATCGAGATAAACTTTTCAGAGTTTTTGTGTATTTCTCAATAGATCAAAAGATAATCTGCAGTGGCTACCAAAGATGTTTAAAACATAGGTTTTAGAAATGTAAACGTGCATAATGAAATGACCAAAGGGCCTGCAAAATAGAAATCGACCCAACAATAGGCGGGCGACCTCGGCATGTCGTCCGACAAGTCGCTCCGCCTTCGGGAGGCGACCTCGTGGAGTCGCTCGAGGTCGCTCAGGCTTAAGCGTGTCGTCTCGCCATAGAGGCGAGCGACCTCGGGTGTCGCTTTGGGAGGTCGCTCGAGAGGGTGTGAGATGCAGGCGACCTCGGTGCGTCGCTCTGGGCAAGTCGCTCGGGCTTCCAACGGGATGAATATGGCGGCGACTTCACGGGTCGCTCCAGCTAGGTCGCTCCAGCTAGGTCGCTCTGAGAGGTGCTTTGGGCGACCTCATGGCGTCACTGCGAACCTCGCTCCATCCTCTGCTCGTCCAATGATCACCTATTTCACCTCCTTTGAGCTCCAAATGCATCCAAATGTCCCCAAGAACTCCATGTGGCACTCCAACACCTGATAAAGACTCATGTATGCAAAATGTAACCTAAACATGGCTAAATCCTAGTCTATATGATCAAAATGCACATGGACGAATGGATAAGATAATGGAAATATGCAAGATATCGGTGTGGATTAGTATTGTCGTCCGCAATCTCAGCATTCTCTGCTTCATAACGGTAGTCGAGGCGTCGAGCTCTCCGGTAAGTCGGTAGAGGGTAGTGGTGTGGAATCATCACCCGTTTCAGTTTCAATGTCCGAAGAAACTTGTGTATCATCAGTACTCGAGTAGGTAATTCCTGATCGGTGAGAGCGTATCGGATGACACTTGCAAAACAGGGGCAAGGGGCTGTTACTTCTTCTTCAGTAACGCAATTTTGTAATCAGCGGAGGAGAAGGAGATGACTCAGTTGGGCGCAATGGAGTAAAGTGACTCGCGAGAAAAACATCTCGACTTGCAAAAATATTTCCAGTTAGAGGGTTTAGAACACGCCAACCATTCTTACCGTATGGATATCCGATGAAAACACCCTTGATGCTCGCGATGCAAACTTATCTCCCTTGTGATTTTGATTATCGCACAAGCATCCAAAATACGAAGATGAGCAAGTGGTGGAGGTTGTTTATAAAGTCTTTCAAAAGGTGTCGACCATCGAGGTAGAGGTGTGGAATGCGGTTAATTAGATATGCTGCGGTCAAGATGCATTCACCCCAGAATTCAATAGGTAACGAAGCTTGAAAACGAAGTGCTCGAGCAACATTCAAGATGTGACGATGTTTGCATTCAACCTGTCCATTCTGTTGTGGTGTTCCACACATGAAGTCCCAGAATGCCTTGTTCTCGAAAGTAAGATGACATACACATAAACTCTGTTCCATTATCTGAACGAATCTTCAGAACTTTGGCATTAAACTAACACTGCGCCATGGATATAAAGTTTTGATAGTCTTAGTAACATCGGTTTTGGTGGAAGTAGATAAAGCCAAACACTTCGTGAAAAGTCATCAATAATGGTAAGAAAATATCTAGCTCCACAACGAGATGGAGTTCGGTAAGGGCCCCATAAGTCACAATGCACCATTTCAAATAAAGCCATAGTTTTATTAGAACTTGTAGGAAAAGAACACCGAGTCTGTTTGGCGTGTACAAATCTCACACACCTTATTTAGAACTACTATCATAAGTTACTGAAATAGGTAAAAATCCAAAACTCTATGAGAGGGATGTCCTAAGCGATTGTGAAGAACATCAGGCGTGACAGGTTTGTCTTGATGAACCGCTAGGAAACTCCATCCCTCTTACAGTATAGTCCATTCAACTGCTCAGCCACTCCAATCAGCGTCTTGGTAATGCGGTCCTGAATCAGTCCAAGTTTATCAGTATCTGAAAGATACAAGTTTTCTGACGAGCTAACTGTGATACAGAGATCAAATGGCAAAGCCCATCAACAAATAGAACATTCTGAACCGTAAGAATAGAACTCAAAATCGCAGTTCCTGTTCTTGTAGCAAGAGTGATTCGTCCATCAGGTAATTTCACAGTTAATGAGGTATCTCGTATATCAGTAAGAGAGGCTATAGAACCAGTCATGTGATTCGCTGCCCTGAGTCCAGAATCCAAGAGAAGTTAGAAGACATACCGCTTAGTGTGTTGGTTGGTGTCTTCACGTTCATTTAACATGGTGGCGAGAGTCTTCCATTGTTCATCATTTAGACTCGTCCAACACGATCAGCCGACGTTATCATGTTAGCCGAGTGTTGTTGTTGCTGGGGGCTAAGGTAACCGTATTTGCCCTGGCAAGATCTAGATGATGAGCGTGAAGCAGCAGTAGAAGATCCACCGCCCATTACCAGGTGATAAGCGACCCGAGGTCTGTCTCCCCACCTCGGGGTAGCCTAAGGTGCGGAAGCAGTTTGTCAAGATGTCCTTCGTCCACAGCTCATACAAGTGAGCTTCATTATTTCTTTTGAACCGTATGTGCTGGAGGAAGAGTAGGAACCAAAGCTCTGTCGTATACGAACTGCATGAGCCATTGTATCAGCTCTGTCATCGAGAACCGGTTGGTATGTTTGGAGTCCTCATCTTGTAGTAATGCACTGTAAGCAACGTCAAGAGATGGGAGAGGATCACGAGACAAGGCGTTTGATTTAACCGAACCATAGAGAGATTCGTCCAGTCCCTTTAGGAACTCATGAAGTCGATCCTCTTCTCTCTCTTTCTCAAGGTTAGCATTGGACAGCCACAGCTGTTGGTGATTCGGTGCTCTGCTAGAGCAGTCCACAACTGCATGAGTTTTCCATAGTAAGCTTCAATAGACAAGGCGTTGTGCGCAAGTTGCAAGTTCCGCTTTAAAGGCGTTGAACTCTCTGTCCATTATTAACGAAGTACCGGCGCTTAATGTGTTCCCAATAATCGCCGCCATCTCAAGGTGAGAGATTTGAGCGAACAGATTCAGTAATGGTTAACTTGATCCAAGATAGAACCAAGGCATTATTAGTCCACCAGTCGTCTAGATCGGCGAATCACTGCTCGACTGAGGTATTGAACCATTGACAAAACCGAACTTCTTCCTTGCCTTAAGAGCCATTCGTAAGTTAGTGGACCATTCGTTGTAGTTTGGTCCTTTAAGCAATGGTTGAGATAACAGTCGGGGTTGTCGCGATGAAAGATCATATGGAGAAATCGTGCGACGTCGGACCTCCACTTGCGATTCGAAGCTGGAGGCTTTCGGAGGAATCCTGCGTATCATCATGACCGTCACTGCCCATATCTCAGGCGAGAGGTAAAAGAGATGTAGGAACGGTAAGTTTCAAAGAACAAAGTCGAGCTAGAAGAAAAATTTGTGTGTTTTATAGCTCGATACCATGTCAAGAAACCTAGTATCGTTATAAAGGATTTCTTGTATTGATGAAGGTCAATCGACCAAAGTATATATACATCACGATGTTTCCTAATAACAGAAGATATGCACATCTAGATTACAGGAATATTAACATATTTGAATATATCGAATACATATTAACATATTAGTATATATCCTCCAATAGGATCTAACAGCATTCTCAAGTCTCCAATGAGGAAAGCTTAGCCAAAACAAGATTAGGATGAGTTTGGAATAGTATTTGAAGGAGGGCCAAGCAGGAGGCCTAATGACAGCACCAACAAGGGAATAGTCTTCTATTGCAAAAGCCACACTCATTACCTAATGCCTATCCATGCTAGAAAGTCTCCATTTCCATATTTTCACATTTGCATCAATGATACGATCTCCGACTATGGAGCAAGACGGTACCAACACCATTCTTAAGGATCCAAGAACCACTAACTACGTTTTGTTATTGTCCCATGATACTCCAATATTGCATTTTATTCCCAAGAGGGAGAAGGACGTTGCCAAGATTTGGAAGCAGAGCGAATTTGTTGAACTTTGAATATTTTTTTGAACTAACGAGAGGTTCGGGTCCAAGCTCTAATCGCCCCTGATCCAAAACCATAGCATATAATATTAATTTCATCCCAACAGTCACTCGAATGACAATGGTCGAGATCTTTTCAGTTGAGATACATCTGGTCACTTTGAATATTTTGAGCAACAAACCATAATTTTGCATCCTCAACAGCCTCTACGTAAACCAGATGTCTCTACGTCAGAGGTGATTTTGTTAGTAATAAATCAAAGTCGTTCTGGTTCTGTTACTGGAAACCTGGTCAATACCTTGGCGTGGTGCAAGAAGAAAATCTCCATTCTGCACTCTTTCGTGTAATAAAAATTATCATTCATATATATATACAGATAAATGCAAATCTACACAAATCTAAAGAAGCCCAGACCACACTAAAAAACACTTCAATTTAAATCAGATTCCAATCTCCACCAATATAATACTGCATTTACATGATAAAAATACTACAAAAATCTTTGGGGAGGTTTGGTTAGGACGACCAACTAAACACGGATGTGTTTGCCTTCTTCTTCTTCTTCGCAGGAGATTGAAATAATCATCTCAGGATTTCACCGGATTGTTGTTCTACCAAAAGACAACGCCCCTATTTTGCTCTCCCTGCTCTGAGAATTTAAACAGAGAATGGGGTGTTATGCATTATGATTAAGGATTAAAAAACAGAGAATATTCCTTACCTGAGATTTAGGGAAGGGAAGACATTCCAGAACCTTAGGTTTCATCTCCTGCTCCTGTCACGATCGTCTGGCAACAAACAAGACAAGTATGTTGATGCAAGTGTAGATAAATAAACAAAAACACAACAAAATATGAATTACGTAAATGAAAAAAAAAAAGACAAAAGACAAAGACTAACCTGTCCATCAGGTGAAACAGCAAGATACAGAACACGGAACGTGTGTCCGGTGAGAGTTGCTAACTGTAAAGAGAAAATTACATTTTCAGTTCTTTAAAACTCAGCAAGAAACTGAAAATAAAAGAAGACAGTAACTCTTTTACTTTAGACATGGTTGGGTACTTCCAAACGATGATTTGGTTTGAGAGTATCCGTGCGTGCTCACAAGCTCATTCACGTTCTTAGACCAAGCCAAATTACACACCTGAAATGGTCTTGGTTCAGTTTTACCCCGAACTGTTCGCTTTTTGTTTCCAAAGGTTACCTGACTAGTGGTGTCCACGCAACTTAAAGTGTTTGTCGTTGTGTTCCAGAAACGGATACATCTATCAGCAGTGCCACCACCGGAGGCAAGAAGTCCGTGGAGATCGGTGACCACGCAATGGCTTTAACCGCTGCTGTGTGCTCACAGTATCTCAAAACCGGTTGTGTTGAATGTTGGTTCCACACAAGAAGCTGCAACCATCACACTATAATCATTAAGCATTCTCAGAACCAAAATGAAGATTATATGTTATACCTTATTGTCGTTTCCGCCTGATGCTAGCTCGCGGTTGTCATAAGACCATTTGAGACCACAGACTTCGGATTTGTGACCAGTTAGTTTACTGACATGATCTTCTTGACACCGTATGTCTCTCTGAAGTATGCTCTTGTCTCTGCTACCAGAAGACAAAACCGATGAGCTCCATGCTAATGCTCCAACTCGTAGTCGATGACCTTCCATCGTTCTTATCCTCTTGCAGCGCATCCCAAATCTAATGGAAAGCAAAAAAAACAGCAAGAGTGAGTTCTACACAAGACAATTATTATCATAAAAGACTCCAAGAGACAAAATGTATCTATTGTTCCTAACTTACCTCTACAGTTCCGCTACTAGTTCCAATCGCCAAATGTGTTCCACGTAGTGCCAGCTGACTGAGCAAACGCTCTCAATCCCGATATCACATAACTTAGTTACCTGCAAATAGCAGCAATGCATTCCAAGTCTAAAACTCTTGAACACTCTTTTAAGACAAGAAGAAGAAGAGGAAGAAGAAGAAGAAGAAGAAGAAGAAACTCACCTTGCTAGTACAAGCATTCCACAAATAAGCAGTTGGTTAAATCCAACTGCAAGAACATTGTGCCGACCAATCCACGAGATTCAAGTAAAATCATCTTGCAGAGCGAGCATCCAATACCTAACAACAACATTCACAGGACAGATCAACATTTGAAATCATTGGATAAAGAGTAGACATTATTTACACACATTCTTCACTAACAGAGACTTCACAAACATCTCACAACTTACACAATATTAACACACTCAGAGAGGTGAATTTTCGGGAACACAATCAAGAATCGCAAGTCTAAAACACCAAATATACATGGAACCATCCAAGAAAGCACAAAATGACACTAAATATCTAACAACAAATCATCTACAGGACAAAATGCAACATCAGGAATAATCTGCAGTTGTAATCATTCAACAAAGAGTAGCAATTACACACTCTTCAAAACCAACCCCCTACAACGCTAGCAAAGACTTGACAAACATCCCACAACTTTCACAGATAAATACATTCAAAAGGATGAAATTTGACCAACATAATCAATAATTAAATGTCTCAAACACACAACTTCACACTAGTAAACAAAACTTTCAACTCAAAGATAGAAAACAGTTCAATACAACACTAGCAGAAAGGTCTCACCTTTCACACATAAATAAACTCAAAGAGACAACATCCAAGAAAACACACAAATTAACACGCTAAAGCCCAAACCTTGTAAGCCGACTTAAGAATGTTCCTCGTCGGCTTCACGGGACTACGGCTAACACCAGGAGACTCATCATCACCAGCCCCACCAAGCGGCGAGAACGAGTTAACCGGCCTCTGCGTCTCCGTCTTATACCGGAAAATCTTCCTGGACGGAGAGACCCAGTAACGACGTCTCTCTTCTCCGGCGTATCCGGTTCGAAAAGCGCGGCCCGGAGCATGCCGGCGTAAGAACCGGGCCCGTCTTCTTTGCCGTCTTTGTTAGGCGAGGGTTCGAGGCCGAAGAGGGCGAAGTTGGAACCGGATCTGCTGGGGATAAACCGGTCGGAGTAGATGGGTTTGGAGGGAGTGGTAATGGTTGGAGTCGATTAAACGGTTGATTCGTTGGGTCTCGAGTGAGACCGTCGGTCGATTCATTGACGGTGGGAAGAAGGCCGAGGCAAAGACTCGTAACTGCCTCTTTGTTCTAGCTTTTTATCTTCTCCTGAGACCACTGCCTCCTAGGATCTAACTATACTTTTACTCAGAGCTCCGCGACGAGAAACCCTAGGCGTTATCTTCGACATGCCCGCTTTATGACCAAGCTGTATCTAACCAGGCCCTAGAACGCCTGGTCAGCCTCCCCACAGAATCTCCATCTCTCCTAAGGATCGGACAATTTTTACTTAAGAGCTCCAAGCACATAGAACCCTCAGCGCATCTTCGACATGCCCGTTTTATGACAAACGCCATATTCGACGAACCTCGCTTCAGACGGTTCGATCTCTTGTTCAATTCTTTCTAACTGAACTACGTCCGACTTGATCCTCGAAAGGGAATGCGTAGGCAGCCTTTCTTAAGGTCCAGTCTCAAATCTTAACAAATCTTTTTCCGCATTTATTCGGTCCCTTGTCGTTGGTTGTCGCAGAGAATCCGGACCTTCAAGGAAAGTCGGGTTAACTTGGCTTTCCTCCGCAATCTTATTCATTAAAATTGACGGTGTGAATTTCGGTTCCCACAGTTTGGCTAGAAGGAGGGGGCGGATTACTCTTACTCATACGGCCGTTTGACGAACCAATGTCCAGAAATATGAAAGAAAAAGTTGCAGTTCGTCAGCGATGGTAAAACAACTCCAGCAGCTCGTTCCTATGGCCAACGCTTACGCGAAACGCCACGGTGCTCGAAAGCAAATGAAAACTTAGCCGCAGCTTTCCGCCACAGGAAGAGCACAAAAACGAGCTCGCAATTTCTCTATCTAAACAGAAAGGGCAACAATAAAATCTATCAAACCCCAAAAATTCGTCTTGTTACCAAGTTAGAGAAATCGCAACGAGCAAGGTTTCTACGAAAAACGTTTCTTTCGAGAACCTCTCGGAAAAATAAAACTTATTCTCCTCGAAACCTTGGGAAACCCTATATTACTCGTGGAACAGAAGCACGGCAAATCGGTTCACCGATTCCCACTGCCATACTTCTTACAAACAACTCTCGAGGAACAAACGGAAACGAAGGAGGTCGGAGCTTGATCTTACTAGGACGACTTGCCATAAGGTAAGATCAGTCTTCCCAGTTCGCCTTAGTAAGAGCCCACTTTGTTCTCCTTTGTGTATAGGTCAAAATGGCTTTCGTTTCGTCTCAATCGGAGTTTCCGTTGAGATTTCTGAAGGAACAAAATTACTCTCCGGCCACCTCGCGTGGGCGAGAACAACTATCACCAAGGTCACCTCGCCTGTGGAAACCTCACTTTGCTCTTGTTGGGGTCAAAAACGGTTATCTCGAAATCTACGGCTAAAGACCTTCCCAAAACTCAAAAGATTTCCCACAAACGACTGACGAGGGAAAGATCGAACAACGAAAAACCCAAGACGGTAAGATGCCACGCCGGGCGGCACGCTGGACGCTGGCTGGCCTGGCGCCGCGCACTCGCCTGGCGCCGCGGCACGCTGGACGCTGGCTGGCCTGGCGCCGGCGGCACCCGGCCTGGCGCCGGCGCACGCTGGACGCTGGCTGGCCTGGCGCCGGCGGCACGCGGGACGCGGGCTGGCCTGGCGCCGGCGGCACCCCGGCCTGGCGCCGGCGGCACGCGGGACGCGGGCTGGCCTGGCGCCGGCGGCACCCCGGCCTGGCGCCGGCGGCACGCGGGACGCGGGCTGGCCTGGCGCCGGCGGCACCCCGGCCTGGCGTCGGTCGACGTCCCTCGTCCTGGTCTCGGTCCCATCGTGCTCGGTCCGATCCCATCTTGGCTTGCTTAGATCAATCTTTGTGAGTTTGGTACGATCACGGTTATTCTAAACACCAATCGTCTCGACTATACGAGAAAATGGGATTCCTTCGGAAATGCCGAAACCTTCAAAAGACTATTTTCTCGAAAATTTTTGTAAAGGTTTAAATTCTTTGTAGGACAGGAACAAAACGCCTTGAAAACTGCCGAGAATTTAGGGAACTTAGGACCTAGGTGGATAGTCTAGCAAGCTAAGTCTTAGGCAAAATTTCCAGTCTTGTTCCATCGTTCTTGATTGTCCAGCAGAACATGCAAACCGATCTAGTCTCGAAAACCGGAAACGATCGCCACGCGTTCTAAAAGCATACTCGTCCCGCTTCCTAAAAGAAAGAAAAAACGTACACAAGCCTTCGGAAGAACGGCTAACCCGTTTTCTTCCGTAAAAAGAAAAGGGAAGTAGGTACGTATACTATACCCGTATAATCCCATCTTCGAAAACTTTTTGCTTCAGCATCAAGACAACGCTTTTGACAAAGCAAACTCTCGCAGCAATAAGATTCGTCTAAAAAACGCTAATGGCATAGCCCAACCGTTACAAACATAGTCTTGAAAACTCTACGTCGTCTCTCGTCGCAAACTCGCGACTAGAAACGTGTACCAACGTCAGACTAATAGCATGACGGTGAACTACGAAAATAACGAAATAACCTTCGGTAAAACTCCATAAGTAGTTCGAAGCAGCTTTCGTCCAAAGGTCGAAATCTTAGCGGAAACATCTCCCGTGTAATCCGCGGAAACATCGCTACTTTAACAAACTGCGATTTTCTATCTCTATGAAACCGGTCATCCATTACTTTCGTATAACAAGAACATTTTAAAACAAAATAGCCTATGGAAAAAACATGACCGGTCTTATGCAAAACGATTTCGCAGTACGCAAAAGTGAATGAGGAAAACACAATCCGTGGTCGCGAATATCGCAAGTAATTCGTGAGAAACGCTCTCCGGTTACCTTTGCAAAACCCCTTACATCACTTTTACGAAATCCTCTCGTATGGTCGAAGTCAATTCATACAAAGCAAATTTCAGAAAATAAACATAATGGGTCCAACGGGTAACCGACATAGACAGCTTCCACAAGGTTTCTGGCTCGCTTTCTCTCACGTTCGCGTCCGAAAGCAGGAAATAATCACGTAGACTAACCGCACGCGTCCCGCGCCATCCCCTTAAACTTTGTCCCCCTCGGATAAAATGAAACGATTTTCATGCAACAAAAAAAGAATTTATACGAGCCATTCATCGTATAACTAAGACCTAAAGTGGAAGATCGTTTCTAAAAGCCATCAGCCATAACTCAGAAAACTCCACTATGCTTGGCATGTCTATCTCGCAACGCTATTTGGCCCTCGCCAACTACTTCTTCCGAAAGCCCGAACCTGAATTCGCATCCCCATTAAGGACAATCAGAACTAACATGACCTTAATAAGGGTCATGGTCTGATCGCTTACCAACAATTTCCTTGGCGATACGGCTGAATCTAGCCTCCATGCCAATCCAGCTACTGATGCAGCACCGCCCAATCACTTAACGGCTAAAACAACAATCCACGATTTGTTCATAGAACGCCAAGTGACTATTAAGCAAGCAATTTGTCGCGATAACCCAGAATCGGAAATCATACGATAAACTCTTCATACCAAAACTCAGTCCTAACAACCATACGGTTAACGGAAGATTTAAACTCATCGTCAATCGATTAAGTTCTATACGCCCCGTAAACACGGCATGAAAAGAAACACTCGTGACAAGGCTCCAAGAGTTATACGAGTCATCCTTAATATATACAAACAAATCCCGGAAGGCCAACACTTCACGGCTAATCGTGAATGTAGACGCTTCTCCCCTGGTCGAACTTACGCGACCTCTTGGTCCTCGCCTAAACCGAAACAACAGTTTCTGGCTGCGAACATCATGAAACATCTCCAAAGCCGCGAACATTTCAACCGAAATGCGGCACAAGAAACTTCGACCTTCAGCCTGCGAGAGCGTCGCTAGCTTCGAAGGACATTCTTTTCTCAAACGCTCCAGACGAAATCCTCGTCTCTAAAACTCAAAACATACAAACACACCTCTAAACGGTAACATGCCTCTAAACTGGCATCATTTCGTTGTTGCTGATCACAACAAACGAACTCTAACGTCCTAAACAGACAAATAGCCGCCCTTCAAGGGGTAGGCTCTCTTGCATCCGACAAGGATAAACATAGCGCGCTATACAAGAAATCCAAAATTTTGGTCTAGCTCTTCGTAAAGGAAGTAGCTCGACTCACGCCCAGACAAATCATATAAGCCGACAACAATTCGCGGATTTTAAACGGTACGAGTCAGGTTAAAATCGCAAACAGGCAAAACGAAAGCCGATTTGTCATCGCAAAGCCTCAGTCCGAGAGTAAACCTAGGTCTTGCCCTAAACCCAGCCACGCTGGATCTTGACATCTCACAGACATAGTATGGTATACGAGATCCAAAAATTTGTCTCTTCGCTTAAGCCTATTCGTTTCACGAACTTTCCGCGTAAATCGGTAAACCGCGGAAAATCTCGCTTTATGCAAACAATAGGTACGGTGATCATCAGGGAACTAGGAATGAGACGACAACTCACACCCTCTTTCTCATACTTCGAAAAAACTGAAGTTCATAAATAATCGAAAAACAAATACATCAACAGCATCATGCTCGAAAGTCTCTCATGACACATAACCAGACCATATAAGTCTCGCCGGAAAACAGATCACAAGGGTCTTAAACTCCAAAACGAACTACGGAAGGCTTGATCCCTACACCAAGGGTACGTAGGCAGCCTTCGAAGCGCAGCCCAATCTTACCACTTTCAACGGAGCCTTTCAAACATTGATTCCGCCTATCTTACCTGACATGTCTTATCGCCGCAAGAACATCACGGGTTCTAACGAGCTGGGGGGCTAACTGTTGGTGTCAAAATCGGTCGCGACGGAATCAATGACTGAAAGTCTCTAGAAAGTATTTCTTGAAACAAAAAGTCTCGGATAATTTCTAAAAGGAGTTATACGAGATTTTCTCAAATTAGAATATCCACTCTCTGTGAGATCGGAAGACTACGGGCGTGCGTGGACGAGAATCCCCGGAAAGATCGGTCCGCCGCCAACGACATCAAGATTCGATCACCACAAAACCCTAAACATAAAAGAATCTGCCTCAAACTTCAAGAGGTCGTTCTTCAAACCGTGAGGAACCAGAAAACGATCAAGATATCAAATCGAAGCCCTCGCCGAGATCTACAGCCTGGAGCCGGCGACACCCGCCTGGCGCCGGCGGCACGCGCCACGCGGCCGGACTGGCGCCGGCGGCACCGACACGCTGGCTGGCCTGGCGCCGGCGGCACCGCCTGGCGCCGGCGGCACCGACCTGGCGCCGGCGGCACCGCCTGGCGCCGGCGGCACCGCCTGGCGCCGGCGGCACCGACACGCTGGCTGGCCTGGCGCCGGCGGCACCGCCTGGCGCCGGCGGCACCGACACGCTGGCTGGCCTGGCGCCGGCGGCACGCGCCACGCGGCCGGACTGGCGCCGGCGGCACCGCCTGGCGCCGGCGGCACGCGCCACGCGGCCGGACTGGCGCCGGCGGCACCGACCTGGCGCCGGCGGCACCGACCTGGCGCCGGCGGCACCGCCTGGCGCCGGCGGCACCGGCCTGGCGCCGGCGGCACCCCGGCCTGGCGCCGGTCGACGGCCCTCGTCCTGGTCTCGGTCCCATCGTGTTCGGTCTGATCCCATCTTGGCTTGTTTGGATCAATCATCATGAGTTTGGGACGATCACGGCTACGAATAAACATCCTACGACTCGATTGGAATCGCCCTCGATGTTTTACGACAAAACTAGAAGGATTGGATTTCGTAGAAGATATCGTATAGAACAAGGTCGATTAACTTGAACATCGATCCTTTAGGTTATACGGTTTATTTTACGAGAAAGATAGTCTTTTCGAGAAATCGTATAAAACGTTTAACGACTTAAGACAAGTCCACGGACTAACTTACAATTTAGAATTCAGGCCCAATCAGGCTATGACGGTTTGTCCGTATCCCGAACATCGGATAAACATCAAGTCACCGAAAACTCGAGGATAATTACAAAGATCGACGAAAATGGAATACTTCCTGAAGAGATAAGCTTGGGCCCAAAGGCGAGGTCCATCATCCTAAGGCAAACCGACCTTGGAGTGGATATATAAGGAGAGCAAGGGCAGAAGAGAAGGAGATCCGAAAATCCTAGATTGGAGACTTAGAGCATCCTGCTAGCTTAGAGAACTTAGAACTTAGGCGGTTAGGCCAGCGAGGCAGGACTCAGGCGTCTGGCGCCTCTTGTTCTAGTTTTATCTTCTCCGCGAGACCCACGTTCCTCTCGGAAGGATCTAACTATACTTTTACTCGAGCTCCGCGCGTAGAAACCCTAGGCATTATCTTCGACATGCCCGCTTCTATGACCAACGCCATATTAGACGAACCAGGCCCTAGAGCGTCTGGCGCCTCCTGCTTCGCAAATCTCCGCTCCTCGGAAGGATCGGACAATTCTTTACTTAAGAGCTCCGCGCAGAAACCACAGGCGTTATCTTCGACATGCCTGTTTCTATGACAAACGCTCATACTAGACGAACCCGCCCAGACGGTTCGATCTCTTGTTCAATTCTTTCTAACTGAACTACGTCCGACTTGATCCTCGAAAGGGGTACGTAGGCAGCCTTTCTTAAGGTCCAGTCTCAAATCTTAACAAATCTTTTTCCGCATTTATTCGGTCCCTTGTCGTTGGCTGTCGCAGAGAATCCGGACCTTCAAGGAAAGTCGGGTTAACTTGGCTTTCCTCCGCAATCTTATTCATTAAAATTGACGGTGTGAATTTCGGTTCCCACAGTAAGGTTTTAATGAGGCAACGTGAAGCACACTGCAAACTCGAAAATGGCTTTGACGTCTAAGGGAGAGTGTTAAGAATCATCTAAGTGGATGACCCATAACCGGACGAACCGAGCCGTACCGAACCGGACCATACCGAACCGGCCCGTACCAACCAAGGACGGCCCAAACCAATAGACCAGAGGTGGCCACATGTTTATCTCTATTCTTGTTGTAGTAGGTTTTCATTTTCCTAGATAGAATAGGAAATATGTAATTATCCCTTTCTTATGGGATTGGGTTTTCCAATTATCTCTTATGTAACTTGTAATAAGGAACCTCTGGTCGATAATAAAATTAAGACTTTCCAGAATTCTTATTTCACAACATGTTGTGCTATTTTTACTAATTTATTTACCTTTTTGAGCGAAATATCATATGATGTTTTTTTTTCTCTGGTTACGCACTTACAACACACAATAGAAGCCAAAGAGAGTTAAAACACAAGGATCTGAAGTTTGCACAAAACAGCACACAGAACAAACTCTTTGTCCTTTAAATTATCCACATTCATCGGTTAATATCAATATGTGAACGAAGAGAAACATAGAATCTTGAATTTCCATGGAAGCAAGAATTGGTTTGAACAGAAATAAACCTTGCTAAAACTTGGTCTATTTAGCCTGGTGGTTTATAACTGTAACCAAAAGTTTCTTCTTTTGATTGCCAAAACTTGTACAGTTCTAAATATGGCAAAGCGTAAGCTTTTGTAAACCTAATCCCTAAAGATGATTTCTAACTTTTTCCATGGTACTACTACTAAGCTGCAAACTACAAAGTTATAACCTTCTCTCATATAACGTTATGAAACGAAAACTCTGTTTCCAACATACAAGCATCTAATCTCAATCCTCATCCAGTTGAGTCAATCTAGATGTCACACAAATTTAAGACGAGATCCACAGTTAAGTTTCAGTGCCTGGGGACGAGACCTTCTCTCAGAGCCATTTCGTAGAGGCCAATGCTCATAAGAACCTTAGCATCAGCTGTTTTGCGCCAGAGCTCTCTGTACGGGACTAGTCGGACTTTGATAAACTCGCCATGTTCCCGGAGTCCTGTCTCTTTACCTTGTAGCTGTCTGATTGTCTCTTGTTCAACTTGCAGACTGTAGAGAAACACACTCATCTCTTCATCACAGCCTCCCTGAACCAGAGAGAAAACAACAACCAATCAGATACCAAACACATTGTAAGACATTTCGAGGAAAAGATGGCTTAATTACGGGAGAAGGGAAGATCCGGTGGCCTGTAGATGGGTCAAGGAAAGCAGTGAGATCAACCATGTCTTCTTTCTTCAGTTTTATACCAATTTCCTCTTCGACCTAAGGAAGCAAAAGTGTCAATGTAGGAAAAAACACAGAGTCCAAGAGACTGTCAATACGCTATTCTTTGGTTTCATTAGAACCAAAGCTCGTAAGCGTTTAAAAGCAGGTAATTTCATTTGCATTTGCAGTGTTTCAACTCTAAAACTTGTCTAGTTTCTTCTACTTCCACATAGATCAGAAGGACATTAAGGTATGTTTAGCATCTCAAAGTTATAAATTTCCGCATAATTTTTAGGGGATCGATAGTAAAGAGAAGAGAGAGGTGACCTCACGAACTGCGGTACCAACAAAATCACCTTCATCATCATCCAACATCCCAGCAGGTAATTCCAGCACAACCTTCCCTGTAGGAACCCTAACCTTCAAAAACCCAAACCGTAACACATGATCTTACTAACTTCCACATAAACCACAACCTTTCCGGCTTCAGAAAGCAAAATGACACACACAAAAGTGGATACCTGCTCAGTGAGAACAGCGTAAGTCTCACCATCATCAGACACCAAGAGAATGAGCACAGCTACAGCTGGTCCTCTTGCAAACACAATACCTGGAACCTAATGGTGTCTTAGCTTTAGAAATAAACAAGAAACAAAAAAAAAATAAAGAGTACAATAGTTGAATACAGATACAAGATGTTGATTTAGATACCTTGTGACCAGTCTCCTTGTCCAAAATATCCGCTTTGAATTTGAGAAAGCCAATTCTTTTCCCAAACATATCAACTCCCTAATCAAAGAGACAAGCGGCTGTTTACATTAGAACATTTGCTACTAAGAAACATCCTTTAATCATGAAGATTAACTATACCTGAATGAGAACTTGCTTCAGTGTCATTGTCCCATCAGCTAAAATTCCAGTCTCTGATTCCAGGTTTCTTAGCCAATTCTTGAACAAGGACGAATCTATCGCGTTTCTACAACAAAAACATTTTTAACCAGAGAGTTTCTCAAGACAATAATCTACGCATGTCAGCAACTCAACTCGCCTGAAATCAGAGGAAGAGACTCCCGCGGCTGCAGCGACATTGACAGGCTCCGTTGGTTGGCTCGGAATCGTGATGGAATGAGTGAGAGATGAGGACGAAGACATTTTGCAGCGCAGCATAAGCTTCGCGTGGTGAAGACGACGCAGAGCGCGTGAGGGACACGCGAGAAACAACCGTGCGGGAAGGGTAAAGCCAGACATCGATGATGACACGGAAAAATGGGAAGAAGATGGAAAGCGTGTAAGACTTACACGCGTAAGGCTTTTATGGGCTTTTATTGGGCCATAAAACTAAAACAATTAAAATTACGTTTATATAAAGTAAAACGAATCTGTAAGGCAACAAGGTTTCGTAGTGTAGTCGGTTATCACGTCAGTTTAACACGCTGAAGGTCTCCAGTTCGAACCTGGACGAAGCCACTTTTTTTCAACCTTATAAATTTTTTTTTTTCGCAGCCAAGCTTAATTTATTATCCAACACAAAGATCTCAAAACACGCAGCAGGAGACTCATGTTTATAACCTCTATTTTGTATTTCATTTATATCAAGAACTGAGAGAGTATCTCACCAATATACATTTCATTTGCCCAAAAAATAAAATTAAACCGACCATGATGTCACAAACCACATCCACCAATATACATACATCCTTCGTTTTGGGTAATACTTGTTACCCTAACCAAAACAATGTCTTGTTAGTTTTAGTTGCACCCACTGCTTCTAGCTTTACCTTCTAGTGGTCCATATACCACGTTGTACCATCCTTGTTCTCTGCAACGTACTAATGTATTAGCTAAAATGATCAAAGAAACCATGATTGTGGCTTGAATCAGTTATAGCTTACTTCATTCCCTGCTTGAAAAGAGTTCAGTCTATTTTCCTTGGAGCCCTTATGCCAAGAAACAAAGATTGTTAAAACTCAATATGGTTTCATGAGCTTAGGACAGAGAGAGTAAAATGAAATGAAGATTCACTAGTTGCATGCAACCTTTACTTGTTCAGGCTGAGGTGATCTTAACCGAGATCCATTGTTCGGCTGGAGCTCCGGTTTGATAGAGAGCTGTAAGTTTAAACCTTTGTTAAAGCAAAGTTCTTGGAGAAACTAATGACTACGATGCTCTGAATTGTACCTTACTGAAAAGGTCTGTTGGCAAATCTTGTTGAACCTTCTTTTGAGAGCGAAAGCTAAACTCCCTAGTTTGAGTCTAAAGCATATATTTTGAGACCGTTGAAAGAAAAAACATATAGACTCACCCAAGTGGGAAGATTAATCTATAGACTTGACTTACCACGTGAGCTGTAGTTTCTCGCTTGCTTTTTCTGAAAATGTCAGTGTCTCGTCTACTCGAAACTGTCTGCTTAATAGAAACAAAACATATATGAAAAGTTTGAAGCAAACAGATACAACGTAAGTAATCAAAACAGTATATACCTTATTGTCAAGAGGACGAGCCTTGAAAATGTGTTTTCTATCATCATCCTTAGGTATATCCGCAGCTCTTGGTCTGTTAAAAAATTTTAAAATGCCGCAGAATAATTACAAGAGTTTGGAGTAAGAAAGCAATATACACTTTTTGTGATTGAATAGGTAGTACTACCTTCTTGGTTCCCTGTTAACACCGTCAGGAAAAGCTCTGGTATCAGGCTTATATGGCCCCTGTCAGAAAGAAAGACAGAAAGAAAGATTCAATCCTTTCACATTAGCAGTTTGAGACTAAATTGAATTGTCTAAGATTAAAGATGAATACCTTATTAGTCCCCGTTGATACTGCTGATGAATGTTGCATAGCTCTTTCTGAGGTCTTCAAGTGAAATTCCTGACAAGATATAAAAATCTAATACTAAGCCTGTACACCAAGAGGAACACCTGCACAAATCTGGTTTCTATTGCTTACTTGAAATTCTGGTAGTTTAGGAGTGCTCTTCTTCCGAATGGGCAATGATGGAGCCTCAAAGATCTACAGACAACACCACATTCTTGAGCTTGGGACACAATAACTATAATATGATTTCCATGTTGTTTTGGTAATAAGCATATACTAACTTTTCGGTTGAAGGGGCGTGCTTTGAATCTATATACTGATGTTGCGTCCTTTTCCAGCTTAGCATCGTCCTTTTGCCTGAAATTAATCATTGGTGCAAGAGACTATAAGATGACATCTTTTCAATACAAAAAAAAAATCACTGTCAGCCAAAATCTATAAGCTCTCACCGCATCCTATTTACTCTATGTGATGTTGCAAAATCAGGCTCCTGTGGGACAGTAATCTTTGTCCTCCCATGTTGTAAGTTGTTTCTCTCAAGAGTTCTGTCCTGTGAATCCATAATATCAACCCGGTTAAGCGATTCACAACAAGAAGGTTGAATTTTCCATATATTCAGGAGTAGTGAAGGAACAGATATAGCAACCTTCTTGACTGTCTTGTGGACAAAATTAATCTCCTGTGTCGTTTCAGCAACCTAAAAAGAGTTTAGAAAAAAAAAAAAAAAAGAGTTTATTTGAGGTCAAAGCTGAGCTTCTAGTCAAACACTTAAACTCCAACACAACAAAAAAAAAACTTGGAAATACTAAACACTCAACCTTATGAAGTAGACCTCCATCAAGCTTCTGTCTTTTAGAAGCTTGTACTTCAGATCCAGACAAAGGAAGCAAGCCTTTCTCCTTAGTTTTATCCACTTGCATACGGAGTCTAGAAGATCAACAAAATTAGTAAAATTTCATCGAACTAAATTGACAGAAGAAAAATATGATTCTCATAATAATCACCTGGGATTATCTAGTTTTGCCAGTTGGCTAGCAGTAGGCTTCATCAATGTTGAACCTCTTGGTATCTGCCTAGAACTTGACTTCGTTCTGCATTTTACTTTATCATTCTGTATGTGATTGCTAATCGTTGGTCCTGGTAAAACGGTAGAGAAAGTGAAATTTTTGACACACAATGCGAAAAAGAAAACTAAATTAAAAGTAGCAGCTATATAATGTATTGATCAATGAAGTAAAATACCAAATAAGTTATAGACAATAGAGATGATATGATAGTAAAAGTGATCACCTTTATGCAAAGACTCATTTGGAACATTCTTTAATTCACCCCTTTGAATGTAGCTAAAAACTCCAGACTTCATTTCATTTTCTGAAAAAAAAAGAAAAAAAGAAACAAGATCCATGTCAGTGATGTCACATCAAAGCATTAACTTGTAAGCACTTCAACACAACCGGTTTAAAGGTAATACAAGCATCATATTAATTCACCTGTTTCATTCACATCTGTGGCTAGACAATGAGAGGTATCTATGTCGCTCTCCCGGACATCTTCTGATTTTGACAAAGGCTCGGTCTTTTCATCAGAAACCTCCTCTCTCATCATTAACAGTTTTATTGCAAAAGCTGAGAAACACGGAACACACAATCAATTAAAATACCAAACACAATTAACAATCACTCTGATGATTATATTTCAATTAAAGTCCTAAACTTTGGAGTTTAAAAATACGCAACAGTACTCACGAGACGGTGGGTAAGACTCAGCGGTTTCGAACCAGAGTTCGGCAACACGAGACTCCAACTCAGACTCCTCCCGAGTGAAATCAAACCAGCGAGCAGCATCAAACTCATACTCCAAATCGATTTCAGTTACTTCGAACACCAATGGCTCATCTGTCTCCATATCTTCATCCGTATCTGTCTCTGTCTCTGTCTCTGTCTCCGTCTCCGTATCTCTCTCTATAACCTCCATCATAGTCACTGTTTGTGCTAGATTTTACTTCCCGTTAAGACAAAACCCTAGTTTGTGTTCGGAAACTCAGATTTCAACATCGGTTTTGATAAGTTAAGCAAAGGTTTTTGACGAGATGGAGAGAAGAATTGCAGAGAAAGGAAATAAACGTCACAATTTTCTTTCACTGTTTTAATTATAAAGAGACAAAACGGCATAAATTTTTATTTTAGTTTCGCACAAAACGACATCGTTGCAAAAGCGTGCAGCTTCCCTTACGTCGTGTCTTCGGATTATTATGTAGCAGAGGTTTTGAATTTGATTGGACTGTTGAGAGGGAGTCTCTTGAAAAGACTAAAATACCCCTTTCTAATCATGAGTGTGTAGGGGTTGTTTCGTAACTTCGTGGAGCATGACGTCAGGCTTCGGGCTACGAGTTTCTTTGTTGTGTCTGAAATTTTCGGCGGGGAATTTCGATTTGTGGATAAAACTTCGATTCGGTCACCTTTGTCCCGTTTGACTTGTCTCCATCCTTTATGCAAATAAAATAAAATCTCTGTTTTCCAACTATTGTTGTTATAAATATGGTAATAATCTAGTCTTTGATTATTTGTTTCTTTTTTTATAAGAAACAGATTGAAACTTTCTCTCTTTGTGCAGGTCATATATTTTTTTGTTCTTTGTACCTTCCAATGTGATTGTTTGTTTTGCATAAACAAAAATAAGTATAATTTTAGTTTAGGCAAATGATTATTAGATAAATTGATATGTTTTGTTAGAAAAAGATTAGAACTTTCTCCCTTTTTTTATACCGCTGATTTATCATGATATTATAATTATGATATAAGAAAGATTATAAAGACGATTCGATAACCGACAATCCTACCTACTTAATGAGAATCTACGTCTAACTGCATCACCTGAGGCATCTTATGAAGATCCACGCACAAGATTTACTTGCACCATGTTAAAGATTCCTTGTATACCTTTCTTCCGTAGTTTACATGGTTGTTTAATAAATCGGCTCTCTCTGAAACTTGAAACCTGGATTTTCTATAATCAGCAAAAAATTGCATAGTTTGGGGTTCGAACCCCATACCTGAGTGTAGAACCTTTGATACATGTCATACAGACTTACATTGTTGTTTTTTGTAGTCTTAGGTGGACACGGAACGAAATTCAAAAATTTAAAAGGTATTTATGATTCGATCTATTTTGTCGAATAATCGGTTATTTGATCTGATTCAGCCTCTAACTATCTGGATATTCGATGGACGAATATCCAAAAAAATTTACATTTTCAACTAGATAATTGATTCGATCAAATAAAATAAAAATGAATAAAAATCCAAATTAATACAAACAACAATATTTTGTCATAAATAAACGTTTATTTACTTTCTATAATTCTATAACTAAAACTTGCCAATTTAATAAATAAAAATATTGTAAAACTTGCATAAACTATAATAACTATATAATGTGTGTATATATAAATATGTGTATTTATATGTATATAGCGAACTGAATAGATATCTTTTCTTAAAAATATTAGTATTTAGGATTTATTTTGTTTCTTACGGATAAGATATTAGTCTTTACTTTGATTCATATAATTAAGGATATCCATATTTTTTAGTTCAAATAAAAACGGATAACAAATCGAATCAAAATTTACAGATATGTTGCCCATCCCTATTTGTATCTATTGTCTGTTTTGCAAAAAAATCAACAAAAATATATTTTAATTTAGGCAAATGATGATTAGCTAAATTTCTATGTTTTAATAGAAACAGATTAGAAATTTCTCTCTCTGTGCATTTCATATATTTTTGTTCTATTCTTTTCCATCTATTATTATTTATTAATGGGTCAAAGCTCAAAACCCGAAATACATAAAGCTTGAAACATAAAGCCCGACACAAAGGACAAACATAAAACATGGATTTAAAGCCCAACCCACAAACCAAAGCGGCACTGCAAGCCATGCGTCTATAACTCGCATGCCCGCCCACATGTTGAAATCCCCCATTTCGTCGCCTATACTCTTCCTACTGAGAGCTTCACCGGAACTGTCCCGAGATCTCATCCAGGGCCATCGAAAAACCATTGGTGACCTTACAACCACAACCGTCTCTTACTTCTTCCCCGCCGTGGCTCCTTCGTCGGAGAGCTTCAATCAACCATGTCGAGATTTCATCCGCAGCAAACGAAGCCGGTCATCAAGGAAAGAGAACCGCACAAACCGGGAACCACGATCTAAGGTAGATTCAAAGCTGGCCGCCCAAACCATCGGATGAGATAGCAAAAACACCAGAGAAAAGCCGACGATAAGCGGTGTTGGATAAGTTACCGCCAGGAGACCAAAGTCGGAGACCACCAAGTTGGAGGTGCGACATCGAAGCCAAAATTATACAAACGAAAAGCATAAAAAAATATAGCAAAGCAAATAAAATCAAAGTCGGACTGACGATGGTTGTGGGAACCCACTCCGTCGGCCGGAGACACTATTTGAAATCGTTGTTTTGATTTTTATTGGTTTCACTCCTTTTGTTTAAAATAGTATGTACATACGCTATTTCCGTAATTAAATAATTCCATATTCATCATTTTAATCAGTAAAACTTGCATAAACTATAATAACTATATAATGTGTGTATATATAAATATGTGTATTTATATGTATATAATAACTGAATAGATATCTTTTCTTAAAAATATTAGTATTTAGGATTTATTTTGTTTCTTACGGATAAGATATTAGTCTTTACTTTGATTCATATAATTAAGGATATCCATATTTTTTAGTTCAAATAAAAACGGATAACAAATCGAATCAAAATTTACAGATATGTTGCCCATCCCTATTTGTATCTATTGTCGTTTTGCAAAAAATCAACAAAAATATATTTTAATTTAGGCAAATGATGATTAGCTAAATTTCTATGTTTTAATAGAAACAGATTAGAAATTTCTCTCTCTGTGCATTTCATATATTTTTGTTCTATTCTTTTCCATCTATTATTATTTATTAATGGGTCAAAGCTCAAAACCCGAAATACATAAAGCTTGAAACATAAAGCCCGACACAAAGGACAAACATAAAACATGGATTTAAAGCCCAACCCACAAACCAAAGCGGCACTGCAAGCCATGCGTCTATAACTCGCATGCCCGCCCACATGTTGAAATCCCCATTTTCGCTTTATACTCTTCCTACTGAGAGCTTCACCGGAACTGTCCCGAGATCTCATCCAGGGCCATCGAAAAACCATTGGTGACCTTACAACCACAACCGTCTCTTACTTCTTCCCCGCCGTGGCTCCTTCGTCGGAGAGCTTCAATCAACCATGTCGAGATTTCATCCGCAGCAAACGAAGCCGGTCATCAAGGAAAGAGAACCGCACAAACCAGGAACCACGATCTAAGGTAGATTCAAAGCTGGCCGCCCAAACCATCGGATGAGATAGCAAAAACACCAGAGAAAAGAGCCGACGATAAGCGGTGTTGGATAAGTTACCGCCTTCCGGAGACCAAAGTCGGAGACCACCAAGTTGGAGGTGCGACATCGAAGCCAAAATTATACAAACGAAAAGCATAAAAAAATATAGCAAAGCAAATAAAATCAAAGTCGGACTGACGATGGTTGTGGGAACCCACTCCGTCGGCCGGAGACACTATTTGAAATCGTTGTTTTGATTTTTATTGGTTTCACTCCTTTTTTGTTTAAAATAGTATGTACATACGCTATTTCCGTAATTAAATAATTCCATATTCATCATTTTAATCAGCAAAAACATGCATTACAAATATTTGAAGTTATACAAAAGTGATATTTTATCATCAAAATTAATGAGTGATTTTATTTAAATTATTAATTCCGTATTTTGTTGTTGTTGAAATGTAAAATTAATCTCTTTCATAATACTCCATCTATTCTTTTATAAATGACGTTTTGTATCTTGTCACACAAATGGACAAATTTAGGTAACTAGTACAATACTGACTCTAACCTTAATTAATTTAGTCTAGACCATAGACATAGATAGAACAAGGGTTAAAAAAACATAATTTTTGTTATATTTTGTCTAGAAATTTGACGACAAGTACTGTGAAACAAAATAAAAGTTCTAAAACGTTTTTTTATAAAAAAAAAACAGAGGGAGTATATTATAATTTGGTGGTAATAAATAAACTATTTGTCGGTTCTAATCAAAACAGCAAAAAATAAAACTACCATTTGTATTTAGTGTTTGTGATTATATTGTAATATATATTTACAAACTTATGCAAATGTTAAACTTTTCCCTATATTTATTAATTAGATTTAAACACTTCCAAGTTCTGAACATTTTTTTCATTAAATTGTATAAATGTTTATTTAATGTCTGTTTGTTTGTTTGATAACACATGTACGGTTTGCTCTGCGGGAAAACGGCTAATTCATACATCAACAGCGAGGTGCGGTCCCGATCAGTACATGAACTAGAGACCTGTGCAAAAACATACATCAACAGCATTTTTATTCAAAATTCATACATAAACTAACACTCTTAGATCAATACATACATAAACTGTGATTCCGTTAGTTTGATTCTAACGGTGTATTATGTGGCATTAACGTAGATAACGTAGATTAGTGAGTTTATTACGTGGATTATTAGACCGATATTAACTTAAAACGACGACGTTTTGGGCTCTTAAAAACGACGTCGTTTTGTGTGTTTCTGAAATTAAAAGACCAAATCCCCTTTCTTCTTCGTTAGGTCGCGACAGAAACTGAGATTGAGAGAGAACCACTAATGTCTACCACATCGAACCCTAATTCCTCATATGGTACAGGTAAACAATATTGTTTTGTTTTCAATCAATATTTGGGTCTATATGTAGGATATTTAATTGAGTTATCAGCGAGCAGCTATGAGTGGAAATGGAGGCAAAATTGGAGGCGACAGAGATTGAAAGAGGGTTTCGAGTGCTTGTAAGAAGTGTGGAGCGGCTGCTGAGATTTTACATCGAAAACGCCAAGAACCCAGGAGACTTTTCCATGGTTGTCCTAATGGTAGTGAAGAGGTAAAAAAATCTGATTTTATTTATTTTCTTGTGTCTGTTCTAAGCTTTAGTCGAACTGATTCTGTTCTTGTGTAGGATAAGAATCATTTGTTCAAATGGACGGATGAATCTGCTGTGGAGGAAATTGATGATATGAAGATCTTGTATGATGAAAAAATCGGCCATTTGGAGCTTCAGTCACAGAGATGTGAAGATGGAGTGAGAAGCTTTGAAAAAAAGATTGAAGATTTGGGTGATGCTTTGGCTGGGTTTGAAAAAGAGATGAAGGAGATGAAAGAGTTGGTTCACGGGTATGAGAAAAATGTGAAGAGCTTGAAGAAGATGGTAGTTTGTGGAGTTGGAATGATGATTGTGTACTACTATTTTGCTATGTAGTAATGTGCAAGATTGCAAGGAATATTTTTCAGTTTCGGATACAATATGTTTCTCGGATTGTTGGTTTTTCAAGGGGTTAACGGCTTGTATTAGAATTTATGTTATGAATTTATGGATTCTGTTATAACATAAGAACCATCTTAAAACAAGATATTGATAACATAACAAGTTTAACAGAAGAGATAAGTTTTAGAACATCATTAAGTTTTACAAAAGAGATAGTTTTATAACATCTTAGCCGCAATAAACACCTAAAGCACCTGAAGATTTAAATGTTTTCTCAGACACACCTAAAGCACCAAAAACCAACGTCCACCTCCAACTTCTAGGCTGTCTTGTTCTTGAAAATACAAAAGAAACCGATAATAATAACATTCCCTAATAACATGAGACCTGAAAAGAGCCAAAAGTTGCTGTTAGAAGATTATCTTATCACAAGACCAATGAAATATAAATAGGAGAAAACCAATTTAAGCTGTTGCTGACTTGGTCCGGAGCTTCATTTTGTGATGGCTGACTTGGTCCGGAGCTTCATTTTGTGATGGCTGACTTGGTCCCGAGCTTCACCTTGCGATGGTGGGTCTTCTTCTTCCTTGGATAACTCTTCCTCGGCTTGTTAGGAACTCCATCAACTGCGGCAAGATAGGGAGTTATGGCCAAAAGTACCACATCGATAACAGAATCTTCCTATTATGTTTAGACACTTTCTTCCCTTTAGTAGGGGACTCATAAATCGACTTCTTCCTCTTCTCGGATTCTTTTCCGACCTTTCTCAACAGGTCTTGGTGGGGTTGAATCGAGAACCGGAGTTTCCTTCCAAAACTTCATTCCTTCTATGGAGTAATGAATCACTATATTGCTGCTTCCACAAAGTCGTCAAGTAACAATCCGCAACAAAATTCTCAGAATTAAGTTTTTTGTCTTGAATCACCTTAAAAGCATGACGACACGGAATCCCGGTGAGGTCCCATCTTCTGCGGTACATGTTCTTCTCGTCCATATTGACTGTGAGAAATGCCATTTTCTTGGACTTCGAAACACCATTAGGACCGGGGTCCTTTTCTTACACCATTTCCGCTTTTTTGTCTCTTCTGCGATGGTTTTAACAACCTTCAAACTGTATTTAGCCTTGTACTTCACCAATTTATTCTTCCTCACCTCAATTCTAACCATAGCTTGTCTTCTCATGGTCTCAAGCATTCCCACTAAAGGCAGAGCACGCGCTTTCTTCGAACCGCTATTGTAAGACTCTGAGAAATTGTTGAGGCCATCTTCACAACTAGAAGTGGTGCTGAAGAATGCACGAGTAAAAGTTGTAGGATCTCTCACCATCAAGTCATCATAGATCTGAGAATCGAAGTCTTTAAGCTCCTTAAGTGCCGCCTTATAATCACCCTCGTTGAAGCTATTTGCCACTGCCCAAAACAACTTTTTAAATTTAGGCTTGTTGGGGTGTAGGTTCTTAATGTTCCCGTATATGTGTCTAGCGCACATCCGGTGTTCTATGTGAGGAAGTTCTTCTTCCACAGCCTTTATAAGCCCCTGTCAATGAGGACAAGTCCAATGAGAAAATGTGATTAAAAAAGTGTATTAAAACAATGAGAAAATGAGGCTACCTTCTGTTTGTCAGAGATAAGTGTGAACCCTTCACCATTTTTGAGGTCTAGATCAGACTTAACCTTTTCAATAAACCACTTCCAATTGTTAGCGTCCTCAACTTGAACAATGCCCCATGCAACAGGGTATATTTGATTGTTTGCGTCTCGCCCACAGTATTCTGAGTTGTCATTTTGAGGTAGATTTCATAAAGCATCCATCAATCCCAAAATGGGTCGACAATAAGCTCGCCATATTGTCTTGAGCTTTAAACGGACATAGAACTTGTCGAAGATCTCAACATCATCATCTCTAATGGTTGTTACAAGATCAACCGTAGACCCGGGTTTGATCTGTCAAACAAATGAAAGCAATACTTTAAAACTAAACTCAAATAAAAATTTAACAAAAACATTTTTAAAAGAAACTTACTCTAGGATTTGCTCTTTATAGTCTTTAATCCTTGCAAATTGCTCATCAAACTCTTCACTTATCATATCCAATGCTCTCTTCCGTGCCTTTCTAGCAATATCATGTGTCCTTTGTCAAGTTGTATCTCTCTTGAATGATGTCTTGTATAGCCCTTGGCATCAATGCATTGTCGTGTCTAACCTCATTTAGTAGAAACTACCAATGACACTGTCGATCGATAACTTGCAATACCGTCCTTGGTGCAGAGTGCTCATCTTGGAATGACTTCACCATGTAGCTTGCACTGTTCTATCAAAAGAACGATGGGTCGCCAAGTACAAGGAACCTCACCGACTACAGCACACCTTGCCTCGAAATGTCATTTCCCCATCTTGTGTATTTGACATTCCAACCTCCCATTAATGGATACTCTAACACGGCTTCCTTGAACTCTTTTATACTTTCAAAACAATGCATAATCTTCAACTCTCCACTTCCTCTTAGCCATCTTTCATATCCGGGATCCATGTCATCTTCATCATCGATGCGGAGGTGTATCTCTAAGAGCTTCATTGTCCTCTTTCTCATCAACAAACCCGAGAACTATTTCTTCCACACTCTCAGCCTGCGGATCTGATTCCGGGTTCTCTCGAGCCTCATTCACCTTTATTCGATTATCAGCAACATTTTCACCCATAGATTCAGCCTCTTAGGTCTCATTGTTAACCTCCTCGTGTTCAAGATACACTTCCACTTTCCTTACCCATTGTGTAGCATTGCACATGTTTTGGAAGTTGATACTACCATCACACAACACCTTCAAATCTGAAAAGCTTTCGTTGGGAAGCTTGTACCAAACTCTCTGCCCATACATATCAGCGATATTTGCGAGATTATCCCACCAAATAGAGGCGAGGTGCGGTTTCAAGATAATGAATTTTTCCTCAACATAGGTGAGACCTTCTTCCAAATTCTCAAACTTTCCGTCATAGTTTATTATAAATGTCGTATCCCACTGCAACAATTACACAACACATCAGTTATATAAGAAATCATGAAAAAAAATTCACTGACACATTTCGTCGAACACCTTCTTTGCTCTCGGATTTCTTCTTCTCTTTACTCAAAAAAATGATGAAACTTACCTCATTCTAACTGATCTCTCCTATACGGGCTTTCAACTCCTCCGATCATTCCCTTATCACCTAATTGTAGTTCTTCTCTCTCAATCTCGTTTTTCCTCTCTTTCTCAGACTGGTTTTGTTTCTGTCGCGACCTAACGAAGAAGAAAGGGGGTTTGGTCTTTTAATTTCAGAAACACACAAAACGACGTCGTTTTTAAGAGCCCAAAACGTCATCGTTTTAAGTTAATATCGGTCTAATAATCCACGTAATAAACTCACTAATCCACGTAATCCACGTTAATGCCACATAATACACCGTTAGAATCAAACTAACGAAATCACAGTTTATTTATGTATTGATCTAGGAGTGTTAGTTTATGTATGAATTTTGAATAAAAATGCTGTTCATGTATGTTTTTGCACAGGTCTCTAGTTCATGTACTGATCGGGACCGCACCTCGCTGTTGATGTATGAATTAGCCGTTTTCCTTTTGCTCTGCAGAGACGTTCGACCTAAAAACAAATACTGTATATATGAAACTTTCTAAATTCGAGCTATACTTCTTTAAAATAAAAATAAAAAGAAAAAAGAAAAACGATCTATACTTCAACTTCAAGAAGATTCAAATCACACGTGAACAACTCAATACGTTACGTAATGTATTTATATATTACTTACAAATGGATATATGTCTAGCGGTTTACAGTATTTAAAATCATTTCAATTCTTGTAACTGAATTTGAATGTGTTATTTCTGTGCGAAAGCGTGTGTTTCAGCAAATGACAAAATGACATTGATAGACATTAATGAGGAATGGATTTTATTCGCATGAAAGACACATAGACTCGCTGTTGAAAGTGGTACCAACTACCAACAAGTCTGAAGCATTTTCATGACTAAAAAAATAAAAAAGTCAGAAGCATATTAATTTATAATAAAGCATTTTGAATTTAAAACATTATGTTAGGAATAAACTACATATTAATTAGATTTGGCATGTAAATTCTTTGCCATAGGAATAAATATGTTAGCCTAAAATCGATATATATATATATATATATTATATATAACCGACAAGAAAAAAATGTTGTCACACAAGGGATTGAAAAAAAATTGAGATCTACCATGTGGTCTAGTTCCAGTTTAATTCATATTCAGCATCTAAGTTTAGATTTATTAAATTTGGCTTGGTCCGCCTTTATTAGGTAGGTACAGTAAAGCGATTAAACCAATGTAAATCAAAACACACACAAAAAAATTAATACAACAAAAAAGTCATACGAAATATTTAAATGCTTAAAATGCACTTTTAGATAAATTAAAACTCTAAAAGGTTTTCTGGGGTTTCGTACCAAAGATACTTTTGAAGGGTACAAAAACAACATTTATTTAGGGATGAGGGTTGTTGAGCAGATCTGTTGCTCGGTTTAGTGTGTTGGGGGAGGTTATTGATGCATCTCAAACAATTTCAGTTTCAATTTTTTCATATATGAAAAAATAAATTAAAACAGGGGAAATTATTAATAAATACTGAATGGTCTTGTTATGTTGTTTGGTAGTTGACATAATTCATTGAATTGAGCTCGCATGCACAGTATGGGGCAGCTACTTGAAAACTCATAGTTAAGGTTTCGTCTTCAATACCACCATTTAATATGTCGAAAGCAATTACAAAATCTCTGACTGGTTTGACATTTATTAGCAATATTGTGCGCTTCTTCTCTATTCTATTTTCGAGAGAAAACATGTCCAAATTATTAAAAATGGAGTACGAAAAAGAAATAGTCCTAAGTTTTTCTCAAAATTTACCATTTCATGCCACAATCTTTTTTTTAAGCATCACTTAACAAAATTACTTAACCAGCGAAATCTTAGTTATATTGCAAACCACCTATAACGTGATTCATAACCAATTAGTTTACAATTAGTATTGTCTACAGAATCAAATCACATATATCCAAAATTCAATTCTATAGTACTTTATATCCCAATTTTGTACGTGTTTAAATACCATTAATATCTTGTTTGGTATTTCAACAAAATCTAAATCCAACCAATCGATAATTCAATTTCATATTTCTTTATGCCAATTTTGTAAAACATACCACATAGAAACCAATCCATTAATTTCTTAGACCAAAAAAGTCGCTGAACCATTCTTTTTGATAGCTAATCTAATTAATTAAATTTGACCAGCACATACCATAATTAAATCGCTAAACTCCAGTTAGACATTGTACTGTGGTTAGTCATCACAAATCAAATTGTCTTAGAAATCAAAAGGTTTATATGGTTTACGTTTACAATTATATACATATTAACATAAAAAATAATATATATACATACAATCAAATGTGTTTCACAGTTCATATAGATTATAAATGTGGAATATGAATCTTTTTCTGTAAAATATTTTTAGAATAAAATACATATTAAAATTATGAATTTTTGAATGTTATATTCAACTTATTTTCTTATACCGACAATCAAGGAAGTTTGAAATACAATTCCTATTTCTTAGGTATGAAATTAACCAAAGGATTATCGTAATAGCTAATCATCGATTTGAATATCCATATATGAATATTCTTATTTAAACAATTTCCTAACTGTATAGAAACAAATAAAAAATCTCTAATCTTAACTAACCATATACTCCCTCCGTTTTCTTTTATAAGTCGTTTTAGAGGAAATTTTTTGTTCCAAATTATATGACGTTTTTGGTTTTCTATGTAAAATTTATTAACAGTTAATGTTATATGACCAATGATAATATGTCTTCTATTTTTTCATTGGTTGATTTGTGGTTAGATAAATAATTAATGATGTTTTTGTTTAGAAAATATAAGAAATTTATATTTTTCTTAATCTATGTGTAAGGTCCTAAAACGACTTATAAAAGAAAACGGAGGGAGTATGATAGTTTATCTAAACTATTAAAAGAGAAGTACAAATAATACTTAACCCTGAATTTTCTTGAATAATTACAATGATATGCCACTTATCTAAACACGGTAATTTTACATTTATGCTAGCCCATTAATTTTTTTGACCAAAACAATCGTTAAACCATTCTTTTTGATAAACAATCTAATTAATTAAATTTGACCAGTACATGCCTCAATTAAATCTCTAAATTTTACACATTCAAAACCATTGTGTAAAGGCAGGAGGTAGCAAATTTCTTCCTCTAACACTGATAGACGAAAATCTTCACATCGAGATTCGAAACCAATCGCTAAACTTGATGTTTCTTCATAGCATAACATTGAAAGACGACAATATTCACATCGACAATTTCTTAAGCATGAAGGCCAGAGGTAGCAATTCTTTTTTTGAGTTTACAATTTTTTTTTTCTGAAACAGAGTTTCCAATGTTTAAATCTGATGTTTAATGACTAATCTATGTATTTGAGACATAAATAAGACAATCACTCAACAATTTGATTATTTACCGTCGATGGCCGCCATAAAAATAGCTTTCACAGTCGTAAACCCTAAAAAAGATTGGAGAAGATGATGAAAAATTACCATTATACCACTCAGTAAAACAAAAATAAGAAAAAACGCAAAATACGTTATAAAAAGTCGAACCAAAGAACTTTGTAATATAACCATCATCACTTACCACTTGACCAAAGAACTTTAATCATAAACATCACTCACACTGAATAATATCATACGATGGTCTAGATTTTTATTTTTTTAAGAGATAATAAAAAGTCTTTTTGTTTAGGGTGAATTTGGTCAAAATACAAGAAGAATATAGTAATTAGGCAAATACCCATGTGATAAATATTGTGGGCCTTCGACTGCAGGCGAACATAGTGAAATGACGAAAAGGACCTTCTTTAATTTAAGGAACATGTGTGTCGTAGACCGAATATAGCTAAGAAAGCTAACATGGTTTTTGTTTTAATTGGGGGGGGGATTAGTAATCATTAACCTAGGATTTATTCCCGCTATTTTTACGTGAAAAGGGCTACCAATGAATTGACAAATGAGCGGCTTCAACTTTTGACAACGACTGCTACATGCATGGAAAGGAGAATCAGAGTTAAAAGATCTTCGAAAGCATGCAAAAGAAATTGTGGGGAAGGGAGAGAGTGAGAAAGTTCATGTGATCGGGTTTTGGCTATAAAAAGTGAGCCAATTGGTGAGCTTCTTCTCCATAAACACTCAGAGAAAATTCAGAAAGAGTTGAAGGTATTTAATAGAGTTCAATCGTATTTAGTTTCCGACAGGATTAAATAGAGAATTTCATGACAAGAATGTTCTTTGTACTGCATTAACTGTTGTTGGATCAGTAATTATTGTCTGGTAAGTCTAAAAAATTCTGAAGATAGGGTCACCTGACATTAATGGTGCACATGAGCTCTCGTTTTAATCAGTTTACCGCAATGATGATGATGATGATGATGATGATGAAGTGATGGTGGAAGGAACTCTGGAAAATGTTGTGAGAGGTTGGTTTTTTTTTTTTTAATTTAAGAGTTTGTTACTAAGGCGTGACAAGTTAAATTTTTAACTAAGTATATTAATATTGGTCGCTAGAAAAAGTAATCACGGTATTCATTTTTTTAGCAGATAATGGAAAATACCAATGTGTTAAAATATAATATGGCTGGTTAAATAGGACAACAAGAAGTAGAAAGAAAATTATTAGCTTGTAATGTATTTGTTTCAGAGATAACAGGTGGTGGGGACGTTGTGCCAAACAATATATCACAAGCGGATGCCCCACCAATATTTTGGGATGTTGGAATGGACTTAGTAAACTACCCAACACATGGAAACACCGGAGGAACAGCCGGTGAAGCGATTGAGAATGGTGTAAGGTTTTGGGAAGAAGTTTACAAATGAGGGGTTTGGAGCTCAAAGAGGATTAGCGGGAATACTCCAGCTGTAGATCAAAATTTGGGATTGGTTGTAGGTAATACAACTCAGGGTTGCGAGAACAGAAAATTAAATGAAGGGATATAGACACGAGTCTATACAAAAAGTCTTCGCAAGGTAATTAAAATTTTGGCACCTAATTTCCTCGTTATGATGCTAACATACGTACAATACATTGTACACTGCTGCATGCTAATAAAATTGATGGCCATACATGTATATCCAGAAGCTGTGGTATTTTGTATGTTGGTGTGGTAGTGTGCTAAAAAAAAGTTACTAAAGCTAAAAGAAATGATATCGATAAAGTTTCTTCATAACAACAGGAGTACAAACACCACATCATTCAACAACAAACAACAGCGAAAAGGTAAAAAAGACACCGTCTTCTTGACACAAGAACAAAAACATAAACATAATTATGATAGTAGACATAGACTAGAAGGCTAGAATCAGAGGACTTCGATGTTTTCTTCATAGATCATATTTAGCAAGCAAACTATATTCTGTGGATGGTATGTTACTCGGCGTAACGAGCTAATAAATTAGAATTACAATGATGATTCGAGCTTCACTGAAAGTTCACCAAATTTTACAGCATGGTCAATGTTTGGGACCCTTCAAATGGCATTTACATGCGCTTCACGCACGAGTCAGGATGCGCTTACCACACTGGTAGTCGCCCACGAGTGCCCTTGGAATAACTCTTGGATGCTTGCTTCTCCTATATGGTGGCGCTGGAGCTTTGTTCTCAGTGGAAGTGGCTGCTGGACCTTCTATCTTATGTTCATCACCATTGTACACATCAGGGAGATCTACTTTGTTTAGACGAGGATCTTCCTTTGTCAGGCCAAGCGAAAATGTTGGCCTAGAAAAATCAAGACCAGCGTAGGCAGTGTCGTTCGAATTGGCAGCATTTTCACACACAGGTGGTACTGGGCTCTCAACAACGTCAGCAGGAGGCTGCGTATTTGGGTGATTTCCAGCAGTGATGTTACCAGGACCCTGCAGAAGAATGAAGAAAAATTTACTACATTACTATTAGATAACATACTTAATTACAAGTAAGATATTAGCATCCATTTCTTAAATTGACCATCCAAACAGAACAGTGACCATATAAAATTTGACAACAGCACGCTAACTTATGTTTAAGATGAATGCTGGTTATCGAAATGCTAATTCCTCAGCTTTGTGGATCGAACACCAACAATTAAGCAGGGCTAGATACATACATTGCTATTAGAAAACGTGATGATTAAGAAAATTACCAAAAAATGGAACCTCTAGCATGCATAACTTAAATTAACAAAGAAAAAAAATGCACAAGTAATCTCCGCAGAGGAACGCTAGCTTCATTTTTACCTGGATGTTGATTAATAAAAACTTTTGTTCATAAGATTAGTACATCTAACGCCAAAAAGTAAGCATGACAAAAAACAAGAATCCCTAAAATATAATTTACATTCGATTCGTCCCCGGAATTGACGTCCACAGCAGCAGCACCTGTTTTTTTTCAGCCTCCCCTAGATCGCCCACCGGTACCTATCACACCAAAGTGACTTGCAATGACAAAAATGGAAACAAAACATTATGTAAAAAAAACAGAGTAATCTAGCCTTGCTAGTTTGGGATGACTTCGACTTCATCTCCGGTTAGAGCGTTTAGAATTTTAGTGATGGCAGATGGTTTTTGATAAGGGGTAACCCTAATTCCCAGTGGTTCGTCACCAACAGCAAACATTCGAGGAGGGAATGGAGGATGAGAGGTTCCATCGCCGCCTGAAGTCATTGAGAACTTCACGATTTACAGATTATAGGGGGAAAGGAATATGACGATGGTAACTAAGATTGAGATAGATGGAGAGACAACAGAATGAATATATAAATGAAAGGATTATATAAGAATTATCGAAATTGAAGGTTCTAAGAACATGGATAGGTTTCAACTTGTCTGACAACACCTATTTCGTGTAACCGGTTAATCAGATGATAAAAAGAAAAATATAAAATATAAGAACCAAAACGTTGAAGAAGATCAAGTGGTATAGGGGTATAACGGTCCAACTTATTTCGATAATAACCAAGAAAGAGGTAAATGGGTATTGAGCTAAATTGGGTAAAGTGTTAATGTGTAGAGTGCAATTTCCCTTTTGTTTACTCGGTAAGATAAAACTGATATGTTTGTTCCATAGAAAGAATAACATACCTAATAGACTTTTTATTTCTCATGTATTATTTTATACAAAATCAAAATATTTATCGACATCCCAAATTATAACTGTAATCTCAATTGTTTTTTGTTGGTGATTTGTTCTTGCGTTTAGAAAATCATTTAAGAATCTATAGTACAAGTTGTTAATCAATATATTCTTCTTAAATTCTGTAAAAACATTTAATTAAGTAGAGTAATATAGATTTTGCCACTGTAAAATCAGCATTTTTGCATTTTATTATTTATTATATAATAAATATTTCAATATAATTAATAGATTATGAGGAATATATGATACAACCACCAATTATAAACATGAAATAATATGGTCACCATTTACATTGGAAAATATGTTTTGTGGATATAATAATATACGATTCATATTATGTTGAAACATCTAAAATACATAACATCTAAATGAAAAAATAAAAAGCAAACGTTAAAAAAATTACTATCCGTGCGGGTGCACGGGTCAAAAGCTAGTTAAGATTAAATATAATGTGTAAATCACGTTCAGTACTGAACGTGTATATTAAATATAACGTGTAAATCACCTTCGGTACTGAATGTGTAAGTCAAATTTTATCTATTCTACTAACTAATAAAATATATTTATCTAGATAATTATTAGGAAAGCTTATTAAATTCATATATTAGAATATTTCTCTTTTAAAAATGTGTAAATCAAGTTTGATATCTTTTTAGTTTAGATTTTTCGGAGACCTTTAACCTCGAGCAACCATCTATATATATAAAACTCAGTTCCCTCTATCCTGGTGAAGCCACCTAGGATTCCAGCTCAGAAATTTGATGATCCTCAAGATGACACGTGTCACGACCATTTAAAATGCTGCACTTCATTTAATTGGAAATCTGATGGGTTTTGTTTTGTTATGCGATTGTTCAATGTTAATGGGCTTTAGTTTGGAAAGTTTGTTCTGTCCAGAAGCCCATGGGCACCAACCCTAATCTGATTACGCGCATACATTTGTGTTCTTCTCTCTTATGCCTTCGACGGCGACGGAGACGCCTGAGATTTTTCACAGCTTCTGAAACGGATTGCGTTATGGTTTTTATCGTGTTTAATCGCATTAATTCATACTCCCACCACGATGAGGTCTTCAATGCTTGGTTTGCATCGACAAGGTGATGTACTTTCGGGTATAAATATCTTGGTATTTCTCCTCTTGAAATCATCTTCGTTTATATCTCTTTCAATATACGGATCAGAGATGATGTCACTTTCTTTGAATTACCATAGTCTTATCTCTGCAATCTTTTCATCCTTCTTCGATAGGAACCGTAAGTGCCGCCACCACTCTCTTTTTTTTGGTTTATTGTGTTCCTGAGTTTTATCAATCTCCTCTATGTAAGCATGCACTAATTTTCACCACATAGTCTTTTTAAATCGCTGATTTGCTTAGTCTAACTCATATGTTTTGATAGATGCCATAGTTGTGGCTCTTTAGAAGTTCCTCGCAAAAGAACTCTACCAGTTGGCAAATGGGTTGAGTGCCTCATCATGCCGTGAGCTGAATACACTAAGAAATGCACAGAAGATGAGCCACTGTCCGGTACAACGATAGGTGTTTAATTCTCCGTGTTCTACAGGTTCCTAACTCACTAACTTCCGCTACTGATGATAGCAATAGTGGATTCAAAAATAAAACAGAACAAAAAGAACAAAATAGAATAAACGTGGTATTGGAACTCCCTTTGCAAGAATCTAGCAAGTGTACCAGCATGACTGAGTTGAACCTCGGTGATCATGCCATAAGGGTCTCTCCTCGGTCCCTCTTTTCATGTGAACTTACTGGTTCCTGCCTCATTGAGGCTTTCTTTGTTCTATGTGAGAAAATTATAACTCCTTTAATGTTACAGCAACATGAAAAGATCATGTGAATGTGAAAATTGGTGAAGTAAAGGAGTCATGCACGCCCTCCTGACATTGTCTAGCAATTCCAAATGCAATAATTTTTTTTTCCAGGACTCATGCTCTCTAGCTAACTCAAATTACCATGTAGCAAGGAATCAGTTAGTTAGCTACTGCTCTAACTTACATATTCCGTGTTGATTTGTTTAGTTTGAAGCCAAATCAGCAGGATATTTGGTTTTTAGTGCAGCATGTGCGATTGATCAGGAACATAACCAAATTCGTTGGTATCTTTTTGCTTGGGATTTACAATCATGTTACTATTTAACTGATAAATTTTATATTGTTTCATTAACATAATTTTTTTTTATTTTAAACTGGTACTTCGAAAGAGAAGGTTCATTGTATTGTAACAGATCAAATCAATGAGAAGGTTGAGGATCTATCTATGTCTACGTTGCCAAGATCTGAGATGAACAAATTAAACATTTATGCAAGGGTCAATCCTCTTTAATAAGATCTTCTAACAAATCTAGGTAGTTAATTAAGTTGCTTCTTACAGACAAATGGAAAGTACACAAGAGTATGGACTTCGATTGAGAGGTAACATCTATGCATAACTAAATACAGGTGGGAGCTGGAAAGATTTTGGCAGATTCATTTTTTTTAAGGTATAGTTGTTTTTTTTTTGAAAGAATAGGAATATTACGTGGATGTGATGTCAAAAACAACTTTCTGAGAACAAAGGGAGCAACGACAAATGCATAATGAAGTTTAGTGCTTGCCTTTTTGAATGTCATCGATTGTCATGATCAAGGGACAATTTCTCAGCAGTATATTTCTGTTCCATATAAATTTATTTACTTTTTAATTTTCGATAGAATAAGCCTGCGGGCTGTTTGTTTGGTTGGTTTACTGTGTTTTCATTAATAAATTGGGAACCATAAACCTAAAGTGAAATATGAATGTCTTAGGTTTGCTAAGGATCATCTTTCACATGATTCAATAAATGAATGTAACTTGATACAAAATTATAGCACATGATATATTTTTAACATCATACCTATATTATATTCTAATTTATATTTTTGTTCTACCAATGAAAAGAAAATTACAAAAGGTAATAGAATATTTTAAACAGTCACTAATTATACGCTGAAACTGAATAATAATATTAAAAAAATATTCTAATCACTTTAGATGGTATAAATCATTTAATAAATGTTTTAATACAATCTACGTCAATTTTAAAAATATTTTTAATGTGACGCAATTATTTAATTTTTTATTAACTAAAACCAATAGATTTAAAAGAAAATATATAAGATAAACTAAAGTTTTTAGTGGATTCAAAACAAATAACAACAAAAAATAATTCATAGTCTATAGGTTGAATCTCAAATATAATTACCAGTAATCTAATGTTATTTACTGATTATAATGATGATAGAAAATCATTCAAAAATGAAAATGAGCCTATTATTTTTATGATGTTTTTATTAAGTAAAAAGGTTTTTTAACAACAAACAACAAAAAGTAATATCAGTTACTATTATTGTCAATTGTTTAGTAATTTGGTGTAGACAAAATCGATCACTTAATAAAATCACACTCACAACCGAATGAACATACAAAAAACTTACACAAAAATAATATATTTGAAGCCAACAATTACGTCACATCCCGCGCGTAGCGCGGACCTGTTCTAGTTATAAATAAACCTCATTAGCACAATGTGAAACCACAATCTTTTTCATAGAACACCATAAAACATGTCTGCCAACACATATTTTACGTTAACCCACATGATGTTCACATGAAGTAAAAAAAAAATTATGTATGGAATCACTTACTCTGCTCCTGGCTTGGCAACGTAGTGAAGAATTCCTTCGATGCAGTTACCTCAGTTTTAATCTTTTAAGTAGTGACGTTAGTGACTGCTATTCATGCTCTATATCTTGCTTTTTCCTTCTCTCTCTAGAGTTTGACCATTTTGATTGAGTATCTCTCTTTGCTGCTCTTCTCACAATCCCTCCCTCTATTTCCTCTTCCTTTCATAATCTTATAGCTCTCTCTTTTCGATTCTATATGGTCTCATGGCTCCCTTTCTCAGCATTTGTTTGTAGTTTCTGATATTAAAACTTCAAGCAGGAAATATGTAAGATATTTTAAATAATAGATTAAAATTTGAAGATAATTAAGCTAAGCTATTGTAACACATGAACTTACCTTTATATGATGATTCTGATTCAATTTGGAGTTTGTATATCATATACACATGCTATGTCAGCCTAATCTTCAATATGCAATTCCAGTCATCTTCTCAAATTTGTTAACTATAACCGTTTTCTTAGATTTTTTTATGCTTTGGATCTATTATTCGTTTCTGATCTACAACGATTTCACATAGGTAAGCAGTAAAAATATGAAACAGAAAACGAATAACGAGAACTGAAACAAAAATTCAAAACAAATATTAAGACTCTAACCTGATACCTATCTCGCCTATCAATTTGCAGTCATAATGGTTAAGTGATACGACGAATTAACTGTCTAGGATAATCTGTTTCATCTCTGAGATAGTGGAATCTTTGATAGAAACCGTACGTCAAAAAAGAAGATTAACAGAGAAGATGAAAGATTTTTGTCGTGAACATCGAGAGAACAATTTTCTAATTAAAAGAAATAGTTAGATATACCTGTAATCACATCTTTTTCTTGGAAAAAATCTGTTTACCTATCAAGTTGGGCTTACACAATTGTTTAAAATTATTTAGCCCATATCAGTTACAATTATATCATAATTATCCATTTAATTACTTGTATGATTAAAAGGGTTTAGGATAATGGATTAATAAAAACCCAAGAAAAATGTATTTATACTATTAAAAATAAAGCAATTAACCTATTTTATTTATATAGTTTAAATGATAACTTATTGGTAAAAAATACTTATTTATATGAAAATATACATAAAGATATATGGTAAGATATATATATATATAAACAACTAAAACAATTAATGAAATTGATGCTTATAAGCTATAAACTCATATTAAACATCTATCAAATATTAATAAGTGGTAGAATGTATACTATCAATTATTTATGAAAAAAATTGTACAATTTAAAAATAAAAAAACACCCGCAGGTTTAAGAGTTTTAGTTGATGTCTACGACATACAATGCAATGTGCAGGTTTGAACTTGAAATTGGTCATATAACAACGATATTAACAAAATGTAGTGATTCACAATTTTTTTTACTAATTTGTAGAAATATATTAATTTAAAAATATACGATACATTTTATATGTTAGTTACTGAATTTTTATTTCAGACAACAAAACAAAAATAGACAGACAACATATATGTCTAATCTAATTACTTAGTGAATTTATTATTGAGCACTTTGTAGATAGAGGAAATTCAATGGGTTTGGTAGGTGATAACCAAATTTGGAATTTGACTATTGATATTAATCCATTAGATTAGTATTGAATGTTTTGGAGGTTAGTGAAACAATATATAAAGTATCTTAACATAATTTGTGTGATTAGCATTTTGTAGACACAAGAAAACAAAAAAGAGTACTCAAAATGATTCTTAAGACAAAAGAGAGAAAATAAGGGAAAAATGCAGAATTCGTCTAGATTTATCAAAATAGGTTTAAAGAGTCAAACAGATCCTGATCTGGCTTATATTTTGTGGGAAGCTTTATCACTCAGTGGGTAAGAGTTTTACTAAAGAGACTTAGATTTTAATAGTTGAATCTTCTTTTGTGTGAGTTTTGAAGACTAGAATTTGACCCGCACGTCCGTGCGAGTATTAATTTTTTTTTCTCAATAAAGTTTTTTTTTTGTATAAATGATATATATATATTAATAAATTTAAATTTATTACACAACTAATATTATGATTTTTTAATTTAATATTTTATATTGAACAATTATATCTTTTTAATGGTCTATTATGACCGATACTGGTATCATATAAACAAATCTTATATTTATAAATAATTGAATTTATATCTATATGAAAATATTATACAATAACATATCATTAAAAAATTTAAATATATGAGTTTAGAATTTATATTACATGTGGGTTTATTATACAATATGAGTTTATTTTCAATAAGATAGATATACAAAATGCTTTACTGAATTAAAATCATAAGAAATATATAACTATGAGTTTATATGTTAAAAAAACAAAAAAACATTGCATTAACATTTTAAAAATAAAATGATTATTCAGTTTATCTCAAACTTTTATCATATATAATATTAGGATTAACAACTGTAATAAAATAAACAGAAATTCGAATATTATTAAATCGTTAGTTACTAACAGATTTATATAATAAATATGTCAAAATAGTACATGTATATATTTGTCTGTCTAAGTCAATGGTATTGATGATTCCATTATCAATAAATTTCTTAAATAGATTATAGGCAGTATTGCAAATCAGTGCTAAATGATTTAAGTTATAGAATATAATTTATTAGTTTGCAAGATTATAAAAATTAGTTTGGTCCCAATCAGTGAAAAGATTATGATTTTTGTAAAAAAAAAAAAGATTTGAGTTTTTAATAAATAGAGAATATTCTTAAATTTTGTTTGTGTTCAAAATTGATTCTATTGTTATTTATGATTCAAATAAAAGCCAAGATTTTGTGACATTAAAATTGTTAGGTATGTTTTGAAGAACATGTGGAGGGATATTGTTAATGTTAAACAGGTTAATCTAAATATTTATATAGTATATATGTATATGTAGTACTGAATGCATTAAAACATAAATAAAATGTATAATAAATTTGATAAGCTGTTTGTTAGTGTACGTAAAATATATATGGGTGAAGAAGAGTTACATGGGTGGAAAGTGACGTGGAACTTTGAAATCAAATGTTTTATTAGGATGAATAGTTTGGAGGAAGTTTGCAAAAGAAAAAAAAACAAATAATTTAAGTTTAGGAATAAGTTTATTGTATGGATGAACATATATCTTATTAAACTTGTAATGGCTATCTTATTAAATTTGTAATGCTCGAGATACATAATTTTTAAAGGGTTCTGTATCAATAGATGTATAGTTTACGAAAACAACTTATATTAGGGTATGATTGGCAGAACTTTAACATAAACATTATGCTCGTCATTATCCAATTAACATTTATCACAAAAGCATTTACAAGAGCATTTACAAGATGCTAATGCTCTCCAAATGCTCTTTACTCAATGCTCTCATGTAGAGCTTTTGGTAGAGCATTTGCAGTTAGAATATATAAAAAATTTAAAAATAATTATATATAATTAATATGTTTTATTTAATAATAAAAAAAATTATGTTCATAATAAAAAAATTACATTTTAAAAAATAAAAGTTGTAATTAATTATTTTAACTTTTTAAAAAGAACAATATTTCACATTTGAATATAATATAACTTATATAATTACACATATCATTCATTATTTTTAATAAATAAAATAAAATAATATATATCTATATATTATATATTAGAAATTAAACATATATATATTATTTATAAAAAATAAATCGTATGTCATATATTAATTTTTCTGATAATATTATATGAATCATTTACTGCTCTACCAATAGATAAATAATGATAATTTTTATATAAATTATATATATAATTAGTTTATTTTATTTAATAATATCAAAATTATTTTTATATCCAAAAATAAATTTATGTTTTAAAATAATATTTACATTTATTTTTTAATAATAATATTTTATATCTAAAATTTAATTTAATTTTATAATTAAATAAGATTCATTATTTTTTAATAAAACATATATTATTAATATATATTATAATTTAATATATATTATTTTAAAATAAATATATTATATACTAACTTTTATGATAATTTTAAAATTGTGTACTGCTACTGCTGTACCAATCACTTTATTAAAAATTTTAATGACAGGATACAACTTGCAAAGATATCGCTTCTACAAAGATAATCGCTTCTACAAAGATACTCTTTGCTTCTTCATCTGCTGTACCAATCGAGGGCTTAGTATTCTAACTGTTGACATGCGTTTTAATGGCTGTAAATCAGTTATAGAATTAAACTAAATTTGTTGTGCATTTAATGTAAGATTTTTGTTATTAAATTAGGAAAAGATAAAAAATGCTTAAGTTAGATTTATTAATTACTTCAGTGGCATTGACTTGTAAATAAGTGATAATTTTAAGGGTGAATTAATATTTGTACTTCTCTTTTAATAGACTAGTGCTTGACCCGCGCGCCAGCGCTGGTATTAGTTCTTACGTTTTATATATTTATTTTTTAATGATTAGTGTTATATGTTTTAGATATGTCGTCATATAATAAATTGTATACAAAAGATCTGGATCGAATCAAGTAATAAAGTTATTTTTGGTAGAAATGTCAGAACATTTCAAATATATTGGTTATTTGGATATTTTTATGTTCCCGTATATTAGAACCGAACTCATCTAGACTTGGAAAGACCCAATTCGAATCCCACACATAAATTTATAGAATCTAAGCGGAACCTAATTTCAAAACTCAAAAACGATGATTTAATTATCCATACTCGACAATAGATATAATACGTTTTAATTATTTTGGTTTAAGTTATTATTTTTTTCACATAAACTATGATTTTGAATTATGTGTGTTTGCTATGTAATTTTCACCAATTGAAATTAAGGTAATGTAAACTTTAGTAAAATAGACTAAACCAAAAATTTGTTATTTTACATGTTTGACTTTTATAATTGACATAAAGTTAATGTTGATTAATTAATAAAAATAATTTGCAATATTATTATTATGGTAATATAATTAATAATGTGATGTATTGTTAAGGTAATATAGTTAGTGAAGTTATTTAACTGAGTGAAAAATGGAAAGACAATTAATGTAAAAACTTGTTGAAAAGAAGGTAAGTTCTATTTGTACTTCTCATTTAATAGAGTAGATTAGATGGTCGTCACAGTTCTTCAACAATACTATCTTGAGTGTTTGGTAAATCTTACGATGAGATCTTCTTGAGTAAGCTGAAATTTGGTAGATGTATTTTTGACTTGTTCATCTTGGGTTTCGTACGGTGGTATTAGCCTCTGGCTTCCTAAATCCTTGTGAGTTAAGATCATTTGGTAGCTGTCCATTTTAGAACTTTTGTATTACTCTCTTGTTGTTGTACTATTTTGTATTTGAGATACCTTTTTATAATTGGAGTGTCATGTTTAGATTATTAACAAAGAAGACATGGTTGTACTCATATCCATTGCAGTTCCGTAAATTTTTTTTTCTCACATCAAAAAAGTTTTCTAAAGTAAAAATTGCTGGTCTTATTTAGTTATTATTTATTATATATCATGCCATCTTCGAAATATTTTCCTCACAGATTTTTGTAAGGTCATTAGAACATTATTCATATATTTTTGCGGCGTGCGTGTGTTTTTCCTCGACACTTATCGGAGTGGGTTAAACACCACAAATTTTAATGATTATTCAGAGTTTCAGTATAATTGTAAGGTGAATGGCTAATTAGATATTGCACATATCCCGTCTTTCAATTTATCCAAATCCCTCACTTATGAAGCCAAGCACATTATCGATAGTTTTCTTTTCTAAAGAAAGCAAAAAAAAAAATCATAGAGTGAAGAGGATTAATCAAATAATGTTTCATTCTCAAATCCAACTAGATATCTTTTAACAAACTCTCTCAATGAGAATATAGCCTCCTAATTTTTTTTCACACTAGATTTCATTAACATTCGAAGGGTAATAATACAAGAGTGAAATATGAATGTAAAGTGTACTTTATTCATCATCCCTCGATGGGTGTATATACAAATATGAATCTCATAATCTAGCTAGGAATAGGAAAGATTTGATTAGCCTAAATCCCTAAGATATAGGAATGTACAATGTTTGTGGGAACCGAAATTCGCACCGTCAATTTCCGATAAAGATTTGTGGAGGAAAACCGAGTTAACCCGATCTTCCTTGAAGATCCCGGATATCTGCTGGGCCGCACACGAAACAATCAATAGAAATAAAAGTTGCGAAAATAGAAATCGTAAAAGTTGAGCGAAAGAGATCTTATTTCTGAATTCGATTGGCGTGTACAACAAGAAAAGAAATCGGCTGTAAGAGCTGTCGAGGAGTCCGCTAGTCTGGTTGCCTAAGTCTATCCTAGTTGAGTCGCAGCTCTCTAGTGAAAACAGAAAAGAATGCTAAATCGCTCTAAGTGCTAAGTGCTCTGAAAGTTTGTGATCTTGTTTGCTTCTTGCTCAAATCTCTCCTTATATACTCCTCTTAAGACGGTCTATCTTCTCGCTGGCTGAGTCGGCTTTTTCCATTTTCGCCCATCTTCGTGTTTATCGGAAACTTGACATTTATCTTCGAAAACTTGACATTTATCTTCTGAAACTTGACATTTATCTCTTATGTGAGGATAAAGATAAACCGTCATAGTTATCCTTCCTTTCGGAAAATGCGTGCGTGGGCGTTTTGGCCACGTTAGGCGTTAGGCGTTTTTACGGTTTTCAAAGGACGGTCTTTGAAGGTTTCAGTGTTTCGAAGGAACCTCAATTCCTCGTATAGTCGAGATAGTGGTGTTCCAGAATAACGTGATCGTACCAAACTTGCGTAGATTGATCCAACAAGCTACGATGCACGATAGGACCGAGGCGGGGCGGGGCAGCGGACAGCCTTAGGCCGACCATGAGCGGGTGCCGCCGGCGCCAGGCCGGTGCCGCCGGCGCCAGGCCGGTGCCGCCGGCGCCAGGCGACCAGCGTCCAGCGTGCCGCCGGCGCCAGGCCGGTGCCGCCGGCGCCAGGCCAGGCCAAAGTGCCGGAATTACCGCCCGGCATCAGGCGGCCAGCGTGGCGAGTGCCGCCGGCGCCAGGCCGGTGCCGCCGGCGCCAGGCCGGTGCCGCCGGCGCCAGGCCGGTGCCGCCGGCGCCAGGCCGGTGCCGCCGGCGCCAGGCCGGTGCCGCCGGCGCCAGGCCGACCAGCGTCCAGCGTGCCGCCGGCGCCAGGCCGGTGCCGCCGGCGCCAGGCCGACCAGCGTCCAGCGTGCCGCCGGCGCCAGGCCGGCTTCAGCGTGGCAGCGATGCACCGGCCAGTGCCAGGCCATCTTGCCGTCTGTGGGTTTTTCGTTGTTCGATCTTTCCCCCGTCAGTCGTTTGCGGAAATCTTTTGAGTTTGGGAAGGTCTTTAGCCGTGATTTCGAGATAATCGCTTTAATCCAACGAGATTCCTCGAGTATCGGATTTGAGATGGACTTGGATTTGTAGATTTTCCGTCGTCGAGGATGCGAGCAATGTGGCTTCGAAGCTTTATATGTGTTAAAAGATGAGTCTTTTAAACAATCGGGAAGGCTTTGCGGAAGAACCATTGTAGATCTCGGACGATCCGGATATGGGTTTTAAGGAACCAAGATGCTGCCATTGCCTGAGATTATGAGATGATTGCACGGATGGGCGCCAGGACCCTTGCCGCTGGTGCCAGGCGGGGAGCCGGACGAGCCTTCCGTGAGTTTTATCGGCGGCGACCCGTTTCTTGGCTTTGATCGCCGCTGGCTTTTCTTCGAGGATTTTCGGTGACGATTTCGCCATTGACTGATTTTGACCCCAACAGTTAACCTCTCAGCTAGCTAGGAACCGTAGTGCCTGCCGGATCCTAGCTGGCGGTATAGCCTTATGGGAAGGTGTTGAGACGTAATCGTTTGCCGAAAGTCGGGGTAAATAGTGATTTTACCTCCTTTATATGGATGGAGTAAGAAATCTCATTCTTACTTCATCACAAGAATTTTACTCTCTCTCTCAAGAATCCTTTCTCTCTCTTTAAGAACAATGTCTTCAAGATCCTCAAAGAGAAACTCTTCTTCCCATTCATCCTCGGATGACTCTCCTGCCATGTGACGGTGAAGGTGAGGAGTTGGTCGAGGAGGAAAATAAGAATGCGTGATACCGAGCCCTTGTAGGTTCGCCCCAACACTGCCAGAGATCCCTGTTCGAGGAGACCTGCGAGACAGCCCGGTGCTCCTTTTGCGCCGAGCTTCGGTTTCGTAAATATCTCAAGGTTCTTGAGATTTTTACCATGTTCTGAAGAGTCAAATTCGATTCCGTTGGTAACGAGTGCAAGGAATCCTCCGCAAGGTTTCTTTACATGTTCTGAAGCTTTCTTTACGTCTTGCCGTATGTGGTTCCCGATCCCTGGTGCCATTGTTCGTGCGCTTCACCGCTTGAACTTCGATCAACCAACTCAGCGTTCCTGCCTTGAAGAGTTGGCTTGGCGCATTGATCGCTAGCTACTTAACTCGGATTGATCTTGGTCCCGATGATTTCGAAGGTCTTTGGGGCACTCGGCCGACGGGAGTGACGGTTACTACTCCATGCTGCCAAAGAAGGATATGGCGTGATTCGGGGACTACCGAATCCCAAATCGTGGCAGGGCGTTTCTTCTTCGTCCAAATAGATGGCGAGTCTGTCGAGGAGAGCTGCCTCCATCTATTTCGCGAGCATGGAACTTCAACCGAGGTAATATGACGAAAACCCTGTTGTCTATTTCACCTTTTCGAAGTGCGAAGTTTTAGTGAAAAGTTTTGCTTTGTAGGAACAACCCTACTGCGCATTTGCCTGGTGGCGTCTTTGTCAAGAGAGATCTTCTTCGTCAAAGGCGTTTTCTGAAATCCTTCACCCTCGAGCGGATTCGTGGCGGTTAGACTTTATCGGTCGAGATCCTGTCCGTCGTATGATGCGAACCTGTCACCGCAGCTCCTACCGGAGGCGCAGACAGAGGTCTCGTAAGGGGAAGGAAATTGATGATGGGGAAGGTTCGGAAAGTCCTTCACCGTTGGGAGAAAAACCTAGTTTTACTCCAACGGAAAAAGCGAGCCAGCGGGTTTCCACTAACAACTTCTTTGATGACCTTCCTCGGAGTTTACTACTGATGAGTCGCTGGAGGATGAGGAGAAACAACGGTTTTTGCCGAGGGCTCCCAACGTGTCAACGAGGTTTGGCCCTTCGAACTTCTTAACCTTATGTTCGAATCTTCATATAAGCATACTTGCTGATCTTGAGTTTACGCAGGGACTAAGAGTGTTTAGCGGCTTGACTCGAGTTTCCATAAATCCAGGATTGCTAACTTCAAGACCACGAAGCAGAGCGAGAGCTTTTCGGTTCCGACAAGAGGTAAAGGCGCAGAATGCGAAGCAAGCTGAGCTTCACGCCGAAGCTCGCTCGGGCGGAAAGGAGAGGAAGAAGGATGGTCGCAGCGGAGGTGGCAAGACGGGCGAATCGCTTGCTGCTGAGTTTCAATGTTTTAAAGAAGCTCGAGTTTGTTGGTGATTTCATGAGTGCCGGGTTCGGTCAGAACCTTCACAAGTCTCAACCCGGATTTCTCCTTCGATTCGAGATTGCTGAAATGAAGGATTTCATGGCCGAAAAGCGCCATGCTGAGTCCTTGGTTCCTCCGGTAGAAGAAAGAGTCCGGAGACTATGGGAACCTATCGAGGTTTCCGAGGATACGGTGGAGGCCGGAGCCGATGAGAACGCCGAGGGTGGTGGGAATGCTCAAGCGTGAATGAGGAAGTGGACCAGCCTGCTAGTTCATTTGGGATTTCCGTGATCCGATTTCTCAATGTTGACTTCCTTTTGTGAATCGTATTTTTGGCCGTGGGCCGCTTTTAGTAATTTTATTCTGCGACCGTTGGAGGTTGCATTCTTATGTTTTGGGACTGGCCGCTGGTGGCTTTGAATCCTGCCGTTTTGCGGCTTTTATGAATATGAAAATTTGCGAGATTTAGTCTTTTATTTTGATTTATACTTTCTTCAAGTGTAGAGGGAAGGATGCAGTAGTCACTTCATATCCTAACTCTTTTTGTCGCTTGGTCCAGATGCTACTCTTTAGCGGCGTTTTAGGTGTAGCGATAAGAGACATGTTTTGGGATCTCAGATACGATACTATGTCGTGAGATGTCAAGATCCAGCAAGACTGGGTTTAGGGCAAGACCTAGGCTTACTCTCAGCTTTAAGGCTGTGCGATGACTGATCGGCTTTCGCTTTGCCTGTTAGTGATTTCTTCCTGATTCTTTTCGTTTAAAGTCCGCGACTACCGCCAGCTTATATGACTTGTGTTAAAAGAATCGAGCTATCTTCGAGTTTATCCGAGACGCTAAACCAAAATTTTGGGTTTCTTGTATAGCGCTATGATATCCTTGTCGGATGTAAGAGGACCTTGTAGGTCTGACTACGAGTTTGTATTGAGTGAACGCTTTGTGCGTCCGTCGGGCCAATCGACGGGCGTGAGTTATTTTAAGTCGCAGGTGGACTATCTTTTGCGGATGATACGAGTTTTGTTATCTTTTTAAGAAGTTGCGACGTCTCGCGTTTCTTTTGAAGATATGATTATCGTTTTTCGAGCGTTGACACGTTTAGTGAGCATAAAAGATAGAAAGAATTTTATTAAAAATTTCAAAAGTTCGAGTACATGTGCGGATTTTTCGCTTTTGTGGGAGTATAGAGTATCGCGCAGTCCCCTTTTGGTGAGGGGATAGCTGAACTCGCCGGGTTTTGACGAAGTTGCCTACGCATTCTTCCGAGGATGAAGCCATCTCGTAGTTCTGATAGTTGCCGAGCGTTTTACTCGGTCGTCGCCGTTCGATCGTGCTGGTCAGATCGGTGGTTTGTGCGGGTCGAGTTGTCGCTCTTCGGCGGTGGACTCGAGGCTTTGTCGCCGTCTTGAATCGTTGCCTGTTCGGATGATTCGGATCATCTTTCTTCGAAGTCTTCGAATGTTGTGTGATTCCTTTGTCGTTTGGGTTGGCGCGAGGCGTTCGATCTTTTCGCAGTTTGAACTTCGGCTAGGTAACGAGTCTCGATTGTTTCGACTACCCGGATGGCTGCGGTTCGGTCAGTCGGAAACTTGATACGAGGTGATATGTGGATGGTACTGCCTTCATGGAGTTGATCCAAGGGGTTCCCATGATGGCGTTGTAGATGGTCGGGTTGTCGACTACCGCAAACTCGACGATCTTTGTAACTTCCTTTGCCATGACCGGAGTTTAATTTTTCCGAGGGTCATGGTAGTGACGCCCAAAACCCCGCCAAAGGTTTTGGCTCGGGGACGACTTCCCAAGTGGGATCTTCATCCTGTAGAGGGTATCGCGGAAGATGGCGTTGACCGTGCTTCCTGTATCGATGAGAATGCGGCCGACTTCGAGATCCTGGATAACCAGGTCGATCACCAAAGGATCGCAGTGAGGTTTGTCGATTCCGACGGTCTCCTTTTCCTCGAAAGCGATCGTTTGGTTAGGAGCATCGCTGTCTGGGAACCAGTTGGAACTTGTCTCGGCTTTTCGCCCGTAGGCTTTATCGGCGAGACAGAGTCTTGGTAGAACTGTGATCCTCGATGATCATGTTTACCCTCGGGCGACCGCTGTTGTTCCTTGGTCGTCTGTCTTCTTCCGCGTTTTCCCCGATTGATTTTCGGTCACGCGGTCCTCGGAGACAGTTTTGTTGGTCTTCGGGCGGTCGGAGTCCAGGAGCAAGTCCTTTATACTCTTGACCTTTGATAGTTCGCCGGTGAGGAGCTTTGCGGCAAGTCGGGCGTCGAGAACCTTGCAGTTCGCAGTGGAGTGACCTCTGGTTTCGTGGAACTCGCAGTAGGAATTATCCTTGTACTGGTTCCTGGTCCAGGTGTTTCCGGAGGTTCTGCTTTGCTCCGAGTTGATGGCGTAGTTATGCTCGCCTTGGGTGTCTTCCCCTTCGTGATGGACGTTTTTGTCGTTACGAGAGGTTTTCTTTTTCGAGGACGTTTTCTGTGTTCCGTGCTTAGCGACGAAGCTTCATCTCTTCTTCCATGATGATGAAGTCCGTCGCCTTGTGGAAGTATCCTGGATTGTCCGCGGCTTTTCCAGTAGTATCCACTTCGAACTTCGACTTGTACGAGAGTTTTCCTCGAGTCGATTGCGACATTGTCGCTGATGCCCATTACTCTGGCCATCACCAGTTTGAACCTTCGCGATGAAGTCGCGGAGTGACTCGTCTTCCGTCTGAGCTAGACTCCATAGATCCACGTCGGACGTTTCTCTGTCCATGAACATGGAGTATTGTTTGAGAAATGCCGAGGCCAGTTGGCGGAAGCTTCCGATGGAGTTTCTTTTGAGCCTGGAGAACCACTCGAGCGCAGCCCTTTGAGGTGCTCGACGAAGAGAAGACAACGACCTGCGGTGCTTCGTTACGCTCGGGGAGTTTGCACCTACCCATTGCGATCTGGAAAGACTGCGAGTGCGACTTAGGATCCGTCGTACCGTCATAGGCCGGGATTTTGATTTTCCTGGTCTGAGATCGTGTTTCCGTGATCCGGTGGTGAACGGTGTTTTCCGTGCTTCCTCGAGAAGTCTATCGATCTCGGAGCGGAACTGGTCGCTGATGGATTCGCGATTTCACCGCCACTTCGCCACGGTCTTTTAAAGATTCGCGGAGATCATGGATCTTGCTATTGCTACCGGCGTTCCTCGAGTTTGTCGGCTGGTCGCGATAGATCGAGTTTGATCTTCCGCGAGTTCTCCTGCTCCATCGGTAGAGTCTTCTTCCTCTTCGTCATGGGCCTATCGAAGGATACCGTCAGAAGCGGACTGGCTTCGGTCCTCTGGGGTGGATGTCAGCGCTTCATCTCTTCTTCCATGATGATGAAGTCCGTCGCCTTGTGGAAGTATCCTGGATTGTCCGCGGCTTTTCCAAGAGTATCCACTTCGAACTTCGACTTGTACGAGAGTTTTCCTCGAGTCGATTGCGACATTGTCGCTGATGCCCATTACTCGCCATCACCAGTTTGAACCTTCGCGATGAAGTCGCGGAGTGACTCGCCTTCCGCCTGAGCTAGACTCCATAGATCCACGCCGGACGTTTCTCTGTCCATGAACATGGAGTATTGTTTGAGAAATGCCGAGGCCAGTTGGCGGAAGCTTCCGATGGAGTTTCTTTTGAGCTGGAGAACCACTCGGCGCAGCCCTTTGAGGTGCTCGGCGAAGAAGACAACGACCTGCGGTGCTCGCTCAAGGCTCGAGTTTGCACCTACCCATTGCGATCTGGAAAGACTGCGAGTGCGACTTAGGATCCGTCGTACCGTCATAGGCCGGGATTTTGATTTTCCACGGGTCTGAGATCGTGTTTCCGTGATCCGGTGGTGAACGGTGTTTTCCGTGCTTCCTCGAAGTCTATCGATCTCGGAGCCGGAACTGGTCGCTGATGGATTTGCGATTTCACCGCTTTCACTTCGCCACGGTCTTTTAAAGATTCGCGGAGATCATGGATCTTGCTATTGCTACCGGCGTTCCTCGAGTTTGTCGGCTGGTCGCGATAGATCCGAGTTTGATCTTCCGCGAGTTCTCCTGCTCCATCGGTAGAGTCTTCTTCCTCTTCGTCATGGGCCTATCGAAGGATACCGTCTGCCGGCGGACTGGCTTCGGTCCTCCTGGTGGATGTCAGCGTCTTCATCGGAAGGATCCGATTGGTCGCTGATATCTAGATCGAGCGCGCCGACGCCACTTTCCTTGTTTCCGTGGCGGGAGTGGAAGGTTCGCGAGGTCGCTTTGCTGTCCTTCGAGCCGTTTCTTGAGTGGGCTCTTCGGGCATCTTTTCGTGCCCGGAGATCCGAAGTCAAGTCTTCGCTGGCGTGCCTTGGTGGATCCGCTGCAACTTGCTCCTCGCAGTTAAGATGTCGACCTGTTTTGCGGCGAGGTTATCAGCTTGTCTGTTGTTCGCCAGCGTGCAGAGGTGATGTGATTCATTCATCTCCTGGCGCCTCGGTGTTTGCATCAGCAGTGACTGCGGGCGCATCTCCAGCTGGAGTCTTCAGCGCTACGCCGACGGTGTTCCGCCTAGCTGGCTGATCTTTGGTGGCGTCGGTAGACATGATCGGCGTGTCGCGATTCGCGAGATAGATAGATCCGTTACCCCCTCCTTCTGGCTAAAGCTGTAGGAACGAAATTACGCACCGTCAATTTCCGATAAAGATTTGTGGAGAAAACCGAGTTAACCCGATCTTCCTTGAAGGTCCGGATATCTGCTGGGCGCTGCGAAACAATCAATAGAAATAAAAGTTGCGAAAATAGAAATCGTAAAAGTTGAGCGAAAGAGATCTTATTTCTGAATTCTCGATTGAGCGTGTACAACAAGAAAAGAAATCGGCTGTAAGAGCTGTCGAGGAGTCCGCTAGTCTGGTTGCCTAAGTCTATCCTAGTTGAGTCGCAGCTCTCTAGTGAAAACGAAAAGAATGCTAAATCGCTCTAAGTGCTAAGTGCTCAAAGTTTGTGATCTTGTTTGCTTCTTGCTCAAATCTCTCCTTATATACTCCTCTTAAGACGGTCTATCTTCTCGCGGGCTGAGTCGGGCTTTTTCCATTTTCGTCCATCTTCGTGTTTATCGGGAAACTTGACATTTATCTTCGGAAAACTTGACATTTATCTTCTGGAAACTTGACATTTATCTCTTATGTGAGGATAAAGATAAACCGTCATAGTTATCCTTCATTTTCGGAAAATCGTGCGTGGGCGTTTGGCCATGTTGGGCGTTTAGGCGTTTTACGGTTTTGAAGGGCGGTCTTTGAAGGTTTGGTGTTTCGAATGAACCTCAATTCCTCGTGATAGTCGAGATAGTGGTGTTCCAGAATAACCGTGATCGTACCAAACTTGCATAGATTGATCCGAACAAGCTAAGATGGGATTGAACCGCACGATAGGACCGAGACGGGGCGAGGGCGAGGACCGGCGCCAGGCGGCCAGCGTGGCAGTGCCGCCGGCGCCAGGCGGCCAGCGTCAGCGTGCCGCCGGCGCCAGGCGGCCAGCGTCCAGCGTGCCGCCGGCGCCAGGCCGGCCAGCGTGGCAGTGCCGCCGGCGCCAGGCCGCCCGCTGCGGACGGTGCCGCTGGCGCCAGGCCGCCCGCTGCGGACGGTGCCGCCGGCGCCAGGCGAGTGCCGCCGGCGCCAGGCGAGTGCCGCCGGCGCCAGGCCGGCCAGCGTCCAGCGTGCCGCCGGCGCCAGGCGAGTGCCGCCGGCGCCAGGCGAGTGCCGCCGGCGCCAGGCGGCCAGCGTGGCAGTGCCGCCGGCGCCAGGCCGGCCAGCGTGGCAGTGCCGCCGGCGCCAGGCCGGCCAGCGTCCAGCGTGCCGCCGGCGCCAGGCGAGTGCCGCCGGCGCCAGGCGGCCAGCGTCCAGCGTGCCGCCGGCGCCAGGCGAGTGCCGCCGGCGCCAGGCGAGTGCCGCCGGCGCCAGGCCGGCCAGCGTGGCAGTGCCGCCGGCGCCAGGCCGCCCGCTGCGGACGGTGCCGCCGGCGCCAGGCGAGTGCCGCCGGCGCCAGGCGAGTGCCGCCGGCGCCAGGCGAGTGCCGCCGGCGCCAGGCGAGTGCCGCCGGCGCCAGGCCGCCCGCTGCGGACGGTGCCGCCGGCGCCAGGCTGGTGCCAGGCCATCTTGCCGTCTGTGGGTTTTCGTTGTTCGATCTTTCCCCGTCGGTCGTTTGCGGAAATCTTTGAGTTTGGGAAGGTCTTTAGCCGTAGATTTCGAGATAATCGTTTCTAATCCAACGAGATTCCTCGAGTATCGGGATTTGAGATGGACTTGGATTTGTAGATTTTCCGTCGTCGAGGATGCGAGCAATGTGGCTTCGAGCTTTATATGTGTTAAAAGATGAGTCTTTTAAACAATCGGGAAGGCTTTGCGGAAGACGGTCTATCTTCTCGCGGGCTGAGTCGGGCTTTTTCCATTTTCGTCCATCTTCGTGTTTATCGGGAAACTTGACATTTATCTTCGGAAAACTTGACATTTATCTTCTGGAAACTTGACATTTATCTCTTATGTGAGGTTAACGATAAACCGTCATAGTTATCCTTCCTTATCGGAAAATCGTACGTGGGCCGTTTTGGCCATGTTGGGCCGTTTAGGCGTTTTTACGGTTTTTCGAAAGGACGGTCTTTGAAGGTTTCGGTGTTTCCGAAGGAACCTCAATTCCTCGTATAGTCGAGATAGTGGTGTTCCAGAATAACCGTGATCGTACCAAACTTGCGTAGATTGATCCGAACAAGCTAAGATGGGTTCGAACCGGCACGATAGGACCGAGACGGGGCGAGGGCGAGGACCGGCGCCGGGGCGACCAGCGTGGCGGGTGCCGCCGGCGCCAGGCGACTTCAGCGTCCAGCGTGCCGCCGGCGCCAGGCGGCCCGCATCCAGCGTGCTGCGGCGCCAGGCGGCCCGCATCCAGCGTGCTGCGGCGCCAGGCGAGTGCCGCCGGCGCCAGGCGGCCAGCGTGGCGGGTGCCGCCGGCGCCAGGCGGCCCGCATCCAGCGTGCTGCGGCGCCAGGCGGCCCGCATCCAGCGTGCTGCGGCGCCAGGCGGCCCGCATCCAGCGTGCTGCGGCGCCAGGCGAGTGCCGCCGGCGCCAGGCGGCCAGCGTGGCGGGTGCCGCCGGCGCCAGGCGAGTGCCGCCGGCGCCAGGCGAGGTGCCGCTGGCGCCAGGCGGCCCGCATCCAGCGTGCTGCGGCGCCAGGCGAGTGCCGCCGGCGCCAGGCGGCCCGCATCCAGCGTGCTGCGGCGCCAGGCGAGTGCCGCCGGCGCCAGGCGAGTGCCGCCGGCGCCAGGCGGCCCGCATCCAGCGTGCTGCGGCGCCAGGCGGCCAGCGTGGCGAGTGCCGCCGGCGCCAGGCGGCCAGCGTCCAGCGTGCCGCCGGCGCCAGGCGAGTGCCGCCGGCGCCAGGCGGCCAGCGTCCAGCGTGCCGCCCGGTGCCAGACATCTTGCCGTCTGTGGGTTTTCGTTGTTCGATCTTTCCCCGTCGGTCGTTTGCGGAAATCTTTGAGTTTGGGAAGGTCTTTACCGTAGATTTCGAGATAATCGTTTCTAATCCAGCGAGATTCCTCGAGTATCGGGATTTGAGATGGACTTGGATTTGTAGATTTTCCGTCGTCGAGGATGCGAGCAATGTGGCTTCGAGCTTTAGATGTGTTAAAAGATGAGTCTTTTAAACAATCGGGAAGGCTTTGCGGAAGAACCATTGTAGATCTCGGACGATCCGGACATGGGTTTTAAGGGACCAAGATGCTGCCATTGCCCGAGATTATGAGATGATTGCACGGATGGGCGCCAGGACCTTGCCGCTGGTGCCAGGCGGGAGCGGACGAGCCTTCCCGTGAGTTTTATCGAGCGACGACCCGTTTCTTGGCTTTGATCGTCGCTTGGCTTTTCTTTCGAGGATTTTCGGGTGACGATTTCGTCATTGACCGATTTTGACCCCAACAATGTTATCATTATCCCTTTACCCCTCCTCGAGTTGGTAATGACATATCACGAATTCCCAACTTGGATAACAAGAACTGAAATGCTGGAGTCGGTAAAGCTTTAGTGAGTAAGTCTTCAGGCTGGTTCTTTGTAGTAATATGCTCGGTGGTGAGAAGCTTAGCTTGAACTGCACCACAGACCGTATGACAATCATTCTCAACATGCTTCGTATGTTCATGAAATACTGGATTCTTAGCTATATGTATTGCAGCCTGACTGTCACAGAACATGCGCATTGGGTAAAGATGAGTAAACCCGAGCTGTAAGAGGAGTCGCTTGAGTCATTTTAATTCACAGGTTGTATCTGCCATAGACTACATTCAGCTTCAGCTGATGATCTTGAAACTGTGCGCTGCTTCTTACTCCTCCACGAGACTATAGAATCATCCAAGAGAACGACATACGCATTCAAAGATCGGCGAGTGAGTGGGCAAGTGGACCAATCAGAATCAGAATAAGCTGTCAAGCTCAAGTTGCTATCAGACGTAAGCATAATACCCTGATCAGGACAACCCTTCAAGTACCGGACCACACGCAAAGCTGCGACCCAATGATCCTCCTGTGATTTTTGCATAAACTGCGAAAGAATGTGGACGATATAACTAAGCCCGGGGCGAGTAAAGGTGTGATAGATAAGTCTGCCAACTAGCCGACGATATTTGCTTGGTCCAGGAGCGGCCTTCCCTTGACAAGAGCCAACTTATGGTTTAGTTTCGTGGGAACCGGAGATGGTTTAGCTCCCAGTAGACCACATTCAGCAATTATATCAAAGGCATATTTTCTCTGAGATACAAATATGCCTTTAGGTCCTCTTGCAATCTCCAAATCTAGAAAATACTTTATTTTGCCCAAGTCTTTCATGTTGAAACACTTTTGTAGATAGTTCTTGAATCGTTGGATAGTAGAGACATCATTCCCTGCAATGATAAAGTCAACATACACCAATATGTGAAGACATATATTATCTTGCACAAACAAAAACATAGAGTAGTCTTCATAGCTTTGCTTAAACCTAAACGATAGAAGAGCCTTGCTTAGCTTTTCAAACCAGCAGCGCGGAGATTGTTCGAGACCATACAGTGATTTTTGAAGCCGACAAACCTTCGTAGGATCCTCTGTTTTAAACCCAGTGGGTAGTTTCATGTATGTTTCTTCCTCAAGATCCCCATGCAAAAATTCATCATGGACGTCCATTTGATGAACCTCCCATCTCTTTGCCGCTGAGACCTTAAGAAGAAACCGGACAGTATTCATTTTTGCCACTGGAGCAAAGGTATCTTTGTAATCAAGGCATTCTCTTTGGCGATTTCCGCAAGCCACAAGCCGCGCTTTAGGTCTTTCTATTGTGCCATCAGCTCTATATTTCATCGAGTAAAGCCATTGGCAAGTGATAGCTCACTTTCCGGGTGGAAGAGATGTGATATCCCATGTATGATTATCCTCCAGCGTCGTGACCTCTGCTTTCATTGCTCCGTTGAACCGTGAATCTTTGACTGCTTCTTGGTATGTTTTGGGAACATAGTCTGTTGTTATTTCTGCCAGGAATTCCTATTATTTTACACTAAAAGTAGTCGTAGATGAGTAATCAGAGATGGGATATAGTGTCTTACCTAAGACTGTAGTTGGAGAACTCTTATCATGTGCAGTCGGAGTGTGAGAAGCGTGAGAGGGGTGTGTAGCAGTAGCAGTATTAGTCAAGTAATTCTTGAGAAGAATTGATGATTTCTTGGCTTTATGGCCTCTGCCAAGAACTTCAAGAAGTTCGGGAGATGATATTGTCTCAGATTGAGAGGTTGTAGGAGTTGGTGAAGATGGAGGTGTCGTGGGATATTCAGTGGGTAACGGAGAGGAGGATGTAGGTGCAGTACTGTCAGCTGTTGCAGTCCTAGTAGTGTCGGAAATTGGTTCATACAATGAGGTAGGCTCTGTTTCTTCAGCTGTGACTGGCGGTAAGATTGTTTGTAGAGCCGGAGTAAGCAACCAATCATCCACTGGCAGATTAGTTTGTATTATAGGAGGAGTAACATAGGAAAATTTCTCAGTCCCCGGGAACTGATCCTCAAAGAACACGACATCACGACTCGTGATAAACTCATTAGAATCGAGATCGTATAGTTTCCATGCTTTCTTGCCAAAGGGGTAACCAACGAATAGACACTTGCGACTTCGTGTACTGAATTTGTCTCTGTCTCTTGGCCGTGTGTGTGCATAACAGATGCATCCAAACACTCGTAGTTGATCGTACATAGGAGGAGACCCACGAAGTACTTTGTATGGAGATTTTCCATTAAGGACTGGCGTAGGCGTACAGTTAATCATATGTGCGGCAGCTAGTATGCTTTCTCCCCAGAATCCCACTGGTAACCAAGATTGGAATAAGCAGAAGCAAGCAGCATTTAGGTTATGCCGGTGTTTACGTTTGACTTTACCGTTTTGTTGAGGTGTGTACATGCAGGAAGTCTGATGAACAATACCAGTGTCATGAAAATATGGCGCCAGTGTCATGAATTTGGTGCCATTGTCAGTCCGTACCGTTTTCACTTTCTTTCCAAACTGTCTGTCCGCCATTACACAAAAATTTTGTAGTAAAGAGGAGATACTTCAGAATTCTCAAGCATCAGATAAGTCCAAACTGCTCTTGACAGTCATCAACAATTATGAGAAAGTAAACTGCCCCACAAGACGAAGGCGTGCGATAAGGACCCCAAACATCACAATGGACTAAAGCAAAAGGAATGGTAGGTTTATTAATACAGTCTGGGAACACATTACGTGTTTGTTTTGCTCTAAAAAAAATATCGCATCGACTAGAATCAGTAAAATCTATCTTAAAATTCTTAAAAACCGGTAAAATAGATAAAGCCTTGTAGGAAGGATGACCAAGTCTTCGATGCCATAGAGTATAAGTAGAAGTTTTCAATTTTGATGCCCCATGAACTCTCGTGACTTTGACACCCGTAAAGTAGTACACCCCCTCACGTTCTTCACCTGCTCCAATCAGAGTCCTCGAAAAACGGTCATGTAAAACATACAATGTATCAGTGAAAATTGCTATGCATCTAGTGTGTTTCAACAATTTTGAAACTGATATAAGCGTGCAATTAAAGTCTGGAACAAAAAGAACGTCATGTCGAGAATAATCCTTTCTGAGACGTAAAGTCCCTCATTTCGTTGCATGGGAGTCATGTCCACTAGGGAATGTTACTGATGATGATGGGATGTCGTAGACATCATGAAGTAAGTTGAGATCACCCGTCATATGATGTGACGCTCCTGTATCAATAATAACATCAGTAAGAGTAGTTTTACCAGACAATCGCTCCGAAGATAGATTGCTTTGTTTGTTTTGTAGTAGAGAGATCAGTGAAGCTATTTGATTGGAGTTTATAGGTTGTGAGCTTTGTGTGGCATTGGCTCATCCTCAACCCCGGCCGCGATTGTTGTCACCACGACCTCCTCTATAGCCTGATGATCAGCTATTTTGTCTCTGCTGCTCATGAAACCACTCTGGATATCCGTGGACAAGAAAACATTTGGTGATGTCATGTCCTTTTCTTCCACAGTGTGTGTATGTGCGTGCTGGATCCCGAGAGCGAGGTGGAACAATCTCAACCGTAGTAGATTCTTTTGGAGTCTCTGTTTTGACAGAGAAACCAGTGCCTCGGTGCATTGTTCTTTAGCTCGTGTAGACGCTATGTTTTGCTCTTCACAAATAACGCAGGAGTAGACGCTGTTAAGGTCTGGTAAAGGTTCCTCATCTGTGATACGAGATCGTATCGAGTAATAACACAAATTATTTGTGTTATTACTAAAATAACTCATATCTGATTTCAATTGATCATTTCAAGATGCTAAAGCTTTGAGTGTTAAAAGCCGTGCAACTACAATAGAGAAGAAACTCAATCCCCATCTCAACACACTCCTGCTCATATCCCGTCTTGAGCCTGTTTCAGTCTCTTGCTCTTGTCCTTTCTTGAGTCTGTTTCACCCACACGAGAGAAATTGAGAATTTGATCCCCTGTGTCTTAACCTTGGCCAGTTGGCCTCATAATCCAAATCTGATTTTTTATCCTTCCTATTTCGTCTTAAATTTCTTGGGTGGGTGAAAACTGACTCTATCATCTTCAACACCAAAAAATGGAATCTGAAACCAAAGTTGCTGAGTTATAAAATTTCCATAAAGAAGAACACACGAGAGACTTCAAGCAAAGAGCAAGATCCCAAAGCAAGGATGCTGCTGACGCTGTAAACTAGAAGATCCATAGAGTGATTTAAAAATAATACGATCACATTTGTTTCCTTGTCTTCCAGTTTTGCAGGATCAGTTCAAATCTAGTTATAGCAGATATCGCCTCTGTGCAATCATGTTGAAACCTAAGAACACCTGAAAAAGTTGAAATCGAGCATCTTGACATAATGATGGTTTCTGTAATTAGGGTCTTCGAAATCAAACATAAAATCAAACGATAGATGTAGTCAACGAAGGATAAAAACTTTGATTAGTAGAGATTCAGAGGCTTACAATTAGTGTTATATTGGAAAGGAATCTAGAGAACTCTTATGATAATTGTGAGGTTTGATATTCATTTTGATGGAGAAGATGTTCACCACCTTGGGGTAGAGATGACGGAGAAGCCGCATGAAGGTAACTTAGGGCTCGTGGTCTTCGACAGAGGCGGAAATTGTTATTCACAAACAAAAAAGTTTTATTTATTTTTAACGAAAAGATAAATGATTTTCAATGGCCAAAGGATTTTTATGTCTTTTTGCTTAATAGTTGTGTTATTCTAGTAATTACAAAAATATAAGAGTTATTCTAGTAATTACAAAAATATAAGAGTTAACCTATTAATGATTTTCAATGGCCAAAGGATTTTTATTTCTTTTTGCTTAATAGTTGTGTTATTCTAGTAATTACAAAAATATTAGAGTTAATCTAGTAATTACATATATGATTAGAGTTATTATAAGTAATTTCTCTTTCAAAAATGTGGCCAGAAGCATTAAGTGTGATTGAAAAGGGTTATCTAGATGCATTTGTAAGATTATTCTATTCAAAGAAGATATGATTCTTACTAAAACTTTTCAAGAGAATATAGTTTGTTCAATTGGATGGAGAATATGAAAAAATGAGAAATGAGAATCTCTTCCAAAATTAGAAGAGATATTTAGGTAAATATACATAATAAGGGTCTAAATTTGTGATTTACGCATGATGACACATAAATAGGCTTTGTCATACCATTTGGTATTAAAGAAGACAAAAATACCCTTCCTTCTTGATGAGACTAGATTGCATAGGACACTGTTGAACCTTTTAGGTCTGCTTATATGTCAGATTCACACCACACTCTTCCCATAAAAGTTTCTCTCTGCTCTATCTCTTTATTCGATAACTCCATCACTTAAAAGCATTCTGTTTGAAAAAAGAAACATTACAATTAACTACATCAATTCTCCCAAAAACATTCTCAGAACTTTTTCTGATTTGAAGTTCAAAAATTAGGGCTTTTGATTCTGCATCTCCAGTGACAATATTAATTTCAATGTCAAGATCTAAAGAAAAAATTGCGATTTTAAAGATGAGAACTTTGTGGATCTTGTGGCAGCGAAGTAATTTATTAGAAAGTTATTCTCTTTGAAGAAAAGAAGAAGATGGATTCTCAGCGGAGGACACGACAAGAGAAGGTGGAAGGAGGAGGAGAAAGCCAATGAGTCTCCTTTGTTCACTCCATTCTTCTTGCCTTGCTTCATCTTCTACTTTTCACAATGCTAGCGACGACAACAATGATGATGAGCACGTTTGCTTTTGACTTTTAATGGAATTAACAATTAAGTCAAATTCATAATTTTTGATCTGTTCAAGTATGTAATGGAGGTTTTTCACAAAGAAAAAATGATAAATGCAATTGTGGTATTGAAGAAGATAAAAGTTGCAGTTGCTAAACAAAATGTTTAGTTACTAACAAATTTGTTAGCGATAATTTTGTTTGTGACTGCTATTGTCGATGCTTATCAAACAACGAGGGACTTAATTGATAAAGCAAAAATATTGCTTTGATTTTGTTAGATAATAATTAGAAAGGAGAAGCATAAAAATGGGACAGCTTGTGTGTCTGATGGTTGGTGAATGGGAGAGGGTTCATTATTCCAAGTCGATCATACAAAGGTTAAGTACGATATGGTTCTAAGTAAGAGGTTAGATAAAATTTTGAATAGGTAATTTTATGAAGAAATATGTAGTTAACAGATAATAAAATGTTTGAATGTATTAGGTATGAGGGATCATGGTTGGGTACAGGGTAGCGATGAGGTTCTTATGGACGTATGCACCACGAAGGAGGTCGAGGAAATACAAGAGCTGAAATAAACCCACCTATGAGTGTAGACGTAGGCACATAGTCATCTACCAACTCAAGGATATTTTCTAGGGGTGGATTCATGGTAACATAATTTTGTTGTTAACGGTAATCAACATATGTGATGACTAAGTATGAATGTAACTGTTAACTGTTTTTTATGTGAAGTTAACTGTTTTTATATGTGAAGTTATATACAACCATGTATTATTTAAAGACAAATCTCTGTAACATCTTACCAATCATTTAACAATAATTTGGTATCAAATTATGCATCAGCTAACAAAACATGTATCGGGTAACAAATGATTTATTAACTACCAAACAATTTATTAGACAGTGTATTAACTGACAGCCCACATATCAACCTATTTATCTGCTGATATATTACGTACCAAAACAATGTATAAGTTAACAAACTATTTATCAGTTAACAAACAATGTATCAATTAACAGTATGTATTTTATAAAATAATTTATCAATTAGCAATGTATTATTGTAACAACTAACAAAATATGGAGGAGAACTTCTTACTACTTTGATGATGCTATTGTTATAACTGGTGCGGTAGTAGATTCTAGACAAGTGACATAAACAATCGATGCTTCGATTATTTCTAAAGTCATTTGATTCGAAATGTAAATTTCTAATGATGAATACGAAGACATGTTGAAGAAAGGTTTGGAGCATAAGAAAATCAAAAAATAAAATCTCTTCAAAAAATATGAAGTTATGGTGTGAAATAAGGAAAGAGAAATAATATAATTGTTTGGATGATTTTGGTTTTTCACCAACAAAAGTTGTTAACATTTTATTAATTTTTAAATAATTAATAATTAAATTTAAAACACACTTCAACGAGAAGTTTTACTGCAACAAACAGTAAACAAGTAGTAGAATTTCAGATGATCTGACATAGCTATTGACTTGTTGGTATGCATGAGGTAAGGGTAAAACCGACATAGAAATATTTCTATCAAATCAGATGCATAGGTCTAATTAAAGACTCATTTAGGGACATGTAAGCCAATTATCTCAAATTAGAAATGGTCGATATCCAAGACACGATTGACCGAGCTGTGTGGATTTCAAGATGTGGTCAGAAGTATCAAGTGTGATTGAAAAGGGGTATATGAAACAAGTGTAAGACTACTCTGTTAAAAAAGGATATGATTCTTAAGTAAGTACAAAAACTTTTCAAGAAAATATCTTAAAAGTTGCCACCTATGAATGAAAATTGATTATGTTGTTAAACTCACATAACGTTTTTTTTTTACCAACAAATAATCAATGTTCAAATAAGCAAAATTTTCCAATCTATACTTTTTAAAAAAAAAACATCAAAAAAGAGAAGAAAAATAAACAAAACATATATAACATAAGATCGTGTTAGAACTTTAAATATTCTGTGTTTTAAAGTATTCTGTGTTAATTAGTCACTATATATAGACAAATAGAAGTGAAGAACTCAAAAACCAAAACCCAGAGTTCTTTCACAGCTTGGACCGAACCTGTATATTGGGAAGAGAAGCAGACACAAAAGCTTCCAAAGGTTGTTGTTGTCGTCACTACTGCAACAACAAAGCTTCCTCTTCCTTCCTCATAACGTCAAGCTGTCTTTTCGCATACTTCATGATCAGAACCGTTGTCAACACAGTAGCTACAAACCCAAGAATGTTAAGAACAATCTGAAGAACCGACATCCCCTTTTGTTCCTCTGTGGATGCATCTACCAATTTCCGTATAAGAGTCCCTCTGAAAACACACACCAAAACAAACTATCAGAACACTAAACTAAATCATCAATCATCAGCAAAACTGCAAAGACATTGTCACAAACTCACGTATAAATAGCTACAAAGTTCTCTGGCACCATTCCCAAGAGAGAACCAGCCATGTAAGGACCGTACTTCACACCAGTTGCAACAGCGCAGTAGTTATAAACAACGTAAGGGAATGGTGATATCCGGATTAACGTTACTGCTCGAAACTGGTGAAACCAAGTGCCTCCACCAGCAGCTCTCAACATCGCAGCTTGATCCGGATATCTTTCTAACCAACCCTGCAAAACATAAATTTTAGTTTCAGTAATAAGATGAGCTCAAAAGATATGAGCTTGATAGGTTGGTGCAGTGATAGAATTTTGGTTAATGTATGCCATAACAAAACACTTTGGATGAATGAAAAAAAAAGTCTTCAAAAAATGTGTGACAAGTTAACAAAAAGATCTTAGATCACAAATGGGAAGATTTAGTGTTGCTAGAATTTATGAAATAATATTTTGGATAATAAAAGACTTTTAACTAGGATTGAACGCTTTTTACTTGTAATTCTCAGAGAAAACACAAGAGTTTTGAAATTTCATAGTTGAGTAAATTGAGAGACATGATCAACATGTATTGAATCATGCTAGGTGGGTAAATTAGGAAGCAATTTTTGTAGAATCGTGCGTTGTATATGTTCTCGAAATTAGAAATTAATTTGTGCTTTTTGTTTTCGTTGAATCTCGATTTTATAGTTGTTATTAAGAACATTAAAGAGACACATACTTGGATTTTATCGCAGAAGAGATAGCTGATGAAGTAAGGAAGAGATACACCAATAGCTATAGCTGGGTAAGTGAGCAGAAGGCCATATCCAAAACCAAATGTAATCCCAGCCACCCACATTGAGGGCAGAGACGGAAAAAGTATTACAGGGAGAAGTGCCACGGTTGTGAATACAAGAAGACCTAACACAGGGTGTGTGAATGTCCTCATCTCCCATTTTATGATAGGGATAAGCTCCTGCCAACAACATGGTTGAAAAAAATGATAATGCCATGATTAGTAACAGAGCTAAGATTGTTACTGATTGAATCCATTAAGACAAAACAGGCAACCATAGAACATTAACTATCAAATCTCAGTTCTGCTTAACTTTCACTCTATAAGAGATTTGATCTAGTGGCAGCTATACAGAGTTCCAAGTCACAAGAAAGAAGCATAGAGACTTGTGTACAGTACTTAGTGTTGAAACCCTAATGAAGCCCAATTGATAAAGAATTAAACAACACAAGAACAACATGTATAGTGAGTTATGTTTTAAAATGGAGGAAGAATCGAACCTCGTCCATGATTAAAGGAACGAGCCATTTGTAAGCAGCGAGAGCCAAAGCAGATAGAAAGGCGAGGAGAAGAGCAAGCTTGATCCAGAACCAAATAGACCTTTTTCCTCCACAAGAAGAAGATGAAGAAGGTGATGAATCTTGTTCCTCTCCCTGCTCTGCTTCTCTCTCTGATTCTTCACTAAGTTTAATATAGTGACCTAATTTCTCAACTCCATGTTCTTCAACTCTTAGACACAGTTCAGGAACTGCATCGTTTTCCTCGCGATAAGTCATCATCTTCCTCCCTTTTAGGTTGCTTGTTGTATCCTTTGCTTGACGCTTGTTCCATTCTTTTAATTTATATTTATTGATCTATTCCGTCGCTTCTTTAGTTGTTACTTTCTTTTTAGTTATTTTATTCCCTTTTCAAACAAAATATATAAATAAAATATCTGACCGACCGCTTGGATAAAAACAATAAAATATCCAGCATATCAAAATAGTTTTCGAGGTTGATGTTAGCAAGAAATGACAAAAAGAGTACTGGTTTAAATTTGTGATGACAATTAACACGTTATTTTGGTGATGGTGATTTAAAAAGTATAATTATTTGATTATTTTGTGAGCCAATACGTTAATATTTAGTGTCATTTTTTAAAAAGGACTCGATAGATTGGGCCAATCAAAACAATTGTGGCGAAAAATGGGAGACGTTTCTCCTCTTGTTAGTCTGGCGCGAGTTTCATCACTTCTTTTTTTTGAGACCATATCCTTGCTCTGGCCGACATCCCGTTTCCGTGTGGACCGCTATTTAGAATTTCCTAGTCCACATAACATGTCTAAGCATATTTCAAATAAAATATTAATAATTTAACAAGTTTTAATTTTATTTTAATTTAATTCAATTTATATATATAAAAACCGAAAATAGCCTCACATATCACTAAAATATGTTTTTATTTAAATTTAAGAAATTTTCCTCAATATATTTTTATGTTAACATATATTTTAGTTTGGATTTAGTGATCAGTATTTACGATCCTGTAATTACGATTTAGTCATCAGAGTGTTAGAATAAAAGTTTTGTTATATTGGTTTTTTGTCAGTATCCATTAAGTGAGATCAAATGATGGTTCAAATGAATTTGTACATACAAATTATTTTATGTAGTATTTATTTTACATTTTTACATATTATGTCATAAAAATGATAAATGTATATTGGATAATTTAGAAACCATTAATTATTATGTATATAATAAAATTAGTGTAAACACATAAATTAAAACAATCATCCTAACTATTTTACAATTATATCTAGAAAATTGTTTTATCTATATTGTATTATAATTAAATTAAAATGTCATTAAGTATATATTATATTTTAATATGACAATCTATTAAGTGAGATTTCTTAGTCATATGGTTTTATGATCATTTATATCTTCTTATAACAAAATTTTTATATCATTGATAACAAAATTATCAATGTGGAACTTTTAACAGTTTTAAATTTTTAAATTGTTCTTGAAAATTTATTGCAAATTTGAAAATTTTTAAAAATTATTTCTCAATTTGGTTCAATGCAAATTTTGAAACTAAAATATTTATGTATTTTCATATGGTATATATTCTAATATATATAATTTTGTATATCTATTAAATGAGACTTTTTATCCATATGGTTTTATGATCCTGTGTATCTTGTTATAATAAAAAAATTAAAACTATTGATTATAAATTTTTTAAAGTAAGAAGTTTAATAGTTTTAGTAATTTATATTGTTTAAAAATTTAAAATATAACATATGAAAAAATATAATTTTTATTGGTTTATTTGATTGTTTAATTTATTTTAATAATATAAAGTTTAAAAAAATGATGGAAGGTACACAAATTGTTATCAAATATTTATTATTAAAGTCATTAATTATCATATATATTATAATCATGTTAGGTAATTCTGTAGTTTTTATTGATGGAAAAAAGAAAAATAGTATTTGTACATTATTAATTATTTTTATGATTAGTTTAATGAAAAGTATAATATATGTTTATATGGTCCAAAACAATTTTCTAGAGACTTTGAGAAGTATTCTATTGATAACACTTGTCATAACTAAAACTATATTCTTACCCGCTCAAGAGCAGAAAATTATTTTTAAACAAACTCTAATTTTCAGTATTAATTTATTTTAATATATTTTAAGTAATGTTTAAACATTTTAATTTTAGTGTATTTGACAATTATATAATTATATTAATTTTATTTATATTAAATATGAAAATTATATATTACTTAATTTTGTTTTTAAATAATTTTAACATGTTTGTTATACATATTTAATAAAATCTCTGTAATTAGTTTGATTAATTGTGTGATATATACTTATTTAATAAATTTTACATTATAAAATTTTTCTGATGTCAATTTATTGACTTTACCATTTTATTTATATACAACTTATACGATGTCAACTTAGACCATGTATAATCTCACATTAATAATTATATACTATTAAGAATAAAAAACAATTTAAGAAAAAATCTAATAAAAAGCTTTATTAAGTTTAAATGAATGAAATTTTTGTTTATGAAAAAATAAAAAATAATCCATTAATTTATATTAAGTGTAATTACTTTGCAGTATCTAAACCCCCGAAAAATAGTTATACTTTTTTTTTAATTTGTTTCATAAGTTATTTGAGTGTTTTATCCAAATCATTGAAAAGAAGATAAAGAAAAAGTTACTAAAAATGTAGTGTTTTATATTGTTTGGATACAAGATTAATAATTGTGTTGTTTGGAAACACATTTAGAAGTAGTATAAGGGAGAGAGTATTAATTAGTTTGGATGAGTTCAACTAGATGATAGAAATGTGTTTTTAGTTAAAAAAACTTATAAAAAAGGTTGATCCATGGGAATGATTTTGTTTTAATAAGAGAGATGAATGTAACTTTTTTATATGAAAATATAAATAAAATAATCTATTAATTTAATTAGTTTTATATTAAATGAAATTATTTTTCACTATCTAACCCGCTAAAAATAGTTATAATTATTTTTGAATTTGTTTCACAAGTTAATTAAGTGGTTAACCAAATCATTGAAAAAGGATAAATAAAAAAGTTATCAAAAATGTAGGATATAGTGTTTTATATTGTTTGGATATAAGATTAATAACTGTATTGTTTGGAAACACATCCCCTATATATTAATAGAAGAACATTTGAAAAAATGTAACCTCAATTTTGTAAAAATTAAAAAAATGTTCAATACTGATGTGTCAATCAATTAGGTAGTTAATTAACAAAAAAAAGTTTAATTCAATTAATATATCTCGCTAGCAACATTAAAGCATTATTTATATAATATAATGTGCTATGAATGATACATGGTGGTCCTCACAATTTAGACGTGATACATGTAGTAAAGGATTGTTAAATACTTACAAAAGGAAACTTCAATCAACTAATTAAATTTAGGGAAATTTGAATTATTCGAAAATTATGTTAATATGAATGACGAACTTGATGAGCAAGCTCATTGATAAGAAGATCTAAGCAAGTAAATAAGTTAATTTGTATTAATCAAGCCGATATTTACTCCTAAAAAAAATCCATATTATCATTGCTTCAAAGTCAAAGACGTATATATGGAAAATATTACGTTTATGGGTTAATGACCAAGTGATTGGCAAGCTAAATATATTCCATTAATTGGCAAAAATTACGAATATTTTCTCATCAGTGCCCTGTATTTGTAATAATCTATATAAACCAAGGGGATGTGAGTCATTTAGTCAATCATATAACCAGAACAAAATCATTCATTTTTCCCAAAACTTCTCTCGGAACTGAATCCTTACAAATCAGTGTTGAGGGTTAATTACAGCCATTGATTCTTACATGGGATGTTACAATTTAAGTTGCAGGGCGTGTGCAAAGAAGGTGTTGACAGTTCCTAATGACTTCATCTTCTATAGCTTACCAAATCAAAGGAGAATTATATATAAGCATCACATTTTCCAAGTTCTAAAGGTTATCAAAAACCTTGCAATGATAATTGAGTTCGATGCCACTCAATCTCCAATGGTGAAACTAACATTCTATATGATGCGTTTCTTCATATGTAAGTGATATTTCCTAACGTGATATTTGTTCCTACTAATATGGAAGTGATAACACATTTGGAGGGTCATTTTCCACTCTTTCTGATGCACCTGAGGTTGTATTATTTATCTTCTTTTTGTCTTTTTTTTTATATACAGTAAGTTGTTCTTTTTTAGTATCTGATTGTTCTGCATTTTTAGTAAGGAGTCTCTAATGTTAAATGGTGGTTCATCTCAGCATCCTGAGTCTAATGATCTGACACCAACCAAGCGCAGTAGAACACCAATCATTAATTTGGAGGAGTCTTTTGATCAGAACTCTATTACCAGATCTGTGTGTCCTATAAAGGTGAAGAATGCTGAGATAAAAAAGTGGCTAGAGTGAGACGAGCATGTTAGGGGGCCACGGAGTACAGGCTTATGTTTGCATTAGTATTTTTCGATTTGGTTTTCAATTTATGGATTTGCGTTTGTTATTCTGTTTTTTTATTAGTTTGTTGTTCGAAATTAAGTTATGGTAATTTTGAAAATTGTTTTTTTTTTATGGTGAATCGATTATTTATATATTACCAGCTTGACTACACCATTCCTATAATTTTAATCAATCATAGCTTTACTCTAATATATGTAGCTGAAAACTTAAATATGAAGCATGAATATTTACCTGTTAGGAAAGGTGAAGTTCGTTTGAGTTGTTTTACAGAACGGTTAGTGTCCAAAGTAATCTAAGTCAGTCAATGCGCCATGTATCTACCATGTAAACCACAGACCTGAGAGCTTTGGGAGGAAAGCAAAATATGATTCGGTCCATAATTTGCCTAGATGACTATAGAGATATACATTTTATTTTACCTGCTATGTTATGTTCGCATATGTTGTTTGACGCAACGGTTACCACCACTAAGTAATCTGAAGCACTTTCATTACACGTCATATATCCATATGAAAAACATATATAACAAAAGAGAAGTAGTCATTATTCCTCATATACAGAAATTAACATATATAACATTAGGTTGCTTCCATACATTACGCATTCTGCTGACATAACTTTCTCCACCCTCCAGCTTACTAACCTTGATAAATGATTAATAAAATAATGTTTAGAAAACTAGAAACTGAGCGTACGGAATAGCTACTATAATGAACCATAAAACAAATACTTTGGTGAGTATACATACACTTTTGAGTGACAGAGTAATATACTCTTTGGAAACTGAGAGGGCTATTCTTATCTGAAAGATAACATCTGCGGTACCTTTTGTGGCAATAGTAATTCCTTTCTTCTACTCTTTAGGAGCTTTATCAATTTCATCAAAGGCAATAGTTTTAGATTTGTACACTTCAGCAAGAACCTAAACAATAAGTAGAATCGCTATATCAACTTGGACAAAAAGAGGCTTTCCCCCATTGAAACCCTCATCAATGTATATATAAGGAATCATCTTTGTGATTGCAGCCGTTAATGTAGTCTTCCCATGATCAACATGCCCAATTGTTCCAACATTTACAAGAGGTTTACTGCAATAATAACACAATAATAAAGTCATGTCCAACCAATTCAAATCAATCTCACTTTGGAGTAAAGGTGGCCATCGATCTCCACAGAGAAGCTCCGAAACTTGAGGAAGGGAGATCATCTCCTCCAATTGAATGAGAGATTAAGGGAGAAGAAGTAATCGAGCTACCGCAACGTGAGTATATCTGAGAAGAGAACGAGAGAAGGCACTTCGAGCTAGGGTTTCGAAGAGCTACGAAGGCCATTTTGATTCGAGCCAGATAGAGAGATTAATAGAGTAGAGGCTTAACGAAGTGAGATGGGGTTTTAGTCGCCTTGAGGGTTTCTGGTCAAATCTATACTCTCATTCCTTTTAACCCTTAAGAGAATGTCGAAGATGGTTGATGTCGCCGAAAAACCAACAACAAGGAGAAAAGAATCCCTTTCTTATTAATGGAGAAAAAATTTGGGAGATTAACCTTTAAAGTGTAAACTATTTACAAGCATGCCATGCTGACGTGTCAGTCCCACATTCACTCTCAGCCTACATATTAAACTACCCTTTCTTCACTAGAGTATTTACATCAAATGCCATTACTATTGGACCTACTAATTTCCGTTGGCAATTCATTAAATTTGGTAAACTATTTTGTATTTATCTCTTACACTAAAGTTTAAAAGATCCAAACATATAGTTGACTCACATACGAGTACTTCCATCTCATGTTGGCCATGCTTACTACTCCATCTACGCTTGCAACCTTCTTTGCAACAACAATAGCAAACCATTCATACATTTAAAGAGTCGAATACAATACACAGAATACTACTACAAATTCATTAAAGCTTTAGAAGAGTTTCATGTAAATAAATTTAGTCATTATACTTCTACATTCCAAGCTTGATTTTTCAGTGAGTGATTGACATGTCGTGGTTATGATATAGGTTTGTATGGTTCACCTAGAAAATCTCAAATACAATACACCATATCTGAATAGCACTAAACTTAGTGAAACATTCATTATGTGGTTAACGTTATCACCACAAACCGAAATGGTTGAACCGTATCCAACTAATTTGAAATTGGTAATACTATTTGCTACTAATTAATGATTTAAGTTATGACTGTATTTAGACTAATTCTGGCTTTACTCGGTGAGTCCATACTGTCTTTATGGACATTTTTATTTTAGGAACCTAAATATATAGCATTAATTATATAGTGACCATTGAACACACAGATTAGCCTTATATATGGTATATTTTTTATAGGTGATTCCGCAAGTTACGGTGAAATTTTTTTGCGGCACAAACCAAGTACGTAGATATGGCAAATAGTCTACTGATGGCTTAATTTGTGAGTGATTGCCAAGCTAAATATCCGCCAAGCAATTATTACGCAAAAATCGTCTCATCAATGCTCTTATTTCTGGTTCTATATAAAGCCAAGAGGATGTTAGTGCTTTAGTCATTCTCTAAACCATCTCGAAATCATTCGTGCTTCATATTAATATTTCCGTTCAGCTGCGATTATACTTTCTCAGGCCTGAAGCTTTACAAATCAATGTGGAAGTTTAAGGTCAAAATTATTCGTCTGCGGGTGGTGAGTGTATTGAGATGGTCTTTGGCGACGCTAGAGTAAGTTTTATGATGTGCATAAATTGTCAAATCATATGTTATCCTATATGTTATATAGTATGTAAGGTTTCTTAACATTTTGTGAATTTATTTAATAGGGAGACAAAATATCTGCAACCGTGAAAAAGGACGAAGTGGTACAATTCGTGAATGTGCTGCACCAGGGTGAAAATTTTTGCACGGAAATTATATATATTATTTTGGTAATTTTTGCACAAAAACATCAATTATGTTTATGGTGGTGGACAAAATATGGCTAACTGTGTAGCTTTTATTCACATAATTTTGTTTTGTGTGATTGACAAGCTATATCAACGTATTAATTTGGCAAATCTCTTGAATATATTCTCAGGTTAAGTTTCTACTTCCTATAAAAGCGAAGGTGATATAGCTTGCTTAATCATTCCTCATATCCACAAAAAAAAAAAAAACAATGACCTAAAAGAAATGTTTTAGATTTATATGTTATGGTTTTTTTTTTTGACATCAATTATGGTTTTTTATATTAGTTGTCTACAATGTTTCATTATGTGATATGCCTCTGTTTATTTTTTTCCATCGTCAGGGGTTTGTAAGACAAACTAAAGTCAGTATTCTTGAATCACTACCAAAACAAGTACACAAGTACTTAGGTATTCTGGATCTAACCTTTTGATCATGAGCTATGGTTGTTTTTGAAACATTCAAGGCATGGAGACACGTTAAGAGAAGCTCCCTGTTCTTTTGTCCTGTCCCAGTAAATATCCTGGTCATAACTATAACGAAGAGCAAAAAAATGATGATTAGATTTATTTTTTTGTTCCTGAGAAAGAGAATATTATAATCACAGAGTTTTGTTTCGTATTCGTCATAAAGGGTTTCAGTATATTATTAAGTTTAGTTTCAAATCAGCTGTTCAAATAATCAATTGTTACCATTTGCGTTTGCAATACTACTCTATGGTGGTACATACAATTCTGAACACATGGTCTGCAAATACTCTTTCTCGGGCTGAGTCAATTCACTGAAGGAAACCTCAAATCTTTCAATGATAGAGACTGCCTGTTTTAAATCATCCGTTATTATAAACTATCAGTCAAACACCTGGAAAAAGACGAACTTGGAAGGTAACAGTAATTATTAAAGATAATAGCAAGTCTAATTCCAAGTTACTCATATCTGAAACACAAACGATTTTTTACCTTTTGTGCTATGAAATAAGATAGACTGGAAGAAGGACATGCACTGAACTGTAACACTTAAAGCGTGTGACTTTATACGGACTTCAAAGACTATCAGAAAGAGATGATGGTTGCTGTAGATGGAGAATAAATGGAAAGGAGCACGGACCATAAATCCGAAGAAGGTGAACGAGTTAGAAGAATAACGGATTATGTAAGATCTAAGAAGATTATGTGTACATCGAACAGATTGAATTGATCCAATGTAACCCTAATCCTCTTTCCTCAATCATCGATAAGAGCTGAGGAAATTATTTTTTAGATTACCGATACGTTAGGCTTAGAACCCTTAGATGTTTTTTCCTACTTCACAATTGTGTAGTCCCAATAGTTTCTTATGAACCATTAGCCCATATATTATTATCAGCCCATGTACTTTCGAGGTTTCTTTCAATAAATCAGATCCAAATATTTGCACAAGTTTATATAAAGTTTTTTCAATATTATAAATACGGTAGAAACTAATATCTAACAGTTAATACTCGATAAATTTATAAACATTATAAATAAATCAATTTCTGTGGTTCCAAGTTGGACCGATACAAAATATGACACAAATCAATAAAACAATAAGATCATAATTTTTTTTAGAAAGTCGTATGTAAATATAGGTCCCATAAATCATAAATTAATAATATATCTATATATTGTATATAAGTATAAGCTAAACATTATATTTTTCGTTTTATATTCTGTAAAATTACCTCTATTTATCCTCAACAATTCAATATATTTTAATAATATTTAGTAAAATTATATCTAAAACCATATTGAAATTCTAAAAAACATAAAAATACATACAAGATAATAGAATGAAACAATATGAAAGTCAAATTTCTAAAATTTAATTAAAGTATAAACAATAAAATTAATTATTTTCTTATTGTATAAATAAGTATGCAAAAACTAAAAAATGAAACTTTTTATAAATGAATAACTCTATAAATTAATAAAATACCATAGTTCCTACGTTATAGAATTTTACTGTATATGTATATGATTTTAAATTAGGTCTTACTAAAATTCTTTCAATATTACAAATTAATGCATAATCCAATTTCTACAATATATACACAAAAATGTAAAGTACAATATATTATTGTCACACCGCGTAAGACGCATGTTTTTATTCTATGGTAGGAATCGTACCCATATGAGTTTTAAAAATAAAACCAGAAATATATAATCCTGATAAGGGCAAATGTGTGTTTCATTTTTAGACATTTATGAAATAAATTCCATCAAACCGTAATTTCTTTTAAGCATCTCCCACCCTTCCTATATTTGCCTCTATATGCTATAATAGAATAAAATCTACTCCAATCCACCTCTATTTTTCCCCTAAAATAGAGATTGCTATTTTTTCCTCTATATTTAGATGAATAAATTGCATTCCTCTATAATAGAGACATATTTTGTATTTATATAATAGTTTTTTAACTTTTCATGATTATAACCCCAAATACATATTTATGAGAAAATATAATATTATGTATAAAACACAACTTTTTCTATAATAATTCTTAATTTTACAGTTATAAATAAAATAAATAAATAAATAATATTATTATTTTATTTAAAAGTCTAACTTTTTTATTAACAAATGAGAGTAATAATAATGGTTAAATAATGTCTACTTTTTGTTATTTTTGTCTAATGTCTTTTTGTAATAAAATGTTAAATTCAAATAATATTGAACTTTTATAGAAAAAAATTCAAAATTTATAAAAATGGGTTAAATTTTTAATATTTATAAGCTAAAGGTATTAATTGTAAAATTAAAAAAAAAAGTCTTTTAAGAATATTCTCTTTTAGAGGCAAAAATAGAGGAATACATTGGAGAGAAACCCACCTCTATTATAGAGTTCTTTATTTTAGAAGGAAAAAATAGAGAAATACATTGGAGATGGTCTTACACGTAAAGGTCCACTAAAATGAGGTCCATCAGTTTATGAAATAAGGTTCAGCAAAAAAGGTCTACTAAAATGTATATTTATTATTCTCAAAAATGTATATTCGAAAGGAGAAAACCATATTCGGTGTTCCGTAAATGATCACATGCATTATCTTTACTAATAAAGTAGAGTTTTTTCTCTCCTTAGGGGAAAAAATGACACTTGTCATGATACCATTCGCTGAAGGCTATTTGATCTGGGTTTTGTTGTTAGGCTTGGGCTTGAGTTTTCTTAGTATTTCATCATCTCACGTTTATGTTTTGGTGAATTATAGAACCGGTTTTTATTTAAGCCCAGATGTTTATAGCAGAGCCACCCGTCTCCCTACAGTTCACGACACCTCCGAACGTTTTGTGCTGATGAAAGTTTGTCTTGATGATAAGAATTTCAGTTTTTGATGGGTCTTTAGTTCTGATCACATTTTTGACAGCTTTTGTGCTCTTGGCATGTTCGTTTGTTGCAGCTGAGCAACTGATGAACCAGAGAAAGGGTCAAGAAAGAGAGAGAGAGAGATATTGCAGCTGAAACGGATTCTGCCCATCAACCCAAGAGATCCCTCCAATTGAAACCAATTTCTTCATCTCTTACGATATCTCATCAGATATGTGTTTGTTCTCGAAGGATTCAGGGATAAGTAGCTTGAATTTGAATAAATTTGACATAAGATGATAAATAGGTCTGATCAATGGTCAAGGAAAGGTTCGCTTGTGTCGTACCCACATCGAGCTTTACCGTAATGCGGTGAACAAGGCTAGGTTTAAGTATGTTTACTTTGTGTTATCTTTTTTCTGATTTAACATGAAGTTTGTGACTGTATTAAAAAGCAGAACGAAGCAGCTTTACAAAGGTTTTTTGTACGTATAAAAGAATAAGGGTGGCTAGGACGAGTAAGATTGGAGCTGCGTTTGGTCACTGTCATGGTACCTTTCATGCGAACCTTCTCTTGGGGCTTGAGGTCGTTATCTTTGAAATATATGTGGAGGGACCTGAGACGGTGATCTTTTAATTTGTTAGTATGTAGGTATCAACTACCTGTTGATCCAACACTAGAAAACGTTGATGCCTGCTTTCTAACTTTCCACTCTCTCTCAACAACACCTATTCAAGGTAAGTACTAAGTAGTAACCTATGCTTTTGATGTTAGCAAGATAATATGTATGTCCAACTGTTACTACCTAGCTGGATCTCTTACACTGTGTTGTCTATTTATTCAAGCAGATTTTGTGGGTTGTAGTGAGACGGACCGATCCCTAAAGCTACCGTTTCCTACTTTGGAAACAAAACAGAGCTCAAGAGTGCCAAAAGATCTCTTCTTTGCGACAAGCTGAAATAAATGGTTTGAGTGTGTGCAAGTTGATCAGCAGGACTACAGTTTCTTCACCTTCAATAGTCCACCAATGAGGTGAAAACGTAAGATGCTTTTATGACCATCGATTTCGCTCTGCTGCTCTGCGACTCTGGTCTGAACAAAAGACCCTTTATATGATATTATACTTAACATATTGCTTACACAGAAGAGTCTGTTGTTTCACTTCCAGAAAATGCTTTATGAATTGTAATCTAATCTTCCCTTTTCCCTGAACGAGGATTTGAGGAGCTCACATTGTGAAGTTTGCGTATGGTGTTGTAATGTTGAGATGCAGCACTTTTTAGGGTACAATTAGATTGCTGAACTGAAAAACAGCTTGGCTTATATACCAATTTGTAACAGATTTAAGAAATAAATATTTTTAAGCTTGACTAATTTTAAGTTACGAGTAGAATAATAAGATACCTCTATTACTTGAATGTGCACACTAAGGTTCCCCAAGTACATTAGATTACAATATAGACTCATAAGCTACGAGGCTTTGATACGTACATCAAGACCAGTGCATTGACCAAGGCTTTAACATCATTATAGACACTGGGGGAGGACATGACATGAGTCACATGACGTATCTTAAATGGATCTTTGCGGCATGTTGCTTCAAATACCTTACTTCGTACTAGCCTCATTGCTCTCAGTACTTCTTGCTTTTGGTATTAAAATACAATATTTTTTCTTTTGCTGCTTACTGCCCGAACTTTGGCTGAAGAGTGCTGTTGTATACATCTTTTAAAACTCCACTTCTCGAAGGTAGGCAATGGTGTGCAAAACATTAAAGGATACCTTTAATATTGATGGAGAAATCTCAAGAGGAAGAGGATTCACACATTTTCTTTCAGGTTACTTATTTTTGACGTTTCAGTAAGTACAAGTCTGTAGGGCTAATGATTACTAGCCGATTGAGATATTCTTTCATTGTTATGCAACTTCTTTGGATTTTCTTCGCTTTTGTGCATCAGGTTTTAGTACTTTTTTCATGAGTGATGAGGTCTCAATATTTGCAGTTCATAAGTTGTTTCAGAGCCGCTAGATTTAACAACTGAGGTGATATTGATTGCCTAGGTATCACAGCGAATCATTTTAGTCTTTCACAAGTAGCTCATCATTTTAAACATTACACGTCTGTTCATCAACCCACTAATAAAACCAAATTAGCTTATAAAATACAAAACCATTGCTCCAGAAATATAAAAGTAGTGAGGGGATCATCTTACAACAACACGTCTCCATCCCGCATAGCTAAACAAGAACAAGGTGTGTTAAGCATTCGTAGTTTTGTTTTTCATGAATATTAATTGTCAAATCTATAAACAACATAACGCCAACACAGCCGGTCAGGGAAGCCGGCCATGGTTGCACGACACCAAAGTTAACAGCATCGGCAATTTGGCACGCCAGGGGAAACAATCCACATAGGCAAAGCCAAATTAACCCACTAAATAGCGAGCACTTGCGACAAGCTAATCAACTTTCGCGCAAACAAGAGGCGAGTTATCATTTCTAAAAATTCTCAACTAACCAGTCACCACACCTTCGACCCTAAAAAACTCTGCTGCAGGACAAAAGACAGCAAGGGAAACAGCATAAATAGTTCCTAATGAAGTTATGCTACTTTTTAAGCAAATGAAAAAATTTGTCTTTTCATTTGAAGCACTTCTTATTTACTTATCATTGTCAAACATGCAACTGTAATAAGCCACGCTGTTTACTTAAACAACAAATAAAATATATTGTCCGTCTACTATTATTAGATTTAAATTAATCCATTGTCATTGACGAAACCATATTTCATTTCAGGATATGCACAATGCAATCACACATTATTAAACAATATAATTCAACTCTTTGGCGTGACACAATTAGCAATTTTAAGAGTTAATTTTCAATAAAAATGATATATAATAACAAAAGTTCATAGTAAAATTATACAAATGGTAAAAAATCCCAGCGCTATTAAATAGTAAACAATTTGGCTATTACACTTCCAAATTGTCATGTATATTTTAAACTTAAATGTCATGCATATATTTAAACAAATTTTTTATAATCAAATTAAAATATCTCCATATCATTTATACATATTTGTTTTCTAATATACTGTTGAAAAATATTCTATAATTATAAAACCATAGCCAATTCATATCAATATCAGCAAAACCGGCGCGTAGCGCCGGCAAACCCCTAGTATTTCACTAATTAATAGTTACTATATACTCATTCTGCAAACAATGATTGATGAACCGTATTTAAGATTTATTAATATCATAACTAACACATTCAGTAAACAACGATTTTTTAACGCTGGATAAATATGTCATTACGTAAACAATGATTTAGGACTTTGATTTTATCATTTTATACATTTTTCATCCCGCGCAAAGCGCGGGTCTTATCCTAGTAGACATTAAAGATGAAAATTGTGAACATAAGAATCGTTTGTGTGAGATTTACTAAGAGGATTCAGGGATCGTCGAACACGTTGAATTGTTACGCTGAAAACCCTAATCCCCTTTGTTAATCATACTGTCGAGAGATGAACAGTTAAAATGTTTTGGCTTACCGATATGTTATAATAAAGCAATTGGATATGTTTGATCAGAAAAAAACAATTGGATATGTTTTTCATTTTCAATATTTTAGGTCTGATAACTTGAAATAGTACATATAAGCCCATCGATTTTAAATACCAGTATAGGATATGATACTTCGATCATTACTTTATATCATAAAGTATTATCCAAACCTCACCAAATCTCATTTAAAAGATTTTATTGAGAAAATCCATATTTTTCAATAAGTTGGTGTGTGAGAGAACTTATACAAATGACTAATCCAATAAGCTTAGATTTCATATAAAATTTGTAAATACTGGATACAAAAGAGGAAATTTTTTTAAAAATGAAATCTTCTCAAATCCTTTATCCAATAAGATCCTTTAGTATTAGTCATATTACATGAATAATCCAACACACTGTCGTTATTCTGAAATTTTATGGTCAATTATTTTAAAATTTTCAAATGAATAAATATATTCATACGGTTTTGTGTTACATAATACATATAATATTTGAAAATTACAAACTAATTTGTAATCCAATTTATACATATACAAAATATAAAATATAAAATATTATATTTATTATTAGTACCACAAACTCATCCCCACATAGCATTTTTTATCAACAAAAATATACATTAGAATATATTATATATTAGCACCAAAATTATATAATACAATAATATTATGCAATATATATATATATATATATATATATATATATATCAAGTTACTAACTATATGTAATGTAAAATTATTTTAAATTGTCTATGTAATACTAATTTCATCCCACGCACGGTGCGGATCTTATCATAGTTTGGTAGTAGTATAAAGGAGGGAGTATATAATCTATTAAAACAGAAGTACAATTTGTATTTAGCCCTAAGTTTTCCTCAATAATTATTAACTAATACCACTCAATCTTAACAATAAAATTAAATCTCTACTAAGTTTTTATTAGTTATCTCGGCAAAGCCCATTAACATTAATGTTCATATGGGCCAACATATTACAAATCTATGATTATTATTTGAATAATGACACTATCAAAACGTGTATATCGATACACTATTATATTTAATGTTTTTGTTGTAAGTGCCTCGAGGCAGTAGACAACAAGTCCTGTTTTGGTAATTATACGGTTTAAGAAATTTACTGATTCTGTTTTGGTGATTATATACTTGAATTAGTTCGGTTTTTACGAAGTTCATTGGTTCTGTTTTCCGGATCACCTTTTCTTACCCACACAAAAATTTGAAATATAAGATGTTTCAAAAGGGAGAGAGAGATCATCCTATAAACAATATATATGTGTTGTGCTAAAAACAAAATATACGTGAATAAGATATTACAATCAAATATGTAAACAATATATTGCTGGTATATAGATAAGAGATAATCAGATAACTAATGAAAACTCAAAATCTAAACGAAAATTTACTACTCATAATACAACTTGATTTCCATAGATGAACTATTTCCATATATGAACTACTCACAGATTTTAACTTTGTGTCCAATAAAAAAAAACAAAAAAAAACAACAAATAATTAGTTAGGTTGAAAACAACGTACGTGTACATTGATAATTTCCAGATTCTTTGGTGGGTTTTTTTTCCATTAATCCCCTATATATTAATAGAGGAACATTTGAAACTATGTAACATCAATTTTGTAATAATTAAAAAAATACCCAATACTTATGTGTCAATTAATTAGGTAGTTAAATGAAAAAAACGAGGTCTAATTCAATTAATATGTCTCACTAGATACATTAAAACATTAACTATATAATATAATATGCTAAGAAACATTATATTAACCCAAAATATTAAAATCAAGTATATCTTCCTTACATAAAAGCTACGGAATTACCTAATATGATTACATATTTATGAAAATTAATGATTATAGATAATAAAGATTTGATAACAATTTGTGTATCATTTTTCATTTTTGTTTAACTTTATATTATTAAAAGAAATTAAATAATCATATTAACCATATAATTAAAAAATCATATTTTTCTTACATTTTATATTTTGAATTTTTAAAACAGCTATAAATTACTTTGAAAATTTTGTGATCAGTGTCTTAATTGTTTTTATTATAACAAGATACAAATGATCATAAAATCGTATTAATATAAATTTTTATGTAATAGACATTCACATTAAATAATATATATATATATATATATATATATGTTAATACCGTTTATATGTACCATTTAAAAATACATAAATATTTTAATTTTGGAATTTGTATTGAAAGAGTATTGAGACCTTAATATTAATTTTGAAATTTTCATTGAAAAAATATCACATCAAAAATTACGAGGTCAGTGGTTTAAATTTTTTGGTAGAATATACAAATGTTAATAAAACCATATGACTAGGAAGTCTCAGTAATAAATAATTATATTTAAATATATTATATATTTATGTTAACATCATTGAAATTTAATTATATACCATATAAAATAAACAAAATGATTATTTTGATCTATTTACACTAAAAATATTGAAAATAAGCAAGATGTATTGTTTTGATTTATGTGATTACTCTAATCTCATATATATTAACTGAGAAACAATTGATTACTCTAGCAAGTGTAAGATTTTATTAATTAATATTTTTCAAAAATCTTACAAGAGATCGATACAACGAAGATTTACTTATAAGCTATTGAATTCAAGTAACGAGATATGGAGTGCGTATAAAATTTGTTTTCCTAATCCTAACCCCATTCTATTCATCACAACACCAAAATGGAATATCTGGAAGTGTCGATTGAAAATCTTAAATAGTAATATTTTTTAAAAGTTCAGTCCATTGTTTTCCTCAAATTGACATAGAATAGTTTTTAGTGATTAACTAAATGGGTCACGTGCATAGTAAAATGTGGTTTAGTTTAAAAATTGTTGCATACCCAAAATCAATATGAACCATCATCATTTTCGTTTAAAATTTTGTTACAATAAAAATATAGGGTTGGGCAAAAAATCTAAATATAAAAAACGAACCAAGTTTGATCCAAAAAATAGTACTGAACTTTAACCAAAGCTGGTTAGATATCTGAATGGATTCAAAATTTTGGTATCTAAAGAACCAGAACTGAACCCGGTCCGAACATAAATATTTCGGCTATTCGAATATAACTGAACCAGATTTATAAACTTAAATTAAATATCTAATAATATATTAAATTAAACCTGATTAATATATTAATTATTTTTAAATTTCATATCTAAAAGAATATACCCAAAATATAAGATGTTTTTAAGATGTCTAAAATACTTGGAAATATATACGTATAGTTATAAGTACATGTTTAAAATAACTAATTGATACTTAAAATATCAAAATACTTAAATTATCTTTTGATTTCCTATCTAAAAATTCAAGCTAAACCAATTTTTATGTTAAGTTGAAGTATTTTGGCATACATTATTCAAATTTATATGATATATTATTTTGATTTTTAGACTTTGAAAAATTTAAAACATATATGAACTTTACTTTTTGAAACTTTTTTAAATAGGTTATCTGAACCCAAAACCGAACCAAATCCACGAAAATCTGAACGGAACCAAAACCACAATGATCTGGACCGAACCAAATCAAATGGTGCTCAAATTTCTATCTCTAATCAAATGTAAAGAATATTATTGATAACAAAATGTATTTTTATAACATTTAAATACAATATTTGTTAAAAAATATTCACTCCGTGCAGGGCGCGGGTTATCATCTTGTATCTTAGTAAAGCATATTTCCTTTGTAAATATATTTTGGCCCATATTAGTAACCAAACTATGTTTATTCTTTTGTTGCTACACATTTAAATCCCAAAATGTAAATGTTGAAATTATTATTTTTGAATATATTTGTTCCTGATCTGGAGTTCGACATGAAACTTATTGATATATTGATGTTACATTTTTATCATACAATAAAACACGTTAGTTAATTTTTGTAAACTTATATAACTAAAGGTATATTTAAACATAGATCGGAAATGTTTGTTGTATAATCATATAACTAATCAGTGGCGGATCTAGAAAAAAAATTTCACCGGGGCTAACAATAATTTAAATAAAAATTATTAATCAATAAAATTAAATATTTTATAAATGAATACTTTAATTTTTAAGTGAATTATAATATGATTTAATAGAGATGTAAACCTAATAATTATTTTTGTTTTAAAATGTAGTAAAATTTTCATTTTTTATAAAGAATATAAAACAAAATTCATGTTTTTCTTGGTGTGAAAAATATAAATACATATATATTTAGATAATAAATAAAAACTTTCTACTAAAAGAATTATTTTATTTTTCACTATAAGTGGATAACTATTTAAAAAACAATTTCATCGCCATTGAGTATATTAACACAAACTAAAAATATTTATTCTTATTTATTAGAAAAATATTTATATATTTGATATTTACAAAATCCATCAACAACAACAAGTTATTACTTAAGCAACAATGGTAATGTTCTTGAATCAAATAAAGAAACATGGTAATGCTGTACCAATAAATGGCCTATAAGAAAAGTAAAATGATATTTTACACTGAGATTTGTGAACAAATTAAGTTGAGGGGGGGGGGACTATTTTTCACCTGGGGCAACTTAATTTTACTCTTAACATTCAAAGGAAAGTTTGAAATTTTATGGGGGGGGGACAGCTGCCCCCTACTTACCTTAAGTAGATCCGCCCCTGTAACTAATACAACACATCCAATACAAAATTATAATATGACCAGTAACACAGTATACAGTATCAAAAATAAACTGAAAAAGTGTGTTGCTAAAAAAAGTAAACTAAAAAAGTGCAAGTGCAAATATTAAATTGCTATGTGTTTGACATATTATATTTATCTATACTATTAAAGCAGAATCCTATTTAAAAATTTAGAATTTTTTCCTTGGATTTTTATCATATTTACAAGACAATACTACTTCTTATTTTTAAATTTAGTCACCAATCAATATCATTTAATACAACATATGGAAAACTATATATATGGAATATCGATTATTCTTTAAGATTTTAGTTAATCTTAGAATTATTAATTTTGACAACAATCATTATCATTTGAAGCGATTTGGAAAATTATAAATATATTTAAAAAGAATTTTCAATTTATGGTCACCCAGTTTTTCTCATCATTACAAAAAAATCACAATATTAAAAATATTAAGTATATTTTAATTTTGAAAATCCTTATACAATTCAGAATGTTTCAAGGTATTCCCTAAAAATACTAACAACATAAATACTAAAATAGCTAAACGTGTTTTTCTATCTATGTTATTAAAACTGAAGTACCAATATGAATTAAGACTTGAAATCACCTTTCAATTACATTTAATGTCATTTTTTCACTCACAATTAATGAATTTACAAAAACATGATAAATACGAGTTTCCTTATAAATCGTAGGTATTATATTAAATTACCTAATATTTAGCTAATTTAAAAGATTGCAATCTTTCAATTATTTAATATTTAACAAACATTGATTTTATAAATAGCATATATATATATATACAATCATATCTAATTTTAAATTTATTGAATATTCTCAAATCTAAGTTAGAAATAATTTTTGTATAATTATTTGATTTCGTTTGATCTAGGTAGAGGGCGGTTCACTTCACAATGTAAATTTCCACGTGTATCAATTTTTTTACTAATTTTTATTTTATGGTTTTTTTAACTAAATTTACATTATTTTGAACACACTAAGCATGAAAACCGTGGATACTGAGATTTTTATACATGAATTACGTTGATTTAATTTTCCATTTTGTTCAGAATAATAAATGTAAACATTGTTTTCAATTTTTAGAAATGAATTAAACAATTTTTAAGAAAAATAAAATACAAATATATTTTTGTTAAAATTAAATGATATTAGTCACTCAAAATAATCCTAAACCGGTCTAAATAGATGACCAATACAATTACATGAATTTAAATGGGTAAAATTATTGAAAACTTAAAAGTAAATAAGTTCAAACGGTTAAGACGTAAATGTCTTCGCCAAAAATGAGACGGATTTAAATAAGGTAAATCTACCATTTTATCATTCTTAACAAAGTATTAGATGAATTTTTATTAAATTTTTACAATGTATAATATCCTGCGCTTTTAAATTGCGGATCAAAATCTAGTTTTAGTTAAAACAAAAACCTGTGTGGACGCACGGGTCAAACTCTAGTTAATTGATTTAGATGAGTTTAACTATATAGTAGAAGAGTGTATTTAATTTAAAAACTTAAAAAATAGTTGAGTTCATGGAAAAAGATAATGTTTTAACAAGAGAAATTAGATTTTGACCTGCGCTTTAAAAGCGCGGAATATTTTATGATGAAAATTTTTACTAACAACATTACAAATATTTTGTTAATTTTTTTAAAAAAATTTCTACTTAAAACATTTATGCATTTAAATTGGTGTTTTTAAACCTAACCTGGACCCGGGGTCAAACCGGTTAACCCGATGATCTGATATGTAATTCGGCTATAATTTTAATAAATATTCATATTTAAAAACCCGATAAACCCGTAAAATCATTAAAACTCGAGACCAACCGATTGAACCGATGGATGATCGATATATAATCCAGTTTAGTGTACATAAAATATGTTTCATACAATTTAAATGTGTGTTTTAGATATAATTTTACTAAATCTCATTAAAATATACTAAATGTTAATAAAAATATAAAGATAATTCCATTGTGTATTTGTTTGTACTTATAAAAAAACTATATACATAGAAATTATTAATTTATAATTTTAATAGGATCTCTAGATTTTGACCTCCGTTTTGAAAGCGCAGGATAATTTTTGTTGTGAAATGATACTAATTAGTTGCAAATGTTTTGTTTATTTATAAGATATATGTGTAAAATAGTTTTTGTAGGTGTTTGGATCAATTTTTTCATTTCAAATAGAAATATTTTTATTGATTTTTAATTGTATATTTGTGTTAAATTGTGACAGTGATATAATACTGATCAGTTTCTATGTGTAATCTATTTTTATTGTTTTAGTATAGTTTATTTTAAATTGAATAAGTTGTGAAATATTAATGGGTTTGGGATGATATAATGGGTTAGGAAGTTCCAAATATGTTGTGTAATCAAATCTCTTAACTTCTTTTATGAAGTTACCAAGATTTCATTTCCTTATAATGGACTATATCTTGTTAAAAATATCTATATAAAATTTCAATTTAATGGTGTTTTTATCACCTTTAAATTTCCATAGATGTCGACAAAAAGAAAATTTCCAAAGATAATGATACAAATAAATTATTGAACCAGTTAAAGATTATGATCGTGTATTTTTGGAATAGTTTAGTACAGTAGAACCTCAATATATTAATAATGTTCAGACTTTGAAATTTTATTAATTTATAGAAATATTAATTTACAAAATTTTCCTTATTTAAATTTCTTATTTTAAGTTATTTTTATTCTAAGATAAGAAAAATATATAATTTAGTGTATATACAATAATTGTTATTTTTGAGATTTGACATTTATATTAATTTTATTATATTATTTGGTGTATATAATATATATTGCATAGAACTTAAATGTGGTTTTAGATATAATATTACTAAATCTCATCAAAAATATATTAAATGTTAAGAAAATATAAAGATAATTCCATTGTGAATATAAAAACAAACAATATAATAGGTTCTTACTTATATAAAATATGTATACATATAAATTATTAATTTTGATGGGACCATATAAGAATTATTAATAAATTTACAAAGAATTTTCTAAAAAAATTATTATCTTATCGTTTTGTCAATTTTTGTCAAATTTTGAATGGCCCAAGTTGGAACCGGTGAAATTTATTAATTTATAGAGATTATTAATTTATCGAGTATTAATTTATAGAGGTTTTACTGTATATGGGGCAAGTTAGTATATAATCGTATAGTTAACATATATATATATATATTAAGTTATAGAAGTTTGTATATAAGTTTCTCTACTATAAAAATATAAAAAATAGAAATTTGATGCTTGTTATAGGAGTAATTTAGTATATATTTTTCAAAAAGAACAACTGGTTTTTATATATAAAAGCAATATATTGTTATGAATATATTTGTATAAAAAACATGTTTTAGGGTTTAGATTCATCATTAAAGGTTTACATTTAGGGTTTAGAATACATTTTTTTGTGGGTTCACATTTGTATATATTGCTAGCTCAGGTAGATAATTGTTTAACAAAATTCATTAGCGTGAATAAATTATAATATTACATAAATTGTAAAAAAAAGGAAAATTATGTAGGAAAAAAACTTGTTTGGCGTTTGATTATGATTGTGTGGCATTGTGATTGATCTTGAAACCTTTGATTTCTATCGGTTGAGTCTTTAATTGGTGAAATTAATTTAAAAATTTCTAAAAATAAGTAATTGCATGCCATTGTAAATATAATGAAAAACTAAGGTCATAATCCTAGTAGAAATTCTGCTTCAACAGTATAGATCTATTTATATATGATTTTCTGAAAAATTATTATCTTATTGTTTTATCGATTTGTGTCGAATTTTGAACCAGCCCAATTTGGAACAAGAAAAATTTATTAATTTATGGTGTTTATTAATTTTTTTTTGTCACAGATAGTGTTTATCAATTTATCAAGTATTAATTTATAGAGTTTGTACAGACACGAAAGTTGATGATTATCATCCCCTGTTCTTCAAGTGTAACTATAGTTCATGTGGCTTGTCCTTCAATATTGGTCCTTTTATGAATATATTGAATTTTTTAAATATAGGTATCCATTATATACAATTTCTTATGGAATGTGTAATTGTAATACATCTCTAAAGTTTAGGGTATCGTTATGGATTATAAACTGACAATGAAACTGGCTGATTATTCAATAATTGTTCCAAACTGTGGAACTATAGTTTATGAAGCCGGTCCTTCGCCCCACAGGGTTTCACATTCTTGAAATATAGTGGAGAAATAAATTATGAATTTATATTGCTAAATTTGTTTAAAAAAAGAATATATATTGCTAAATCATCTATTTTATTAAAAATCAAGTACAAATTAATTAGGTTTGTTTAGAAATATGGATAGTAATTTTTAAAAAGAGGTTTGTTTGGAAACATGATAACAATATAAATAAGAATGCTTAGAAACATAGATAACAGTGTAAGTGTTTCCTTTTATTTATATAATTAGTCATCGCATTACAATAAATTAAGTACTTCGTTTTTGTATTTCTTTTTATTTACAGATTTTGCCACGACATTTAAAATCAATTTAAATTAACTAATTACAATTCCAAAGCTTATTTAAACAAATCGATATTCATATATTGACCATTATTAATATTTTACGAATATTACTAAATAAAAAAATTTCCTATTTCACTTAATTTAGCCAAACACATATAATTTTTTTTTATTTGTTTACATAATCAGTTAGACATAGACATTCAGTACCCATTTAGCTAAGGATTGTTTCTTTCGAGTATATATTTTTTTGGGTTTTGAAACTAGGCAATGTTTGGATATTATAAATTTATGTGTGAGTTTCAAGTTGGGTCCTCCATGTCTGTATGAATTTGGTTCTGATGTATAAAAAACTAAAAATATTTAAATAACAAATGTATCTGAAAAGGGGCTCTCTCTTCTCTCCCCTTTTTCTCTCTCGGGAACCTCCTTCTCCAAAGTTCACTTGTTTTCTCTCTGGTGTCCGGCGGCGTGTCCGGCGGCGCGTCCGCGCGCGTACCGGCACCGGAGGAGCCCCTTCCCTCTTGTCTTGTCTTCCTTTGCTGCTTCTCGGTCTCTCTCTTCCCCTTCGATATGCTCATGGTCCTGGGTTGGCATGTTTCTCCGGCGAGTGCTCCGTGCGCAAGGAGCTTCCTTTTCCGGCGAGAGCTGACTTCACCTGGTGCTGTGGCGAGGAGGACGCAAGGTCTAGCTGAGGAGTGGTCGACTTTTAGGGTTTATGGCGAGGTCAATTTTATAGATCTGGTTCTTCAGATCTCGCCGGATCTCTTCGTCATTGGTGGGTTTTAAAGGTCTGCTCCATCTACTAGACGGCGGCGGTGTCATTTGTTGAACGATGGTGACTTTCGGTAGCGGTGGTTGGTCTCTTGGTTCTCTCTGGTGTCGGCTAGTTTCAACCATTTCCTTCTGTTATCAAGTGAGTTTCGGTGGTCTTGTCCCCGGAAGCGTGTCTGGAGTCTCGATACGCAGGCGGAGATGGTATTGGGCTCCGTTCCGGCATGTGTGGTTGTTGCTGGTGGTTGTGATAGACAGTCGTCTATGGCTTCTCGATTGTCACCTGAGGCTCCGCTTCACTTCCGATCTATCCCCAACGGCATCCTGTTCTGTGTTGAAAGTGGCCACTTTCTTTCACGGAAGCTGTCTCTTTGCGTCATTGTTTGACCGCTTCGATGACTCGGAAGTTGGTTCATTCGGTATATAGTAAATGGTCTATCGGTTCTCGATAACCAGAGTTGTAGAGGTGGTTCTCCGGAGTCATTGACCGACTCGGGTCAACAGCTCGTCTAAGCTACCTTGCCGGTGTCGTTTGGTCTTCTTGATTATATGGCAGTGTAGTTTGACTTTACTTGCAGGTTTTTGAGGCTTCTTGACAGGATGTGGCGTTGATATCAACCCGGTTTCTTGCTCTCTTCATGGCGGCAATGGAGATGAACGTCTCTTGGTAAGAGTCCCTCATCTTTACGCTCGTCTTGGACTTCATCGGCGGTAACGGTTACAAGGCTCGAGGAGTTCATCGGGAACTAGCTACTCCGGAGACGACACAGGAGTTCCCGGCAACCTCGGCAACGAGGTGAACCTCACGGTCTTGTGGTACTCGTCGATGGTTGAGAGCGGCGACCGATTCTTTAGGATTTTAAAAACGGTCTAGTGGAATGTGCCGGGTCTAGTGAGCGGGCGAAGCTAGGTTGTAATACATTGACTAGGGAACTTTTGTTCAAATCGACTTTGTAACCGAAACTGATTTCCCGTTAACGGGTTGAACAATAATTTATGTTTCCTTTAAAAAAAAGGCAAATATTTCACGACTAAGCATGTTTACATTGGAATTAGGAGACAGCAACAACGATCTTTCTTGGGTCCATAAGAAGGAATATAGAAGAAACTAAGAGACCCGAACTTTCTTGAGCCATCCAAATCTATTCCACAGTTTTGAAAACTTCTCTGTATCAATCTCGCGAATTTCAACCTTGAATCTTAGGCTCCACGCGTTGTCAGGCAATCTTAAGAGGCTCTTGCATCCCACAATTCTTACTTCTTCAAGAGCAGTCAAATATGAAATGGAGGCTGGTAGCTCTTTAATGGCCGTCCTGCTTAAATCCAGAGACTTTAAGCATTTCATCTTTTTAGACAAGTCTGGAAACCGCTCAAGGTTTGAGCAGCCTGACAGATTCAGTGTTTCAAGATGCTTTAACTTGCCGATGCTGGTTGGAAGATTCACGAGATTACTGCTGTTTTCCAGGTCCAGTTTTTCAAGAAGTACCAAGTTCTTGATGGATGATGGTATTTCTTGTATCACAGTCCCACCCAAGTACAGTTCTTTCACATTTGGTGAGATCTCCGGGAAATTCTCTAGCTTAGAGCAGCCAGAAAGATTCAAAACTTCAAGAGACTCTAACTCAACCGTAGATGGTACACTCTCCAGATTCGAGCAATCCTTAAGATTTAGAGAAACAAGTTTTCTGAGGTAACATATAGACTGGCTGATGCTCACCAAACTCTTGCAACCTTCAAGATCAAGAAGCTCAAGATTTGGCGCACTTGAAAGTCTTGGGGTTTTTGTTAACTGGTAGGAGTAGCTCAGTCTCATCTTTTTAAGCTTTTCCAGACTCTGTAAAAGAGAGAAACAAACATCAGCAACAGCTATTTGCTAGTAATATTTTGACTGACATGGTGTTAAAGAAATCTTGAACATTACCTTTTTGCCTTTCCAAAGTTTCTTCACACAACTATTTGGCAAGTTAAGCTCTACCAAGTTCTTTGGATCAAAACGTTGCGGCAAGGAGCTAATAGGATAGTGTTCCCAATGCAGAAGCCTTAGCTTGTTCGGCAAATATTCAAGACCTTGAGGTAAGAACACTCCATGGTTCTCTATCACTTCGGAGAAATAAAGCTTCAACAGTCTAAGGTTACACATTTTCTCGAATACATTGGGATTTGCATCGAATTTCAGCTGAGACATATTCAGGAAAATACCCTCAACAGCTGATGTGCCCTGAAAACCAAGAGAAAAGAAGTCTGACGCCTCCAGAAAATAATTTAGCCAGAACAAATCTAAGTGACAGAACATTAAAAAAGAAAAGAAAAAATTGTACTGGTGACTTACAGTGTTATCTATGAATACGTCCCTAATATCTTCAGCTTTCCATAACCTGCTGCGATCTCCTGGCCTGTCAATAGATTCTTGGCGAACAATTTCTCGACCTGTTGCCTGGATGAACCAGAGCATGTCCACCATATTGTGTGATATGGTTAACAGTGATTTGTCAACAAGGTTTTTAAATCCAATATGTGCAGAGAAACCACATCCATCAAGTAACATTGCAACATTGTCCTTATCCATCCTTCGAAAGAAACATGCAATGTCTAAAAATATACTCTTTTCGTTGTCATCAAGCCCACAACAGATTCTTTCGAATATACCTGGAATGTAAATGCCAGAAAATTTCTGAATTTCTTGTGATAAACTTTTCCATTCTCTGTTTGATCTGCTTAAGAACTGAAGAACCAGAGGATTTCCATTTGAGAATTTGACCAACTCTAGTGTCAGTGTCTTGTAGATCTCGTGTGATAGACCACTCTGAAATGTCCCGGGGTTCAGAAGATGTAGAGAGTTAGAAAACTCTAATGGCTTGACCTCATAGACATGACTGGTTTTGCATAGTACGAAAACGTGTCTGTTCCTAGACGTTATGATTATTCTGCTTCTTGGACCAAAATAGCTAAGCATCTCTGCAAAGGTTTCAACATCACTGAAATCATCCACATTGTCGAGAACTACGAGGGCCCTTTTACGCTGAAGCCTGCTCCTCAAGAAACTTGTTTTAATGTTCGAAGTACGTACTACATCTGGTTCTACCTCTAAAATTTTAGATAGTAGTTCCTCCCGTACAGCATCGTACCCTTTTAGCTCGACTTCTTTATGAAGATCCTTGAGGAAGACACAAGTCTCATACTGGACAGAAATTATGCGGAAGATCTCTTCAGCGATGGCTGTTTTTCCTATACCAACCGTACCCCATATACCTATACGGCGAACATCTGGAGATTCAATGCATAGCAGTGACAAGATCTCCTTTATCTGCATATCCATCCCAACCATCTTCTCCTTGTCATTGGAACATAGCACCTTCAAAGCATCTCTGACAATCTCATCTATAAGTTCAGACTCCGACCTGCGATGTATGATATGTAGAGTATGATAAGTAGAGTATACGAGTCAACAATCAGACAAGGATGAAATATCAAAGTTATACAACCTGAATGATTATCTATGTTGCGGATACGGGACATAAACGGGAACGGAAAAACTAAAAGTGTACGGATACAGATACGACATATAATATATATTTTTAAAAAATGTACTTCCTCCGTTTCTAAATGTAGAATGTTTAAAAAAAATCTGATGTTCTAATATATAAGATGTTTTCAAATTTCTAGGTAATTTTTACTTTATTAAAAACTGTGTAGTCAATCATATTTAATAATCTATTTTTATAATTGGTTGAATATCATCAATTTATGGTTTCAATATTATTTTCTGTACAAAAGTTAATTTTCTTAATATATGTGTTTTTAGCTAAACATCTAACATTTAGAAACGGAGGGAGTATAAAATAACAGAGTTATACAACCTGAATTATTAGACCAGTGAAAAAGCCATTAGATGGTGCCAAGTCTAGAACTAAATACTTTCATGAGGAAACGTTTCACACTAACAGGAGTCATTTATCAAGGCTTTCGACAAATAGAACAATAGGAATCACGTACTTATCTGTCAATATGTAGCCAGGCATCTGAGTTATTTCCCTCAAAGCAGCTAACCACCTTTTTGCCTCGTCTTGGTGAAAAAGTCTCTCATAATTGCTGTTACTGATCAAATCAGATGGTGATATTTCATAAAAAATAGGATAAACTACTCGAGGCTCATTCCCTTGTTGTTCAACAATGTTTAAGAGGTTGGAAGGGACGTGTGTACTGGTTAAGAATATGATCAAAACCCTACAATCGGGAACTGTGTCCACTTCATCGATGTCTTCACGGACAGAAACCCCTCTCCGGTAGAAGGCTGCACGAAGATGGGTGATGAAATTGTCGTTGCTTGTGCAACCTCTTCTGTATCTCAAAACGACATCATATTCTTTCAAGGCGGATGATGCAACAGGTGTGCTTAACTCAGCTTCTTGCAGATCCTTGTATGAGTTTAGAGGCCAAAAGGCAGAGTTGTTAAGGTCTGAAACAGAGTTATGATTCCTTGTGAGTCGCCTGACGACCTTATTGAAATCATCATTGCTTATGTCGCCTCTCCTGTATATAGTTACGACTTGATAATCTCTCGAGGCACATGTGTCTCGTGGTCCAAAGGCGGAAATGAATTCTAATTCCAAAACAGAGTTGTCAACCCCGGTGAGTCGGTGGACGACGCTTCTGAAATCCTTCACTGGGGTGGTGTGTATGACCTTGGGCGAGAGCTCTCGATGAGGAGGTTTCTTAATCTTGTGGGAGTCTTTGTTGACACTGAGAGGTGAAGGACGATGACCACGGATCTGAAGCTCCCGCCTCTGCTTTATGTCGGTGTCTTCGCTAACGACGTGTGTAGAAGAAGGGGCGTTCTCATCAACGGTATATCGTAACTTTCTCATTATACGGACTTCTTTTCTCAAACCTTCAAGGAAGCTCTGCCCCTCTTCTTATCTCTGTGTGTTGCCGATAATTCTTTTCTTAAATGATTATTGCTTGAAGAATAATATTTACCCCCAGAGTGGTTTTCTCACCGAACGACTTTGAGATTGACTAGATGTCAAATTTGACATTTCTGCCACGAGCATCTTCTTATTTTTACCACAAAATTCAAAGGTTGATTTTTCTTATGCTGGAGGTGGAGGTTAGTTTGGAACTGATGGATCCCAAAGACTTAAAAAACAAGTTACTACAAATTTTCTCTTCATATCCATTGAAAATACAACTACATCAATGTATAATAAAAAAAAAATACAACTACATCAATGTATAATAGCAAAATGTAAATAACTACCCATTCCTCCAACTATTACACGTTACAAGTGGAGAGACAATTCCATTAATATAGGAGCAACCCTAATAGACTTGTCTTCGTAAACCATGATATTGGTTTAATTTGGTTATTAACCGGTTGACTCTCATGAGGAACCCTCAAACTCAAATCGGCTTATTAGAGAAATGTCTCTTCGATAAAACTAAAAAAAAAAATCTAATAGCCTCTCGACTATCGGGTGATTATCAGAGTAATTGGACTTGATTAATAATTACGCATCGTTATGAATAATAGCTTATCTATAGAATAAAGGAGTACGTTAACCTATTTACGACCTACTGGTCCTAGAAACAAAAAGGACTACCGTGGTAACCTTCTCCTAGTTCCAACGGTAGTGTTGTGTTGGGTTTCTCATTAATAAATAGAAATGGTAAACTATAGGTTCACCAATCAATAAAAATTAGTTATTTCATATGCAGATTTTTTTCAAAAAAATAAACAGAATATTTAAAATTTGTTTTTTTAAACAACAAGATAAAAAATAAATAAAAATAGTAGTAGCTAGAATTTTTTTTTAAAAAAATATTATTAAAACCTATTTTGTAAAAAAAAATACCACATTTTATATAACTGTTTTAAAGAAAATATATGTGTTACAACAACATTTTATGTGCAGTTATATTTTGACTTATTCTTTAGGTTCACCAACTAATAGGATTTTGTTATTTCATATTCAGTATCTTTTAAAAAATGGAACAAAATATTATCAAGTTATATTAAATAAAAAAATAAATAAAAAATAATAATAATCGCAAAAAAAAAGAATTTTTTAAAAATATTTTTTGACGTCGTCAACAAAATATTAAACCCTAAATACTTAGATAAATCATAAACTCTAAACCCTAAACACTTGAGTAAATCCTAAATCCTAGAATTTAAGATTTATCCAAGAATTTAAGGTTTATCCAAGAGTTTAGGGTTTACGGTTTTGCTAACTGTGTTAAATATTTTTTTTAAAAAAATTCCAAAATTTATAATTATCCAAGGGTTTAGGGTTTATGATTTAGAATTTAAGATTTTGACATTAAAAAAAAAATAAATTCTTTTTTTTTGTAACTGCTATTATTTTTTATTTATTTTTAAAACATAATATAATTGACAATATTTGTTTCTTTTTAAAAAGATACTGAATATGAAATAACAAAATTTTATTGGTTAATGAACCTACAGATTCACCCTTACTAGAGGGAACCTAAGAATAACTCTTATATTTTTTCTTGTTTAGTTGTAATCAAATTACAAATTTCAATACCAATTAGCAAACCGTGAATTAACTTTTAAAAAACATATGCCACTTTGTAAAATTGATACTTTTATATAAAGCATCTTATTTTGCTATCAAAGAAGTTCATTTGTCATCAAAGTATAATAAAATAAGGAGAAAATACAGATCTTTTAATTTTTATGAATTTTAAAACGATATTATAAGTAAATTGAGAAATAACCACAAACCATTTCAATAAAAATATTTTAAATGAAAAAGATACATAACTGCATATATCATATATTGTTTTACTGAAAATATTTGTGGAATACTTTATTAGTTACAATATTTATTTGTTTCAGTGATTGTGATTGTTAAACCAGCCGAATGATAATATGTTGCTCAAAAAGAAAAGAGTTTGATAATATATGATATAGTATCGTTTGCATTTTAGGGTTAGATTTTAGAATCTTATTTTTTAGAAAAATTTAAAGTTGACTTATATGTGTTTGATTTTGTGTATATTAAACACTTCATAAGTTGATTTAAGTTTAATGAAGTTTTTCTTTTTGCTATTTAGTCCAAAACCAAAAAATAAAATAACTATCTTGTGTTAAAATAGTGAATCTGTTTGGTTTGAAGAGTCATATGAGTCTGTGACAAAAAAAATGTCCAAAACAAAAAAATAGAAATTTCCCCATTTTTGTTTTGAACTCGTAGACAGAGTAATCTTCGGTAAAACACGCCTCTTTCTCAAACTGATTGATCGGCTTCAAACCTGAGGCGCTAATTTAATTCAGTATCTTGTGTTAAAATTTGAGAATCATCCATCAGCAGCAAGTTCTCTTGATTTACCATTCATATCGGTAGAGTCTTATGCATTCCGTAGTCCACGATTTGACCTGAAAAAAGGGAAATTTAAGATTTTTTGGATGATTTGATCGTGGGGGGATATCTGATGAATCACAAAGGATCCACGAAGGAGCCTCGCTATAGAGGTGTGAGGAAGAGACATTGGGGTCGATTCGCGGCGGTGATCCGAAATCCAGGGAAGAAATCGCGTGTTTGGCTCGGTACTTTTGATACCGCCGAGGAGGCTGCACGCGCCTACGATCACGCCCCTCGTAGCCTACGTGGCCCTAAGGCCAAGACCAACTTCCCCATCGACACTTTTTAATCTTCTTCTTATCCTTCTCTTGCCAAACAGAATGAGAGTGAGTCTCTCCCCTCTTCTGCTATTGTCCAGGCACTTAGTCCACCAAGGTCATACGGATTTGTTCCAGTGCGGCAGGAAGTAGTGGTCGTAGATGAAGGATCTGATCTTAGTGGGTTATCTGATACAAGTGACGTTGTTGAGCCTCTAGCCACAGGATCTACATATTATGATGTTGTAATTAGATACAGGAGAGGGGACACGAGCCACCATGATTTCATCAGCCATCTTCGCGCTGCCCTTTCCCGGACAGGAATCTCTGTTCAAGAAGACTTTGATGAAGTGGATTCAGTTCCAGAATGTAGGGTGATGATCATATGCTTAACCACCACTTACTTCTCTTCTGCCCTCTTAAACATTCTTGAACAAGATCGAAGAGAGTGTCTAGTAGTTTATCCGGTTTTCTATGGTATCTCATCTTCTGCTTTGAACAGTAATAGCAAGGTCTTTGATGGGTTTTTTTTTTTCACAGAGACGAGGCAAATAGATGGCAGGCTGCTTTGAAGGAAATAACTCAGATTCCTGGCTACATCTTGACAGATAAGTAGGTGATCCTTAGCTTCTTATAAAAGTATAAGTGACACTTGTTTAAGTAGACTTTATCTTGGCTCTTATATGACTTTGATACTTTATTCTAAAAATCTCGCAGGTCCGAGTCTGAATTTATAGATGAGATTGTCAGAGATGCTTTGGAGGTGCTACGTTCCAACGATAAGAAAAATATGATTGGGATGGATATGCATATAAAGGAGATCCTGTCACTGCTATGCATTGAGTCTCCAGATGTTTGCAGCATAGGTTTATGGGGTACGGTTGGTATAGGAAAAACAGCCATTGCTCAAGAAATCTTCCATAAAATCTCTGTGTCTTCCTGAAGGACATTCATAAAGAAGTCGAGCTAAAAGGGCACAATGCTGTGAGAGAGGAACTTTTTTCTAAACTTTTTGAGGTAGAACCAGACGTGGTACAAACTTCAAACATTAAAACAAGCTTCTTGAGGAGCAGGCTTCAGCGTAAAAGTGCCCTCCTTGTTCTGGACAATGTGAATGATTTCAGGGATGTTGAAACCTTTGTGAGGATGCTTAGCTATTTTGGTCCAAGAAGCAGAATAATCATAACGTCTAGGAACAGACATGTTTTCGTACAATCTAAAATCGATCATGTCTACAAGGTCAAACCATTAGTTATTTCTAAGTCTCTGCTACTTCTCATTCGTGATACATTGCATCCTACTCTGTCACCGAGGCTTACAAGATATTGTCACTGGAGCTGGTAAAATTTTCAAATGGAAATCCACAAGTTCTTCAATTTTGTAGCAAATCAGACCTAGCTTGGGATCAGTTATCACAACAAGTTCAGAAATCCTCTGCTCTTTACATTCCAGGTATATTCGAAAGAAGCTGTTGTGTGCTTTATGACAACGAAAAGAAAATGTGTAACCTTAGACTGTTGAAGCTTTATTTCTCCGAAGTGATAGAGAACCATGGAGTGTATTTACCTCAAGGTCTTGAATACTTGCCGAGCAAGCTAAGGCTTCTTCACTGGGAACACTATCCTATAAGCACTTTGCCGCAATGTTTTGATCCAAAGAACTTGGTAGAGCTTAACTTGCCAAATAGTTGCGTGAAGAAACTTTGAAAGGCAAAAGGTAATGTTCAAGATTTCTTTAACACCAAGTCAGTCAAAATATTACTAGCAAATAGCTGTTGCTGATGTTTGTTTCTCTCTTTTACAGAGTCTGGAAAATCTTAAAAAGATGAGACTGAGCTACTCCTACCAGTTAACAAAAATCCCAAGACTTTCAAGTGCGCCAAATCTTGAGCTTCTTGATCTTGAAGGTTGCAAGAGTTTGGTGAGCATCAGCCAGTCTATATGTTACCTCAGAAAGCTTGTTTCTCTAAATCTTAAGGATTGCTCGAATCTGGAGAGTGTACCATCTACGGTTGAGTTAGAGTCTCTTGAGGTTTTGAATCTTTCTGGCTGCTCTAAGCTAGAGAATTTCCCGGAGATCTCACCAAATGTGAAAGAACTGTACTTGGGTTAAAGAGCTACCCTCCTCCAAATGGATTTAAGCAGAACGGCCATTAAAGAGCTACCCTCCTCCATTTCATATCTGACTGCTCTTAAAGAAATAAGATTTGTGGGATGCAAGAGCCTCTTACGGTTACCTGACAACGCGTGGAGTCTAAGATTCAAGGTTGAATTCCGTCAGATTGATACAGAGAAGTTTTCAAAACTGTGGAATAGATTTGGATGGCTCAAGAAAGTTCAGGTCTCTTAGTTTCTTCTTCTATATTCCTTTTAATGGACACAAGAAAGATCGTTGCTGCTGTCTCGTAAGTAGAGAGTCTGCTATTTATCAAGTAGTTATCTTAATCGCTGAATATGCTTTCATCATTTGTAGTAAAAGAAAAATTGCTTCTCTGTTCGAAAACTTCTCTCTTATTCTACACTGCAAATACTCTTGAAATTGCAGAAAAACTCTCAACACACAAATAAAAACATTACAAAAAAAACTCTATAAATTAGTAAGATAATTCTGTCTGCAATAATTTGTCAACATACAAATAACGAAATCATTTTATTTTCTAACATTCAATTAATAAACCTTAATATCAAATATCACACCAAAATCTTCTCCTTGGTTCTCTTACAATCTACTTCTTCATTACATTCACCACCAGCAACCTGGCAACGCCCTCTCTTGAGTCTGACATCTTCAACTACGGTGACATCACCAAGACCGTAGGAACAGCTTGGTCCGGTCTTCAAACTCAACTGAACCAGATTTGTCTTCTTCAGCAACATACAATTGTCATCATCAGGAACATACACTAAACTCATCCCACATTTGACCACCTCACAAGTCTCGAGCTTCTTCTTCGTTTCATCATCCGTCGCATAGAACTCGAACGAAGCCTTTGTGTAACAGCAACTGCTACTCTCTCCATGGAGTTTCTTGACGTGGAAGCAACTGTTGTATCCCATGAATACATGGTCAGAAGTGAGCTTTCTTGGTTCATGACAAAGCGTTCCACACGGTTCGTTCCAGCCTGCGAGAGTGAAGTCAAATCCTGTGAAGGAACCGTCTTGGTTCTCGAATTTGCCATAACACTTAACCGAGAAACGTTTAGCATGGTCTTCATAGTCTTTGAATGACACAACTACAGATAAGGCAAGTCCAACAAAATTAGTGTCACACCAATGTGGAGGCAATGGGATGTCTAGTGAATGCCCAAGTCTTTGGTAGCAGAACCAGCTTGGTATTTCAGTCGCTGGAAAACAGATTCCCACCAGAGGCTCTGGAATGAATCCCTGTAAAAGAAAAATAATGAGATTCTGTTCTTGATTCAAGCAGTGAAAGGGAGAAGGAAGGATAAAAATGACAATACCCGGTAATAACGTTTCACAGATGCATTAGCCATCAACTGACTTTTGATTCGAGCATGACCCACAAGACTCTCTTGTGCATCTTGGTTCAGCTTGTCACAGTTGGTAAAGATGAACATAGAATGAATCCTCTCTCCTACAGTCAAAGGAGTCAATGGATCCGCCAGAGTTTCAAGTGACTCACACTCATGTGCATCCAGATATTGCAGGTTTTGTGGAAGCGTTGGTAGAGACTTTAGCATTTTGCAATACTTTAGATCAAACCATTTCAGGTTGTAAAGTTGGTTGAAGCTCTCTGGCAGATTATTGATGTTGCTTCCGCTTAAGCATAAAGACTGCAACAAGGATAGGCCATTAATATCATCTGGTAGTTTGTCGAGACCGCATCGTGAGAGGTAAAGATCAGTTAACTGAGAGCAGCCCAATGGAGGTGGCAAGAAGAACATCCTAACAGAAACTTGACTGTTGGTTCCACACAAAGAAAATGTCTTGATATTTCTTAGATGCATCATGCTTGGCAACTCAGTGATGGCTGTATCATCCAGAAGTAAAATCTCCAATGATTCCATGTCTTCTTTGATTTCCGGAAAAACTTCTAGCTGTGAGCATCCTGAGAGTATTAGCTCTTGGAGAAATTGTAGCTTAAAAAGATCAGAAGAAAGATGCTTCAGCTTTTTGCAGTTCTTCAAATTCAGCAAAGCAAGTTTTCTCAAGCTTTCAATGGATTCAGGAAGACTCTTTATTGCTGTGCCATCTAAAAGTAGAACTTCAACATTTTCTGAGATCATTGGGAATTTCCTGAAGCTAGAGCAGCCACTGAGAATAAGAGTTTCCAAGGATTGAGATTTGAATCCTTTTGGAAGATTCTTAAGACTTGTGCACTCTTTGAGATTTAGATAAACAAGCTTCTCCAAACATTTCACGGATGATGGCAACTTCTTCAAACTTGTACATCCTTCCAGATTCAACCTCTCAAGATTTTGAGAATTAGCCAAACCTGTACATCGGCTTAATCTCAACGAGTGACTGAGATCAACCCATTTTAGCATTCCAGCATCCTATAACAACATTTCTTGTTAAGAATCAGATAGGGTGTTAAAATGAGTTAACTTCATGAGCTGGCTCAACTGGCTCATTTATTATATTAGTTTTAATATTTATATAGGATGTTCTACATAACTTTAAAATGTGATAATGTTAATTTCGTACAAAAGTCTTAGAAGCCTTTTAAAAATAATTTATATATTACTTATATTCATCTTCTATAGTTAAATGTAAAATAAATTATTTCTAATATATATATATATATATATAATTTTAACTCAATAAGATTAAGTTCAATTTACTTCATGTTCATTAAAGCTCACTTATATATGAGATTTCCTTGTATAACTCCTAGACAATCAAACTTGATCATTAATCATTTAATAAATGAACCTAGAAAAATATAGTTCATACTCATGAAAAACTGAGTGAGCTGAGTCAGCGCATAAGCTCAAGCTCATTTGACATCCTAGCAATCAAGAGTTTGGCTTTATGAGTGATAAAATCTACACATAAAAATGTACCTTGTCTTCGTCCCAAATGTCTTCTAACTCACTATATGGCAGCTTAAGGTCTACAAGGTTCTTGGGGTCAAAGTTCAGAAGGAGACTCTGTAGAGGACATCCATACCAGTGTAGATATGTTAGCTCATCAGGAAGGAAATCAAGCCCCTTACGTAGGAGCAGTTTACAATCCACTTCACATCCACGAGAACAACGCGAATCATAAATTTTCAGGTATTTGAGATTGCACATCCCTTTGAATGCTTTAGGGCTTAGACGCGTTGCTCCTTGTTTTGATGTGTCCAGGAAAATTCCTCTTATATTGTCAGTTCCCTACCAAACAAGTGATAGATAAATAACAGTTAATTCACAGGAAGAACCAAAAGTATAATACAAAGTTGGAAATTTTATACTTTAGTCAGAGGATTACCATGCCCTTGGTTAGCAGGTAACAAATATAGTCACTATCCCATAGTCTGATATACGACTGAAACCGAGTGCCATGTGGTGATAGCCACCTAGAGTCTCTTAGTCCTATGGTTTCTGCTTTTATGCTAATCTCTTTGCCCATAGTCTGCAACATGTCATGCATCTCGATGCGATTATCAGAAAGAGTAATCAAACATTTGTCAAGTAGATCCTCTATCACGCTAGACACATCCACACCATGACTGTTGAGAAGGCTTTTCACGTAGTCCAGCTTCTCTGATCTGAAGAAACATGCAATATCCAGAAAAACATTCTTCTGCTCAATGCTAAGCTCCTCATAGCTTGTTTCCAGAACTTCGTAAATATCTCCATGTGATTTACTTGTCAGCCTATCCAATTTAGCTTCCCAGTACTGATAATCCCTCTCACAAAGATCTGACCCTAACACCTTAAGCGCCAAAGGGTGGCCCTTAGCATAATCCAGAACCATATTTGTCAAACTTTGAAACTCTTCCAAAGGACAAGAGTCACTAAATGCATTCAAGCAAAAGAGCTTCAAGGCTTCTCTATCATTCAGTTTAGGAGCACATATTTTCGACCCTTGACCGCTCGACTAGTTTACTATCTCTAGTAGTTATGATGATTCTACTTCCTCCTTGATACCATTTGCAATGACCCATAAGATACTTAATCTGCTTCTCATCATTCACATCATCAAGCACAATAAGCAGCCTCTTGCTCTTAAGCTCAGCCAAACCTCTCATGTGCATTTCCAGGAGCTCCGATCTCTAGATCTCTATCATTAAGTAATGTAGAGAAGAGTTTCTGCAGCAAAGATTCTAAGCCGTTTCTACTTGAGTTTTCACGGATGTTTGTAAGAAAACAGCTACCGTCGAATTGGCCTCGCATGCGTCCGTACAAACAATCAGCAAGAGTAGTTTTACCAATTCCGCCCATTCCAACAATGCCAATGACATGAACGGAGTCCAAATCATTGCAACATAAAAGCTTTTCTAAAGTCCCTAGACGTGAGTCTACTCCCACGAGCCCTTCGTTACCAATGGGAGCCAAATCATTAAGTTTCTTGAATGTGTCAATAGCAATCTCATCCACAAGTTTGGCTTCAGAAGTACTATCAAACAAGGGGATTAACAAAGTAGAAACACAAAGTAGATAAGAAAATGGAAATCAATGCCGTATTGAGATTTCGAGGCTAAGGGGTGTATTAATCTAAAGTTTGAGATGATTTGATTTTAATGAGATTATAAATGATTTCAGTGAATTGCAGAGTAGTTTAAAGTCAGATTTGAGTTTTTTTTTTAAACCCGTAAACTCTATCCAAATATTTTAAAATCACTTGAAAACTTTAAAATTGCACAACTTAAAATATTTTCAATAATAGTGGACAAATGAATTTCAGAGAGAAATGTCAAGCTCAATAACAATGGATTTTAAATGAATTTTTAAAATTCATGTTTGAATAACAGTGGATTTATCATTTTAATACAAATCACCTAAAACTCTAAGTTAAATACACCCCTAAAATCATTTGAAAACTTTTAATTTAAAATACTTTCGAGTACTTTTATGAAATGTGAAACTCAATAATAGTGGATTTTAAATGAATTTTTAAAATTCATGTTTGAATAATAGTGAATTTATCATTTTAATACAAATCATTTGAAACTATCAATTGAATACATCCCCAAATTTTTTTTAACTTTGATAAAATAAAATAAAACAAATCATAATTTACAGTCAATGTCTATGCATATAACTTTCAAAAAGTTATAGATCAAAGCCAATGTTTCACTAGACCATACCTAGTTCCTGACCCTAATTGGTGCAGATCCTTTATAGAGCATACCTGAATTCATTGACTACATAACCGGAGATGTTGATTGTTGTGGTCAGTGCAGCTTCCCACGATATAATCTCGTCTTCTGTAACTTCATTAAAACTCTTCTTTGGAACATTCTTCAACTCGGACTTGTCCACTTTGTAAAAGATTGGTATCACCAGCTGCTGGTTTCTATCTCTACATTCGAGGATCTTCACAAGCTCTCGTAGGCACCACCGGGAATTGGCGTAGTTCTTGGAGAAGACGATGATGGCAATCTTTGAATGCTCTATTCTGTCGAAAAGAGCAGTGAGATTGTCTCCTCGGCGGAGTTTGTCGTCGATGAATGAGTCTATTCCTCTAAGGCGGAGGGCTTTTGGAGATGGCCGGTGAAGTTGTTGCGTGTGTCAAATCCTCTGAAACTGAGAAACACGTCGAGCTCTGCAGAGGAAGCAGGAAGAGACTCCATTGGAGAGACGATTGGATGCAATTTGTCTTGTTTCTCCGTCTCTTACATGAAGTCAACGAAGAACAACAAGAGTTTTGGTTTCGTCTGATTAATGATTGTTGAGAAGAACAATCAATCTTCAAATATTGTGGTTGAGAAAAGTCTCTAACCCCACAGTGGACCCAATTATTGAATGTGGTATGTGAATCTCAACTAACTAATATAAGAATAAAAGAGTTATAATATTATGGGATTGAAGATTATTGTTTAGTTAAAATAAATCATCTGTTTGACGAGCTCTCAAATCTCGATTGATAATATGGAAAACAGTTCGGAGTAACCAGAGAAAATGAAAACATTTTGGAGTTTTAAATGAACGTCTCTTTTGCACAGAAAAGCGGTCAAATGATGATTTTTTAAAATAGAAATCGTAGGTTTTTGTAAACATAAAAGCATCATTTTAGTGAGATACGTATATAAATATCTCAGCAATATAAAACAGTATAGCCTTAAAACAGTATTTTAACACACTTAGTTACGTAATTAAATTTATAATTATTAAATACATAAATCATAGACATAATATTAAATGTCTCAGAAGCCTTTCAGATATTTTTGTTGATTTTTTCATTTGAGAAATTCATCTCCTTCTCTCTCATTCATGTTCACTAGGGTTCGTCAACCCCGAGCAAGCACGGGGTCCGTGGGTTTATGATCCAATAATATTGATATCCAAGATTCTCAATTTAAATACTCTTGTAACATGTATAGATTATGCTCAAGATCTAATCTGGTTAGGGAAAGATATGTAATACATTAACTCTTATGAAAATTGTTTACAAAAGGAATGGACTAAGAAAAAGTTACCAATAGCTTGATCACTTTATCCTAACAAAACTTCATTAGTTGATATAGGTTAGCATGAACTCGTGCATTACAATAACTGAAGTCCACATTTGTGGTGAAAGAGGGTTTAGTTTCGGCAGTAATGGCATGGAACACGTCCTTTTTGATTTCTATTACTTATATCTTTAGTTTCTGCCACTACACCTGAGCATGGGACATAACCAGGAGATCTACACACATGCTAATTTAAACTTAACATGATATAATAATTTTTTTTCTGTGTTTCATCACCTTGTCTTACAGACTTCAAATCACCAGACCTTTATATGAAGCATTCTTCTATTTAGCTTCATGTGTAGCCAAATAAAATCAGCGGATTTCTACATACCAAATTTATCTAAGTAATCTAAACAAAATGAATGTTTTTAGAGCGACAATTGCAAGAAAACGTACCTTTTGTACTTACTCTTGGAGTCTTGCGGCTAATAATAGATCAGCTACAATGATCTAGTGATTAGTGATGATTTTTAGGATAAACGTCAGCCCATATACGTCAGCCCATGTTGCCGTACAACCGCTACTTGCATCTTAGGTTCAGCTCTACTAAATCATCACAACTGAAAGCATTAGCCCACGTAACAGAGTAATATATATATATATATATATATATATATATATATATATATATACATATATCATGACTGAATATGATAAATAACTACTTAGTTGGTAAGAGTTAAAAAACAGCTCCTGGCAAACAATTACAGTAAAAGGCGAATACTAACAGCTTATGGAATTGCTTATCAACCGGTGTACGATTTCAGATGTTGTCGGGCTTACCGGCTGCATCCAGGGAAACAAATAAAGAAAGAAGACAATACTGATAAGAAAGCACATGTATTTTGAAGATGCGATGATAAAGTCCACAAATGCTAATAATTCTTACACCTTTCAATAGCAGATATGGACTATGAAGCTCTGTGGACAGGAGGTCAGTCAACAGAATCTGAATTATACATTACCACCGAGAAACCACTTCCAACACAAAGGATTCATCGTTGGCTGTATTCAGTTCAGCCACTCCCCAGTCAAAACCGGTTTCAAAGATTCGAGACTCACCGATTACAGAGCGCAACCTCTGGTGCACAAAGAAGTCCACTTTTGAGAATATGATTATGAAACTAAAACAACACTTGAAGAGGTTTAAACATAAATACCTGACCTTCCTACTCCCAAGCCTTGCTTTTGTAAGCTATGCCTGGTAATCTCGGTGGAAATGAATTGTTTCAGAAATCAAACTGCAAAAAAGGAACAAAACTTGTAACTCTTCCATTAAAATTCTAAATACAAAATCTCAGAATAACATATAAGGATCATGTTTTTCCTCACCTAGAGTAATTATACAAGTCTATAACATTCTTCTCTTCACAATAGAAACTTGCCTGAGCAATATTCAAACATGTAATCACGGAAAAAACTGAGTGGATGTGAAGATTCATACTCCTCTCAATCCTTTCCAATTTATAGGGTATGTGATTAGTTTTCGGTTTTCATTGTAGGGGAATGGAGACGGAGAGTTCGAGATTGTTAATGAGTATAATGAATATAACATTTATTGTCAAAGATAAGAGAATACGATGAACGAAACCAAAAGGAATCGATTTATATGAAAAGGTAGGGAGGTTAAGAGTTTGAGAAAAGAAATCGTGTTTTGCAGACTTATGAAAAACAGGTAAAGATGGTAAGATTGAAGGGTCGAAGAAGAACAATGAAAAAGACCTAATGGTCATAAAACGACAGATTTTGTTCTGGTCGGACCATTGTTTTACCGGGCCATATAACCAAATTTTAGTGAGCCATATAACCAAACAATGAAATTTGAACCAAGATGTATCGAAATTAAAGATCTATATTATTAAAGCAGTAAGACAAAATCGATTTGTTTCTAAGAACTTGGATAGCCTTTAGTAAAATCAGCCTGTTTGGAAACAGTTTTAGATATTTTAAAAAGAAAATTAATTAATTCATACTAAATCTATATTTGAAAGAAAATTAATTCATTGATACGAAATCTATATTTAAGAAAATTAATTCATTGATACGAAATCTACAGATTTTTAAATATACGATTAGATTCTCCTACATTTAAGGCAATTGTTAAAGGTAATATTTTAGATTTCTCCTACAAGTAATTTTATAAGATCAATCAATTAATTCTAAAATTAAATATAACTACCTTACTTGGTTACCATTTATTAGCTAAATATACCATATACATACGATTTTGTACTAAACAGAAATGAGCATATCTCTCAAATATCTTTACTAGCTGCGGATATTATGGTTTGACAAACAATATATTCAAAAATATGTTAAACAATTAAATATAACTTTCGAACCGGAAATCACGTTCTTAATTATAGTTACTTATAAAAGTTAGTTACCTTAAGAAAATTTACAGAAAAATAGGAATATTCTCTTCATAATAAATCAGTATACTATAACCAAATTTTCAAATATAATACTTCTCATATCTTCGTAACTGACATCTTTTAAATAAATGATTATTTAGATTTTAACTTGACAACCAATATATTTTGAAATTTATTCTTATCCAACCTAACAAACAATCTACTATATAAATAGTCGACTGAACCATTTTCTTAGTCGTCCTTAATTCTTTTTTTTTCTTTTTTTTGTGTGTGTGTTGTGTTCATTTAGTTATTACCTTTAATCTTTTAGGTTTATTGGTTTGCATCCTAATGATTTTTTTTTTTGCTAAATAACTTGTGTGTTGTGCAGGGACTAAACTCAAGATTGGAAGCACCGAGCAGTATCATTACTCAAGAACCATTCCTGGACTTCTAATCTTGGAGATTGATGCTTCCATCTATTTTGCCAACGCTGATTACTTATGGAGAGGTAACCTTAGCCCTAATTAATTCATATATGAAATATATGTATACGTCAAGGATGGAGGAATAGTTTAAGAATTTTCTCATTTATTTATGCTTCGGACAGAATCTTAAGGTGATCTATGAAGAAGAAGACGAGAGGGTTAAAACATCAGGAGAAAACAGTTTACAATATGTCTACTCGATAAGTCAGGTAATTACATATGTTGATTTTCTCTGAAGCTATAATTTTGTATTTGATCAAGGCTTACTTTGTGTGTGTGTTGAGCAACCGGCTGTCGGTAATATCAACATGAGTGATCAAGGCTTAATTAAGTTTAATTTACATTACCAATAATGTACTTCTTTGTTATTATTTAGTATGTAAGTAATTAGTTCATTTACTTGGAAATATTTTAAACATTTATTTTTAAAAATATATATATATATATATATATAAATTATTTATGATTTTCCCTTGATTTAGTTCAACAGAATATATTGTATTTAATCTAATTTGATATGATAAAGAAAGTATAGTAGAGATATTCACGAGATATTTTATGTTTTCTAAATTGTATCTTAATTAATCCCTATATATTTATATGGTGGACAATATTGGAAACAAGTATATTGTTAAAAATATATTAATTTCGGCCAAACAATTAATATATTATATTCAATTTTATTCATAAATAAGAATATTAAAAAATTATAACTGTATAGAGAAAATAATTATGGTTTTATATTTCACATTAAGTTTTAATATATCGGATTATTATGATATATAATAATGATTACGGTATGCTCAAGTACCCATTCGATTCGGTTCGGTTTTGTTTAGATATCGTAAAAATATAAATTTTGATTAGTAGACTTAATAAACCGTTTTATTGGTTTGGCATTAAATCGTATTTTCCTAATTCTAATCTGGTATGCATTTATTTTATTGTATATACTACGTCGTTTAAACAATTTTATAATAAAAATATCTTTTGATCATTAAACACATTGCCCGATTTTATTGTGATTTATTTCCCTATTAATCTATAACAATAAATGTAAATGCATCCATCCGAAATTAAAGCAGATTTCAATCATCATTAAACACAATTCTCAATCTATTTCAGTATATTCTTTCCAAATTATTTTTAGTGTATCAAACAAGTATTCCTTATAATAATATTTGATTCGATATCACAGAGAAGAGAATATTCTTTGAGAATGTAGCACTATTTTAATTGAATTTTGTAAGTATAGAAATTAGAGAGTGTATCTTCAATATTTTTAAACTTGGCAAGCACGCTTTATTTCCATATTCAGTAGATAACAAAAATCTTAATTATGAATATCAAAAAAATCAACAGTAAATACCCGTGCTTTTAAAAAAATTAATTTTATTTGGAAACAAGGATAATATTATTAAGAAAAAAAGTAATGGGCTTATATTATTAAGGAAAATTGAAAGTCCATCATATTATAAGAAACTATATATCTGGGCCAATTTTAAAATATACGAAAATGGATCAATCTAATTGGGTAAAACATCTTTTTTCTAAACTAACCATAAAACAAAATTTATATACATATTTCAAATCAAAATAATAATTCAAAGTTGATTTATATCAAAAATTGATTCAAAAATATACATATATTCAAAAATGGATTTTTACTAAACTGTTTTCCAATAACCATTATCAAAAAATGTTTTCAATATATATAAGAAAAATACAATACAAAACTCAAGTTATAGTTTTATATAATATATGTAATTATTTATATGATGATACGTATAAAATAATATTAGTTATATGATTACTTATATGATGGTATGTATAAAATACAATTAATTATATGATGACACATATACCATATATAATAATGAATAGGATGGGCATTCGGTACCCATACCGGTTTACTTATGATCGATTTTCGTTTCGGATTTTCGGGGTCAAATATTTCAGCGTTATTAGGATGTTTCTAAATTTAGGTTTGAGTTCCATTCGGATCTTTGCGGTTTTGGTTCTGGTTCGGATAACTCATTTAAATTTTTTTTAAAGTTTTAAATCATTATATACTTTAAATTTGTCAAAATAAATATAAAAAATATATTACTTATAAATTTGAATAACATATGTCGAATACCTAATCTTAACATATAAATTGGCTTGGTTTGAAATTTTCAATAGAGAATCAATAGTTATTTTAAGTATTTTGGTGATTTGATTATACTTTAACTATTGTCACAGTTTATACTATAACAATAGATCTATTTATGGGTTTCTTATTGTCACAACTTATAATTGTCTTTCATGTTTTGGTTAGACGAATATGAATTAAACAAAGTTTTTTTATATTTATAACGTTGATAATTTATGTGATTCTTGAAATAAGATCAAACAAATGAAAAAGCCAAACCTTTAATTGAATCGCGAAATTGTATTTAAGAGATTAGGCTTATATTTAAGTTCACGAATAGTAGTATTTAGAAGATTAGGTTTGCAAACATAGTCACAAAAAAGGTTGTCAAACAGATGAACCAAGACTAATCTAAATAATATACTATTTAAACTTTCAGTCTACAAAGGTCGTTACATATGTTCAATATTAAAAATAAAACTTAGAACCCGGGCGGGACGCACGGGTCAAAATCTAGTATCTACTTAATAATCAAGCACACACGTTTTTTATTATAAAAAAAAAGTGAACATGTGTCCTCTCTATAAGGAGTGAACTCCACCATTATATTATAGATTATTTAAAAAAATTAGTAGAAAAAATTAACTGAGATACCTTTAATACAGATGTTTTCTAAGTTTAGGCTAAAGTGTTCTTATAGCTCAGGGCGAAGGTCGAGTGTTTCAAAATTAACTGAGATACCCTTAATACTTTGTCTTTCTTTGATGCTATTTCCTTTGTTTTTATCTCTAGAAATTTTAATGTTGAAGCTGATTTAGTGGCAAAATTAGTCTTTTTGTTGTGTTTGTAACAAACTTCTTCTTGGGAGAGTTAGCTTAATGCAATGTTGGTTTGATTAAAAAGAAAAAAAAGAATTAAGGACTACTAAGAAAATGGTTCATCGACTATTTATATAGTAGATTGTTTGTTAGGTTGGATAAGAATAAATTTCAAAATATATTGGTTGTCAAGTTAAAATCTAAATAATCATTTATTTAAAAGATGTCGCTACTTAAGATATGAGAAGTATTATATTTGAAAATTTTGGTTATAGTATACTGATTTATTATGAAGAGAATATTCCTATTTTTCTGTAAATTTTCTTAAGGTAACTAACTTTTATAAGTAACTATAATTAAGAACGTGATTTCAGGTTCGAAAGTTATATTTAATTGTTTAACATATTTTGAATATATTGTTTGTCAAACCATAATATCCGCACTAGTAAAGATATTTGAGAGATATGCTCATTTCGTTTAGTACAAAATCGTATGTATATGGTATATTTAAATTAATAAATGGTAAACAAGTAAGGTAGTTATATTTAATTTTAGAATTAATTGATTGATCTTATAAAATTACTTGTAGGAGAAATCTAAAATATTACCTTTAACAATTGCCTTAAATGTAGGAGAATCTAATCATATTTAAAATCTGTAGATTTCGTATCAATGAATTAATTTTCTTCTAAATATAGATTTCAGATCAATGAATTAATTTTCTTTCAAATATAGATTTCAGATGAATTAATTAATTTTCTTTTAAAAATATCTAAAACTGTTTCCAAAACGTTTGACTTAAAATTTATCCAAGTTCTTAAAACAAATCGATTTTGTCTTACGCTTAATAATATAGATGCTTTAATTTCGATACATCTTGGTTCAAATTTCATTGTTTGGTTATATGGCTCACTAAAATTTGGTTATATGGCCGGTAAAACAATGGTCCGACCAGAACAAAATCTGTCGTTTTATGACCATTAGGTCTTTTTCATTGTTCTTCTTCGACCCTTCAATCTTACCATCTTTACCTGTTTTTCATAAGTCTGCAAAACACGATTTCTTTTCTCAAACTCTTAACCTCCCTACCTTTTCATATAAATCGATTCCTTTTGGTTTCGTTCATCGTATTCTCTTATCTTTGACAATAAATGTTATATTCATTATACTCATTAACAATCTCGAACTCTCCGTCTCCATTCCCTACAATGAAAACCGAAAACTAATCACATACCCTATAAATTGGAAAGGATTGAGAGGAGTATGAATCTTCACATCCACTCAGTTTTTTCCGTGATTACATGTTTGAATATTGCTCAGGCAAGTTTCTATTGTGAAGAGAAGAATGTTATAGACTTGTATAATTACTCTAGGTGAGGAAAAACATGATCCTTATATGTTATTCTGAGATTTTGTATTTAGAATTTTAATGGAAGAGTTACAAGTTTTGTTCCTTTTTTGCAGTTTGATTTCTGAAACAATTCATTTCCACCGAGATTACCAGGCATAGCTTACAAAAGCAAGGCTTGGGAGTAGGAAGGTCAGGTATTTATGTTTAAACCTCTTCAAGTGTTGTTTTAGTTTCATAATCATATTCTCAAAAGTGGACTTCTTTGTGCACCAGAGGTTGCGCTCTGTAATCGGTGAGTCTCGAATCTTTGAAACCGGTTTTTGACTGGGGAGTGGCTGAACTGAATACAGCCAACGATGAATCCTTTTGTGTTGGAAGTGGTTTCTCGGTGGTAATGTATAATTCAGATTCTGTTGACTGACCTCCTGTCCACAGAGCTTCATAGTCCATATCTGCTATTGAAAAGGTGTAAGAATTATTAGCATTTGTGGACTTTATCATCGCATCTTCAAAATACATGTGCTTTCTTATCAGTATTGTCTTCTTTCTTTATTTGTTTCCCTGGATGCAGCCGGTAAGCCCGACAACATCTGAAATCGTACACCGGTTGATAAGCAATTCCATAAGCTGTTAGTATTCGCCTTTTACTGTAATTGTTTGCCAGGAGCTGTTTTTTAACTCTTACCAACTAAGTAGTTATTTATCATATTCAGTCATGATATATGTATATATATATATATATATATATATATATATATATATATATATATTACTCACGTGGGCTAATGCTTTCAGTTGTGATGATTTAGTAGAGCTGAACCTAAGATGCAAGTAGCGGTTGTACGGCAACATGGGCTGACGTATATGGGCTGACGTTTATCCTAAAAATCATCACTAATCACTAGATCATTGTAGCTGATCTATTATTAGCCGCAAGACTCCAAGAGTAAGTACAAAAGGTACGTTTTCTTGCAATTGTCGCTCTAAAAACATTCATTTTGTTTAGATTACTTAGATAAATTTGGTATGTAGAAATCCGCTGATTTTATTTGGCTACACATGAAGCTAAATAGAAGAATGCTTCATATAAAGGTCTGGTGATTTGAAGTCTGTAAGACAAGGTGATGAAACACAGAAAAAAAATTATTATATCATGTTAAGTTTAAATTAGCATGTGTGTAGATCTCCTGGTTATGTCCCATGCTCAGGTGTAGTGGCAGAAACTAAAGATATAAGTAATAGAAATCAAAAAGGACGTGTTCCATGCCATTACTGCCGAAACTAAACCCTCTTTCACCACAAATGTGGACTTCAGTTATTGTAATGCACGAGTTCATGCTAACCTATATCAACTAATGAAGTTTTGTTAGGATAAAGTGATCAAGCTATTGGTAACTTTTTCTTAGTCCATTCCTTTTGTAAACAATTTTCATAAGAGTTAATGTATTACATATCTTTCCCTAACCAGATTAGATCTTGAGCATAATCTATACATGTTACAAGAGTATTTAAATTGAGAATCTTGGATATCAATATTATTGGATCATAAACCCACGGACCCCGTGCTTGCTCGGGGTTGACGAACCCTAGTGAACATGAATGAGAGAGAAGGAGATGAATTTCTCAAATGAAAAAATCAACAAAAATATCTGAAAGGCTTCTGAGACATTTAATATTATGTCTATGATTTATGTATTTAATAATTATAAATTTAATTACGTAACTAAGTGTGTTAAAATACTGTTTTAAGGCTATACTGTTTTATATTGCTGAGATATTTATATACGTATCTCACTAAAATGATGCTTTTATGTTTACAAAAACCTACGATTTCTATTTTAAAAAATCATCATTTGACCGCTTTTCTGTGCAAAAGAGACGTTCATTTAAAACTCCAAAATGTTTTTTTTTTCTCTGGTTACTCCGAACTGTTTTCCATATTATCAATCGAGATTTGAGAGCTCGTCAAACAGATGATTTATTTTTAACTAAACAATAATCTTCAATCCCATAATATTATAACTCTTTTATTCTTATATTAGTTAGTTGAGATTCACATACCACATTCAATAATTGGGTCCACTGTGGGGTTAGAGACTTTTCTCAACCACAATATTTGAAGATTGATTGTTCTTCTCAACAATCATTAATCAGACGAAACCAAAAACTCTTGTTGTTCTTCGTTGACTTCATGTAAGAGACGGAGAAACAAGACAAATTGCATCCAATCGTCTCTCCAATGGAGTCTCTTCCTGCTTCCTCTGCAGAGCTCGACGTGTTTCTCAGTTTCAGAGGATTTGACACACGCAACAACTTCACCGGCCATCTCCAAAAAGCCCTCCGCCTTAGAGGAATAGACTCATTCATCGACGACAAACTCCGCCGAGGAGACAATCTCACTGCTCTTTTCGACAGAATAGAGCATTCAAAGATTGCCATCATCGTCTTCTCCAAGAACTACGCCAATTCCCGGTGGTGCCTACGAGAGCTTGTGAAGATCCTCGAATGTAGAGATAGAAACCAGCAGCTGGTGATACCAATCTTTTACAAAGTGGACAAGTCCGAGTTGAAGAATGTTCCAAAGAAGAGTTTTAATGAAGTTACAGAAGACGAGATTATATCGTGGGAAGCTGCACTGACCACAACAATCAACATCTCCGGTTATGTAGTCAATGAATTCAGGTATGCTCTATAAAGGATCTGCACCAATTAGGGTCAGGAACTAGGTATGGTCTAGTGAAACATTGGCTTTGATCTATAACTTTTTGAAAGTTATATGCATAGACATTGACTGTAAATTATGATTTGTTTTATTTTATTTTATCAAAGTTAAAAAAAATTTGGGGATGTATTCAATTGATAGTTTCAAATGATTTGTATTAAAATGATAAATTCACTATTATTCAAACATGAATTTTAAAAATTCATTTAAAATCCACTATTATTGAGTTTCACATTTCATAAAGTACTCCGAAAGTATTTTAAATTAAAAGTTTTCAAATGATTTTAGGGGGTGTATTTAACTTAGAGTTTTAGGTGATTTGTATTAAAATGATAAATCCATCGTTATTCAAACATGAATTTTAAAAATTCATTTAAAATCCATTGTTATTGAGCTTGACATTTTCTCTGAAATTCATTTGTCCACTATTATTGAAAATATTTTAAGTTGTGCAATTTTAAAGTTTTCAAGTGATTTTAAAATATTTGGATAGAGTTTCAGGTTTAAAAAAAAAACTCAAATCTGACTTTAAACTACTCTGCAATTCACTGAAATCATTTATAATCTCATTAAAATCAAATCATCTCAAACTTTAGATTAATACACCCCTTAGCCTCGAAATCTCAATACGGCATTGATTTCCATTTTCTTATCTACTTTGTGTTTCTACTTTGTTAATCCCCTTGTTTGATAGTACTTCTGAAGCCAAACTTGTGGATGAGATTGCTATTGACACATTCAAGAAACTTAATGATTTGGCTCCCATTGGTAACGAAGGGCTCGTGGGAGTAGACTCACGTCTAGGGACTTTAGAAAAGCTTTTATGTTGCAATGATTTGGACTCCGTTCATGTCATTGGCATTGTTGGAATGGGCGGAATTGGTAAAACTACTCTTGCTGATTGTTTGTACGGACGCATGCGAGGCCAATTCGACGGTAGCTGTTTTCTTACAAACATCCGTGAAAACTCAAGTAGAAACGGCTTAGAATCTTTGCTGCAGAAACTCTTCTCTACATTACTTAATGATAGAGATCTAGAGATCGGAGCTCCTGGAAATGCACATGAGAGGTTTGAGCGAGCTTAAGAGCAAGAGGCTGCTTATTGTGCTTGATGATGTGAATGATGAGAAGCAGATTAAGTATCTTATGGGTCATTGCAAATGGTATCAAGGAGGAAGTAGAATCATCATAACTACTAGAGATAGTAAACTAGTCGAGCGGTCAAGGGTCGAAAATATGTGCTCCTAAACTGAATGATAGAGAAGCCTTGAAGCTCTTTTGCTTGAATGCATTTAGTGACTCTTGTCCTTTGGAAGAGTTTCAAAGTTTGACAAATATGGTTCTGGATTATGCTAAGGGCCACCCTTTGCTTAAGGTGTTAGGGTCAGATCTTTGTGAGAGGGATTATCAGTACTGGGAAGCTAAATTGGATAGGCTGACAAGTAAATCACATGGAGATATTTACGAAGTTCTGGAAACAAGCTATGAGGAGCTTAGCATTGAGCAGAAGAATGTTTTTCTGGATATTGCATGTTTCTTCAGATCAGAGAAGCTGGACTACGTGAAAAGCCTTCTCAACAGTCATGGTGTGGATGTGTCTAGCGTGATAGAGGATCTACTTGACAAATGTTTGATTACTCTTTCTGATAATCGATCGAGATGCATGACATGTTGCAGACTATGGGCAAAGAGATTAGCATAAAAGCAGAAACCATAGGACTAAGAGACTCTAGGTGGCTATCACCACATGGCACTCGGTTTCAGTCGTATATCAGACTATGGGATAGTGACTATATTTGTTACCTGCTAACCAAGGGCATGGTAATCCTCTGACTAAAGTATAAAATTTCCAACTTTGTATTATACTTTTGGTTCCTGTGAATTAACTGTTATTTATCTATCACTTGTTTGGTAGGGAACTGACAATATAAGAGGAATTTTCCTGGACACATCAAAACAAGGAGCAGCGCCTAAGCCCTAAAGCATTCAAAGGGATGTGCAATCTCAAATACCTGAAAATTTATGATTCACGTTGTTCTCGTGGATGTGAAGTGGATTGTAAACTGCTCCTACGTAAGGGGCTTGATTTCCTTCCTGATGAGCTAACATATCTACACTGGTATGGATGTCCTCTACAGAGTCTCCTTCTGAACTTTGACCCCAAGAACCTTGTAGACCTTAAGCTGCCATATAGTGAGTTAGAAGACATTTGGGACGAAGACAAGGTACATTTTTATGTGTAGATTTTATCACTCATAAAGCCAAACTCTTGATTGCTAGGATGTCAAATGAGCTTGAGCTTATGCGCTGACTCAGCTCACTCAGTTTTTCATGAGTATGAACTATATTTTTCTAGGTTCATTTATTAAATGATTAATGATCAAGTTTGATTGTCTAGGAGTTATACAAGGAAATCTCATATATAAGTGAGCTTTAATGAACATGAAGTAAATTGAACTTAATCTTATTGAGTTAAAATTATATATATATATATATATATTAGAAATAATTTATTTTACATTTAACTATAGAAGATGAATATAAGTAATATATAAATTATTTTTTAAAAAGGCTTCTAAGACTTTTGTACGAAATTAACATTATCACATTTTAAAGTTATGTAGAACATCCTATATAAATATTAAAACTAATATAATAAATGAGCCAGTTGAGCCAGCTCATGAAGTTAACTCATTTTAACACCCTATCTGATTCTTAACAAGAAATGTTGTTATAGGATGCTGGAATGCTAAAATGGGTTGATCTCAGTCACTCGTTGAGATTAAGCCGATGTACAGGTTTGGCTAATTCTCAAAATCTTGAGAGGTTGAATCTGGAAGGATGTACAAGTTTGAAGAAGTTGCCATCATCCGTGAAATGTTTGGAGAAGCTTGTTTATCTAAATCTCAAAGAGTGCACAAGTCTTAAGAATCTTCCAAAAGGATTCAAATCTCAATCCTTGGAAACTCTTATTCTCAGTGGCTGCTCTAGCTTCAGGAAATTCCCAATGATCTCAGAAAATGTTGAAGTTCTACTTTTAGATGGCACAGCAATAAAGAGTCTTCCTGAATCCATTGAAAGCTTGAGAAAACTTGCTTTGCTGAATTTGAAGAACTGCAAAAGCTGAAGCATCTTTCTTCTGATCTTTTAAGCTACAATTTCTCCAAGAGCTAATACTCTCAGGATGCTCACAGCTAGAAGTTTTTCCGGAAATCAAAGAAGACATGGAATCATTGGAGATTTTACTTCTGGATGATACAGCCATCACTGAGTTGCCAAGCATGATGCATCTAAGAAATATCAAGACATTTTCTTTGTGTGGAACCAACAGTCAAGTTTCTGTTAGGATGTTCTTCTTGCCACCTCCATTGGGCTGCTCTCAGTTAACTGATCTTTACCTCTCACGATGCGGTCTCGACAAACTACCAGATGATATTAATGGCCTATCCTTGTTGCAGTCTTTATGCTTAAGCGGAAGCAACATCAATAATCTGCCAGAGAGCTTCAACCAACTTTACAACCTGAAATGGTTTGATCTAAAGTATTGCAAAATGCTAAAGTCTCTACCAACGCTTCCACAAAACCTGCAATATCTGGATGCACATGAGTGTGAGTCACTTGAAACTCTGGCGGATCCATTGACTCCTTTGACTGTAGGAGAGAGGATTCATTCTATGTTCATCTTTACCAACTGTGACAAGCTGAACCAAGATGCACAAGAGAGTCTTGTGGGTCATGCTCGAATCAAAAGTCAGTTGATGGCTAATGCATCTGTGAAACGTTATTACGGGTATTGTCATTTTATCCTTCCTTCTCCCTTTCACTGCTTGAATCAAGAACAGAATCTCATTATTTTTCTTTTACAGGGATTCATTCCAGAGCCTCTGGTGGGAATCTGTTTTCCAGCGACTGAAATACCAAGCTGGTTCTGCTACCAAAGACTTGGGCATTCACTAGACATCCCATTGCCTCCACATTGGTGTGACACTAATTTTGTTGGACTTGCCTTATCTGTAGTTGTGTCATTCAAAGACTATGAAGACCATGCTAAACGTTTCTCGGTTAAGTGTTATGGCAAATTCGAGAACCAAGACGGTTCCTTCACAGGATTTGACTTCACTCGCAGGCTGGAACGAACCGTGTGGAACGCTTTGTCATGAACCAAGAAAGCTCACTTCTGACCATGTATTCATGGGATACAACAGTTGCTTCCACGTCAAGAAACTCCATGGAGAGAGTAGCAGTTGCTGTTACACAAAGGCTTCGTTCGAGTTCTATGCGACGGATGATGAAACGAAGAAGAAGCTCGAGACTTGTGAGGTGGTCAAATGTGGGATGAGTTTAGTGTATGTTCCTGATGATGACAATTGTATGTTGCTGAAGAAGACAAATCTGGTTCAGTTGAGTTTGAAGACCGGACCAAGCTGTTCCTACGGTCTTGGTGATGTCACCGTAGTTGAAGATGTCAGACTCAAGAGAGGGCGTTGCCAGGTTGCTGGTGGTGAATGTAATGAAGAAGTAGATTGTAAGAGAACCAAGGAGAAGATTTTGGTGTGATATTTGATATTAAGGTTTATTAATTGAATGTTAGAAAATAAAATGATTTCGTTATTTGTATGTTGACAAATTATTGCAGACAGAATTATCTTACTAATTTATAGAGTTTTTGTAATGTTTTTATTTGTGTGTTGAGAGTTTTTCTGCAATTTCAAGAGTATTTGCAGTGTAGAATAAGAGAGAAGTTTTCGAACAGAGAAGCAATTTTTCTTTTACTACAAATGATGAAAGCATATTCAGCGATTAAGATAACTACTTGATAAATAGCAGACTCTCTACTTACGAGACAGCAGCAACGATCTTTCTTGTGTCCATTAAAAGGAATATAGAAGAAGAAACTAAGAGACCTGAACTTTCTTGAGCCATCCAAATCTATTCCACAGTTTTGAAAACTTCTCTGTATCAATCTGACGGAATTCAACCTTGAATCTTAGACTCCACGCGTTGTCAGGTAACCGTAAGAGGCTCTTGCATCCCACAAATCTTATTTCTTTAAGAGCAGTCAGATATGAAATGGAGGAGGGTAGCTCTTTAATGGCCGTTCTGCTTAAATCCATTTGGAGGAGGGTAGCTCTTTAACCCAAGTACAGTTCTTTCACATTTGGTGAGATCTCCGGGAAATTCTCTAGCTTAGAGCAGCCAGAAAGATTCAAAACCTCAAGAGACTCTAACTCAACCGTAGATGGTACACTCTCCAGATTCGAGCAATCCTTAAGATTTAGAGAAACAAGCTTTCTGAGGTAACATATAGACTGGCTGATGCTCACCAAACTCTTGCAACCTTCAAGATCAAGAAGCTCAAGATTTGGCGACTTGAAAGTCTTGGGATTTTTGTTAACTGGTAGGAGTAGCTCAGTCTCATCTTTTTAAGATTTTCCAGACTCTGTAAAAGAGAGAAACAAACATCAGCAACAGCTATTTGCTAGTAATATTTTGACTGACTTGGTGTTAAAGAAATCTTGAACATTACCTTTTGCCTTCCAAAGTTTCTTCACGCAACTATTTGGCAAGTTAAGCTCTACCAAGTTCTTTGGATCAAAACATTGCGGCAAAGTGCTTATAGGATAGTGTTCCCAGTGAAGAAGCCTTAGCTTGCTCGGCAAGTATTCAAGACCTTGAGGTAAATACACTCCATGGTTCTCTATCACTTCGGAGAAATAAAGCTTCAACAGTCTAAGGTTACACATTTTCGTTGTCATAAAGCACACAACAGCTTCTTTCGAATATACCTGGAATGTAAAGAGCAGAGGATTTCTGAACTTGTTGTGATAACTGATCCCAAGCTAGGTCTGATTTGCTACAAAATTGAAGAACTTGTGGATTTCCATTTGAAAATTTTACCAGCTCCAGTGACAATATCTTGTAAGCCTCGGTGACAGAGTAGGATGCAATGTATCACGAATGAGAAGTAGCAGAGACTTAGAAATAACTAATGGTTTGACCTTGTAGACATGATCGATTTTAGATTGTACGAAAACATGTCTGTTCCTAGACGTTATGATTATTCTGCTTCTTGGACCAAAATAGCTAAGCATCCTCACAAAGGTTTCAACATCCCTGAAATCATTCACATTGTCCAGAACAAGGAGGGCACTTTTACGCTGAAGCCTGCTCCTCAAGAAGCTTGTTTTAATGTTTGAAGTTTGTACCACGTCTGGTTCTACCTCAAAAAGTTTAGAAAAAAGTTCCTCTCTCACAGCATTGTGCCCTTTTAGCTCGACTTCTTTATGAATGTCCTTCAGGAAGACACAGAGATTTTATGGAAGATTTCTTGAGCAATGGCTGTTTTTCCTATACCAACCGTATTCCCATAAACCTATGCTGCAAACATCTGGAGACTCAATGCATAGCAGTGACAGGATCTCCTTTATATGCATATCCATCCCAATCATATTTTTCTTATCGTTGGAACGTAGCACCTCCAAAGCATCTCTGACAATCTCATCTATAAATTCAGACTCGGACCTGCGAGATTTTTAGAATAAAGTATCAAAGTCATATAAGAGCCAAGATAAAGTCTACTTAAACAAGTGTCACTTATACTTTTATAAGAAGCTAAGGATCACCTACTTATCTGTCAAGATGTAGCCAGGAATCTGAGTTATTTCCTTCAAAGCAGCCTGCCATCTATTTGCCTCGTCTCTGTGAAAAAAACCCATCAAAGACCTTGCTATTACTGTTCAAAGCAGAAGATGAGATACCATAGAAAACCGGATAAACTACTAGACACTCTCTTCGATCTTGTTCAAGAATGTTTAAGAGGGCAGAAGAGAAGTAAGTGGTGGTTAAGCATATGATCATCACCCTACATTCTGGAACTGAATCCACTTCATCAAAGTCTTCTTGAACAGAGATTCCTGTCCGGGAAAGGGCAGCGCGAAGATGGCTGATGAAATCATGGTGGCTCGTGTCCCTCTCCTGTATCTAATTACAACATCATAATATGTAGATCCTGTGGCTAGAGGCTCAACAACGTCACTTGTATCAGATAACCCACTAAGATCAGATCCTTCATCTACGACCACTACTTCCTGCCGCACTGGAACAAATCCGTATGACCTTGGTGGACTAAGTGCCTGGACAATAGCAGAAGAGGGAGAGACTCACTCTCATTCTGTTTGGCAAGAGAAGGATAAGAAGAAGAAAAGTGTCGATGGGGAAGTTGGTCTTGGCCTTGTAGGCTACGAGGGCGTGATCGTAGGCGCGTGCAGCCTCCTCGGCGGTATCAAAAGTACCGAGCCAAACACGCGATTTCTTCCTGGATTTCGGATCACCGCCGCGAATCGACCCCAATGTCTCTTCCTCACACCTCTATAGCGAGGCTCCTTCGTGGATCCTTTGTGATTCATCAGATATCCCCCCACGATCAAATCATCCAAAAATCTTAAATTTCCCTTTTTCAGGTCAAATCGTGGACTACGGAATGCATAAGACTCTACCGATATGAATGGTAAATCAAGAGAACTTGCTGCTGATGGATGATTCTCAAATTTTAACACAAGATACTGAATTAAATTAGCGCCTCAGGTTTGAAGCCGATCAATCAGTTTGAGAAAGAGGCGTGTTTTACGAAGATTACTCTGTCTACGAGTTCAAAACAAAATGGGGAAATTTCTATTTTTTTGTTTTGGACATTTTTTTTGTCACAGACTCATATGACTCTTCAAACCAAACAGATTCACTATTTTAACACAAGATAGTTATTTTATTTTTTGGTTTTGGACTAAATAGCAAAAAGAAAAACTTCATTAAACTTAAATCAACTTATGAAGTGTTTAATATACACAAAATCAAACACATATAAGTCAACTTTAAATTTTTCTAAAAAAATAAGATTCTAAAATCTAACCCTAAAAATGCAAACGATACTATATCATATATTATCAAACTCTTTTCTTTTTGAGCAACATATTATCATTCGGCTGGTTTAACAATCACAATCACTGAAACAAATAAATATTGTAACTAATAAAGTATTCCACAAATATTTTCAGTAAAACAATATATGATATATGCAGTTATCTTTTTCATTTAAAATATTTTTATTGAAATGGTTTGTGGTTATTTCTCAATTTACTTATAATATCGCTTTTAAAATTCATAAAAAATTAAAAGATCTGTATTTTCTCCTTATTTTATTATACTTTGATGACAAATGAACTTCTTTGATAGCAAAATAAGATGCTTTATATAAAAGTATCAATTTTACAAAGTGGCATATGTTTTTTAAAAGTTAATTCACGGTTTGCTAATTGGTATTGAAATTTGTAATTTGATTACAACTAAACAAGAAAAAAATATAAGAGTTATTCTTAGGTTCCCTCTAGTAAGGGTGAATCTGTAGGTTCATTAATAATAAAATGTTTTTCATATTCAGTATCTTTTAAAAAAAGAAATAACATTATATTATGTTTTAAAATAAATAAAAAAATAGAAAGCTTAAAAAAAAAAAAAAGTAACGGTATTACGTCGTACGTAAGTTTAAATTGCCATTCATAATGATATGTCACTATTATATTAATCACCCGAGAGTCGATCGCTATTAGATTTGTGCTTTATCGAAGAAATTTGTTTAATAAGTCGATATAGGTTCGAATGTTTACAACGCCTACCCAAGTAGTAATAACAAAAATCTCTACATATATCATATATCTACATATTTTTATAACTGTTAGAACCACTCAAACCACAGTTGAATCGCTTGTACCGATCGCTAAACAGCAGTCACCATTCTCGACCCTATAGTTGAATGTTCAAACTAACCTCCAAGATAAGAAAAATCAACCTTTGAATTTTGTGGTAAAAATAAGAAGATGCTCGTGGCAGAAATGTCAAATTTGACATCTAGTCAATCTCAAAGTCGTTCGGTGAGAAACCACTCTGGGGTAAATATTATTCTTCAAGCAAGATTCATTCAATCCCCACAAATAAAAGAATTATTGGCAACACCGATGATAACGCCCCTTCTTCTACTCACACTACATGAACATGGCCAATTTGGATTGTCCAGGAGCTTATTCCGATTCTAAGGTATGGAGGCTTGACGACATGACCAAACACGGAGTTAAAGAATCATCTTCACCCAGCGGTAATCCTTCTAATCAACAGAAGCAGAGACGCCAGATTCAGATCCGTGGTCATCGTCCTTCACCTCTCAGTGTCAACAAAGACTCCCACAAGATTAAGAAACCTCCCAAGCTCACTCATCCAGAGCCTGTGGTTGACTACAATGTCTCGCCCAAGGTCATACACACCACCCCAGTGAAGGATTTCAGAAGCGTCGTCCACCGACTCACCGGGGTTGACAACTCTGTTTTGGAATTAGAATTCATTTCCGCCTTTGGACCACGAGACACATGTGCCTCGAGAGATTATCAAGTCGTAACTATATACAGGAGAGGCGACATAAGCAATGATGATTTCAATAAGGTCGTCAGGCGACTCACAAGGAATCTTAACTCAGCTTCTTGCAGATCCTTGTATGAGTTTAGAGGCCAAAAGGCAGAGTTGTTAAGGTCTGAAACAGAGTTATGATTCCTTGTGAGTCGCCTGACGACCTTATTGAAATCATCATTGCTTATGTCGCCTCTCCTGTATATAGTTACGACTTGATAATCTCTCGAGGCACATGTGTCTCGTGGTCCAAAGGCGGAAATGAATTCTAATTCCAAAACAGAGTTGTCAACCCCGGTGAGTCGGTGGACGACGCTTCTGAAATCCTTCACTGGGGTGGTGTGTATGACCTTGGGCGAGAGCTCTCGATGAGGAGGTTTCTTAATCTTGTGGGAGTCTTTGTTGACACTGAGAGGTGAAGGACGATGACCACGGATCTGAAGCTCCCGCCTCTGCTTTATGTCGGTGTCTTCGCTAACGACGTGTAGAAGAAGGGCGTTCTCATCAACGGTATATCGTAACTTTCTCATTATACGGACTTCTTTTCTCAAACCTTCAAGGAAGCTCTGCCCTCTTCTTATCTCTGTGTGTTGCCGATAATTCTTTTCTTAAATGATTATTGCTTGAAGAATAATATTTACCCCCAGAGTGGTTTCTCACCGAACGACTTTGAGATTGACTAGATGTCAAATTTGACATTTCTGCCACGAGCATCTTCTTATTTTTACCACAAAATTCAAAGGTTGATTTTTCTTATGCTGGAGGTGGAGGTTAGTTTGGAACTGATGGATCCCAAAGACTTAAAAACAAGTTACTACAAATTTTCTCTTCATATCCATTGAAAATACAACTACATCAATGTATAATAAAAAAAAAATACAACTACATCAATGTATAATAGCAAAATGTAAATAACTACCCATTCCTCCAACTATTACACGTTACAAGTGGAGAGACAATTCCATTAATATAGGAGCAACCCTAATAGACTTGTCTTCGTAAACCATGATATTGGTTTAATTTGGTTATTAACCGGTTGACTCTCATGAGGAACCCTCAAACTCAAATCGGCTTATTAGAGAAATGTCTCTTCGATAAAACTAAAAAAAAAAATCTAATAGCCTCTCGACTATCGGGTGATTATCAGAGTAATTGGACTTGATTAATAATTACGCATCGTTATGAATAATAGCTTATCTATAGAATAAAGGAGTACGTTAACCTATTTACGACCTACTGGTCCTAGAAACAAAAGGACTACCGTGGTAACCTTCTCCTAGTTCCAACGGTAGTGTTGTGTTGGTTTCTCATTAATAAATAGAAATGGTAAACTATAGGTTCACCAATCAATAAAAATTAGTTATTTCATATGCAGATTTTTTCAAAAAATAAACAGAATATTTAAAATTTGTTTTTTTAAACAACAAGATAAAAAATAAATAAAAATAGTAGTAGCTAGAATTTTTTTTTAAAAAAATATTATTAAAACCTATTTTGTAAAAAAAAATACCACATTTTATATAACTGTTTTAAAGAAAATATATGTGTTACAACAACATTTTATGTGCAGTTATATTTTGACTTATTCTTTAGGTTCACCAACTAATAGGATTTTGTTATTTCATATTCAAGATCTTTTAAAAATGGAACAAAATATTATCAAGTTATATTAAATAAAAAATAAATAAAAAATAATAATAATGTAAAAAAAGAATTTTTAAAATATTTTTTGATCGTCAACAAAATATTAAACCCTAAATACTTAGATAAATCATAAACTCTAAACCCTAAACACTTGAGTAAATCCTAAATCCTAGAATTTAAGATTTATCCAAGAATTTAAGGTTTATCCAAGAGTTTAGGGTTTACGGTTTTGCTAACTGTGTTAAATATTTTTTTTAAAAAAATTCCAAAATTTATAATTATCCAAGGGTTTAGGGTTTATGATTTAGAATTTAAGATTTTGACATTAAAAAAAAAATAAATTCTTTTTTTTTGTAACTGCTATTATTTTTTATTTATTTTTAAAACATAATATAATTCGACAATATTTGTTTCTTTTTTTAAAAAGATACTGAATATGAAATAACAAAATTTTATTGGTTAATGAACCTACAGATTCACCCTTACTAGAGGGAACCTAAGAATAACTCTTATATTTTTTTCTTGTTTAGTTGTAATCAAATTACAAATTTCAATACCAATTAGCAAACCGTGAATTAACTTTTAAAAAACATATGCCACTTTGTAAAATTGATACTTTTATATAAAGCATCTTATTTTGCTATCAAAGAAGTTCATTTGTCATCAAAGTATAATAAAATAAGGAGAAAATACAGATCTTTTAATTTTTTATGAATTTTAAAAACGTATATTATAAGTAAATTGAGAAATAACCACAAACCATTTCAATAAAAATATTTTAAATGAAAAAGATACATAACTGCATATATCATATATTGTTTTACTGAAAATATTTGTGGAATACTTTATTAGTTACAATATTTATTTGTTTCAGTGATTGTGATTGTTAAACCAGCCGAATGATAATATGTTGCTCAAAAAGAAAAGAGTTTGATAATATATGATATAGTATCGTTTGCATTTTTAGGGTTAGATTTTAGAATCTTATTTTTTTAGAAAAATTTAAAGTTGACTTATATGTGTTTGATTTTGTGTATATTAAACACTTCATAAGTTGATTTAAGTTTAATGAAGTTTTTCTTTTTGCTATTTAGTCCAAAACCAAAAAATAAAATAACTATCTTGTGTTAAAATAGTGAATCTGTTTGGTTTGAAGAGTCATATGAGTCTGTGACAAAATGTCCAAAACAAAAATAGAAATTTCCCCATTTTGTTTTGAACTCGTAGACAGAGTAATCTTCGGTAAAACACGCCTCTTTCTCAAACTGATTGATCGGCTTCAAACCTGAGGCGCTAATTTAATTCAGTATCTTGTGTTAAAATTTGAGAATCATCCATCAGCAGCAAGTTCTCTTGATTTACCATTCATATCGGTAGAGTCTTATGCATTCCGTAGTCCACGATTTGACCTGAAAAAGGGAAATTTAAGATTTTTTGGATGATTTGATCGTGGGGGGATATCTGATGAATCACAAAGGATCCACGAAGGAGCCTCGCTATAGAGGTGTGAGGAAGAGACATTGGGGTCGATTCGCGGCGGTGATCCGAAATCCAGGGAAGAAATCGCGTGTTTGGCTCGGTACTTTTGATACCGCCGAGGAGGCTGCACGCGCCTACGATCACGCCCTCGTAGCCTACGTGGCCCTAAGGCCAAGACCAACTTCCCCATCGACACTTTTAATCTTCTTCTTATCCTTCTCTTGCCAAACAGAATGAGAGTGAGTCTCTCCCCTCTTCTGCTATTGTCCAGGCACTTAGTCCACCAAGGTCATACGGATTTGTTCCAGTGCGGCAGGAAGTAGTGGTCGTAGATGAAGGATCTGATCTTAGTGGGTTATCTGATACAAGTGACGTTGTTGAGCCTCTAGCCACAGGATCTACATATTATGATGTTGTAATTAGATACAGGAGAGGGGACACGAGCCACCATGATTTCATCAGCCATCTTCGCGCTGCCCTTTCCCGGACAGGAATCTCTGTTCAAGAAGACTTTGATGAAGTGGATTCAGTTCCAGAATGTAGGGTGATGATCATATGCTTAACCACCACTTACTTCTCTTCTGCCCTCTTAAACATTCTTGAACAAGATCGAAGAGAGTGTCTAGTAGTTTATCCGGTTTTCTATGGTATCTCATCTTCTGCTTTGAACAGTAATAGCAAGGTCTTTGATGGGTTTTTTTTTTTCACAGAGACGAGGCAAATAGATGGCAGGCTGCTTTGAAGGAAATAACTCAGATTCCTGGCTACATCTTGACAGATAAGTAGGTGATCCTTAGCTTCTTATAAAAGTATAAGTGACACTTGTTTAAGTAGACTTTATCTTGGCTCTTATATGACTTTGATACTTTATTCTAAAAATCTCGCAGGTCCGAGTCTGAATTTATAGATGAGATTGTCAGAGATGCTTTGGAGGTGCTACGTTCCAACGATAAGAAAAATATGATTGGGATGGATATGCATATAAAGGAGATCCTGTCACTGCTATGCATTGAGTCTCCAGATGTTTGCAGCATAGGTTTATGGGTACGGTTGGTATAGGAAAAACAGCCATTGCTCAAGAAATCTTCCATAAAATCTCTGTGTCTTCCTGAAGGACATTCATAAAGAAGTCGAGCTAAAAGGGCACAATGCTGTGAGAGAGGAACTTTTTCTAAACTTTTGAGGTAGAACCAGACGTGGTACAAACTTCAAACATTAAAACAAGCTTCTTGAGGAGCAGGCTTCAGCGTAAAAGTGCCCTCCTTGTTCTGGACAATGTGAATGATTTCAGGGATGTTGAAACCTTTGTGAGGATGCTTAGCTATTTTGGTCCAAGAAGCAGAATAATCATAACGTCTAGGAACAGACATGTTTTCGCACAATCTAAAATCGATCATGTCTACAAGGTCAAACCATTAGTTATTTCTAAGTCTCTGCTACTTCTCATTCGTGATACATTGCATCCTACTCTGTCACCGAGGCTTACAAGATATTGTCACTGGAGCTGGTAAAATTTTCAAATGGAAATCCACAAGTTCTTCAATTTTGTAGCAAATCAGACCTAGCTTGGGATCAGTTATCACAACAAGTTCAGAAATCCTCTGCTCTTTACATTCCAGGTATATTCGAAAGAAGCTGTTGTGTGCTTTATGACAACGAAAAGAAAATGTGTAACCTTAGACTGTTGAAGCTTTATTTCTCCGAAGTGATAGAGAACCATGGAGTGTATTTACCTCAAGGTCTTGAATACTTGCCGAGCAAGCTAAGGCTTCTTCACTGGGAACACTATCCTATAAGCACTTTGCCGCAATGTTTTGATCCAAAGAACTTGGTAGAGCTTAACTTGCCAAATAGTTGCGTGAAGAAACTTTGGAAAGGCAAAAAGGTAATGTTCAAGATTTCTTTAACACCAAGTCAGTCAAAATATTACTAGCAAATAGCTGTTGCTGATGTTTGTTTCTCTCTTTTACAGAGTCTGGAAAATCTTAAAAGATGAGACTGAGCTACTCCTACCAGTTAACAAAAATCCCAAGACTTTCAAGTCGCCAAATCTTGAGCTTCTTGATCTTGAAGGTTGCAAGAGTTTGGTGAGCATCAGCCAGTCTATATGTTACCTCAGAAAGCTTGTTTCTCTAAATCTTAAGGATTGCTCGAATCTGGAGAGTGTACCATCTACGGTTGAGTTAGAGTCTCTTGAGGTTTTGAATCTTTCTGGCTGCTCTAAGCTAGAGAATTTCCCGGAGATCTCACCAAATGTGAAAGAACTGTACTTGGGTTAAAGAGCTACCCTCCTCCAAATGGATTTAAGCAGAACGGCCATTAAAGAGCTACCCTCCTCCATTTCATATCTGACTGCTCTTAAAGAAATAAGATTTGTGGGATGCAAGAGCCTCTTACGGTTACCTGACAACGCGTGGAGTCTAAGATTCAAGGTTGAATTCCGTCAGATTGATACAGAGAAGTTTTCAAAACTGTGGAATAGATTTGGATGGCTCAAGAAAGTTCAGGTCTCTTAGTTTCTTCTTCTATATTCCTTTTAATGGACACAAGAAAGATCGTTGCTGCTGTCTCGTAAGTAGAGAGTCTGCTATTTATCAAGTAGTTATCTTAATCGCTGAATATGCTTTCATCATTTGTAGTAAAAGAAAAATTGCTTCTCTGTTCGAAAACTTCTCTCTTATTCTACACTGCAAATACTCTTGAAATTGCAGAAAAACTCTCAACACACAAATAAAAACATTACAAAAAAAACTCTATAAATTAGTAAGATAATTCTGTCTGCAATAATTTGTCAACATACAAATAACGAAATCATTTTATTTTCTAACATTCAATTAATAAACCTTAATATCAAATATCACACCAAAATCTTCTCCTTGGTTCTCTTACAATCTACTTCTTCATTACATTCACCACCAGCAACCTGGCAACGCCCTCTCTTGAGTCTGACATCTTCAACTACGGTGACATCACCAAGACCGTAGGAACAGCTTGGTCCGGTCTTCAAACTCAACTGAACCAGATTTGTCTTCTTCAGCAACATACAATTGTCATCATCAGGAACATACACTAAACTCATCCCACATTTGACCACCTCACAAGTCTCGAGCTTCTTCTTCGTTTCATCATCCGTCGCATAGAACTCGAACGAAGCCTTTGTGTAACAGCAACTGCTACTCTCCATGGAGTTTCTTGACGTGGAAGCAACTGTTGTATCCCATGAATACATGGTCAGAAGTGAGCTTTCTTGGTTCATGACAAAGCGTTCCACACGGTTCGTTCCAGCCTGCGAGAGTGAAGTCAAATCCTGTGAAGGAACCGTCTTGGTTCTCGAATTTGCCATAACACTTAACCGAGAAACGTTTAGCATGGTCTTCATAGTCTTTGAATGACACAACTACAGATAAGGCAAGTCCAACAAAATTAGTGTCACACCAATGTGGAGGCAATGGGATGTCTAGTGAATGCCCAAGTCTTTGGTAGCAGAACCAGCTTGGTATTTCAGTCGCTGGAAAACAGATTCCCACCAGAGGCTCTGGAATGAATCCCTGTAAAAGAAAAATAATGAGATTCTGTTCTTGATTCAAGCAGTGAAAGGGAGAAGGAAGGATAAAAATGACAATACCCGGTAATAACGTTTCACAGATGCATTAGCCATCAACTGACTTTTGATTCGAGCATGACCCACAAGACTCTCTTGTGCATCTTGGTTCAGCTTGTCACAGTTGGTAAAGATGAACATAGAATGAATCCTCTCTCCTACAGTCAAAGGAGTCAATGGATCCGCCAGAGTTTCAAGTGACTCACACTCATGTGCATCCAGATATTGCAGGTTTTGTGGAAGCGTTGGTAGAGACTTTAGCATTTTGCAATACTTTAGATCAAACCATTTCAGGTTGTAAAGTTGGTTGAAGCTCTCTGGCAGATTATTGATGTTGCTTCCGCTTAAGCATAAAGACTGCAACAAGGATAGGCCATTAATATCATCTGGTAGTTTGTCGAGACCGCATCGTGAGAGGTAAAGATCAGTTAACTGAGAGCAGCCCAATGGAGGTGGCAAGAAGAACATCCTAACAGAAACTTGACTGTTGGTTCCACACAAAGAAAATGTCTTGATATTTCTTAGATGCATCATGCTTGGCAACTCAGTGATGGCTGTATCATCCAGAAGTAAAATCTCCAATGATTCCATGTCTTCTTTGATTTCCGGAAAAACTTCTAGCTGTGAGCATCCTGAGAGTATTAGCTCTTGGAGAAATTGTAGCTTAAAAAGATCAGAAGAAAGATGCTTCAGCTTTTTGCAGTTCTTCAAATTCAGCAAAGCAAGTTTTCTCAAGCTTTCAATGGATTCAGGAAGACTCTTTATTGCTGTGCCATCTAAAAGTAGAACTTCAACATTTTCTGAGATCATTGGGAATTTCCTGAAGCTAGAGCAGCCACTGAGAATAAGAGTTTCCAAGGATTGAGATTTGAATCCTTTTGGAAGATTCTTAAGACTTGTGCACTCTTTGAGATTTAGATAAACAAGCTTCTCCAAACATTTCACGGATGATGGCAACTTCTTCAAACTTGTACATCCTTCCAGATTCAACCTCTCAAGATTTTGAGAATTAGCCAAACCTGTACATCGGCTTAATCTCAACGAGTGACTGAGATCAACCCATTTTAGCATTCCAGCATCCTATAACAACATTTCTTGTTAAGAATCAGATAGGGTGTTAAAATGAGTTAACTTCATGAGCTGGCTCAACTGGCTCATTTATTATATTAGTTTTAATATTTATATAGGATGTTCTACATAACTTTAAAATGTGATAATGTTAATTTCGTACAAAAGTCTTAGAAGCCTTTTAAAAATAATTTATATATTACTTATATTCATCTTCTATAGTTAAATGTAAAATAAATTATTTCTAATATATATATATATATATATAATTTTAACTCAATAAGATTAAGTTCAATTTACTTCATGTTCATTAAAGCTCACTTATATATGAGATTTCCTTGTATAACTCCTAGACAATCAAACTTGATCATTAATCATTTAATAAATGAACCTAGAAAAATATAGTTCATACTCATGAAAAACTGAGTGAGCTGAGTCAGCGCATAAGCTCAAGCTCATTTGACATCCTAGCAATCAAGAGTTTGGCTTTATGAGTGATAAAATCTACACATAAAAATGTACCTTGTCTTCGTCCCAAATGTCTTCTAACTCACTATATGGCAGCTTAAGGTCTACAAGGTTCTTGGGGTCAAAGTTCAGAAGGAGACTCTGTAGAGGACATCCATACCAGTGTAGATATGTTAGCTCATCAGGAAGGAAATCAAGCCCCTTACGTAGGAGCAGTTTACAATCCACTTCACATCCACGAGAACAACGCGAATCATAAATTTTCAGGTATTTGAGATTGCACATCCCTTTGAATGCTTTAGGGCTTAGACGCTGCTCCTTGTTTTGATGTGTCCAGGAAAATTCCTCTTATATTGTCAGTTCCCTACCAAACAAGTGATAGATAAATAACAGTTAATTCACAGGAAGAACCAAAAGTATAATACAAAGTTGGAAATTTTATACTTTAGTCAGAGGATTACCATGCCCTTGGTTAGCAGGTAACAAATATAGTCACTATCCCATAGTCTGATATACGACTGAAACCGAAGTGCCATGTGGTGATAGCCACCTAGAGTCTCTTAGTCCTATGGTTTCTGCTTTTATGCTAATCTCTTTGCCCATAGTCTGCAACATGTCATGCATCTCGATGCGATTATCAGAAAGAGTAATCAAACATTTGTCAAGTAGATCCTCTATCACGCTAGACACATCCACACCATGACTGTTGAGAAGGCTTTTCACGTAGTCCAGCTTCTCTGATCTGAAGAAACATGCAATATCCAGAAAAACATTCTTCTGCTCAATGCTAAGCTCCTCATAGCTTGTTTCCAGAACTTCGTAAATATCTCCATGTGATTTACTTGTCAGCCTATCCAATTTAGCTTCCCAGTACTGATAATCCCTCTCACAAAGATCTGACCCTAACACCTTAAGCGCCAAAGGGTGGCCCTTAGCATAATCCAGAACCATATTTGTCAAACTTTGAAACTCTTCCAAAGGACAAGAGTCACTAAATGCATTCAAGCAAAAGAGCTTCAAGGCTTCTCTATCATTCAGTTTAGGGAGCACATATTTTCGACCCTTGACCGCGTCGACTAGTTTACTATCTCTAGTAGTTATGATGATTCTACTTCCTCCTTGATACCATTTGCAATGACCCATAAGATACTTAATCTGCTTCTCATCATTCACATCATCAAGCACAATAAGCAGCCTCTTGCTCTTAAGCCTGCGCTCAAACCTCTCATGTGCATTTCCAGGAGCTCCGATCTCTAGATCTCTATCATTAAGTAATGTAGAGAAGAGTTTCTGCAGCAAAGATTCTAAGCCGTTTCTACTTGAGTTTTCACGGATGTTTGTAAGAAAACAGCTACCGTCGAATTGGCCTCGCATGCGTCCGTACAAACAATCAGCAAGAGTAGTTTTACCAATTCCGCCCATTCCAACAATGCCAATGACATGAACGGAGTCCAAATCATTGCAACATAAAAGCTTTTCTAAAGTCCCTAGACGTGAGTCTACTCCCACGAGCCCTTCGTTACCAATGGGAGCCAAATCATTAAGTTTCTTGAATGTGTCAATAGCAATCTCATCCACAAGTTTGGCTTCAGAAGTACTATCAAACAAGGGGATTAACAAAGTAGAAACACAAAGTAGATAAGAAAATGGAAATCAATGCCGTATTGAGATTTCGAGGCTAAGGGGGTGTATTAATCTAAAGTTTGAGATGATTTGATTTTAATGAGATTATAAATGATTTCAGTGAATTGCAGAGTAGTTTAAAGTCAGATTTGAGTTTTTTTTTTTTTAAACCTGTAAACTCTATCCAAATATTTTAAAATCACTTGAAAACTTTAAAATTGCACAACTTAAAATATTTTCAATAATAGTGGACAAATGAATTTCAGAGAGAAATGTCAAGCTCAATAACAATGGATTTTAAATGAATTTTTAAAATTCATGTTTGAATAACAGTGGATTTATCATTTTAATACAAATCACCTAAAACTCTAAGTTAAATACACCCCCTAAAATCATTTGAAAACTTTTAATTTAAAATACTTTCGGAGTACTTTATGAAATGTGAAACTCAATAATAGTGGATTTTAAATGAATTTTTAAAATTCATGTTTGAATAATAGTGAATTTATCATTTTAATACAAATCATTTGAAACTATCAATTGAATACATCCCCAAATTTTTTAACTTTGATAAAATAAAATAAAACAAATCATAATTTACAGTCAATGTCTATGCATATAACTTTCAAAAGTTATAGATCAAAGCCAATGTTTCACTAGACCATACCTAGTTCCTGACCCTAATTGGTGCAGATCCTTTATAGAGCATACCTGAATTCATTGACTACATAACCGGAGATGTTGATTGTTGTGGTCAGTGCAGCTTCCCACGATATAATCTCGTCTTCTGTAACTTCATTAAAACTCTTCTTTGGAACATTCTTCAACTCGGACTTGTCCACTTTGTAAAAGATTGGTATCACCAGCTGCTGGTTTCTATCTCTACATTCGAGGATCTTCACAAGCTCTCGTAGGCACCACCGGGAATTGGCGTAGTTCTTGGAGAAGACGATGATGGCAATCTTTGAATGCTCTATTCTGTCGAAAAGAGCAGTGAGATTGTCTCCTCGGCGGAGTTTGTCGTCGATGAATGAGTCTATTCCTCTAAGGCGGAGGGCTTTTTGGAGATGGCCGGTGAAGTTGTTGCGTGTGTCAAATCCTCTGAAACTGAGAAACACGTCGAGCTCTGCAGAGGAAGCAGGAAGAGACTCCATTGGAGAGACGATTGGATGCAATTTGTCTTGTTTCTCCGTCTCTTACATGAAGTCAACGAAGAACAACAAGAGTTTTTGGTTTCGTCTGATTAATGATTGTTGAGAAGAACAATCAATCTTCAAATATTGTGGTTGAGAAAAGTCTCTAACCCCACAGTGGACCCAATTATTGAATGTGGTATGTGAATCTCAACTAACTAATATAAGAATAAAAGAGTTATAATATTATGGGATTGAAGATTATTGTTTAGTTAAAAATAAATCATCTGTTTGACGAGCTCTCAAATCTCGATTGATAATATGGAAAACAGTTCGGAGTAACCAGAGAAAATGAAAAACATTTTGGAGTTTTAAATGAACGTCTCTTTTGCACAGAAAAGCGGTCAAATGATGATTTTTTTTAAAATAGAAATCGTAGGTTTTTTTGTAAACATAAAAGCATCATTTTAGTGAGATACGTATATAAATATCTCAGCAATATAAAACAGTATAGCCTTAAAAACAGTATTTTAACACACTTAGTTACGTAATTAAATTTATAATTATTAAATACATAAATCATAGACATAATATTAAATGTCTCAGAAGCCTTTCAGATATTTTTGTTGATTTTTTCATTTGAGAAATTCATCTCCTTCTCTCTCATTCATGTTCACTAGGGTTCGTCAACCCCGAGCAAGCACGGGGTCCGTGGGTTTATGATCCAATAATATTGATATCCAAGATTCTCAATTTAAATACTCTTGTAACATGTATAGATTATGCTCAAGATCTAATCTGGTTAGGGAAAGATATGTAATACATTAACTCTTATGAAAATTGTTTACAAAAGGAATGGACTAAGAAAAAGTTACCAATAGCTTGATCACTTTATCCTAACAAAAACTTCATTAGTTGATATAGGTTAGCATGAACTCGTGCATTACAATAACTGAAGTCCACATTTGTGGTGAAAGAGGGTTTAGTTTCGGCAGTAATGGCATGGAACACGTCCTTTTTTGATTTCTATTACTTATATCTTTAGTTTCTGCCACTACACCTGAGCATGGGACATAACCAGGAGATCTACACACATGCTAATTTAAACTTAACATGATATAATAATTTTTTTTTCTGTGTTTCATCACCTTGTCTTACAGACTTCAAATCACCAGACCTTTATATGAAGCATTCTTCTATTTAGCTTCATGTGTAGCCAAATAAAATCAGCGGATTTCTACATACCAAATTTATCTAAGTAATCTAAACAAAATGAATGTTTTTAGAGCGACAATTGCAAGAAAACGTACCTTTTGTACTTACTCTTGGAGTCTTGCGGCTAATAATAGATCAGCTACAATGATCTAGTGATTAGTGATGATTTTTAGGATAAACGTCAGCCCATATACGTCAGCCCATGTTGCCGTACAACCGCTACTTGCATCTTAGGTTCAGCTCTACTAAATCATCACAACTGAAAGCATTAGCCCACGTAACAGAGTAATATATATATATATATATATATATATATATATATATATATACATATATCATGACTGAATATGATAAATAACTACTTAGTTGGTAAGAGTTAAAAACAGCTCCTGGCAAACAATTACAGTAAAAGGCGAATACTAACAGCTTATGGAATTGCTTATCAACCGGTGTACGATTTCAGATGTTGTCGGGCTTACCGGCTGCATCCAGGGAAACAAATAAAGAAAGAAGACAATACTGATAAGAAAGCACATGTATTTTGAAGATGCGATGATAAAGTCCACAAATGCTAATAATTCTTACACCTTTTCAATAGCAGATATGGACTATGAAGCTCTGTGGACAGGAGGTCAGTCAACAGAATCTGAATTATACATTACCACCGAGAAACCACTTCCAACACAAAAGGATTCATCGTTGGCTGTATTCAGTTCAGCCACTCCCCAGTCAAAAACCGGTTTCAAAGATTCGAGACTCACCGATTACAGAGCGCAACCTCTGGTGCACAAAGAAGTCCACTTTTGAGAATATGATTATGAAACTAAAACAACACTTGAAGAGGTTTAAACATAAATACCTGACCTTCCTACTCCCAAGCCTTGCTTTTGTAAGCTATGCCTGGTAATCTCGGTGGAAATGAATTGTTTCAGAAATCAAACTGCAAAAAAGGAACAAAACTTGTAACTCTTCCATTAAAATTCTAAATACAAAATCTCAGAATAACATATAAGGATCATGTTTTTCCTCACCTAGAGTAATTATACAAGTCTATAACATTCTTCTCTTCACAATAGAAACTTGCCTGAGCAATATTCAAACATGTAATCACGGAAAAAAACTGAGTGGATGTGAAGATTCATACTCCTCTCAATCCTTTCCAATTTATAGGGTATGTGATTAGTTTTCGGTTTTCATTGTAGGGGAATGGAGACGGAGAGTTCGAGATTGTTAATGAGTATAATGAATATAACATTTATTGTCAAAGATAAGAGAATACGATGAACGAAACCAAAAGGAATCGATTTATATGAAAAGGTAGGGGAGGTTAAGAGTTTGAGAAAAAGAAATCGTGTTTTTGCAGACTTATGAAAAACAGGTAAAGATGGTAAGATTGAAGGGTCGAAGAAGAACAATGAAAAAGACCTAATGGTCATAAAACGACAGATTTTGTTCTGGTCGGACCATTGTTTTTACCGGGCCATATAACCAAATTTTAGTGAGCCATATAACCAAACAATGAAATTTGAACCAAGATGTATCGAAATTAAAGCATCTATATTATTAAAGCAGAAGTACAAAATCGATTTGTTTGGCAACTTGGATAGCCTTTAGTAAAATCAGCCTGTTTGGAAACAGTTTTAGATATTTTTAAAAAGAAAATTAATTAATTCATACGAAATCTATATTTGAAAGAAAATTAATTCATTGATACGAAATCTATATTTAGAAGAAAATTAATTCATTGATACGAAATCTACAGATTTTTAAATATACGATTAGATTCTCCTACATTTAAGGCAATTGTTAAAGGTAATATTTTAGATTTCTCCTACAAGTAATTTTATAAGATCAATCAATTAATTCTAAAAATTAAATATAACTACCTTACTTGGTTACCATTTATTGCGCTAAATATACCATATACATACGATTTTGTACTAAACAGAAATGAGCATATCTCTCAAATATCTTTACTAGCTGCGGATATTATGGTTTGACAAACAATATATTCAAAAATATGTTAAACAATTAAATATAACTTTCGAACCGGAAATCACGTTCTTAATTATAGTTACTTATAAAAGTTAGTTACCTTAAGAAAATTTACAGAAAAATAGGAATATTCTCTTCATAATAAATCAGTATACTATAACCAAAATTTTCAAATATAATACTTCTCATATCTTCGTAACTGACATCTTTTAAATAAATGATTATTTAGATTTTAACTTGACAACCAATATATTTTGAAATTTATTCTTATCCAACCTAACAAACAATCTACTATATAAATAGTCGACTGAACCATTTTCTTAGTCGTCCTTAATTCTTTTTTTTTCTTTTTTTTGTGTGTGTGTTGTGTTCATTTAGTTATTACCTTTAATCTTTTAGGTTTATTGGTTTGCATCCTAATGATTTTTTTTTTTGCTAAATAACTTGTGTGTTGTGCAGGGACTAAACTCAAGATTGGAAGCACCGAGCAGTATCATTACTCAAGAACCATTCCTGGACTTCTAATCTTGGAGATTGATGCTTCCATCTATTTTGCCAACGCTGATTACTTGCGTGAGAGGTAACCTTAGCCCTAATTAATTCATATATGAAATATATGTATACGTCAAGGATGGAGGAATAGTTTAAGAATTTTCTCATTTATTTATGCTTCGGACAGAATCTTAAGGTGATCTATGAAGAAGAAGACGAGAGGGTTAAAACATCAGGAGAAAACAGTTTACAATATGTCTACCGATAAGTCGTAATTACATATGTTGATTTTCTCTGAAGCTATAATTTTGTATTTGATCAAGGCTTACTTTGTGTGTGTGTTGAGCAACCGGCTGTCGGTAATATCAACATGAGTGATCAAGGCTTAATTAAGTTTAATTTACATTACCAATAATGTACTTCTTTGTTATTATTTAGTATGTAAGTAATTAGTTCATTTACTTGGAAATATTTTAAACATTTATTTTTAAAAATATATATATATATATATATATAAATTATTTATGATTTTCCCTTGATTTAGTTCAACAGAATATATTGTATTTAATCTAATTTGATATGATAAAGAAAGTATAGTAGAGATATTCACGAGATATTTTATGTTTTCTAAATTGTATCTTAATTAATCCCTATATATTTATATGGTGGACAATATTGGAAACAAGTATATTGTTAAAAATATATTAATTTCGGCCAAACAATTAATATATTATATTCAATTTTATTCATAAATAAGAATATTAAAAAATTATAACTGTATAGAGAAAATAATTATGGTTTTATATTTCACATTAAGTTTTAATATATCGGATTATTATGATATATAATAATGATTACGGGTGGGCGTTCAAGTACCCATTCGATTCGGTTCGGTTTTGTTTAGATATCGTAAAAATATAAATTTTGATTAGTAGACTTAATAAACCGTTTTATTGGTTTGGCATTAAATCGTATTTTCCTAATTCTAATCTGGTATGCATTTATTTTATTGTATATACTACGTCGTTTAAACAATTTTATAATAAAAATATCTTTTGATCATTAAACACATTGCCCGATTTTATTGTGATTTATTTCCCTATTAATCTATAACAATAAATGTAAATGCATCCATCCGAAATTAAAGCAGATTTCAATCATCATTAAACACAATTCTCAATCTATTTCAGTATATTCTTTCCAAATTATTTTTAGTGTATCAAACAAGTATTCCTTATAATAATATTTGATTCGATATCACAGAGAAGAGAATATTCTTTGAGAATGTAGCACTATTTTAATTGAATTTTGTAAGTATAGAAATTAGAGAGTGTATCTTCAATATTTTTAAACTTGGCAAGTACGTTTTATTTCCATATTCAGTAGATAACAAAAATCTTAATTATGAATATCAAAAAAATCAACAGTAAATACCCGTGCTTTTAAAAAAATTAATTTTATTTGGAAACAAGGATAATATTATTAAGAAAAAAAGTAATGGGCTTATATTATTAAGGAAAATTGAAAGTCCATCATATTATAAGAAACTATATATCTGGGCCAATTTTAAAATATACGAAAATGGATCAATCTAATTGGGTAAAACATCTTTTTTCTAAACTAACCATAAAACAAAATTTATATACATATTTCAAATCAAAATAATAATTCAAAGTTGATTTATATCAAAAATTGATTCAAAAATATACATATATTCAAAAATGGATTTTTACTAAACTGTTTTCCAATAACCATTATCAAAAAATGTTTTCAATATATATAAGAAAAATACAATACAAAACTCAAGTTATGGTTTTATATAATATATGTAATTATTTATATGATGATACGTATAAAATACTATTAGTTATATGATTACTTATATGATGGTATGTATAAAATACGATTAATTATATGATGACACATATACCATATATAATAATGAATAGGGATGGGCATTCGGGTACCCATACCGGTTTACTTATGATCGATTTTCGTTTCGGATTTTCGGGGTCAAATATTTCAGCGTTATTAGGATGTTTCTAAATTTAGGTTTGTGTTCCATTCGGATCTTTGCGGTTTTGGTTCTGGTTCGGATAACTCATTTAAATTATTTTTAAAGTTTTAAATCATTATATATACTTTAAATTTCTCAAAATAAATATAAAAAAATATATTACTTATAAATTTGAATAACATATGTCAGAATACCTAATCTTAACATATAAATTGGCTTGGTTTGAAATTTTCAATAGAGAATCAATAGTTATTTTAAGTATTTTTGGTGATTTGATTATACTTTAACTATTGTCACAGTTTATACTATAACAATAGATCTATTTATGGGTTTCTTATTGTCACAACTTATAATTGTCTTTCATGTTTTGGTTAGACGAATATGAATTAAACAAAGTTTTTTTATATTTATAACGTTGATAATTTATGTGATTCTTGAAATAAGATCAAACAAATGAAAAAGCCAAACCTTTAATTGAATCGCAAATTGTATTTAAGAGATTAGGCTTATATTTAAGTTCACAGAATAGTAGTATTTAGAAGATTAGGTTTGCAAACATAGTCACAAAAAAGGTTGTCAAACAGATGAACCAAGACTAATCTAAATAATATACTATTTAAACTTTCAGTCTACAAAGGTCGTTACATATGTTCAATATTAAAAATAAAACTTAGAACCCGGGCGGGACGCACGGGTCAAAATCTAGTATCTACTTAATAATCAAGCACACACGTTTTTTATTATAAAAAAAAAGTGAACATGTGTCCTCTCTATAAGGAGTGAACTCCACCATTATATTATAGATTATTTAAAAAAAAATTAGTAGAAAAAATTAACTGAGATACCTTTAATACAGATGTTTTCTAAGTTTAGGCTAAAGTGTTCTTATAGCTCAGGGCGAAGGTCGAGTGTTTCAAAATTAACTGAGATACCCTTAATACTTTGTCTTTCTTTGATGCTATTTCCTTTGTTTTTATCTCTAGAAATTTTAATGTTGAAGCTGATTTAGTGGCAAAATTAGTCTTTTTGTTGTGTTTGTAACAAACTTCTTCTTGGGAGAGTTAGCTTAATGCAATGTTGGTTTGATTAAAAAAAGAAAAAAAAGTAACGGTATTACGTCGTACGTAAGTTTAAATTGCCATTCATAATGATATGTCACTATTATATTAATCACCCGAGAGTCGATCGCTATTAGATTTGTGCTTTATCGAAGAAATTTGTTTAATAAGTCGATATAGGTTCCGAATGTTTACAACCGCCCTACCCAGTAGTTAACAATAACAAAAATCTCTACATATATCATATATCTACATATTTTTATAACTGTTAGAACCACTCAAACCACAGTTGAATCGCTTGTACCGCATCGCTTAAACAGCAGTCACCATTCTCGGACCCTATAGTTGAATGTTCGAAACTAACCTCCAAGATAAGAAAAATCAACATTCAAATTTTGGTAGTGAAAATAAGAAGATGCTGTCGGCAGAAATGTCAAATCTGACATCTAGTCAATCCTCAAAATCTTTAGGTGAGAAAACCATCTATGGGGGTAAATCTTATTCTTCAAGCAAGATTCATTCAATCCCCCCACAAATAAAAAGAATTATTGGCAACACCGATGATAACGCCCCTTCTTCTACTCACACCTACATGAACATGGCCAATTTGGATTGTCCAGGAGCTTATTCCGATTCTAAGGTATGGAGGCTTGACGACATGACCAAACACGGAGTTAAAGAATCATCTTCACCCAGCGGTAATCCTTCTAATCAACAGAAGCAGAGACGCCAGATTCAGATCCGTGGCCATCGTCCTTCACCTCTCCGCATTAACAAAGACTCCCACATGATTAAGAAACCTCCCAAGCTCACTCATCCAGAGCCTGTGGTTGACTACAATGTCTCGCCCAAGGTCGTACACACCACCATAACTGATTTCAGGAGCGTCGTCCACCAACTCACCGGGGTTAACAACTCTGTTTCGGAGCTACAGTTTTCCGCCTTTGGGCCACGTGTTGCATCATCCGCTTCTACGGATTATGAAGTCATAGTCATATACAGGAGAAGTGACATAAGCAATGATGCTTTTGTTAAGGTCGTCCGGCGACTCACCGGGATTCGTAACTCTGTTTCAGATCTAAACAACAATGTCTCTGTGCCTCTGAACTCATACGTTGAAAAAGGGTCCATGCAAGACACTGAACTAAGCACATCCGCCATTAGGGAATATGATGTCGTAATCAGATACAAGAGAGGTTGCATAAGCAACGATGATTTCATTAGCCATCTTCGTGCTGCCCTCTGCCGGAGAGGGGTTTCCGTCCGTGAAGACACTGATGAAGTGGACACAGTTCCAGAATGTAGGGTTTTGATCATATTCTTAACCACCACATACGTCCCTTCCAACCTGGTAAACATTGTTGAAAAACAAAGTAAAAAGCCTCGAGTGGTTTATCCTATTTTGTATGGCATATCGCCATTTGATTTGATCACTAATAGCAAGTGTTATGAGAGATTTTTTCTCCAAGACGAGCCAAATCGATGGCAGGCTGCTTTGGAGGAAATATCTCAAATGCATGGATACATATTGACAGATAAGTACGTGATTCCTAGGTTATAATTGTTGAAAGCCTTGATTAGTGATTCCTGTTAGTGTTAAATGTTTTCCTCATGAAAGTATTCGGTGCACCATCTAATGGCTTCTCACTAGTCTTTAATCACTGCTTGTGGTTATATAATATTTGCTCTGTTTTTTAATATAGTATGATTATGGTTATATGTTCTTTCTCTGTTTTTAAATTTTATGGTTGCGGTTATATGTTCTTTTTTTTTTTTGCTAAAAGATTTGGTTATATATTCTTTGCTCTAGTTTATGTTGAGATGTGACTTTCTATGTTTTAAATTTATAGATATTTTATATATTTCTCTCCCATTCCGTCCCTGATTCTGTTCTCTATCCGTCTAGGTGCAACATAGATAATCATTCAGGTTGTATAATTTTGACATTTCATCCTTGACTTTCTTCCTGACGATTATTGACTCGTATACTCTATACTTCATATATATGGCAGGTCGGAGTCTGAACTTATAGATGAGATTGTCAGAGATGCTTTGAATGTGCTACGTTCCAACAATAAAAAGCATATGATTGGGATGGATATGCAAGTAGAGGAGATCTTGTCACTGCTATGCATTGAGTCTCCAGAGGTTTGTAGCGTAGGTATATGGGGTACGGTTGGTATAGGAAAAACAGCCATTGCCGAAGAGATCTTCCACAGAATCTATGTTCAATATGAGACTTGCGTCTTCCTTAAGGACTTTCATAGAGAAGTCGAGCTAAGAGGGTATGATGCTGTGAGGGAGGAATTTTTGTCTAAACTTTTAGAGGTAGAACCAGATGTTGTACGTCCTTCAAACATTAAAACAAGTTTCTTGAGGAGCAGGATTCAGCGTAAAAGGGCCCTCGTAGTTCTGGACAATGTGAATGATTTCAGGGATGTTGAAACATTTGTGGGGATGCTTAGCTATTTTGGTCCAAGAAGCAGAATAATCATAACGTCTAGGAACAGACACGTTTTTGTACTATGCAAAACCAGTCATGTCTATGAGGTCAAGCCATTAGAGTTTTCTAACTCTCTACATCTTCTGAACCCCGGGACATTTCAGAGTGGTCTATCACACGAGATCTACAAGACACTGACACTAGAGTTGGTCAAATTCTCAAATGGAAATCCTCTGGTTCTTCAGTTCTTAAGCAGATCAAACAGAGAATGGAAAAGTTTATCACAAGAAATTCAGAAATTTTCTGGCATTTACATTCCAGGTATATTCGAAAGAATCTGTTGTGGGCTTGATGAGAACGAAAAGAGTATATTTTTAGACATTGCATGTTTCTTTAGAAGGATGGATAAAGACAATGTTGCAATGTTACTTGATGGATGTGGTTTCTCTGCACATATTGGATTTAAAAACCTTGTTGACAAATCACTGTTAACCATATCACACAATATGGTGGACATGCTCTGGTTCCTCCAGGCAACAGGTCGAGAAATTGTTCGCCAAGAATCTATTGACAGGCCAGGAGATCGCAGCAGGTTATGGAAAGCTGAAGATATTAGGGACGTATTCATAGATAACACTGTAAGTCACCAGTACAATTTTTTTTTCCTTTTTAATGTTCTGTCACTTAGATTTGTTATGGCTAAATTATTTTCTGGAGGCGTCAGACTTCTTTTCTCTTGGTTTTCAGGGCACATCAGCTGTTGAGGGTATTTTCCTGAATATGTCTCAGCTGAAATTCGATGCAAATCCCAATGTATTCGAGAAAATGTGTAACCTTAGACTGTTGAAGCTTTATTTCTCCGAAATGATAGAGAACCATGGAGTGTTCTTACCTCAAGGTCTTGAATATTTGCCGAACAAGCTAAGGCTTCTGCATTGGGAACACTATCCTATTACCTCCTTGCCGCAACGTTTTGATCCAAAGAACTTGGTAGAGCTTAACTTGCCAAATAGTTGTGTGAAGAAACTTTGGAAAGGCAAGAAGGTAATGTTCAAGATTACTACTAGAAAACTATGTCAACTAATATGATAAACCATGAAGTGTTGCTGATGTTCATTTATCTCTTTTACAGAGTCTGGAAAACCTTAAAAAGATGAGACTGAGCTACTCCTACCAGTTAAGAAAACTTCCAAGGCTTACAAGTGCGCAAAATCTCGAGCTTCTTGATCTTGAAGGTTGCAAGAGTTTGGTGAGCATCAGCCAGTCTATATGTTACCTCAGAAAACTTGTTTTTCTGAATCTGAAGGACTGCTCGAATCTGGAGAGTGTGCCATCTACGGTTGATTTAGAGTCTCTTGAGGTTTTGAATCTTTCTGGCTGCTCTAAGCTAGAGAATTTCCCGGAGATCTCACCAAATGTGAAAGAAATGTACTTGGGTGGGACTATGATACAAGAAATACCATCATCCATCAAGAACTTGGTGCTGCTTCAAAAACTAGATCTGGAAAACAGCAGACGCCTCGTGATTCTTCCAAAGAGCATATGCAAGTTAAAGCATCTTGAAACACTGAATCTGTCAGGCTGCTCAAGCCTTGAGCATTTTCCAGACTTGTCTAGGAAGATGAAATGCTTAAAGTCTATGGACTTAAGCAGAACGGCCATTAAAGAGCTACCAGCCTCCATTTCATATCTGACTGCTCTTGAAGAACTGAGATTCGTGGGATGCAACAGCCTCGTAAGATTACCTGACAACGCGTGGAGCCTAAGATTCAAGGTTGAATTTCGCCAGATTGATACAGAGAAGTTTTCGAAACTGTGGAATAGATTTGGATGGCTCAAGAAAGTTCAGATCTCTTAGTTTCTTCTTCTATACTCCTTGTAATTCACACAACAAAGATTGTTGCTGCTGTCTCCAATGTAAACATGTGAAATATATGAGCAGAACTAAAGGCTGAATCCGTCTAAATCTGATACTATATCTGAATGTAGAGAGTCTGATATTGATATTCATTATGTGGTTATCTGGTAAATGTTTGTTATATTACTTGTGTTCTTAGCTTCTTATATTTTTTAATGATATAGTTCGAATTTGTTGCTCCTGTGGACTTGGTTCTTGAATATTTTTATAGGATCTAATGATCATAAGTTCATAACTAACAAGGTAAAAGTTTTTTTTTTCTGAAAAAATAATCTTAAATCATACAGAAATACAGATTAGTTATTTAGCCAATCTGGGATCTATAAGACTATAATGGGGAAGTCATAGATAGAGATGTTCTGTGGCGGCTCGATCCATGCAGCATAATGCAGCATCTCGTTGTTGCTTGAAGATTCAACACAGTAGCCGTCATGTCTCTTATAAAAACTCCTTGAACTTAACGAGTATTTGACCGGACGATCCGGGTTTAAATGAGAATCCCACACATACACAATGTTACTCATCTACTAGATACATGTTCCCTTCGTATTCGGTCATCCACATGAGATATGGGCTCGGTTCGGAAGTGACAAATAAAGAGTATCCCACTTACGTGCAACTGGATCAAATACCCCTAGCCCATCTTGATCAGGAAACCAAAAATAACCATCAGAGAATACAATATTGTTTTTTCCATAAATTTAGAAGGTGCCTGTTTATTGACTTCCTCGGTGATCCATTTAGCACACCGACATTCCAGGTGTGGATGAGAAAACGACATAGTGTGTGATTGCTAATGAAACACACCACACAACCTTTGTTTGTAGGAGCACAAGAGAAAGCGAATTCTGCTGCTCCAAAGGCTCCAGTTGCTATCAAAATTGGCAACGTTATGTGCTCTCGAGTAAATGGATTAAGGAAGAATAATCTCTTAGTACTTTCATGGTTATGTACCATGAGTAATCACCCCTTTTGGAGTGACAAAGTCTTGCATAAAAAGATAGATAGCTTAGCTTCATTGCCTTTGTCGTTTTCTTCTCCCTTGGATCAAAAAATCCATAAGAGACGCCACTTAGATCAACATTAAAATACACAAGCCAGGGAGAACGATCTCGAACAGAAACAGCTACTTCATGCCATGTCTTACAAACACCAGAAGCACGAATGTTGTCTTTCATAGAAAGGCAAGATAGTATGAGAAATAAAATGTCCTAGGGAGATAAATTATTTCATTTGCTATTTCATTTTTCTTCTTTGAGTTTCCAATGATTTTGAAGATTTTTTTTCAACCTAGTGACACCAAAAATCCAAACCATTAGTTTCTGTTATGAGAGCCCACTTGCCAGAAAAATTTTGTCGTACAATTTTTTGTATTTAATTTTATACTTACATGTTGTGAACAAATGCGGCACACACGAATGGATAAACGCAGCAAACAAAAAGAATACAAAGATCTAAAGTGGTTCACCAATAGGCTATCTTTTGGTTTACAGAAATTTACAAAAATATGTCTATAAGAAGAACAGATCAGATTGCTCTCTATTTCAGCCGCTACTTTGGTTTAGAGGCACAATATATATATAGTGGTCTCTTGTGTTCTATAAACTCTAATACTAATGGGTCTCAAATCAATATATTTCTGAAGTGGATGGTTAATCAAAATATTAAAATATTAACTTATTATTTTTGTCTTCTTAATAGTTTTTTTTTTATAAAAAATATATAATTGATTTATAATTATTAGAATGTATATCACTTAAGAATAAATATGTAATATAATAAGAATAGACTCCAAAATTTTCTTTTGTTGAAAATGAACAAATTTATCATAGGAATGATTTAATCACACACTTATATACTTCATACGTTTCAATTTAATTGTCATTCGAGATTGTTTCGCACAAATTAAGAAAATAATTAAATGTTATTTTTATCTTTATTTAACAATTAAAATTCTATTGCATTTATTTTTTCTTAACTTACAGGGGTAAAAGAGATAAATTAATAACAATTAAATTTAAATCCTGAAATTACACTTATTTTGTAGCGAAAATTATATTCTACAATGACATCTAACAAAAATAAAAAGGGAATAAGAGCCTCATATAGTCTGTCCACGTCGGACAATAAAATCGTCCAATCAGGAGATTCTGATTTGACACGTCATATAGATTTGGTCCACACAAACGGGTTATTAATTTGGGCTGTGTTTACTTTTTTTAAATGATCCAAATCAAGCCCATACTCCTATGGCTCAATCGTGAAGTTTGTCTTCCCCGACTATTCCTCTTTGTCACCATGATCAAATTCTCAGCATTTCACAGTTACCGTAATTAACTCTTCATCATTATATTGCTCTTTAATTCTGTCTTAATGGTTTCATTCCACCTTCCCTTCTATCTCCCTCTACATAAAGCCAACCCTAATTGAAACTATGCAGAGACAGCTACATCTACCGGCCTTAAATACACCGGCGAGTCTCCCCTCTCACCGGCGAGTCTCACGTCGCCTTTCCACTCTCCAATTTAAAATTACGGGCTCCGAGAATGACGAGGAGTACCATCTTCAAGAAAAAGGAGATGAAGAATCTATTCCTCTGTGATGATGACAGTCCGAGAAGTAATGTTAACGGCGACGGAGAAACATTTCGATCCAACATCTTTTTGGTATGTTGTTTACTGTTTTATTTGATCAAATTTCAATTAAGTTTCAAGTTTTGTGTTAGATTGTGGCAACAGAATATGAAATTTTATAAAGTTCTCTGATTTTTAGCCATTGGGATTCTATCGTCAGAGTTTACAAGTTGTCGACCGATTTTTGTTTCTCAGTTTTCAAGATCGTTAATTTGGATGGATATGGATCTCCATCTGGACGTTTCCAACCAAACACTCAAGCAAAGTTGAGTGACGAAGAGCTTACCTACTTAGAGAAACATTGCTCAAGCTTTACCATTTCATTTCATCCTTGATAATTTTCATTACCTATTTTTTAGCTATCTTCCTCACCACTTTGTGTGTCTTCTCTATAGTTAGCGTAAGGGAGAGTTATGCATACGAGTTCTTTTCACACAATGAATCAGTTCGTGAGTAGGTTTACAGAATGAGAAGAGATAAGATCATGAAATGGTTCTCATGGTTTGTACAAGTTGCAAATTTGTGTACAAGTTGCAAATTTGTGTTCAAATTTCTGCCCTTTTTTCATTTGCCGATACTACTTATCTTTGTTCTCTTTACTTTGGTTTAACTAAGTTATGATTCTTCTGCATTTATCTTGAGATTTTCTTCCTCTAGCCCCTAACAGTCGTTTCCTTTTTCCTTGATCTGTAAAGGGAGGAACAATGGAATAGCTTCTGCTATCGTGAAAGTATGGGAGAAATGTGTTATTGCAATTGCTTTTTATCGTCTTTATATGTTGTTACGCACAAAAATACCTAAAGACAAGGCATCAACCAGAGACACCCAGTATATACTTTAACATAATACTTTGTGTTTTTTTCTGAACTATAAACCACACATGTTTCTAGAGAGTTACTTTTTAGATAGGCTAAAGTCTCGAAGGCAAACAAGTTCAAAGGTACCAGTTTCATTCTCTTTTTTTCTTTCTTTTACAGGAGAACCTCAAGTGAAGAAGATGACATTTATCAAAGATATCAAATCTCTTGACATTAATGCTTGCGAATTTCTGTTCATGTTCTGACTACATAGCAAACCTGGAATCATCTTTCGTATTTGTTCAGAATTTGATTATTTCTTTACCAGGGTCTTCGAGATCACATAAGCTCCAATGTTACAGGTGGAAGCTTATAAACGTTTCCATTGAGCTGATCCGAGGTAAAAATTCCACCTGCATAGCTGCTAAAAACCAACCTCTGTCTGCTTTCTAACCAAAAAGAGTATTAGTCCTATTGTATCTGATGTTGTGTAATTTATATGCCCCATATTCAATGTCCTTGCATTTACAGATTGAAAAATAGGGCAGTATCTATAGATGATGTTTGAGAAACCACAAAAATTACAAGAGACCAGGAGCTCTTCCATCACCTGCAACGTTGTGTTTTTTTTTTCAGTTGTACAACTAAGGAAATATTTTATCCTCGAAAAATGAAGATATATATGTGTGTATGTGTGTTGAGAGATGTCAATCCAAGTCTCACATTGGAGAATTAGACAAGGAGTGTCTAATATATAAAGAGATGTCCAACTCTAATAGTATGAGGCCTTTTGGGAAGGAAACCAAAAGTAAATCCATGCGGGCCAGCCTCTTGGGCCCAAAGTGGACAATATCATACTAATCCGAGAATATAGAGTTGAACATGGGATTTCGCAATCACAATAATTGGTATCAGAGCGGTTCGATGAAGATCTGCAAGAAGACCAAAATACCCTTCAAGATGGAAGAGGACCCTTCAAGATGGAAGAGGAGGTCTGTGGCAGAAACTAAGTCAGAAGATCCGGAGAGTTTCTATGTGGAAAGGGAGCATCCTCAAAGCACCTCAAAGTAACTTTGCAATTAATGATACAAGATGGATACTGATTCGCTGTAAGAAAGGACACAAGGTGTGTAGTCCTTGGCTTGAGGGGGAGAATGAGAGATGTCAATCCAAGTCTCACATTGGAGAATTAGACAAGGAGTGTCTAATATATAAAGAGATGTCCAACTCTAATAGTATGAGGTCTTTTGGGAAGGAAACCAAAAGTAAATCCATGCGGGCCAGCCTCTTGGGCCCAAAGTGGACAATATCATACTAATCCGAGAATATAGAGTTGAACATGGGATTTCGCAATCCCAACATGTGTGTGTTGGGTACAGAAACCATATAAGAGAACACAACGAAGAACCTATGTTTTTTTATCTGTGTATACTCAGAATGAATATAGAGCTCAAAAGTTAAGAATGTGTGGAACTTTCAATTAGACAAACTTCTGTCTTTATAGAGAAGAGACAGCTACAGAAGGAATACAGAGATAACAAGCCACCACACAATACTAGGAAAGATCAGTAAATTAACATTTAAGGTTGACTTAGTTTGGCTAAACATGTTTAGCTGGAATTAGTTTAGGTGGTTTGTTGAAACTCAAAGATGCAATAATTTCATTTGTGTTATATAAAAATTGTTTCCCCTTGCTCCGAAGGTCCTGCAACAAAACTGTTTTGTTTGGCACATTACGACATGTATATTTTGAGTTATAAATAATACTAGCTTAATATAATATACTAGGTAAAATTTTCCATGCATGTGTAACTATTAACAAACTAAGCACACTACAATAATTACTTTAAACAATATTATGTTATTTTTTCTCAGAAAACCAATATTATGTTATTTTAACTAGACATGTGCTTTTTATAAAAAGTATCAGATCAGTTTGGTTATTATTTAAGTATATTTGACTAGATATACTTTTCGGAATTCAAATATAATATCCTTATTTTTAATAAATAATGATTATTTTTGTTATTGCATTTCGCTTAGTTTAATGTCTTAGATTTGTAAATTTGATTTTAGAAAAATTATGTATGAACTGATATATGTTGTATGGAGAATCAAGTAAAAATTAAAGTATTTATCAATTTAAAAGCTCATGCATATGTATAATTTTCAAAAGAATTAAATCATAACAGTTAGTTAAAATTCATGTTTCATTTATTAATAGATCTTGAATCATTTCGAAATTAATATCTATAAATAAAAAATTCATTATAAATAACACTAATTTTTATTTTAATTAAGTTTTTATTTGTATAATAGTTTTAGATAGGCTTGGTTATTAATTTTCAGATGTATTGAATTACATATGTTCTCTAAACTGAATTACAATATTTCTGATAATAATTAGACCAAATCAGATTAAATTTTTTCATTGCATTTTGTTATGTACTTTATCTAAGATATGAAACTATATTTTCATAGGTTTTTTAGAAATTTATAATTTTATGGATCTTTCTAATTAATATATATTGATAAACAATATTACTTATATAATAAGATAAAAATTAAATAATTATTTATTTTCAATTTACAAAATAAATATTTTAATAGATGTTTGGTTATAATATAATAAGTTATTATATTATAATTATATATTTTAAAAAGTTGTAAATTCATTATGCTTTAGATAGGTCTAGAATAATTAACAATAAACCAAATAATTAACTGTAAAATACTATGTAGATTATTTTGTCGTAGCAAAAACACACAATCTCGCAAACATAAATTTGATTCCGCCACAAGCAGTAAACCAAAAATTATCAAAAAAATAAAGCATACAAGTTTTTAACCTTTTAAAAAAATACTATAACTACTTTCGTTATAAATTTAGGGAAATTGGTACCCACTTCTACTTAAAGAACCCGATTTTACTTCAAAAAAAGATGGAGAATATTAAGAACTTCATACATATTAATTATAAAGATAAAACCAGAAAAAAAAACAATAGAACCTGTTTAGAAAAAAAAAAAAGAAAAACAATAGAACCAAAGTCTGCAGCACCACAAGTCTACCGCTTGATTTAACAAAGCCAATGTCTTCAGCATAATTTCTTTCAGCAACCAATACGTTGTTTATATTTTGTCATCATGTATTGATGTTATTCATTGCTCAACAAAAATCTATAATAATTATTATTTTTATGCTACACTAAGTAGAACTGTTAACCTTCTTTGATCAACGATATACTCCCTCTATTTCAAAATAATACATGTTTTGAGATTTTCACATTTTTTAATAAAAACATATTAAAATTTAGTTAGTAATGCATAGTTTTTTGTTATTTTATATTCCTTATATTTTAAAACCAATAAGATTTCAAAAAATACAATTAATTTTTTTGATATTCACAATAATTAGTTGACAAAATGCATCGAAAATGTAAAAATACATCTTTTGAAACAAAAAATTCCTAGAACGTACATCTTTTAGGAGCGGAGGGAATAATTTATTTTTCACCTAATCCTATTCAAAATAACCAACAATAAATTTTTGCCCTAACATTTTATTCAGATTGGTACTTATATACATGAATTTAGTGTTACAAAATACAATTTACAGCCAAATGAAATCATCAACAAAATCATATCCTACTTCTCATGTACAGAGTTTGTAGGTTATTGCTACAAAATTATCAAAAAATAAAGCATACAAGTTTTAACCTTTTAAAAAAATACTATAACTACTTTCGTTATAAATTTAGGGAAATTGGTACCCACTTCTACTTAAAGAACCCGATTTTACTTCAAAAAAAGATGGAGAATATTAAGAACTTCATACATATTAATTATAAAGATAAAACCAGAAAAAAACAATAGAACCTGTTTAGAAAAAAAAAAAAGAAAAACAATAGAACCAAAGTCTGCAGCACCACAAGTCTACCGCTTGATTTAACAAAGCCAATGTCTTCAGCATAATTTCTTTCAGCAACCAATACGTTGTTTATATTTTGTCATCATGTATTGATGTTATTCATTGCTCAACAAAAATCTATAATAATTATTATTTTTATGCTACACTAAGTAGAACTGTTAACCTTCTTTGATCAACGATATACTCCCTCTATTTCAAAATAATACATGTTTTGAGATTTTCACATTTTTTAATAAAAACATATTAAAATTTAGTTAGTAATGCATAGTTTTTTGTTATTTTATATTCCTTATATTTTAAAACCAATAAGATTTCAAAAAATACAATTAATTTTTTTGATATTCACAATAATTAGTTGACAAAAATGCATCGAAAATGTAAAAAATACATCTTTTTGAAACAAAAAAAATTCCTAGAACGTACATCTTTTAGGAACGGAGGGAATAATTTATTTTTCACCTAATCCTATTCAAAATAACCAACAATAAATTTTTGCCCTAACATTTTATTCAGATTGGTACTTATATACATGAATTTAGTGTTACAAAATACAATTTACAGCCAAATGAAATCATCAACAAAATCATATCCTACTTCTCATGTACAGAGTTTGTAGGTTATTGCTACAAAATGATCAACCTACCAATAACATATATTTATCTAAAAGAAAATAATATAAATAGATAATCCGCGCGTAGCGCGGACACGGACCTAGTTTAATATAAAAAGGAAAGAGTATTAAATATGTAATAGTGTGCAACTTAGTTTTTTCAGATCAATTTGATGTAAAGAACGAAAAGACACATAAAAGTCCGGAAAACACAATTGTCAAGATACCTTTTGATTGCTTTAGATGCTTAAATTAATAATTAATGAAGGAAGATTATTTGAAAATCCTTTGTCAAAAAAAAAAAAATAGTGAAGGAAGGAAGATTATACGAACATCAAAAAATACAGCAAAAAGTAGGGAAATAAAATAACGAAGGTCCTGTTCATTTCTATATTTGACCCAACATCCGAATGCAACATCTAGATATTGCATCTAGATGTTGTTTGTTTTGTATAGTTAGTATTTGCATCTAGATGCAACATCTGAATGTTAAGCTGTTCATTTTTTGATTTCATAATAGCATTTTAATACTGATAGTTAAAATGACTAAAAGAGCGTGATCTTTATTTTTAGTAATTGATTATAATATTTAAATAAATTATTTTTTATTTTTTGCGGAAAGTATGATTTTGCGGATATTGATGGAAAAGTTAATTTTGAGATTTTGTGAAAACATACAATTTACGGTTTTGACGGGACTGTACGATTTTACTGGTGTTGGTGGAAAAATGCGCTTTCCGGATTTTGGTGGGAAAACGCGTTTTCCGGGTTTTGGCGGAAAACGCGTTTTTTTGGGTTTTGGCGGGAAAACGCGGCTTCTGGATTTTTGCGGGAAAACGTGTTTTCTGGGTTTTGGCGGAAAACACATTTTTCGGGTTTTTGCAGAAAACTAATTTCTTCGGTTATGGTAAGAAAACACGTTTTTGGATTTCAACAGAAAATTGCAATTTTCTTATTAAAAAATTATATAATTATAATAACTAATTTAATTGATTTTTATATTTGTACTAAGGGTATTTAGGTATTTTAAATCTAAATCTACTAGTAACTCATATATCTAGATTTTTTTTTTTTTGAATGAATGCTAAATTTATTCATCAAAAAACCCTTATTACATCAAGTGTAGACCTTTAAAATGAGAAAAAACCCCAATACTTCTAACTCCTATCCAATTTTTCCTGTGACATTCTAAAGTCTAGTACTAAACCAATATTGTAACCCATTTTCCCACCCTTTTGCTCCTTTTGACTTCATGACACTCAGCTTGTTCCTTACACCTTTCTCTACCATTTTCATGATAGCCTCGGTTGGCAAAGGCTTCTCCTCATGCTTTATCTTATTTCGCTCCCTCCAAATAACATGTAACGCAGACTGCAGAGCATATCTCAAACAGAACCTCTTCTTCTTCTCCATACTCACATCAGAAACAACCTCCAAAATGTTTGTCCAAACATTAGTATAATCACTGACCATTATCCCTTTAGTTAGATACTCCCAAATCTGAGACGAGAAGGAAAACTCAAAGAATAAGTGGTCCCTAGTCTCCGGCTTCTTCTTACAGAGTACACATGTTACTACTGCTCCTGGATCCCACTGTGTGATTCTGTCCATGGTTGACAATCTATTGCTAGCAGCAAGCCAGGCAAAAAAAGCAAATTTAGGAGTTGCCCCCGGAAACCAGATACTTCTTGACCAGCTACATCTCTCCCTAGAACTTCGTAGCATCCTCCAAGTTTCGTGAGACGAAATTTTTTGTTTGTACCCTGAACCACATCTCCATATATTTACATCCTCTACATCCCCTCTCAGCTTCTTTCTTTGATCCTCCATTTCTGCCTCAACCTCATTTAATATCCAAGAACGATAGCTTCTCCTTCTTTTATCCCTAGTTAGAGCTTCCTCTACCGTGGCCTCTCTTTTTATGCCCATATCAACGATGCCCCTCTCTCCCAACAAATTGATTAAGACACCTTTCCTTGACCAATTGTCAAACCAGAAAGAGGTTTGTCTGCCATTTCCCATCTCTTTTTTATGGAACCTTCTAGCAACTTCCCTCATTTTTATCATCTTTTTCCATATCCAAGACCCTACTTGAGCATCCTCCTTTATTTCCCAGAAGTTCTTCTTCTTTAGCAAGTTACTCTTTACCCATTTTCCCCATAATGAAGAACCCGAAAGAAACCTCCATATGATCTTAAGAACATTTACTCTGTTGACAATCTTAAGCTCTCTGATTCCCAAGCCTCCTTCCTCCTTCTCCCCACAAACCGTTCTCCAAACTACCTTGGCTCCTGTAGTTTTTAGATCCGGACCCGACCAAAGAAAAGCACCACAAATCCGTTCTATCGCTTCTATACATTTACTGGGAAGTAGATAAACTGAGATCCAGAAATTTACCAAGCTCATTATCACAGACTTGATCAACTGTAACCGTCCCGCATATGATAGAAACCGACTAGTCCATGTGCTAATTCTGCATCTGATCTTCTCCACCAATGGGAAATAGTCCCGCTGTCTCATAGCTTTAGTCATTAATGGCAATCCCAGATAACGAACTGGTAGCTCACCCTTAGCAAATGGAAAATTTGATAGAATTCTACTTTCTTCTATCTCAGAAACCCCTGATAGATATAGGGTAGACTTCTCAATGCTTATCTTCAACCCTGACCACTCTGCAAACTCATCAAATACTGATAGTGCTCCTTGAACTGACTCTTTTGATCCTTCCACAAACACTATAAGATCATCCGCAAAGCACAAGTGAGTAAGGGCTAGAGACTTACACCGAGGATGGTACTTGAACACCCTTGCCGCTGCTGCACTATCAATCTTTTTTGAAAGCACATTCATGCACAATACAAATAAGTATGGAGAGAGCGAACAGCCTTGACGCAAACCTCGTGAGCTTTGAAAATATCCAGCCAAGTCCCCATTAATTTGTATTGAGAAAGAAGCCGTTGATATACACAGTTTGATCAGACTAACAAACTTCTACGGGATACCCAACGCTTCCAAACTCTTCAACACAAAGTCCCATTGAACTGAGTCAAAGGCTTTAGAAATATCTATTTTCATCACTCCCCTTGGCGAACGCGAGTTCTTATGATAATCTTTCACTAACTCAGAAGCCAGCAGCACATTCTCCATTAGTAAACGCCCCTCAATGAATGCAGATTGGTTCTCAGCTATTATCTTAGGTAGAATCCTCTTCAACCTATTAGCCAGTATCTTTGAGACCACCTTATATAGCACATTACAGCAGGCTATGGGCCTATAATCCTTCATCTCCAATGAATCTTCCTTCTTCGGGACTAAGGCAAGGATAGTAGAGTTCACTCCTTTCGGTAGAAAACCGAACCTGAAGACTGACTGAATAGCTACTATAAAGTCATGTCCAACCACTGGCCAAGCTGTGCGGAAGAATTCACATGGATACCCATCAGGTCCTGGTGATTTATGAGAAGGCATGGAGAATAGTACCTTTCGAATTTCCTCACCAGTGACTTCTGCATCCAACAGTCTTCCATCTTCATCAGAACATCTATACTGCATTAGCTCTTTAAGCTCTTCCACTGTTGCACCTTGATAGTCTACAGGACACTGGTTTAGAAATTCCGAAAAATGCCTTTCTGCCTCCTCTTTAATCTCCCCATGAGTTACCACTCTTCTACCGTTGGAACATCTGATTTCTCTTATAGCATTCTGTGCTTTCCGAGCTCGAATAGAGCTATGAAACGTCTTATTATTTAGGTCTCCCACTTCCAACCAATGTAATTTAGCTTTTTGCTTTAGATGATCTTCTTCCAATCCAGCAACATACATCCAATTCTCATAAGCTTCCGCCTCCTCTTGAATACTCACATCTGTAGCTTGAGCCATTGTGTTCTTTTGCTTCTCACAAAGTATATCATAGGCTTCTTGAGCTCTCTTTGTCAGATTTCCCAGCTTCTCCCTACCCAGCTCACATATCAGAGGTTCCAAGTTCTTTAACTTTTTTGAGAACCTAAACATAGCAGATGTTGAGTGAAACAGCACCTCAGTCGATTCCCAGTACTCCCTAATCATAGGAATGAAATTTGTCAAACTCCCAATAACATTCACATATTTAAATGGCTTCCTTATTTTCTCAACTGGCGGCAGCAACTGAGTTTTACATCTCAGATGATCAGAGCAGCCCCCCGGTTCGAAAGTAGCAAAACCATTTGGAAATCTGTTCAATGCAACTCCATTCATTAGTACTCTATCCAACTTCTTGCAGATCAAACCTTCCTCTCTCTTATTACACCACATATAGAGCGGACCCTGATAACCCATGTCTGATAGATCACAGCGCAGAACCATCTGTTGGAAATCTCTCATTCCGCTTGGAGGCCTGCTTAGATTAGAGAAACCAGAACTTTCATCACCTTCAAGTATCTCATTATAATCACCCATTAACACCCAAGCTTTATCTTTAAACATCGGAGATGAATGATGGTCATAGAGATCTTCCCATAACAACTTTCTTTCCTCCACCGTATTGCTTGCATAAATAAAAGTGCAGAAAAAATCTTCTTCATTTTGCAAACCCACTGAGCATGTAATACACTGATCCGACTTAAAAACTGGAGTCATTCTCACAGAATCTTTCCAGAGTAGCCAAATCCTCCCCCCTTGACTGTATTCGTAGTTTGTCATTGCTGACCAATCCCGAAACACTGTATTAAGTATCTTCCCCACTTTACTCTCCTTTACTCTAGTCTCTAACACACACCCAAACAACATTTCTCTATCCCGAACCCATTCTTTTACTATGGAATGCTTCAATAACTTGTTAAATCCGCGCACATTCCAAAAGAACCCAGCCATGATTTAGTTATGAAGACGGGAAGACCTTTTGCTCACAGGATTCTCATCCCGAGCTTTTGCCTTCTGTCCTTTCTTCCTTCCTCTCTGACCCACTGCTTTGTTTTTCCCTCTACTCTTCTCTATCAACCCATCTTCAATCTTATCTTCTTCCAATATCTCTACCTTCTCATTTTCATTACCCTCATCCTCTTCAATTTCTTTCCCATCCTCTACTATTTCACCCTCCTCCTCATCATTTGTACTCAGTACAGTATACTTTGATGAAGAGATTTGTATCTAGATATTCAAGATATTATAGTTGTTGCATCTAGATGCTAATGCAATAGTGTCTAAACGAGCAACATCTGAATGCCAGTTTCCTGATGCAGCGTCTGGATACAGAAACGAACATGGCCAAACTAAAGTTCAACGGTCCAAAAGAATGATAGATCCCGCATCTCAGCTTTATGTGTGAAGTGACCGAAACTCATAACTAAAGATAAAACTCTGAAATGATGACATCTATGATTATGAGAATGAAGATTGTAACAAGTGTAAAGCTTCTCAAATGTAATAGCAAGAAGTGTTTGATTAAGCTAATTTTATGAAACAAATAAGTTCCAAATGAAGAAGTCTTAACACTAGCTTAAAAATCCAGTTACATCCAACCAAACTACAATAAACCCTTTTCTACAAATTTTCAAAAAACTAAAATCACCAAAAATCCTTACTTCTCATTTCAACAATCCAACACAATCAAAATAAGCTTGATACAAACAAGAAAATGGAGAAAAATGAGTTTCAAATATAGGGTATTTGGACCCACGAAATCCTTGAGATATGTTAATAACTTGCTTGTTTTGATGCAAATGGAAATGAGACTGTGTGAATCAAAGAGAGGGTGTAAGTTGAATGATTTGGCAACAAGAATCAATGGATTTGATTGAGTTGTGGATGTTTGAGTGGTGAGAGAGATGAGTGATTTTTAAGTGAGGAAGAGAGGAGAAAGAGAGAAATTGTGAGGGAGAGAGGAATAGAGGTCAATTCGAGTCAGGTTTTAGGGTATTCGGGTCGAATTTGGTTAAAATCGGGTCTGATTCATTTAATATCTGAGAAATAATGTGTACATGTGTTCCTAAGCGGTCAGCTAAAGTCGCTACAGAAAGACCGCTACGACGCTTATAAAAAAAAATTCACCCAAGATTTGTAGCGACCTAATGAGGTCGCTATAGACCACCGCTGTGAGTCACGACTGAATATTAGCGACCATTCGCTACAGGGAGGTAGCTACCGTACTTGGGATTTTCCACAAAATCTGCTCCATTTTGTAGCGACCACAACCATATCACTATGACAAGCCATTGTGAAACACACTTTAAAATTAGCTGCCACATGATAACACTACAACAAAGCCGAACTGACACTTAGCATGATTTTCCTTCTCGAGTCTTCTCCATTTTGTAGCGACCATATCATGTCTCTAGATCAAGCCACTATGGGACACGCTTCACATATAGCAACCAGCTGAAGTTGTTATGCTTGGCCATGAAATCTTGATGCCTTTGAAATTTCTTCATTGATTGACCCTCTTCCACCTGAGATATTTTCTCCTGTAGATCCTTGAGTTTTCAAAGGCATCAATCTTGATTTCATCAAGCTCATTCAATTGAAATGCAACTTATTTGATGTTCAGCAAAAGTCATGATTCATCCTCGAAATGAATCATGTGCATGCACAAAGAGAGGGATAACGGCCTGTTCCAACTCTTCCATTGTTTTCATATACAAACGTTTGAATCAAGTCTAAAACACTAAAAATTAATAAAAAAACTAAATTTCCTTCATGAAATATTGAAATGTGGTTAACAACTACATAACCAATATCAATTTCGGTTTGTTTAGCCACATGTGCTGGCGTGACAGTCACATAGTAATTTATTTGCTTTAGTTTAGAACTTATTTTAAAAAAAAATCAATACTATTAAAAGAGAAGGAATCTTGAAAAATCTACTTATGAAAGGTTGTTGCACCCTTTCATTTTTTTAACCCAACCTATTATATACAACCAAATAATATAACTACCCCCTGTTATAGCAACTAATGATATCCTATAAAATTTTAATAAATGCCACGATCTTTCGCTTAAAGTTTTACAAAGAACGTGACTTTATAAACATGTATATAAAAACAATTGGAGGAAAGTCTGTGTGGACTATGCATCTCATTGGGACTTTGTTTTAAACACTCCCGTTCCATCCACCATACAAATTATCAAACTTTCAATTATCTATATCTCATCATCCCCCATTTCACGCATCATTTCTTTGCAGAGATGCATCATTGTCCTTTTTAATATATCCAAAAATTTGATAAAACGTATATGTTTCACCTGCACAATATTTTGATAAAACGAGATCAAAATAATTTCGTGGTGGCCAGGTATCCGCCATGACCAAAATCTCATCAATCTCCATTAGAGCACCAGCTTCTAAACAGAGATCCATCAGTATCATCTATCATATATCAAAAAAATTGTATACATTAATTTGTATATAACTTTATTCCTTTCATATTAAAACTCCTTTATATATAAGAATTAAATTTGTATTTTGCATCACTTTTGTTTAATTTCATATTAAAAACTTATTTATCAGAATTATAAAAGTTTTTGAATGGTATAACACGTTTCTGAAAATAATTGGTACAGATATTATGCCAATCTATATAGTTAGAACTTAAATTCACGTGATTAAAAATAAGGGAAAAAATAAATATACTATTACACATACTAAATTATTTTATCACTAATCTAAATTGATTTTAAATGAGATTTCATAGGATTAGAAACCGAATAAGATTAAGATATTATGCAGATTTTTATACTACCTTATTTAATTTCCCGTGATTAACACTCCAATAAATGGAATATCCCAATAAAGATACTAAAACATTTTAATTAACAATCTTTCTAATTAACACTCCATATATTAATAACGAATGACCGATATTTTTTAAAAAGATCTAGCCTAATTTTCGATAACTATCAGCACCTCACTCTTACTATTATAAAAACACCTTAATTCTTACACTTAACTAAACACAGAAAATCGATGAACACTTACGAAATGTTCCTGAGTGTACATGAAAACTCCAACTTTTTCGATGTACAAAAATACATAAAATCTAGGTATATGAAAATTTTGGTTTGTGTTTAGGTCGTTTTTTAGTTCAGATCAATTCAGGTCTATAATTCAAATAACTATAAGAATACACATAATTATTGGGCGTGTAACGGGTCTAAATTGATGTAGGTTTTTAGGATTCGAAAAGAATCGAAGTATCGAAAACTCCAAAATACAGATACATGAAAAAGACTCAAAAATTAGAACAAATAGTCAAAAAATATTCAAATATCCAAAAGACCATAAATTTTACTTGAACTCTGGCGGAAGTAACCAAAAAAAACAAAAAATTTTAAATAGCCAAAATATATTGTAAACAATTTGGAATTTTATGCAAAACACGAGACTATATTCGAAAACACAAATCAAAAACTCAAAAAGTATTTATAATACCGAAATCATATCTGAAATATTCAAATGTACCTAATATAAACATCTCAGGTATTTTGGGTACCGATTGGGTTCGGGGTAGGACCCGGACTCGAACAGATTTCCATGGGTCAAAAAAATCTAATATGTATTTTGCCATGGACTCAAACCCGGATCGTACTTAATTAATGGGTTAATTTTGGTTGGTTTTCCGGGTCTGGTAAAATGTTCAGACATAAGAAAGTGTTTTATATAATTTTAAATATTTTTTTCTTCGATATGGTATTACTTTGTAACATAATAATATCAACAATTTTAAAATATTTATTCAAAATTTTTGTTTATAATCCAAAGAAAAACCCGCGCTTCAAAAGCGCGGGTCAAAATCTAGTTAATCATTGAAACACCAGTCGTTTTATTTGACAAAAGTAAATTTATTTGCATCTATAAAGCCTTGTATTGTGATTAACAAAAATATGATTTTTAAAATTAATCATATTGAAGGACTTGTGTTGTAATATGTTCCAGATTCAAATATGAAATTTAAATTTTTTATTAGTTCATATTGTTTTTAACTTGATTCAAACGTTCGCATATGAAAATAGTGGAAGAGTCAGATTTATGGTGAAATAGGCTGTTTTCCTCCGCGAAGAGTGTGATATTCCCTTAATATCATCTTGTGAGTATCCAATAGCTTTTCTAAACTTTTTCAAGTCACTCAAAAAGCTTAGACAATTCAAGTTCATCAATCTCTCTACTTATAATAACATGATAAGTACGATTGGGTCCAAGAAACGCATTCGTGAACGCATACAGGGTCGAGAACAGAAAAGAGTAAATGCTTGTCTATCGTATTATAAAAACCAGTTAATGACGTGTATAAGGCGTTTAATATCTCGAGTCATGAACCCTATAAAATTGTTCCTTGATGTGTTTCCTCAAAATGAGAAGTGCCAATCAAGACTAAGGACCCGACTGGTTTCCCCGCTACCATCCGCAAACGCAGCTTTTGCGGTTGCTGGCGGTTGACAGCGTTTCGAAACAATCATGCAAACCGCTACAAATCGCTTCAAACCGCTACAAATCGCTTCAAACCGCTCCGAACCTCTGAAAATCAAAAGCTGGCTCCAACTAGCGCTTATGGTTATGGCGGTTATGCTGGATAAATAAATATAAAATTATTTTCAATTTTTTTTCAAGTTTTAAAATTCAAAATTTAAAAATGAAAATATTATAAATAAAAATATAAAATATTTTATATATTAATTTAAATTCACAAACTTTATCATAATTTGTTTTATAAAAACTTTAAACTAACTATTCATTAGACTTTTTAAAAATTAATATACATACATATATAAAGATATACACTTATATAAAACGAAATAAAATATTCTTTTAAAAGTTTTAATATAAATCTTCAAAACATATTTTATTAAAATTATAAATTTCGACTAATTTAAAAAATTAAATAAATAAGCATAATATTTTTATTAATCATATTATACTTATAAATATTATATTTTATTACAATATTTTTTTAAAATATTTTATATATTAATTTAAATTCACAAACTTTATCATAATTTGTTTTATAAAACTTTAAACTAACTATTCATTAGACTTTTAAAATTAATCATATTGAAGGACTTGTGTTGTAATATGTTCCAGATTCAAATATGAAATTTAAATTTTTATTAGTTCATATTGTTTTTAACTTGATTCAAACGTTAGCATATGAAAATAGTGGAAGAGTCAGATTTATGGTGAAATAGGCTGTTTTCCTCCGCGAAGAGTGTGATATTCCCTTAATATCATCTTGTGAGTATCCAATAGCTTTTCTAAACTTTTCAAGTCACTCAAAAGCTTAGACAATTCAAGTTCATCAATCTCTACTTATAATAACATGATAAGTAATGATTGGGTCCAAGAAACGATTCGTGAACGATACAGGGTCGAGAACAGAAAAGAGTAAATGCTTGTCTATCGATTATAAAACCAGTTAATGACGTGTATAAGGCGTTTAATATCTCGAGTCATGAACCCTATAAAATTGTTCCTTGATGTGTTTCCTCAAAATGAGAAGTGCCAATCAAGACTAAGGACCCGACTGGTTTCCCGCTACCACCCGCAAACGCAGTTTTTGCGGTTGGTAGTGGTTGTTGGCATTTTAAAATCAAAGCTGGTTCCAGCTAGCGCTTATGGTTATGGCGGTTATGGAAGGTATATTTTAGAAAAATAAAAATAAAAGTAAAAATGTTCAATAAAAATTTAAATTCAAATAATAGAAATTGTAAAATGTACACATATTATATTTTAATTTATATTATAAAAGTTTAAAACAAAAATATTTTCTATAATTTTAAAAAAATTCATATTATGATTTTATAAATATAATTTTTATATTTATTATAAGATTATAATTTTTAGTACTTTTATAATTATATAAAATGTAAATATTGTTAATTTATTATTTAACCGCTGTTGCGTTTGGTAGTTTTCCAGTCATAAAAGTCTCGCAAACGCACCAATTTTTAACCGCTGTACCAGTCGTACAAATCTCTAGAAAACGTTTAAAACCGTAACCACCGCGATCCAAGAACTCCCACAATTGCGACTCAGAACCGCTGCGCAGTTACACCACCCACAAGAACGCTACAAATCGCTTCAAACCGCTTCGAACGTTTTAAAATTAAAAGCTGGTTCCAGCTAGCGTTTGCGGTTGCGGGAGGGTAAATTTTTTTTTTTTAATAATAAAAATAAAACTAAAAATATTCAATAAAAATTTTAAATATACTCTTAAATACTCCTTTTATTTGTATTATTAATATTATTTATTATTATTACTAAACTTAATGATTAATATGTATTGTAAACTTGAAAACAAAATTGTAAATAACTTGTGATTAAAGCTTACTTTATTAATTAAACAACAAAGCTTGATACAAGATTACAAAAGTAGTTTAAGAAAACTTTAAAACAAGGATTTTTTAAAACTTGGAGAGATTGTGGAGAGAGTTTATGAAAGTCTGAAAAGGCTCGTGCTCTCCTCTTTGGTAGAATTGATTTTTATACAAGTCTTGTGATGAGAGTGACTTGTCTCCTCTTGCATGTTGCTGACACATATATGAGCTGCATGTAATGAGAATCTTGTCTTGGTATTTTGTTGCAGGTATGTCATAGTGTCTTGGTGCTGCTGGAGTAGTCTTGGTGGGTTGTGCTGCTGGAGTTCATGTGCTGCTAGAGTTCTTCACGTGGGTCCTAAGTGTCGGCCATTACGATGGTTGATCGGTTTCTTTTATTCATACGATATACTCGCATATTATTTAAGACGCATAACCAGTAATAAAATAAATTACATAAATAAGATACAGAGTCTACTAGAATATACTTTGGTAACAAACGGAAAATAAACATACAACATTATTACGTTTTTTGATTTTTTTTTTTTTTTTGATTTTTTTTTTTTATATTTCGAACGGATCTTGACTTAGAGGACCTCCATATGGATCGCCTTCTGGCATAATGTCTTCTTCATCGGATGAGTTCATTAGTTCATGAGAAGTTTTTGAGGATGTCTTTTTTAGAAGATTTTTTGGAGTTTGAAGAGGTTGATGAATGGGTTGGGCTATCTGTTTGGGCTTTTTTTGATTCTGGTTTTGAGGTTGTTGTTGGTAGACTTGGTTTGGTTTGATGCATTAGTTGGTTTGGAGTTAAAAGGGGTATGGATTTTGATATGGTTTGGATATCGGTTTCGGTTTGTTTGGATATCTGAAAGTATTTTGGATATTGGTTAGGAGCAACGGTCGAGATTGTATTTTTCCCACCATTTGATTCTGTATTCTCTGATTAGGGAGTATGGCATGTCAGGTAGAGCGAGTTCTAGGCTAAAATGCCACGAACAGATCCACGGTATTCCCATGTCAATGTGGAAAGCGATCTTGGTAATTGGTCCCACTGGTTGGTCAGGTACTTGTTTCTTGTAGTAAGGGAAAGAAGTCTTGATGATCTCTGGTGGATAAATTTGATCTGATGGTCCAAGCCAGTACCACCATTCGTTGAACCATCCTGGGATGTTTTTGTTGCATTTTTGGTCGAAGGAGAGAAACCAAGAGTGGTCATAGGATTTGACGTAGAAGGTTCTGAAGAAGGCATTTTGATAGTCCACATATGAATATCCTTTAATGTGGTAGCCCGGTGTTGAGAATGGTTTGATAGTGTGGTGGTGGATAAACCCGAGGTCTTGAATAGAGCAGACTCGCAAGATTTTACATGTTGAGTAGGAAGGGTTTATTCTGTCTGGGTAGTGGGTAATTTCTACTGATCCGAGTCTACTAGAATATACTCATAGAAAGTTCTGCTTTTGGTTAGGTTGTCGGTTGGATAAAGGCTATCATCGTAGAAGACTCGTTGGTAAAGGTTTGTAACTGCCTGAGGTTTATTGGTTTTGTAAAGTGGGTGGTCATTAGGTGTTGTTTTTGTGGCTTAGTATAGTAGGCTGATTTTTGGGTAGGATTTGGAGTAGGGTTCGAGTTTTCGCCTTTGGTTTCAGTAGTTACTGCTTTTGAGTAGGATAAAGGGGAAATTCGCAGAACCGTAAAAGGGTTTTGAGTAGTTTGTGATTTTCCTTGTAGGTGAGGTTGGTTTTGATATAGTCTGAAGCTGTCATAGGTTTTTGCTTCTTGGATCACTCATCTTGAATATGTTGTTGAATATCTGTTTTCCCTGTAAATATTCTCTCGTTAGAAAGTCCGTAAAGAGTTATTCTCTCCTTTAATATATTGAATATCAAAATCAAATACTGATAAAATTGCTTGCCATCTAGCAAAAATTTGCTTTGAAACTAAATTTTAACGCCTTTTGTAAAATTTCTTTTGCTGACTTACAGTCAACTCGTAGTAAAAACCTTTTATTAATCAAATCATCTTGAAATTTAGATATACAATTAACGATAGAAAGAACTTCTTTTTTGATGGTGGAATAATTTTTTTGCGGTCCTAACCAGACACCTGAGTGGAATCTAACTATAGACTCTTGACTTGACCCTGAGAGTTTTTGTTTTAGGATTCCTCCGTAACCTATTTCCGAAGCATCTGTTTCTACTATCATATCAGCTTCAGGGTTTGGTAAAGATAAACAAGGAAGGGTTTTGATCTTTTGCTTAATTTGTCTAACTAGAAGGGTATGTTGACTAGACCATGGTTTGGGATTTTTGGAGTCTCTGAAATAATGGTTGTATCGTCTTTCTGAGGTTTGGTAGGAAATCGGAAACATAGTTAAGACATCCTACAAATCTTTGTAGTTGAGTTTTTTCTCTTAGTTCGTCAGGGAATTTTCCTGCGAATTCGATTGATCTTGAGATAGGTGTAATAGTTCCTTGATATATATTATGTCCTAGGAATCTTATTTTTGTTTGAAATAAAGACATTTTCTTTGCTGATATCACTAAGCCATGTTGTTTTACTATATTTAAAAATGTATATATATGACTGATATGTTGATCTATCGATGTTGAATATACAAGTACGTCATCAATATAGACAATGGTGAATTTTGAGTAATTATTGAATATATCATTCATGATGTGTTGAAATTCAGAAGGTGCATTTTTAAGTCCAAATGGCATTACGTTCCATTCGTAGTGTCCAAATGGTACCGTGAACGCTGTTTTATACTTATCTTGTTCATGAATTTGAATTTGCCAAAACCCGCTTTTCATATCGAATTTTGAATAGATCTTTGCTATAAAGTCGCTTTTAATAAATCTCGTTTATTAGGTATTGGGTATCTAATCCACTGTAATACGTCATTTAGGGGTTTATAGTTGATTACTAATCTTGGTACACCACGTTCTTTTTCGGCTTGATTATTAACATAAAATGCTGAACAGCTCCAAGGGGATTTGGATGGTCTAATTAATTTTTTATCTAGTAAATCTTTTATTTCTTTTTACAATGTTCTAATGATTCTTTGTTCATTTGTATAGGTCGCTTTAGTTGGTATCTTTTTCTCGTTAAATTCTTTTATATATGGGAGTTCAACCATATGTTGTTTTCTTTCCCAAAATGCATTTGGTAAACCGAGCATACTTGAGTTAAAAGATCATTTTCTATAGATTTTATTTTACTTATTATATATGGTGTCTTAAGTTGTTCTTCTATTTTTTTATGTGTTATTTCATCTTGTAAATATTGGATATGATTTTGTTTTCCTTTTATTAAGTTAATTGTTTTTTGAATTGTATTTTGTTGGAGAAGTAAAACTTCTTTTGTTTTCATTGGTGATAAAAATTCAAATAATAATTTTGTTCCTACAACTTTAGTGGTTATACCTTTTTCTGTTACTTTGAACGGATATATTTGGGTAAAAATGGAGTTCCTAATATTACTTCTTATGCTAGGTTTTTAACTAGGATAAATTGATTTTTGAAACAATCTCCTTGATTACATATTTTTGCGCAAGGTAATTTGTACTGTACTTTCAAATTACTACCATTAGCGCCACTTAATCTTTCTGTTGTTTTTTCATAGTATTTTGTTAGTATTACTCCTTCACGGATGCAATTATAATCTGCTCCAGTATCCATTAGTGCAATAATATTTATTTTAAAATCATGTCCAATGTGTAAAGTAATATTTGTATACCATTTTTGATAATTAATTTTATTAATTATCTGACTATAATCTTCATTTTTTTGGACTTCTGTTTCATCATTATTTTCTATATTTTGATTACTTGTTGATGCTTGACAATTGTTCTTCACTTCGACTAATGATAATCTTGCATTTATTTGTAATTGTTTTAATTCTTGTTGATTAACTGTTATTTGTAATTCTTTAACTTGTTTTTTTAATTGTTTAACTTCATTTTGTAATTCTCCTGTAGTTACTTGTTTAAACAAACTTTGAGTTGGATATTTTTCAAATATTTTGTTTAGGCTGAAAGGTTGTGGTGTAGATAATTGGTTTTCTTGATATATTATATCTTTTAATTTAATTAGATATTCTTTTTTAATTTCTGGATCATCAATTTTATCTATTATATCTAGTAAAAATTGTTTATCACTATCTTTAGTTATTACATTAATTACTTTACAATTGCATAGATTTTCAGATAACTCTTGTAATTCTGTGGAAGAGTCACTTGAATTTTCTATTTCGTTTATTGAATAATCACTATCTGTTTCTTCAGATAATTCCGATTCTGATATTAACAATTTAGTTAATTTTTCTTGGATTTCTGGTTCATCTTGAAATATTTCATTTATTTTCTTCTTCATTTTACATTCTGTAGATTTATGTCCAGGTCTTTTACAATTCCAACATACTATCTTTTGTGTATTTGGTCTATATTTTTTGTTATTCTTTGAATAATATTGATTGGTTGGTTTTTTGTTAAAATTTTTATACTTTTGATAATTTTTAATATTATTAGATTTCCCCTGTCGGTATTTTAATCTTTTAACTCTTGATGGTGGATTAAGTCTTTGATAACCATATTGTTCACAGAATGAACCCATAGTTAATCTAAATTTAAAATTATCGTTGCGTTTTTTATCTTTTTGTTCTTGGCATATTGCTAACCCTTGTTTTTTAATGAATGCAAACAATTGACCATATGTAATTGTGTTCCAGGGGATAGGTTGTCCTCCGGAATAATCTTTTAGTTTATTGATTACCCTTTCTGCAAAGAAAGCTGGCAATCCTGAGATAAACCGTTCTTTCCAGAAAGGTTGGTTACAATCGTGTCTTTGGAATATGTTAGTTACAAAAATATCTTTATACCATTTAAAATCTCCTAATGTTGGACATCTTAAATTAGTTAGTATGATTTTTTTACTTTCTAATTCTTCTGCTGGATTACCAATAAAATGCATTGTCAAAGTATGGATTAGTACTTCTACCGCATTTTGATGTTCTACTTCTTCAGAGAAACCATCTTCGCTCTTCTTGTCTTTTTATTTCTACGTGGTTAATTATTGAATTTTGAGTAACTACGTCTAGTGAATTATCCCACCAATATTTTAATGCTCCATTAAACCCAGTTATTAACATAATACATGCTTGTTTATCAGAATTACCTCTAGCTTTAAATGCTATAGCGGCTATTCCCATTTCTTGAAATAAATTCATTATTTCATATTCTGAACGTCCATCAATATTCCACTCATATATACCTTCTCCAGTGTATACCTTATTAGAATATTTATGATGTTCTTCAATAATAGATCGGTGGAGTATGTCGTGGGTAATAAGGTTTTTAGATCGATTATTTTATTTTTTATTCGATTAATCTCTTGAATATCATTTTCTGACTGAGAGATTGTCTGGATAGATTCATTATCAATTTCGCCTATAATATTAATTCCTTTATTTTTATCTAGTTTATCTAGTCTAGTTGCAATTGATTTTAAAATTTCATTCTCAGGAAATTTGACTTGTCTTGTTATAGGTTTAAAGATTGGAGTGGATATAGAGGAAAATGGGTGTTGAGTACTTTGATTAAACTGATCCAATTGATTGCTTTCATGAGTATTTAATTTATTGTCTATGTTGTCTACTTGTTTAGAAATTGTATATAATAATTGACTTTGGTAATTATTTTGTTGATATATTGATTTAATATCTTGTAAAATTATTGGGTCTTTGTCATCTTTATTGGCTCCTGTTTTAAAAGGTGTGGCTATTATTTGTCGATTTGAAGTATTTATTTTTAGATCTTTTAGTGGTGGATGGATTGATTTAATCTTATTTCCATCTACTTGTTCCCATACTTGACTTAAAGATGAACTTGTATTAATTGTTTTAAATGGATACTCAATAGTATTTGCAATTGAATATGTTTCAAACCATATAAAAAATGGAATATTTATTTCCTTTAGTATCATGCAATTATACCATTTTTCTCTAAATTCAATAGTTTGTTGTTTAGTAAATGTTCTAAAATACCAATTACGTTTTTCTTCATTTTCTTTTGAGTAGAAATCTTCTTTAATATATTGCTTATTAATTTCATAATCTTTTGTTATGACATTTACAGATTTAAAATCCGATGGTGTTGGAGACGTTGGATACATATCTTGTTCTGGTTCAGCTATAGGTGCTTTAAATTTAATTGAGTTATCTTGTTTAATATTTTGGTTTACACTTTCTGTTTCAGAATCTGCACTAGAGTTACCGGTGCGATATTCAGAAAATGAAGCTCTTGAATGATATGAAGTAATTCTTGGTGGAAGTGGTTCTCTAAATGATCCAAATTGTAATATTATTTTTCCATTTCTCTGTTCAATTATCTTTGAAATATTTTTTTGCTCGAAATTTCTAGGTGGTTGAGTTATATCAATTTTCCATTGATCCGGAATAGTTATTTCATCCCATTTTAATTGTTTAGGAGTGTATGTAGCAGTTGGAGTATTTTTACTATGAACAGCTAAAATTGTTGTTTCTCCTTTGTCATCTTGTAGTAAACATCTTGGGTTAAATTCAGAAGTTGATTGCTTAAAATAAATCCTATAGAGTAATAAATATCCATGTCTTTCATTTTGGAATTTAATTTCTGGTAAATGAACATTTAATGTTAAAGTATTGAGTATAGTTGGGTCATGTAGACTTACTTGAAAATTAGGAGCACGCTTAAAATATAATCGCTCCATTACATAAATTGATTGTATCGCTCCTAGAAGAGAATCTTCAAATTTTAATAGAGTTTTATCTCTTAATAGCATAAGTATTGGAGAATCTATTCCAGTTCTTGATAAAGGTTTTATAGCAATTTGTATTAAACCAAAATGGATGTAATTAAATCCTTTTTTTCTATATTTATCTAAAGCGAGAGAAGATAATAGTTTAATTTCTTCAAATTCATTTTGAAGAGATAAAGTTTGCTCATGTTCTTTTATTGAATAAGCTGTTTTGAAATCAAAAGTTCCAATTTGATATATATGTTCTGGATTAATATGAGGTAGATGGTCTTTTGTTATTTCTTGATTAAAGGAATTTATTTTCGAAACAATTTCTCTTGAATTAATTGTTGCATATGATGTAGAAGTTGATGCATGTTTTGGTTTAAAGAGTTTCCTAAACGAAGACGCCATGACTTATACCAATTTTAAACTCATAGTAGAATGATACTAACCGATTCTACGATGACACAACTGCGGCTTGCCAACGGTCTTACTGCCCTCTCTAAGGTCTTGCTGCCTGGAACACCTACAGATACAATGTTTCGGTAGACGGTAAGGATCTATCTAGAAGTGTTTAAAATAGTTTAGGTTCACAGAAATCTTGTTTTAAAAAACTTTTTAAAGAAAACTATGCAACTAATTGCATTGGTTTATTAAAGATTCTTTTTAATACTAAATACCTTTGGCTCTTAAACACTTTATTTGGTCATATCTGTTTTGTATGGTCTTACGGCCCATTACCAATTTCAGAGCCCATTTATAAAATCTTAGAGAAAAGAGAAGTAAATAAGAGATAATGCAACTGTTTAAGAAGAGAATAACAATCAAACCAAAATCGAGACAAATGGTGTCTAAGATTTGAAGTAGCTTTAAAGAAGCTGTGCTGTCACTAAAAGTAGGATCACCGTCTGCACCAAGCCACCTGGTGGATAGAAAAAGATTAAGCTTAGACCATTTCCAACGTGTTTCCCTATTTTTACCTTTAAAATAGAGTAGTTCTAAAATAGAGATGAATTTCTCTCCAATATATTTTTCTACCTTTGCCTAGGAATATAAAGTAAAAGAATGTAATCTTTTCCTTGTCTGTATTGTTTTTTTTGATAAGTTTGTCTGTATTGTTCCAGTGTTGTCAAAAACCGGGCATATCCAATTGTTCATTGAACCACAAGAACCCCTCAATACCAGTGACCACGTTAGAACCGGTGAGATGGGCGAACCCGGTTTATCTATTTTGCTTCCGTCTTAAATAGAACCCGGTTTATCTTATTGTAAGCTTCAATAAGAGTATATTCTTTTTATTAAACATAGAGTTACATACAACTCAAAAATAAGAGTTTTTTTTTTGAGAAAGTTTCTGCTGGATATTGAAGCTTACATTGTCACTCACAAAGAAGGTTACACGAAGTTGTGCATCAACAATTCTCCAACAATGACTTTCCGACCGAGGAAAGATATTGAGTCAATCTAGCAGGGCTAAGGAGGCCGAGGAAAGTGACGATGAAGACAACTTTTATTTTGTATGTGTTGAACTTTTTTTTTTTCCATCAACATTATTGATTTAATTATTATATATTAAATTTATATTTTTTATAAAAAATATTATATCAAAATTTATCATTTTTCATACTCTATAAATAGAGACTTGTTTCATTAGATTTGGACACAGAAAAAAATCATCTTTAGCCTCTCATAAATTGTATATTTATAGTGCCAATTACGGTAAAACAGCCCAAAACAAAGCACTCGGTGGGTGCTCTGCTGATCTGCTTTCTGGTTTTACAAACCCACGTGGATGAACTATGGAGACACCAAGTGGAAGTCGAAACTCGCTTTAAACACATGTCGACTTATCTGTAGAGACATCCTCTTTCACTACAAGCTCGATAAACACCTTAATTCTTACACTTAACTAAACACATAAAATCGATGAACACTTACGAAATGTTCCTGAGTGTACATGAAAACTCCAACTTTTTCGATGTACAAAAATACATAAAATCTAGGTATATGAAAATTTTGGTTTGTGTTTAGGTCGTTTTTTAGTTCAGATCAATTCAGGTCTATAATTCAAATAACTATAAGAATACACATAATTATTGGGCGTGTAACGGGTCTAAATTGATGTAGGTTTTTAGGATTCGAAAAGAATCGAAGTATCGAAAACTCCAAAATACAGATACATGAAAAAGACTCAAAAATTAGAACAAATAGTCAAAAAATATTCAAATATCCAAAAGACCATAAATTTTACTTGAACTCTGGCGGAAGTAACCAAAAAAACCAAAAAATTTTAAATAGCCAAAATATATTGTAAACAATTTGGAATTTTATGCAAAACACGAGACTATATTCGAAAACACAAATCAAAAACTCAAAAAGTATTTATAATACCGAAATCATATCTGAAATATTCAAATGTACCTAATATAAACATCTCGTATTTTGGGTACCGATTGGGTTCGGTAGGACCGGACTCGAACAGATTTCCATGGGTCAAAAAAATCTAATATGTATTTTGCCATGGACTCAAACCCGGATCGTACTTAATTAATGGGTTAATTTTGGTTGGTTTTCCGGGTCTGCTAAAATGTTCAGACATAAGAAAGTGTTTTATATAATTTTAAAATTTTTTTTCTTCGATATGGTATTACTTTGTAACATAATAATATCAACAATTTTAAAATATTTATTCAAAATTTTTGTTTATAATCCAAAGAAAAACCCGCGCTTCAAAAGCGCGGGTCAAAATCTAGTTAATCATTGAAACACCAGTCGTTTTATTTGACAAAAGTAAATTTATTTGCATCTATAAAGCCTTGTATTGTGATTAACAAAAATATGATTTTTTTAAAATTAATCATATTGAAGGACTTGTGTTGTAATATGTTCCAGATTCAAATATGAAATTTAAATTTTTTATTAGTTCATATTGTTTTTAACTTGATTCAAACGTTCGCATATGAAAATAGTGGAAGAGTCAGATTTATGGTGAAATAGGCTGTTTTCCTCCGCGAAGAGTGTGATATTCCCTTAATATCATCTTGTGAGTATCCAATAGTTTTTCTAAACTTTTTCAAGTCACTCAAAAAGCTTAGACAATTCAAGTTCATCAATCTCTCTACTTATAATAACATGATAAGTACGATTGGGTCCAAGAAACGCATTCGTGAACGCATACAGGGTCGAGAACAGAAAAGAGTAAATGCTTGTCTATCGTATTATAAAAACCAGTTAATGACGTGTATAAGGCGTTTAATATCTCGAGTCATGAACCCTATAAAATTGTTCCTTGATGTGTTTCCTCAAAATGAGAAGTGCCAATCAAGACTAAGGACCCGACCGGTTTCCCGCTACCACCAAGAACGCAGCTTTTTGCGGTTGCTGGCGGTTGACAGCGTTTGCGAAACAATCATGCAAACCGCTACAAATCGCTTCAAACCGCTACAAATCGCTTCAAACCGCTCCGAACCTCTGAAAATCAAAAGCTGGCTCCAACTAGCGTTTGCGGTTGCGGGCGGTTGCGGCTGGATAAATAAATATAAAATTATTTTCAATTTTTTTTCAAGTTTTAAAATTCAAAATTAAAAATGAAAATATTATAAATAAAAATATAAAATATTTTATATATTAATTTAAATTCACAAACTTTATCATAATTTGTTTTATAAAAACTTTAAACTAACTATTCATTAGACTTTTTAAAAATTAATATACATACATATATAAAGATATACACTTATATAAAACGAAATAAAATATTCTTTTAAAAGTTTTAATATAAATCTTCAAAACATATTTTATTAAAATTATAAATTTCGACTAATTTAAAAAATTAAATAAATAAGCATAATATTTTTATTAATCATATTATACTTATAAATATTATATTTTATTACAATATTTTTTTTAAAATATTTTTATAGTGTTATAATATGTTAATATATGTAATTTATTATTAAACCGCTGCAATATCTTATAATCAACCAGTCACAAATATCCCGCAAACGCAACAATTTTCAAACGTTGTGCCAGTCATACAAAACGCTTGAAACCGCGAACGATCCCAAACTCCTCGCGACTCCGCGAACCCAACCGCCATGCTTAAACCAGTCGGGCCCACAGTAAACGCTACAAATCGCTTCCCCGCTACCACCCGCAAACGCAGTTTTTGCGGTTGGTAGTGGTTGTTGGCATTTTAAAATCAAAGCTGGTTCCAGCTAGCGTTTGCGGTTGCGGACGGTTGCGGGAAGGTATATTTTTTTAGAAAAAATAAAAATAAAAGTAAAAATGTTCAATAAAAATTTAAATTCAAATAATAGAAATTGTAAAATGTACACATATTATATTTTAATTTATATTATAAAAGTTTAAAACAAAAATATTTTCTATAATTTTAAAAAAATTCATATTATGATTTTATAAATATAATTTTTATATTTATTATAAGATTATAATTTTTAGTACTTTTATAATTATATAAAATGTAAATATTGTTAATTTGTTATTTAACAACCGTTGCATTTGGTAGTTTACCAATCATAAAAGTCCCAAGAACGCATCAATTTCTAACCGTTGTACCAGTTGTACAAATCTCTAGAAAACGCTTAAAACCAGAACCACCGCGATCCGCGAAACTCCCACAGCTGCACCAACGCTGCGGTTACACCACCGACCCACAAGAACGCTACAAATCGCTTCAAACCGCCAACGCTTTTAAAATCAAAGCTGGTTCCAGCTAGCGCTTATGTTGCAGGAGGGTAAATTTTTTTTTTTTTAATAATAAAAATAAAACTAAAAATATTCAATAAAAATTTTAAATTGAAACTATAGAAATTATAAAATATATACATATTATATTTTAATTTATATTCTAAAACTTTAAAACAAAAATAATTTCTATAATTTTAAAAATTTTAAAGTTATGATTTTATAAATATATTTTTATATTTATTATAATATTATGATTTTTAGTACTTTTATAATTATATAAAATGTAAATATTGTTAATTTGTTATTTAACAACCGTTGCATTTGGTAGTTTACCAATCATAAAAGTCCCAAGAACGCATCAATTTCTAACCGTTGTACCAGTCGTACAAATCTCTAGAAAACGTTTAAAACCGTAACCACCCGCATCCGCAAACTCCCAGAGCTGCACCCGCAACCGCTGCGGTTACACCAGTCAGACCCACAGTAAACGCTACAAATCGCTTCAAACCGCTTCGAACGTTTTAAAATCAAAAGCTGGTTCCAGCTAGCGTTTGCGGTTGCAGGAGGGTAAATTTTTTTTTTTTTAATAATAAAAATAAAACTAAAAATATTCAATAAAAATTTTAAATTGAAACTATAGAAATTATAAAATATATACATATTATATTTTAATTTATATTCTAAAACTTTAAAACAAAAATAATTTCTATAATTTTAAAAATTTTAAAGTTATGATTTTATAAATATATTTTTTATATTTATTATAATATTATGATTTTTAATATTTTTATAATTATATAAAATATAAATATTGTTAATTTGTTATTTAACAGCCGTTGCATTTGGTAGTTTACCAATCATAAAAGTCCCGCAAACGCATCAATTTCTAACCGTTGTACCAGTTGTACAAATCTCTAGAAAACACTTAAAATCCCAACCACCCACATCCGCAAACTCCCGCAACCGCATCCGCAACCACTGCGGTTACACCAGTCGAGTCCTAAATCTAGAAAAAAAAATAAACGAGTGCTTTAGAGACTATAAGTTGGTGTGGCGCTCGCACGTGCGTATCACGTATATGTAAATAATTTTCCACGCCTAGTTTCTAATGAAACGTTTTCTTATTTAGGTTGGTAATTTGGTACGTCGTGCTTATAATGATGCTAAACAAAGATATAGGGAAGATCCAACAAAACACTGCGTTTTGCTTCCACGTCTCTCTCTGATCAAAATAGTCGTTTTGGTTATTTCTGAATCAAAAATAAAATGGGCGTGATTTCTCCTATCGAGACTCTGTTCTTGAAGTCTCAACATCGTCTTCTTCAACCTCGAGACTATTCTTACCATGTGGTTTCTCATAACACTCAAAGAGTTACAAATTTCCCCCGCCACAGCTTCTCATTTCTTTCTCTAGGTTTCACTTCTTTGTCCTTTGTTCTAACACTTTAATTCTAACCACATAAATTTTCTATGTATATGTTTTCACTTCTTGTTATTGATGAGTTTGATTCTTACAGTTTCAACATCTGTAGATTTTCCATTACGCAGTGATCCGATTTTGCAAAGTAAGTAAATATTGAACAACTCTGTTTTTGTTTTTGTAATTTTGGACTGAAGCAATTTTAATTATGGGTGTTGCCTTGTTCTACAATCCAAAGATGGTAGGTCGAGTTATCCTTGGCGGAGATATGTCTCAGAATCTGACTCAGCCGAGGTAAAACATAACTAATAGAGAATATACATTGGTTTAATGTTGGTTAAGTAACATTTGTATTTGGTTAAGTTGTTCACGTTGGTTTACTTTAGTTTGTTGTATTTAAGTGGCGATACACTTCAGTTTTTAATTAATGAAGCTTTTACATATTTGATCTAAACGTTCTATTAGATCTGAAAATAACCAACAAGATCCAAGTCTTCTTTCGCTTTCTTGGCAAGTAACAGTTGGTTTGGTTTCAGGTCTACAATCAGAAGGTTTCTATAATGGAAGTGCTCAAGAAAGCCAACTCTTTTATTCCTCATGTGATTCTCTCAAGTACAATCTTAGCTCTTCTCTATCCACCTTCTTTCACATGGTTCAAGCCAAGGTTCGGATCAGCCTAACAACTAACTTGATCAAGATCTTAGTTACAAGTCTTGAATTACTATTTCTCCTTCTTTAGGTACTTTGTGCCTGGCTTAGGGTTCATGATGTTTGCTGTTGGAATCAACTCCAACGAACGAGACTTTCTTGAAGCTCTTAAAAGACCAGACGCCATTTTCGCCGGTTACATCGGACAATACCTGATTAAACCTCTCTTAGGTTATATATTCGGCCTAATAGCTGTCTCTCTTTTCAAGCTACCTACTCCTATAGGTGCTGGAATCATGTTGGTCTCATGTGTTAGTGGAGCTCAACTCTCGAATTACACAACTTTCTTGACCGATCCTTCACTTGCGCCGCTTAGTATTGTCATGACATCGATCTCAACAGCTACCGCGGCACTTGTTACACCCATGCTTTCTCTCTTACTCATTGGTAAAAAGCTTCCCGTTGATGTGGTTGGGATGATCTCTAGCATTCTCCAGGTCGTGGTTACACCTATTGCCGCAGGACTACTTCTGAACCGGTTAGACACAAGCTCAATCCATTAGAAATGCATGCATGACAGATTTATCAGGCTTCAAACATATACGTAGAGCACGAGTTGTTGGGCTTTTCTCAAGCTCATAACTCTATCCAATATATGATATTATCCATTTGAACCTGATCACTAAATCCTGCATTAGATTTTTTTTTTTGGGTTATTATCTAGAATATCTCATATTTATAAGCGTTGGACTCATGACATTATATATATTTAATATTTTTTGTCTAAACTTTTGATTTGGAAATTTGGTTGATATCTGTATGGGTCGGATCATACTTGTCCTTAGTGGTTTTTCTAAAGCCAATTTTCATATTGATTAATTTGGATAGGATCAGAGTTTACCTAAACACTTTCAAAGTACTTTTAAGGCTATCTAAAAACTAACGTTACATGAGAAATGTGACTACAGGTTTTTTCCAAGGTTATCTAATGCAATCAAACCATTTCTCCCGGCGCTAACGCTCATCGATATGGCTTGTTGCATAGGAGCACCCCTCGCTTTGAACATAGACTCAATCTTGTCTCCGTTCGGTGCAACCATTTTGTTACTCGTCATCACTTTTCATCTCTTGGCTTTCATAGCTGGTTACTTTTTAACTGGTTTGTTCTTCAGCAAGACACCTGATGTAAAGGCCCTACAAAGAACATTATCCTATGAAACAGGAATGCAAAGTAGTCTTCTTGCTTTGGCCCTGGCGACTAAGTTCTTTCAAGATCCTCTTGTTGGAGTGCCTCCAGCTATCTCCGTGAGTTAAAAAACGACCTCGTCTTGTTACTTCTCTTCGCTTTTAGTTCTTAACATGTTTTTTCATTCTAATCATAGACAAATTGTTATTTTATGGCAGACGGTGGTTATGTCTCTGATGGGTGTTTCGCTTGTTACAATATGGAAAAAACAGAAAGGAGTAGTGACATAAACCTTAATCTGAGATGTACCAAGACATTTTTAGGTTGTTTATGTTGGTTGTTCTAATTGTTTCTGTGATGACTCGTTATGGTTGTTCTTTTTAAAATGGTTCTGAAACAATACAAAACCCGGTTGAACTAAACCAGAGCAGAGTCGAAAAGCCAGAGAACGTACAGTAAGATTGTTTATTTACTACTAGACTTACTAATAATGTACTTATGTGTAAGAGTTGTAATGACTCAGGATTTTATGGAACCTATATACTGATAGTGCAATTGCATTTATTCAATAATAGTTACTTAAACACGGGATTACGTTGTAGGTAAGCTTTGTTTAAATGGTTTGGTTATGTGGAAGCACTATAATCTAATGATTAAAGTTTAAAGGCTTCTACATCCATATCGCATTATATATTGACTTATTCAAAAATATCGCATATGTTGCAGTTAGTTGATCATCATATGTAATATAATTATAGATGATATGATGATGTAATTGGTTTTACATAGTGTTAAAAATGGTTTTGTTTTGTATATCATTTATTGAGTACAACAACCAAACACAAAGATTTAAATACTTCTCGTTCCGTTCTGTTTATCTATTTTTTATATTGATGACAGTCATCCACAGTGTGATACTAATGGGAAAATCTTGCATTAATATATTTCAAATTCAAATCAATTTGTATTCATGTATTTTCTAACTGTGCAATATACATGAACATACTATTGTACTTCCCTTAATATCCTCAAATGATTCTGATTCTAGCATGCATTCTTCATTTCTTCTATATTGTGACCATCTTTTTTTTTTTTTTTGACATCAACAATACAGACTCAACTAAGACTCTGCGAACCAAACTGGGTACTCTGAATCCATGTGAACGACGAAAAACGGTTGATTACTTCAAATATTTAATCTTTATAGTGTTAATTAAGATCATTCCTTCAAATATTTAATCTATCTCTTGGTCATTTGCTTCATCATGAAAAGCAAAATGATTTAGTTAGATTTGATCTACTAACATAGAGATTTGATCACTCACTGCAAACCAACATAGCCATTTCCGAGGGAACTAAATATGTCAGAAAATTTTGATGGAATTCTGATGAAAAGTTGACGACAAAAATTCTGTCAGATAGATTTCATGGGAAATCCGCTAGAAATTTCCGATAGATTTAGTTCGGTTGAGAACTACCAACAAATTTTTGATGGAATTAAATAAATATTTATTTTAAATTAATCTATCAGAAATCTATCAGAAATTTCTAGGAATTATCGATAAATTTCAAATTTTATTAAATATATATTGATTTTTTATTAATCCATCATAAATTTTCAACAATTTCTGAAAAAGTTAAATATTTTTTTTAAGAAATCTATCGTAAATCCCTTTGTTATTTTCGATGAATTCTCTACGACTTAGAGCTTAGGGTTAAAAATAGGTGTAAAGTAAGTAATACCGGTTTCGTTAAAGTCAATGGGTACTATAACAACATTTAAAGCTTCATATGATATAACATATACTCAATAATTGAATATTATAAATTTACATATAATAAATCAAAATAATCAACTTGAATGTTAACATATAATATACTTATACAAACTATTTCGGGCATTTGTTCATAGTCTTCTCAAATCTGTTTTGCAAGTTGTTTCTGACGGTGTATAACGATCATAAACCTCATTAAACTATTTGTATAATATATACAAATATTATTAATATGTTTTATTTTGGAATCAGTAATCTTAACTTCAAGTTATTCTGAATTCGTCGAGAATCCATCTGGAATTCCCAACGATATCCTAATTCAAAGTTTATTGTCTTATTGACCGAAAATAATATTCCTGAGATAATCCCAACAAAATATGTCTTATGTCAGAAAAACAAGGAAAAACAAGATATGGTTGTATAATACATCAATCTGACGGCAATTCAGAGACCGTCGACCATGCAAAAAGATACGACGGTTGAAAGATATGAACATTTTTTTAAAAAAAATGGTCGTGTCCTTTTGCATTGCCGACCGTCTTTGAATTGCCGTCTGATTGAATTATTAGACGACCATAACTTGTATTTTCTTGTTAAGCCTTTCTTCTTTGGGGTGAAACATATAAACACATTTTCAATACATATGCAAGCTCATCTTGTTTAATCCCAAACCCCTAAGACCATCTCCAACCCAATATGAAAACTCTATTTTAGTGTGATTTTGACACAAAAACCTTTTCCAACCCAACACTAAAAATCACACCATTTTAGTGCAACATTATAATTTCACACCAAATTTGGTGTGATACTACTCACCACACTAAAACACTATTCACTCCCACTAAAATACTATTTACTTATTTTATTAATAAAATATGCAATTAAATAAACCACAAATAAAAACATAAATAATATAATATTATAAAATAGTTTTTAGTATTAAGTTTGGTGTTGTGGTTGGAGAAGAACTTATTTTTAGTGTTGGAACTACACTAAAATAGTGTGATTTTGACACTAAAATAGTGTTATCAGTTGGAGATACCCTAAGTCAAGCCTTCTTAATTTGTTTTCTGCTGCTGATTCGGGTTGCATCATCTGATCTCTTTGTTCTCTCTCTTGGTAGCCATTGAAGATCTTCTCTTCATTTCTAAAGCATGACCCTCGCTCTTCACATTCCCAACCTGCCTGCTCCTTGTCACTCTCTTGATATTGAGGTCCCCTAACCAGAACTACAAAAGAATACCAAGAAAAAAATAAAAAAGAGTATTGAGTAACAAACATAAACTACTGATAAGCAAAGATCACAGTACCTTTTGATGAGAGACAAAGACACTTTTTTCCAAACACTGAATCAGTGTATACTCTGTTTCTTGAGAAATAGGAGCCTGTTAACATATATGAATATTATTGATGACTATGGCTCCTCAATTTCCTCTCTCTCTATTTATACCAAAGTAACTACTAGATCTTTTTAATTATCCAACATTATCTTGAATGAAACACGCCTTCAGAGCATACCAGTGCTTTCCCTTCCACTATCTGGTTTTAAATAGTAGATGAACTAAATCCGTTGGGAATTTTCCGACAGAATGCGGAAGAAAAATTGACAAAAAATTACATGGAAATTCGTCAGAAATTTTTGGTGGATTTAGGTCTGTCAGAAATCCATCGGAAAAAAAGATTGAGAAATGCCTATGAATTTCTGAAAAAAGTTTAATATTTTAAATTTATATGTCAGAAATTTGTTCAGGAATGTCTGACAAATTCCCAGATAAATAAATAGATATTTATTTTCAGTAAAAATTTACTGACTTAATTAAATAAATATTTATTTTAATCGATCAGTTGGAAATACAACAAGAACTTTTGACAAATTACTGACAGAATTAAATAAATATTTATTTAAATAAGTTTCTAGAAAATGTATTGAGAATTTCAAAGGATCTCCGACAGAATCAAATAATTATTTATTTTAAATAAATGCGTCAGAAGTTCATTGGAAATGTTTGACGAATTCCCGAGATAAATAATAAATATTAGTTTTAAATGGGCCACTTACCTTGTGAACCCCATGTCTTTGTATATTCTACTTAAACACATGGTACAATGCATATGAATCCTGAAAAAAATGGTCAACAATTTAAAAAATTACATTGTTAACTAAAACAATTATGGACCCCTTACCTCGTGGACCACGGGACCCCCATTGTCCCTCCTTCTTATTCGGCTCTGAATGGCACATGCACTCTATTACACTACTATTATCTATCTAGGAACATAATTTATTGATATTAAAGAACTTTCGATATTTCTAAAGATACATCTTTGACCCAATACTTTTTGGCAACTAGTAAAAGTTATTAGTCAAAAATCATATCCGTATATATATTAATGAAGGATTTGAATATTTTCACCTATAAAAACTTTATACATATAAGATTTACAGGTTAAGAAAAAAACCCTAGTTCAAACCAAAATAAATAAAGATCAAAGTTCTCACCAAGTGTTTGGAACAAAAGCTGATGGCGAGTGATCAAATCATGCAGTGCAACCTGAAGTTTTAGGTATTAGTGAGAAATTCTTGGATACTAGTTTGGTTTTTGATTGATTAAAAAACATATATCCATAATAATGTTTTCTTCGTTTCTAGCTATTGATGGAATCAATTACTACTTGAACGATCAATTATGGAAATTATGTGCTCTGTTTGATACTCCAAAAGTTGGAGAGAAAGTAAACTATTTTCCTCAAGGACATATAGAGCTGGCAATATTGTTTATCTTATTTTAATGTTTATATTATTTCACTTATGTTTTGATTTGTAAGACTTAATCAACAATTTGCTGATATTACCAGCTAGTTACCTCTATTAACGACGAACTTTGTCAACTAAAACCAATTTTTGATATTCCTTCAAAAATTTGTTGTAAAATATTTAGTATCAACCTTAAGGTATGTCTCTTTGATTATATATGTTTCTTATTTATAAAGTACTCATAATCTAAAATGACTTAGACTGTAACTGATATTGTCTTGGGTATATTTTATGTATGTTCTTAGGTAGAGACCAATACTGATGAAATTTATGCAGAAGTTTCTTTGTTGTCTGTATATCTGTGAGTAGAAAAATAAGATTTTATTTATTTTAACATATGCTCTTATTACAATCTCTTTTAAATAACTTAATTAATTATATATTCTCAGGATGTTGAAATCCCTATTCCTAAAAATGAAACCAACATACAAAACATTAATTACTTCTCCAAGGTGTTAAGTGCTTCTGATACCCGGAAAAATGGTGGTTTTGTTTTGTTTAAAAGACAGGCCAATTGAAAGTCTTCCCCTGCTGGTAATTAACCTGAGCTTACATTAACACAAACTGTAAATCCTTATATAATATTTTTTATTTAATGTTTTTAGGATATGTCTCAGCTAACCCCAAGTCAAGAGATAATTGCTAAAGATATTCATGGTCATGAATGGAGTTTTAAACACACTTTAAGAGGTGACTATTCTATATTTCATTTCAAAATTTGTGAGTATTTACTACTGATATATATTTTGTATACAAACAATCAACTAGGTACACCAAAAAGACATCTTTTCACATCTGGTTGGAATGAGTTTACAAAAGGAAACACTTTGGTTGCTGGAGACTCTTTTGTATTCCTTCGGTATGTATATCTGTTTTGCCATTTTAGATCTATTTTGTTTCTTGTATTTTGGATTATAACTATTTGTTATCCTAGAGGAGAGAATGGGGAATCGCGAGTTTGTATCAGTAAAGCAGCTCATCAGCAACGCAACATAACAACATCTTTAATCTCAAAGCAGAGTATGCACCATGGCGTAGTTGCTACTGCACTAAATGCTATTAAAAACAAATGTATGTTTGTTGTATTCTATAAGCCAAGGTAATAAATTTCTTTACTCTAAAACATTATGAATATAGTTTAATGAAAATATAATTTTAGTTATTGGATTTGATGATATCAGGTCGAGCCAATTCCTTGTCAACTTAGATAAATTTGTGGATGGAGTGAATAATAAGTTTAGTATAGGCTCCAGATTTTCGATGAAGTTCGAAGGAAAAGATTTAAATGAAATAGGGTAAATCTTGAACATTTATTTTACTATTTTTTTTCAAAATATTATTACTTTTACAAATGATTTTACTTCAATAGATACAGTGGAACAGTAGTAGGAGTGAGAGATTTCTCCACTCATTGGAAGGATTCAGAATGGCGATGTCTAGAAGTAAGATTAGTATTAGTTCCTCTTATATATATATATATTATTTTAGAATATATTTTTAAAATAGTAATATATAATATCCAATTACTTTATTTTATAGGTGCAATGGGATGGAGCTGCAACAATTCCAAGACCTGATAAGGTATCTCCATGGGAGATTGAGCTATTAACATCATCAAAAAATTTCAAGTCAGATGATCTAAAACATAAACGTCAAATAGAATTACATGAATTTGGTAAGTAAACATTGCTCAATAATTTAAAACTTCTCTGTGAATTAGTTATCATTCTATTGATGTGTACAGGTTCAAAAATGTGGGCTCCTATCTTGCCCCAAGACCCAGAATTTGGACAGTCGAGCATACAATCTTCCATGAGATACTCATTCCCTACCTTGTACCATGAGCAATTGGTTCAAGAAATGAAAGAAACATCAACCACAACCGCAACTACTAGCTGCAGACTGTTCGGTGTTGATAAAATGGTTCCCGCTACAACAAAGGATCCAGTGGAACCTATTGACTCATACAAAAGAATTAAGATTTCTAAAATATTTGAAGACGAAAAGGTTGATCATGTCCAAGCTAGAAGTCGTACTAAGGTATGAAAAAGATCGCCATCTTCTTATTTTTTACTTGTTATTCAAGTTTAAAACTATTTTTAATGTACAACTAAAACATTTACAAAAAGTAGTTTTTAGTAAAAGGTTATGTTGTGTATAAGGTAAATTTTATATTTATATATATATATATATATATATATATGCAAGCATCCACAGTTTTATTCTAATATTAGATTTTAATTAAAATTGCATAATTTTTAATAGACTGAGATAAGTATAAAGTTCATATGCTCTTGATATGGTTATTGCACAGGTCCATATGGAAGGTGTCATAGAAAGAACTGTAGATTTAACTATATTTGACGGATACAATCAGTTAATCGATGAACTAGAAAGACTCTTTGATATCAAAGGCGAGTTGCATACGCTCAATCAATGGAAATTTTTTTCATATATGATGATTCTTGGAAACGATCCCTGGCCGTAAGTTTTTGTTTCTTTTTTTTCGTTATTAGTTGCAAAATTTAGTGAGTATTTTTTTATATTTATTTTAATTTCTATGTAGCAAATTTTGTAATATGGCGAAGAAAATATTCATATGTTCAAAAGAGAATGTCAAGATAGGGATAGAAGATAAAAAAATTCCTAGAAGGTGAACCAACATTAACAACAACAATCTTATCACCAGATGTGAACAACAGTTAGAGAGAGTTTTGGTTTTAAAAATTAAATGTTGCTTGTTTTATCATATATTAAATAAAAGGGTTTGAAATTTGTGTAACATAAAAATATATTATGTTTTTTCAAAAAAAAAAGTTATGGAGAGTTTTCGTATTTGATGATTGGTGTCTTGTCTAGTGGTTGAAGTTTTAAATGAAACAAAATCTTTTTTTTTAGTCTTTTGTTGACTTGTTTAGTATTGTGCGTGTATGTCTTTTTGGTATATAATATATTATGGAATATTTTGGCATTTGATAATGGCGTGTAATCACTTTTCTCAAGAACTCTCTGTCAGAGGTAACATGAATAATTAACTCGGAGGCTATGACTTATATGGGGAAAATCAGAAATGCTACTCCCAGAACTATTTTCACAGCTTCAGAGACTTGGAGTCATCTTCAGGTTCAGCTTCCTGTTGTTCAATGGCATCAGTCAGTGTGTTTCAAAGGCTCAATCCCAAGCATGGATAGGCAAAGGGATTGGGGTCTCAATGTTCCCTCGGATTGTCTTCTTTTCGCAAGCCACCAAGTGAACAGACAACGCCATTTTTGGTAGCTCATATTCCTTTGAGGTTTGGTCTTTCTTATCTTCCAAACTCCATCAGTGGTGTTATCCAAGCCGGTAAGGTGCATCTATATTTCCATATTGTGCTTCAGGGAGAGAGAGGAACAGATTGAACAGGAGTCCATTCTTTGTAATGCACACCACCGAGCCTATAGATTGTTCCCTTGTGTGTCTGCACACTCTAAAGAAGGAAAATAGGAAATGAGTTTGCAGTTAAGTGATTAAACTAAACACCTATCACAAGCAATGACAATCTAATCAGAATAGCACAGAGTACACTATATCCACAACTTAGCACTGTACCAAACAATTAAGTAATTTAATCAATTTGAGGCAGAGATTAACTGTTGGAGTCGAAATTTGCACAATCAAAAAATAGTGAAGAAAACAAAGCTTTTACGAAGGTTCAAAATTTCTGCAGAGCCAATGAAAAGTAATCAAAAGATGCGGAAACTAAATAAGATAATACGAAAAAACATATTTAAAAGTAAGAGACTTTTATTCTGTTTGCGTATGAGTTTTCTAGAGACAGAATCGTATATGATGTTCATATGGAAGCAAGATTACAACGGAAATCTGATAACACAGGGAGTAAAAGCTATCTAAGTTCACAAGAGTAACTACATATGTCAAGAAACCCTATGTGAGTCGCAACTCATTTAGCAAAAGAGAAAAATAAAGCCTAAGGTTTCTAATTGTAGAGAGTTTCGATAGCTAAGTTTCTTCCACCTTACTTCTCTTTCACGGCCTTGTTTATACACACCTCCAAGGTCGTCCGTGTTGCCATTTTACTGTAGATCCCTATCTTCCATTTTATCCCATCTTTCTTTATTTGTCGAGTTTGAGTTTATCTCTTTCGGAAATCTTTCATTATCATGTTTTCTTCCTTATTCCTCCCCAAACAAAGTAAACCTGATATACTTTGATTTTATGAATTTTAACCATGGAATAAGTCCGGTTTTAGTGTATATATAATTTGTTTGCAGTTCATGTATACTTTGGAACATTTTGGAGATTCTGGAACTATTTGAGATGCAAAACTATGCAGATGTGTCAGAGGTTTACCAAAGGATGGCGGGCTTCTGACCAATGGATGAAGCTCATATTTTTTACACAAGATATAGAGCCGAGTTAGCTTTCAAGTGCCGCCGGTTTGAGGTTGATCCATTGGTTAGATCAAAACCTATGCGTATATTACTGAAGAGTGGTCCGTCTGATGCGGGAGAGGAAGCCGCTGAGATTCTGGTGTGGTGTCGAGCGACACCAAACCTGTTCAACACCCGACTCGTGATTTAATGAAGTTTCAAGAACTGCAAATTGGCCCAAAGTTTCTTGTATTTGCACAAGAGACCCTGAACATGTTTTTACCTATTTTTACTTATCTGAAGCCATTGTTGAAAGCGAAACATTTTTTAGATTTTGAAAGATTATAGAGAACTCATCCAGAGTCTTCTTTGAACCCATGTTTTAATTCATCTATGAATTATATTCACACTATGATTTGTTTTATTGCTTTCATGTATGAATAGATAACTTGTTAGATTTAGGGATTTCTTGGGTTTACTGTCAAATTGCTGAATTATGGATTGCTAGGGTTATTCATTTGAATTCTAACCAGGATTGCGTCTCATACTAGTTTATAGAGTGATTAACTAGAACCTACACTTTTACTTGACTGATTGGTGGGACGGTTTTCGGTGGGATGGCCACAAATTTTGCCATGAAATGTAATCGTGACTAAGATTTTCTAAACTATTTAATATATATCTTAGCCACAAACTTTCGTGGAAATCGTAGCTAGTTTGTCACATTTTGTGTCACATTTATATTCGTGACAAATGGTCACTGAATTTTCTTGGTTACAACATGATTAAAATTTGTCATGGTTCTCTTCGTGACTATTTCAGGGCTATTTTTGTCGCAAAATTGCCACTTTGTCACATTTTTAGTTTCGTGACTTTCTTCGAAATAGCCCCGACTGGATCGTGACTGTTTGGTGGAAATGGCCTATCTGTCTACTAGTGTTTGTGTAAGGAAGTAGTTTTGGTGGCCAGGCTTGAGTATATGGTAGCCAAGCATCAGATCTTTTGTATATATGCCATCTTATATTCAAATATTAGCTCCTCTTTGAATGAAATCTCTTATAAATATTAAATATTTATCTTTATAAATAATAAAAATTGTCAGCGATAATGCGATATGATGGCTGTCTTCCTTTGTTTGCGTTCAAAATATCTTTATTTTTTAAGGAAGTTAATCTAAAATGGTCTAAGTGATCTAAAAGATCACCACGTGCAAAACTGTACGCTTCTGTATTCTGTCATTTGTGGAACATGGATAATCGTCATTTGAAGGAAGCTTTCTTTCAGTATACATAGATCTTCTAAATAGACTGCAAAAGTAGGCTATTCTTTTGGTTCCGAAACCATCTTCATCAGCTGAAAACAATCTGTCAAAAATGTCACCTAGAATAGACGTAAATTCCTCATGCTTTCCAGTGGTCAAATTAATGAGCGCTTCTATATATGCTTGGAGAGGGGAAAGAACCGCACGAGTATTTTTTTCCCCCACAAGTCCTTCAAATCTCTCATGTGTACTATACCATCCTTGTCCCGAAAAACTACCCCCTCTTTCCATGGGCCATCCGTAAAGCACCAACGGCCCTTTTTTGAGGCAAAGATGTTGAAGTATCCGAAGGAAGGGCTTGATGATTCCTCTGAGCTACTTCTCCTTGGGCCTCGATCCATATCGTTGCATCTGTTACTGCCACTTCCAATGCTTGAAACTTAAAGTTCAAGTTGTTGATGATACAATATATATAGGATGATGAATACGCGCATGAATAAAAAAGTTAATTAAACTGTAGTTCTAATCTAAATGCTCATTTATCTGACATATTTGGATTCTTATGAATATATGTTTTTAATCACAACTGATCAAAACTTATGCACACCTCATACTTTCAAATAAAAAATCCAACACATATATAGTATTTATACATTTTAAGATGAAGTACTTCTCTCTGTTGCCCAAAACAGAATATTTGCTGATTCTTTTTTTTTTGTATAGTTTTGTGTGGTTTTATTTTCTCTTTCGTGCTGACATTGTTTTGGCTTTCAACATTGATTAACTTAGTTTGGCTTAGATTTGTATTCAATGCCATTATGAACTTACACCATTATATATGATCAAAAATATTATTATTGTAACTTTCTTTTAACTCTTCTTTAGAGATGGTCGGTCACACAAATATTTCAAAACATATGGCCACTTTTATGGCAATGAGAAAGCCAAACAATTCCTTACTACTTTATGTAAAAGTAACTCTTTATCCCTGTATTTACTCACATTTCCATAGTTGATCTGATTTCTTAATTGATGTGTATAAGTCTATGCTTGAAGATTACAATTATAAGCAACCAAATATCGCTAAGGACCACACTCACTCTGTAAGTGTCTAATATATTTGTAACTTACAGGAGGACATAAAGGTTGATGATTTGCCTATAATATCAATGATAAAGAGATCTTGCTAAAAATTCTTTTGAGAATTACATGAACACATGATAAGTGAAACGATTCCTAAAGAAGATTAGTTTAGCCTCGTATATCTTATATATATGCTCCTTACTTACTTTCTGTTTTTACTGACTCTAGTGATCGGTTCTTTGGCTTCAAGAGATTATCTTTCAGCTTCAAGAGAGACCATTCGTTACCCAAGAGCATACAATGTTTAAGTTGATGTACCTATCTATCTGCCCCTCTCTTACTTCAAACTGGACAGACCAGTCCTGCAGTGCTGCGATCAACAGGTTGATCCTGCCAACTATTTCTGATATTGTATCTTGTCACCATCCAAAAGCAGAATCTAAGACACAGCATTATCCAAGCTATTTAAACACGCACAAAATAAACAGAACACAAACACACTTTCAAACACAAACTCAAACACACAGCAAAAACCAAATACTATTTAAAAGACTTCACATTCCACGAACTTGAACACTCACTTGCTTATCGAAAGAGCTATCGTTATTTCCATTGATAAGAATCCGGTAAAAGAGAAGGCCTTGTTAAAACTAATACATACTGTTGAGACGAAGGCACAAATTGAAGTGTTTGATAAACAGTATAAGGTCTGCGGCTGTGGCTGCTGTCGGATATACATGTAATTTATTGCGCATGTCCCTGTAAAATTGCTTATAGACAGAACTTATAAACATAGCTATTCTATAAGAGGACACTAAGAGACTTTGAAAATGGACAGTGATTAAACATAATAGCTCACCACATTATCTCCAGCATGCCTTTTCATACTCTACTCCAATGATCACGTGAATCCAATCCCTCGTCCTGAAGTTCACAGCCAATGGCAGTGAGATAAAAAAGTATTCAGCACCATGTAGAACCATACCTCGAGCTTCCTCGGGAAACCGTTGATCCCAACATATAGCAGACTAAGACATTGGACCAATACTTCAGTTATGATTTCATCAACTAATAAATTATACGAAAAATACACAGGAAAATCTTGATTAACGTACCTACTTCAGTTTTTGCAAACTTGCCTGGAAAACCTTTTGAAAACCATAGAGAGGTGTTGAAACATGTTAACCAAATAGCATGATTAAGTAAAAAAAAGGTTTAATTTGGGAAACTTCAACTCAAAACTATCTTAAAGCCAGTTGTCAACAGGATTAAAATAAATCTTGTCTTGATAACCTGAAGTCAATAAAAGGTATCAGCAAAAGAAGGTCGAGCTCATTACAACTCCAAACTTGACTCACCTGATCCATCAGGAATATGCAACTTCCTATAAATTCCGAGGTCACTTCATCAACGTCTCCAATGTAAACTGAGTTGTAATGTGCATTATTTGCCTCCTCAAAAAAGCTAACATGTATCTCTACACTCAGCTCCTTTGTCAGCTTCTGTATCCTCTATTAGTAACCCATATCGAGCACAACTGTACAAAAGATACATCTCGAAATGAAATCCACCGTGTTGATGAAAGTATCAAAGGGGGGGCATCAAGATGAAAAAGGTCACCTTGCAATGGTAGGATGGTCCCTGTAAGGCTTGGCTTGCAGAAAAGGCCTTCTCTTCGTGCTTGACAGAAGTAATATACCTAAAAAGTCTCATGTGGAGATACTTAGATTCATTTTTTAATACTCCAATAGTCAGGAGAAGACAAATATATATCACTACAGAACATGACTCTATTTGACTCCGGAGTCCGAGGATAGAGCATCATGTCAATACTTCAAGTGATGATAATCTAAATGGAAACATAGCAGAGATGTGGCCTTCTAAGAAAACAAAATCTGAGAAATATTTAAGAGCAAGAATGATCTGAATAAGAACGATGTGTGCTTCTTTTGCGTATGCTTCTCTGACAAGAAACCAAAATCAAGAAACAAAAGCTCAGCCTCATTCTCTCCGTTAAACGTACTGGCTCGTTCGCTCTCTCTCGGTTTAAATCAGAAACGTTATCTCGACTCCACAATGTTTGGTGGCACTTCTCATCCCAGATTCTGCTATATTTCCCTTGAAAAAAAAGCACAACCAAAATTGATTCATAAAATATTAATTCCAATCAATCTTTGTTTCACAACCCTAAAAGCAGATGAAATTGTTTTTGGTTCACAAAAATCTAACAATCTCGTGATAATCGATTGTTCTGAATTTATATTTTATATTTTCTAGGTAGATGGAAGAAGGGAGACGGTGATGCGTTTTCATATGAAATTTTCTAAGTTGAAGAAAGCCGTAAATGAGGAAGATAATGGAAAAAGGTGTGGAACCCATGGATTTGTAACGGTTCATGAAATTTCTTTCCCCAACGGCGAAGTGGAAAACTTAAGAGGTCTTTGATCAAAAAAAAAAGAAAACACATATATAGTATTTATACATTTTAAGATGAAGTACTTCTCTGTTGCCCAAAACAGAATATTTGCTGATTCTTTTTTGTATAGTTTTGTGTGGTTTTATTTTCTTTCGTGCTGACATTGTTTTGGCTTTCAACATTGGTTTACTACTTTGGCTTAGATTTGTATTCAATGCCATTATGAACTTACACCATTATATATGATCAAAAATATTATTATTGTAACTTTCTTTTAACTCTTCTTTAGAGATGGTCGGTCACACAAATATTTCAAAACATATGGCCACTTTTATGGCAATGAGAAAGCCAAACAATTCCTTACTACTTTATGTAAAAGTAACTCTTTATCCCTGTATTTACTCACATTTCCATAGTTGATCTGATTTCTTAATTGATGTGTATAAGTCTATGCTTGAAGATTACAATTATAAGCAACCAAATATCGCTAAGGACCACACTCACTCTGTAAGTGTCTAATATATTTGTAACTTACAGGAGGACATAAAGGTTGATGATTTGCCTATAATATCAATGATAAAGAGATCTTGCTAAAAATTCTTTTGAGAATTACATGAACACATGATAAGTGAAACGATTCCTAAAGAAGATTAGTTTAGCCTCGTATATCTTATATATATGCTCCTTACTTACTTTCTGTTTTTACTGACTCTAGTGATCGGTTCTTTGGCTTCAAGAGATTATCTTTCAGCTTCAAGAGAGACCATTCGTTACCCAAGAGCATACAATGTTTAAGTTGATGTACCTATCTATCTGCCCCTCTCTTACTTCAAACTGGACAGACCAGTCCTCTGGTCTGGCTTGATCAACAGGTTGATCCTGCCAACTATTTCTGATATTGTATCTTGTCACCATCCAAAAGCAGAATCTAAGACACAGCATTATCCAAGCTATTTAAACACGCACAAAATAAACAGAACACAAACACACTTTCAAACACAAACTCAAACACACAGCAAAACCAAATACTATTGTAAAAAAACTTCACATTCCACGAACTTGAACACTCCCTTACCTATCGAAAGAGCTATCATTGTTTCCATTGATAAGAATCCGGTTATAGAGAAGGCCTTGTTAAAACTAATACATACTGTTGAGACGAAGGCACAAATTGAAGTGTTTGATAAACAGTATAAGGTCTGCGGCTGTGGCTGCTGTCGGATATACATGTAATTTATTGCGCATGTCCCTGTAAAATTGCTTATAGACAGAACTTATAAACATAGCTATTCTATAAGAGGACACTAAGAGAATTTGAAAATGGACAGTGATAAAACCTAATAGCTCACCAGATTAGCTCCAGCATGCCTTTTCATACTCTACCCAATGATCACGTGAATCCAATCCTCGTCCGAAGTTCACAGCCAATGGCAGTGAGATAAAAAGTATTCAGCACCATGTAGAACCATACCTCGAAGCTTCTCGGAAACCGTTGATCCCAACATATAGCGGACTAAGACATTGTACCAATAGTTCTTCAGTTATGATTTCATCAACTAATAAATTATACTGAAAAATACACGGAAAATCTTGATTAACGTATCTACTTCAGTTTTGCAAACTTGCCTCGAAAACCTTTTGAAAACCATAGAGAGGTGTTGAAACATGTTAACCAAATAGCATGATTAAGTAAAAAGGTTTAATTTGGGAAACTTCAACTCAAAACTATCTTAAAGCCAGTTGTCAACAGGATTAAAATAAATCTTGTCTTGATAACCTGAAGTCAATAAAGTATCAGCAAAGGGAGGTCGAGCTCTTTCCAACTCCAAACTTGAATCACCTGATCCATCAGGAATATGCAACTTCCTATAAATTCCGAGGTCACTTCATCAACGTCTCCAATGTAAACTGAGTTGTATGTGCATTATTTGCTTCCTCAAAAAAGCTAACATGTATCACTACACTCAGCTCCTTTGTCAGCTTCTGTATCCTCTATTAGTAACCCATATCGAGCACAACTGTACAAAAGATACATCTCGAAATGAAATCCACCGTGTTGATGAAAGTATCAAAGGGGGGGCATCAAGATGAAAAAGGTCACCTTGCAATGGTAGGATGGTCCCTGTAAGGCTTGGCTTGCAGAAAAGGCCTTCTTCGGTGTTGCGAGTAATATACCTAAAAAGTCTCATGTGGAGATACTTAGATTCATTTTTTAATACTCCAATAGTCAGGAGAAGACAAATATATATCACTACAGAACATGACTCTATTTGACTCCGGAGTCCGAGGATAGAGCATCATGTCAATACTTCAAGTGATGATAATCTAAATGGAAACACGATAGCAGAGATGTGGCCTTCTGAGAAAACAAAAACTGAGAAATATTTAAGAGCAAGAATGACCTGAATAAGAACGATGTTTGCTTCCTTTGGGTGTGCTTCTCTGACCAGAAACCAAAACCAAACAAAAGCTCCACCTCATTCTCTCCGTCGCTTGTACCTGGCTCGTTCGCTCTCTCTCTCGGTTTAAATCAGAAACGTTATCTCGACTCCACAATGTTTGGTGGCACTTCTCATCCCAGATTCTGCTATATTTCCCTTGAAAAAAAAGCACAACCAAAATGGATTCAAAAAACATTAATTCCAATTAATCGTTGTTTCACAACCCTAAAATCAGATGAGATTGTTTTGGGTTCACAAAAATCTAACAATCTCGTGATAATCGATTGTTCTGAATTTATATTTTATATTTTCTAGGTAGATGGAAGAAGGGAGACGGTGAGTACGTTTTCATATGAAATTTTCTAAGTTGAAGAAAGCCGTAAATGAGGAAGATAATGGAAAAAGGTGTGGAACCCATGGATTTGTAACGGTTCATGAAATTTCTTTCCCCAACGGCGAGTGGAAAAACTTAAGAGGTCTTTGATCAAAAAAAAAAAAAAGAAAAAACTTAAGAGGTGTGGATGTTGACAATGACATGGCTGTTTTTCATTCGTTGATTTTTAAGTCTGACGTGGATAGACTTAGAGACTCTCCTCAAGAACTTTTACTACTAGTTGCATAGCTCCCGCGCAGACGCGGAGTCGGTGACATTGTTGATGTATCGGGTAATTTTGTGTATGTGATTTTATCCATTGATTATGCCCTTGAATATTTACCGAATGTTGTTTGATGATTATACCAAGAACAGTAAGGAATGAGACAATGAATTTTGAGTTTGAAACATGAAATTATTATTTATTATTACCTTGTTTTGGTTCATAAATTACTTTCCCGACACATTGGACAACTTATATTTGTACGTAGCCAATGATTAATGCAAAGACAATGAAATTTATGGCCGCAGGTGAGTGTCGAAATATTGGTTACATTGGTGTAATTCTCAAAACAGATGGTGCATATATGGTTTTCCTCTTCGGTTGTCGGGTTACTTCTAGGTCCATGATGATTAGATCAACGTCAAGTCTTGCGGTTGCATTTAGATTGTAGTCTCTAATGGCGAGAATAACTTGAAGATGTTGGGATATAATATTATGATTTTCCCTCATTAAATTCATCACATATTAGTTAGTCTCCTCAATAAGGAATGTAGAGTCGGGATGATGAATGTCATGATATGATAACATAAAATCTAATGATTCAGCGACTGAGTCATGGTAATAACCTTGATTGTCAAAAATTGATGGTACCTGGAAATCGATGACTGATTGTTGTGTGTTTGGTCATTGTATATAGACCTGGAGTAATTGTCTAGGATTTGCTCATGTTGATGTTGTTTGGTGTGAGAGTCGATGGGTAAGAAGTGAATTGTTATTCATGTTTGTGTTTGGTTGTGAAAGTTTATCACATTGTAGATATGTTTATAGATTGTTAGGAATTGATGTTATTTTTGCCTATTTATTTTTATGTTTGTTTATATAGTGTATTTATTATGATGTTGAATATTGAAATTAATGTTTTAGTATTTAATTACGGTGATTTATTGAATTCTTCTTGTTATGAAGACTAATTTTCTCTTTATTTGTTATGATATTTAAAATGGTCAAATAAGAAGAATTGTAAATTGTTTCAAAAAAAAAAAAGTTTTTCAAAAAAAAAAGAAGAATTATAAATTCTTCTCATAACATCAGTCTTCCATGAAAAATATTAATATTTTTTATTTGCATAAAATGTTGACACAATTGATTAATGTATAGCTTTACTTTCAAATTTATCGAAGAAATATCTTGAATACAAAATGAGGATTCTTTTCATATTGTTATATAAATATTTATTTTAGTGGTTTATTTGAGCTGTGGAGTTTTTTTTTTGTTGTCTTTCTAATTATTGAATTGTTGATCATAAAATTAAAGTTTCCCTAATGTTTTATTGTAAAATTTAGTAATCGTGCATTTAAAACGTTGGGCTCAAATTACAATGGGCCTTTTCTGAACTATTGTATTGGAAAAAATAAAAGTATGATCTTTATTGTTTATTCCGTCTTCGGGAGAGCTTCACATCTGCGATTATTTTCCTAATATGCATAAGTGTGTGAGTTTGGAGAACGCAAACGCGGGGTTATGAACAGAGTTTCATCTCAATATTTGCTAGAATTATTGTAGTGTGAGTTTTGCGTTTTCGGTCGATCATTGTTTTTCAAGTTTTTTTTATTGTTATAGGGTTAGAGTTATGATGATGAACTGATATGCATTGTTCTCCTTTATGAAGGACTAAACTGTGTTAGTAATGTGATAGATATAGTTTGTAGTGTTGCTATCGTCATTGAGAATTATTGTTTGTTTGTCTTTTTATTTGTTTCTTATATCGTTGAGAGTACATAAATTAAATTAAAGTTGTTGAGAGTACCTTTATTTCTGGATTTTTTCTCCGATTAATTGTGTACATTGTATGTATTAAGTAATAATTTTATTATTTTTATTATGTTTGTTATATTTTTTATTTTATTTATAAACTTGTTGCTTTTACGAACCTTTAAAACAAATACATGAAGACTTGTAGAAATAACTATAAAATGAGTGATAATTCTGAGTGTTTGGACCTTAATGGATTTTCAACAAATTTATGTATTTCTCATAAGAAGACAATAGCATTGGTATTTTGACATTGAACATGTAAACTATTTTCACAAGACAAGAGGAGTGAGCAGGTGGAGATGTTGTTGTCGATTTGTGTCTGTCCGATTTTCTTGTATCTCTTGGTGTGCATGTGTTTGTTTCTCTTTAATTTGATGGGTAATATATAAACAAAAATCGTTGTTTGTTATATTTATCGAGTTCATAATTTACTCAGTTTTTTCGTTTAGGTGATTTCACCGATCTTGGTTGTCTTCTTTGTCTTCTTCATAAGCATATGAAAGTATGTTTATAATTTGTTAAATAACTGGTTGTGTAGTTTTGCTCAAAAAACTGGTTGTGTAGTTTGTAATTGTTTACGACTCGATTGTATGTCGCTGAGTTTTAGTTAATGTGCTTGGTTTGGTATATTATGTTTAAAGTTATTTGTAAAATTAGACAAATAAGGTGATCATTAATGATTCGCCATTTTTGGACTCTAGTTTTGGATTCTAGTTTTTGTTGTTTTGATTATCTGGGTTGTTGTGGTTTCTTTAAGCTGTAAAATAAAGGTTTGTGTGAAATTAGTTTGATAAGTAAGGGAGATAAATAGACGGCCACAGATCTTGGGTAGGAAATATTTATGATCATTGACGTTGGTACAATATGCATGAATTGTGTGTTGATTTTTCCGACTGGTCATAGAGGATACGGATGATGACCCGAAGTTGTTTCTTTTGTGAGGTCCAAGCTCGACGAACGGATTTGCCCAACCATATGTGAATTTAAATATCTTTTATAATATCGAAACATAATATAAACCCGTATGTAATATGATAATATACATGGAAGTTTGAGGTTTGTGTTTGCAATCATTTGGAGATTGTCGAACAGCCTAATCATGACCGAGATTGATCTCGTGAGCACTCGTGATGACTTCATCAATAATGGTTGATGCAATGAGGAATTGATGATCAGTTATTTTGTACATATTTGAACACCTAGCAATCTCAAAACGATCGATTTTCACTAACCGCTTTCAAAGATGGCATGTAATGATTAGCACATCCGCGGAATAAATCCATGAATCACAAAATCTGCAAATAATATTATTCAACAAAGAATCAGGAAATCAATTAAAAACAATTTATGTTAAATAAATGTGATAGATCAAATATTAACTTACCATAAACTCATTGTCTTTCTTAAATTTCAAGGAATCCCAAAAGCGGAGGAGGCCAACAACAATGCTCACTACTACGACCAATAAGAAGAAATTGGTTGTCGAGACGTGACGCCGGTGACGCTGGTTTGAGAAACCGAGAGGCGGAGAGAGATATTTTCTAGAAGATGGTTAAAGCTAAGAAGAATAAATGATTTATGTGGAGATGCAAATTGGGTTCATCAAAGATGAGAATCATATATATATAGGGTTTACAGAGGGGATACAAAACAGAAATATTTATGATCAAGCGATTTAAGATGGGGAGATGAATAGTTTACCGGTAAAAAAAAATTACGAAAAGACAAACGGCGCAACTCTATAACTCAGTCTGATACAATGATGAAAAGAATTCTAACTCATGTTAAACAACGACGATTTACAATATGAGAAAACTATAATTGTTGCAAACTTAAGCTATTTCTTAATATAACGTGATGAAGCTCTTTTAAAAATTAACTAGATCATGACCAGCGCTTCCGAAGCGCGGAATATTTTACGATTCAAAATTCTATTAATAATGTTATAAATATTTTGTTAATTTGTAAGAATTTGTCTATCTTAAATAACTGCATTTAAATCAATATTTTTAATCCAATTTAGACTCCGGTAAACCTGGTAATCCGATATATAATCCAATTTGGATTGGTTTAAAGGGTAATGGGTTAATAAGTTTGACTTGAATTTACTTTGAATATATCATATAGTATGGCTGTTATATAAAAAATCAATTGGTTAATGAGTAAATATCTTTGCATGGTGATTATCGCATGGACTTATGGATGGTGGTTATGAAATCTCAAATTTAACATTATTGCACGTTGGTTATGAAATCGATTTGGCTAGGAAATATTTTTTTTGAATATAAGAAATATAGGCTAACTGATAAAATTAATGCAAATAAGGTATTAAGTTAGCAAAACAAAATAAGGAAATAATTTACTAACATTAATTGTTAACTAATAGGATCAGAAAATATCATATTTAATAGTAGGTCCAACTTAAAAATCCACCTAGAAAAGGTCACAATGTTTCTGTTTTAATAAGATAGATCCCATAATACATTTGCAGGTCCGCCCTTAGAAAAAGTCCAAGAAATAATGACTTCCAACCTTCATAAATATATATTAGTTTCTACCATAAATGTACAAATTATTGATTACCAATAAGATAAATAGTGGATGTCAGATCTAAGAACTACGGCTCAAACCATGGATTGACATTTTTTAACACTTTTTAAAAATGGACCCCATAAAAACGTTGACATATCGTGGAGTGACTCAACTGCCCCATTATATTATAGATATTATATTATAGATTGTAAGATTAACGACAATTGATCTAATACATAAGTTGACTTGTGACATTATGATGATTCTATTTAATACACAGTAATTATCAGATGTTATAAGGCCTACTCTTTCGGCACTTCTCCTTGTTTTATTCTTGTAACTTTTTGTTCAGAAAGGTACGATTCAATTCGGATAAAGGAAACAGCAAAGCGTTTGGTTCTGCAGTGTCAAAACAGCACATGATGACTTGACATCAAGGGTGGGTAGGGTCCGTAGGAATGTGTGAGCCACTCATATCTGCACGTCTCATGATTGTTCCATTTGAAAGTTAACATACTTTAGAAAATTAAAGGGGTCTCTAATAGCAGTGGTAATGAATCATGGTGGAAGATGATTCAAGCATTATCTACAAATTATTCGTTGTTTTGCAAAAAAGAAGAATGACATGTCTGATTAGACCAATTAATTTGTATATATTATAAGTATTTTTATGATTGCCTCATTTGTTTTGGCAGAGTATCGTTTGACTGCATTATTGCATTTTCCTCTCTTATCTTACGACTAGTACAAAATGTAATCCCAATAAAAGGAGTGAATGTTTTATATATTAGTCCAGAAGTATTTTTTTAAACGACAACTTTTCATTCAATACTTACTAGTTCTCGGTTAGAATTTTATTTAAGATTGTCTTTTCCTCTATAATTTACAAAAATTTCAATAATTTTACTTAAATATTAACTATTCCAAAACATAAAAAATATTAATTATTAATTATTTCCCATGCCAAAATTTCTGTAGGAAGATTTATATATTTTTTATCAGAAAAAATTATGTTTTGCCAACAATCGTCATATCTATAATTTTAAAATGACATAAATAATATTAGTTTGAACTAATCAGTAACAAATTTAAGAAATTATATTATTAAGTATAATAATTTTCCTTACAACTTTTTGTCAAAAAGTTTAACTATATTTAGATGCATAGCATGAAAAAAAAATATATATATATATATAAAATTATAAATATATTTAAAAGAAAAATTATTATTTTTAAGGTAAAAACTAAATCTATAAGAAATAGTTACATTATTTTAGTTGAATATTCATGTTTATAATACAAAATCATATTAAATATACAAATAATAATTTTAGAAAATATTTTTAATACTACAAAATATGATAGTTCCTTTTCAAAAGGAGAAAAGAAAAGGAACAGTGGATTGCAGGGAAATGGGAAAATAAAATATTACCCTCCTCACCTCAAAATGTATCAGCAATTACGCTTATGTCCTGACGAAGGTAAACCGTTCAATTAAAGTCGGTCGTACAGATCCAACGGTTAATAACGATTCAAAAGCACGCCAAGACTGACGTCAAAAAATGAAACCCAAGACCGACATAACCGTGTCTCGTACCCAAATTTATATAAACGAAACATTATTCTAATCAAACCAGTTGCGTGTTTGGTTATCTTTTCTTTCGTGTAACCTAAATTAAGGGATTTGTTCTAACAACAAATCTCTCTAGAATCCAAAAGGAAGAATCCCGTCTCTCTCATCTTCTTCTCGGGAAGATCAGAAAACAACTTTTTGTTAAATTCCATCCTCAAGCTTTGAAGATCGCAGGGAAATTCTCGGTTTGATCTGACCGTTTCTGGTAAATTCTCATTTAGAAACTTTCTCTTGTTAGATCTGCTTTGTTTGTTCTTCGACAGATCTGAACATGTTTTGGGATAAAGTTGTCTTATGTCATGCGTAGAAATGTTTCTTGGTGTTTGGGTCATTTCCTAACGATTTATATATCCATTTAATTCGAATATTTTTGAGGCATCGATTGAAATCTTGAAACTTTCGCATAGAAATAGATCTTATTCGAAGCTAGGTTGAATCGAATTGAATCAATTTGATTATATATAAGTTGGGTTAATCGAACTGAATCGAGCTGGGGTTTAATCGAATTAATTCAATCTGATTATATGGAAGTTGGAAAAAATCGAATCGAGTTAAATTGATTCTATCGAATCTGGGCTTAATTGATTGGATTCAAAATGATTAAATCGGAGCTGGGTTGAATCGAATTGAGACGAAATGATATTCTTTGGTGTTTAATTCAATGGCAGCTTAAAAAAAAACATTCTTCTGTTGTTGTCAGAAGTTAATTTTTGTTTTTTTGTTCTTTGTTTAATGAAGGTGAAGAAGAAAGGATTCTAAAAGACAACAACAACGACAATGAGCTCTGATCAAAACAACAGCACAAGCTTCCCACCAACAGAGCCAAAGCTCTGCGATAACGGATGCGGATTCTTCGGGTCACCCTCCAACATGAACCTCTGTTCCAAATGTTACCGAAGCCTACGTGCCGAGGAAGATCAAACCGCAGTTGCAAAAGCTGCCGTTGAGAAATCGCTAAAGCTTCCGTCTTGCAGTCTCATCACCGCACCAGAGCCAAAACAGCCTCTGGAGACCAAACCAGCCTCCGTGGAAACTGTTGTGATTGCTGAGCCGTCTTCTGTTCCTCCTGTAGCTACGGGACAGGACGAGGGAGAGCCGTCCAAACCCGCACGACCGAACAGGTGTTTCAGCTGTAACAAGAAGGTTGGAGTTATGGGGTTTAAGTGCAAATGCGGGAGCACGTTCTGCGGGAGCCATAGGTACCCGGAGAAGCATGATTGCAGCTTCGATTTTAAAGAGGTTGGACGCGGTGCAATAGCAAAGGCGAATCCTGTGGTCAAGGCCGATAAAGTCCAGAGGATTTGATGTGATGTGATCTGTCTATCTTTCAGTTTATTCCGAGAATGTTGATGTGATGTGATCATATTCGATGTTGGGTTTCTATGAATCAAAATGAAAATTGCTTCTATTGGTTTTCTCACGAATCCTTTTCAGTGCTTTTAAAAAGTCTATTGAAATGAAGTCTCTTTGTTGCTCAAGATTGACTATGTTTGCTTCTTGGTTACGTTTTGATTGGCAGCTTGATAGAGATGAGACGAGAGATTTGTTCCTTCGTTGTCGAGTACCATGTTACAAGATAAAATGGGGGTCTCAATCAGTTTGATGTATTGTCAAGAGCATCTCCATCTAAAACTTACTTCAATTTATAATCTGTTTTGGAAATGACAATACAACTTGAAAAATGGAAATAGAATTTTAAGACTAGTTCTTCATTTAGTTGTCAACTAAACCCAGTATTACATTTAGAAAAAAGATTTACTCATACTGGGGAGCACCAAATATCGGTGGTGGTGGAAAATATTTGGATTTGTCTGAAACATGTTCATTTACGTGAAAGAAAATGTCCAGACGAAATTCAGTTGATGATAGACGAGATTTTTAGAGTAGTCATCTCATATAACGTTATATGATTATATCTCAAAGCCAATCCTGAAATATATATATTTTTTATAACCATGGTGTGATCCCAAAAGCTTTATAGGTTCAATGACAATTTACCACGAGACTCACAGAATCTGCATTTTCTTACCATTTAGGACGCCCCGAATAACTAAGGGGAATCGAACCCAAAACGGTATTTATAGCTGTGAACCCTTAACCACAAAACCACTTGGTTAACAAGCTTGTATTTGTTCGAACCCATGACGTCTCCTATATGAAAGCACTTATTTCCATTGGACCACTTTAATTCTTCCTAAAATATATGTCGTTTGATTTTTTGAAACTTATTTAATACAAAAATTCTTTTTGGTCCAGTGGTTTGACTAAGGATTCATTAATGCTTCTACATCGAGGTCCAGTTCAAGTCCCAGTAAAGGCGGAATTATGCGAATTAATGGAGAGAAGGCTTATAAGAGATATGCAGCAGTATAAGGAATACCTTCAAACATGAATCATATAGGACGGTTCAGATAGTGCAGTCATGCGTGAATCCTCATAAAATAAGTAGAATTATCGGCTGTAGAATCATCTGTAATATTTTCATAATTTGTAATATCATAATTATTCAGCATTAAAAAAATTAAAAAGTTTATTACAGATATACCTCCAACTCTAAATATTTATACCAATCCACTTTCTATTTTTTCCATCTCCCTCTCTTCGTTTCAACTTCTTTTCTTTTCTCCTTTCTTCCTTTTTACTGCTTATTTTCCCTGAGTTTCTGTTTCTTTTTCATTATTCATAACTTTTATTAGATTTAAATTCTTTATTGAAATATAAATTTTATGGTTTTTCGGTCGCAGTCAAAGAGTAAATAATATACAAATCAACGGTAACAAGAAGATTAAGCACAATGTTGGGAAAGAATTATGGGTTTCCTTTAATTTAGGGTTATGCTTGTTCTGGATTTTTTTGAGTTATGGTTCGTAAGGTGATTTTCATCATCTACCTATGAGATTCATGACAAATAATAATGCAAAGTATTACTAGTACAACCTCAACTAGTACAACGAGAACAAGTATAACTAGTACAAATAAATTGAATATAACCAATATAATTGGTACAACTAGAACAAGTATAACTAGAACAATTTTCAATTAATAAGGTGATATTTGATTTTTCAGCGTATGAATGATACTAGAAAAAGGATGATGTAGATACAATGAGACATGTTGGTCTAATCTTTTACCGGTTGCATATGTCAAAATTCATGAATAACAGGTTTTAATAATATTTGATTAGGATGATGTGTTTTATACGTTGTAATAGTTATACTAATTGCACTATTTTTGGAAAAATTTAGCTTCATTTTTTGCTCCCAAAGCCGAAGAAAGTAGATGCAAAGCCGAAAGAAGTTACAGTAGAAGACGATTTATAAGAGTATATTGCAGAATATTATGTAGAGGCCATCAAGATTTGAAGAAGATGCATAAGCATTCATGTTTAGTAATTGGATTACGACAATAATAGCTTTAAAAAAAATTCTTTTGTTGTTGTCAGAGTTTAAAATTTAAAATAAAACATAACTTAGATTACGAAAATACTTAGATAAATACTTCATCTTAATGGAAACTGATGGATCAATCAAATAGGAGATGGGGGAGCAACTTGTGGCCTCGTTAAAAACTTTCCTTTGGAAAACCCAGTGGGAAAAAACCAAAGGCAAGGAAAAAGAGTGCACACAAGCTACTTGCCTATTTGATGATCAGCTTGAATTTGGAATATCTTGAATGGTGGTTAAGGTGTCTATGCTAGTAGTCCTTCCATTTTGACCAATGTATTCTTCTTGCTTCCAAGCATTCTTCAATGTTTCATCCTCAGCTACAAGCTGCTCCTTCGGTTCAAGTGCATTCTCACGTTCTTCATTTGACCATCTGGAGTTGACCACGGTTGTATTGTTTTCAAGTTTATCATCAGTCGACCATCTGGACTTGACCATGCTTGCATTGTTTTCTGGTTCGATCAGGATTACATCACCTTCCATATGAACCTGATCCATAACCATAGCAAGAGCATATGAACTATATAGTCATCTCAGTCTATTAAAAATTAGAAAGCTATAATTAAAATCTAATGTTAGAAAAAACTGTGGATGCAAGCATATAAATATAAATATATATATATATATTTTTTTTTTTTTATTAAATTTACCTTGTAGACAACATAAACTTTTACTAAAACCTACGTTTTCTAATGTTTTAGTTGTACACAATAAATGGTTTTAAACTTGAATAATAAGTAAAAATTAATAAGATGGTGATCTTTTTCATACCTTAGTACGAATTCTAGCTTGGACATGGTCAACCTTTTCTTCTTCAAAGGTTTTAGAAATCTTAAATTTTTTGTATGAGTCAATAGGTTCCATTGGATCCTTTGTCGCAGCGAGAACCGTTAGATCAACTCCAAACAGTCTGCAGCTAGTAGTTGCGGTTGTGGTTGACGTTTCTTTCATTGTCTGAACCATTTGCTCATTGTTGTTTGGTTTGGAAATGGTAGGGAACGAGTATCTCATGGTAGATTGTATGCTCGAATTTCCAATTTCTTGGCCTTGGGACACGGTAGGAGGCCACATTTTTGAGCCTATACCCATCAATAGAATGATAACTAATTCACAAAGAAGTTTTAACTTATTGAGCAATGTTTACTTACCAAATTCATGTATTTCGATTTGACGTTTATGTTTTAGATCATCTGACTTTAAAATGTTTGAGGAATGTGTTAACAGCTCAATCTCCCATGGAGATACCTTATCAGGTCTTGGAATAGTTGCAGCTCCATCCCATTGCACCTATAAAATAAATATATTGGATATTATATATTACTCTTTTTAAAATATATTCTTAAATAATATATATAAATGTAACTAATACTATTCTTACTTCTAGACTTCGCCATTCTGAATCCTTCCAATGAGTGGAGAAATCTCTCACTGCTACTACTCTTCCATTGTATCTATTGTAGTAAAATAATTTGTGTAAGTAGTCATATTTTGAAAAAGAGTAAAATAAATGTTAAAGACTTACCTTATTTCATTTAAATCTTTTCCTTCAAACTTCATTGAAAATCTGGAGCCTATTCTAAACTTCTTATTCACTCCATCTACAAATTTATCGTAGTTGACAAGGAATTGACTCGACCTAATATCATCACATAAAAGAAATATAATTATATTTTCAATAAAATATTTTCGTAATGTTTAATTAGAGTTAAAAAAAAACTTATTACCTTGGCTTATAGATGACAACGAACATACATTTGTTCTTAATAGCATTCTGCAAGAGAAACTACACCATTGTGCATACTGTTTTGAAACTAAAGATGTTACTATGTTGGCGCTGATGAGCTGCTTTACTGATTCCAATCCGCGATTCCCCATTCTCTCCTCTAGGAAAACACATAGTTAAAATTCAAAATTCAAGAAACGAAACAGATCTTAAACGGAAAAACAGATATATATATATATACCGAAGGAATACAAAAGAGTCTCCAGCAACCAATTTTTTTCTTTTTGCAAACTCATTCCAACCAGATGCGAAAAGATGTATTTTTGGTGTACCTATTTGATTGTTTGTAAACAAAATATAGATCAGTAGACACTCACAAATTTTGAAATGAAATATAGAATAGTCACCTCTTAACGTGTGTTTAAAACTCCATTGATGACCATGAATATCTTTAGCAATTATCTCTTGACTTGGGGTTAGCTGAGACATATCCTAAAAACATTAAATACATAATGTTATATAAGGATTTAAAATTTGAGTTAATGTAAGCCCAGGTTGATTACCAGGGGGGGAAGACATTCAATGGCATGTCTTTTAAACAAAACAAAACCACCATTTCTATGGGTATCAGAAACACTTAACACCTTGGTGAAATAGTTAATGTTTTGTATGTTGTTTTCGTTTTTGGGAATAGGGATTCCAATATCCTGAAAATATAAAATTAATTAAATTATTTAAATAGATTGTAAGAAGAGCTCATGTTCAAGTAAACGAAATCTTATTTTGTTACTCACGGATGTATCAGGCAACAAAGAAACTTCTGCATAAATTTCATCAGTATTGGGCTCTACCTAAGAACATACATAAAATATACCCAAAACAATATCATTTACAGTCGAAGTCATTTTAGATCATATGTATTTTATAAATAAGAAACATATATAATCAAAGAGACACACCTTAAGGTTGATACTAAAACCTACAACAGATTTTTGAAGGAATATCAAAAATTGGTTTTAGTTGACAAAGTTCATCGTTAATAGAACTACCTAGCTGGTAATACCATCAAACTGTAGAGTAAGTCTTACAAATCAAAACATAAATAAAATAATATAAAAGTGTAAAAGAAGATAAAAAAAATTGCTCTCATATGCCCTTGAGGAAAGTAATGTACTTTCTCTCCAATTTTTGAGTACAAAACAGAGGTCCAGCACATAGCTTCCATAATTGACCGTTCATGTAGTTATTAGTTCCATCAATAGCTAGAAACAAAGAAAAAACTATTAGGAATTTTTCATCAATCAAAAACAAACCTGGGATCCAAGAATTTCTCACTTATACCTAAAGCTTCAGGTTGCGCATGCATGATTTGATCACTCGCCATCAGCTATTTTCCAAACACTTTTGAGAAATTTGTTTGTTATTTATTTTGGTTTGAACAAGTGTATTTTCTTAACTTGTAAACCTTATATGTATAAAGTATTTATAGGTGAAAATATTCAAATCCTTCATTAATATATATACGGATATGGTTGTTGACTAATAACTTTTACTAGTTTCCAAAAAGTATCGAGTCAACGATGTATATTTAGAAATATCGAAAGTTCTTCAATATCAATTAATTATTTTCAAAATATATAATAGTAGTGCAATAGAATTCATGCGCCATTCAGGGCCGATTTAGAGGGAGGGACAATAGGCCCGCGGGATAAGGGGCCCATAAAAAAACCTTTAGTTAACCATGCAATCATTTAAACTGATTTTTTCAAGACTCATATGAGGCTGTGTGATTAAGAAGAATATTCATATACAACCACAGAGACTGCAGCCTATTAAAACTAGTTGCTTGTAAAATATGACATATTATTCGGGTTTTGTTCTTGTTTTTCCGGTGATAATTTGTTCTTACAAAACCTTTCATCTTTTTCCTTAAATCTCAGAGAATTCTTTTACATCAAGTACTTTAATTTGATCACCATAGTCTCTAGTAAGATTTCGCTTTTAGATTATTGATCTAGTAAGATGTCATATAGTTTTATGTTCACACAGTTTTCATTTGAAAAATAGAGAGATAGAAAAAATACTTTATTATGATACTTATGTTTTCATTTCCATGAAAAACACTTTTGATTATGATACAATAGTGTTTTTTTTCAGCTATTAAACATATGGATGTGGAGAAAAACATATGGAGACAAAGTATAAATTGTATCATAATCAAAAGTGTTTTTTTTTCAGCTATTAAACATATGGATGTGGAGAAAAACATATGGAGACAAAGTATAAATTGTATCATAATCAAAAGGGTTTTTTTCTTCTCAGATATTTTTCAAATGAAAACTGTGTGAACATAAAACTATATGACATCTTACTAGATCAATAATCTAAAAACGAAATCTTACTAGAGAGACTATGGTGATCAAATTAAAGTACTTGATGTAAAAAGAATTCTCTGAGATTTAAGGAAAAAAGATGAAAGGTTTTGTAAGAACAAATTATACGGAAAAACAAGAACAAAAAACCCTGAATAATATGTCATATTTTACAAGCTTAACTAGTTTTTAATAGCTGCAGTACCCTGTGGGCCCGTGACTATGAATATTCTTCTTAAACACACAGCCACATATGAGTCTTGAAAAAATCAGTTTAAATGATTGCATGGTTAACTAAAGGTTTTTTTATGGGCCCCTTATCCCGCGGGCCTATTGTCCCTCCCTCTAAATCGGTCCTGAATGGCGCATGAATTCTATTGCACTACTATTATATATCTAGAAAATAATTTATTGATATTGAAGAACTTTCGATATTTCTAAATATACATCGCTGACTGACACGCTTTGGAAACTAGTAAAAGTTATTAGTCAACAATCATATCCGTATATATATTAATGAAGGATTTGAATATTTTCACCTATAAATACTTTATACATATAAGGTTTACAAGTTAAGAAAATACACTTGTTCAAACCAAAATAAATAACAAAAATTTCTCAAAAGTGTTTGGAAAATAGCTGATGGCGAAAGTGATCAAATCATGCATGCTAACCAAGCTTTAGGTATAAGTGAGAAATTCTTGGTCCCTGTGTTTGTTTTGATTGATGATAAACAAATATTCCTAATAGTTTTTTCTTTGTTTCTAGCTATTGATGGAACCAATAACTACATGAACGGTCAATTATGGAAGCTATGTGCTGGACCTCTGCTTTGTAATTAAAATTGGAGAGAAAGTACATTACTTTCCTCAAGGGCATATAGAGCAGTGCATAATTTTTTTATCTTCTTTTACACTTTTATATTATTTTATTTATGTTTTGATTTGTAAGACTTACTCTACAGTTTGATGGTATTACCAGCTAGGTAGTTCTATTAACGATGAACTTTGTCAACTAAAACCAATTTTTGATATTCCTTCAAAAATCTGTTGTAAGGTTTTTAGTATCAACCTTAAGGTGTGTCTCTTTTGATTATATATGTTTCTTATTTATAAAATACATATGATCTAAAATGACTTCGACTGTAAATGATATTGTTTTGGGTATATTTTATGTATGTTCTTAGGTAGAGCCCAATACTGATGAAATTTATGCGAAGTTTCTTTGTTGCCTCGATACATCCGTGAGTAACAAAATAAGATTTCGTTTACTTGAACATGAGCTCTTCTTACAATCTATTTAAATAATTTAATTAATTTTATATTTTCAGGATATTGGAATCCCTATTCCCAAAAACGAAAACAACATACAAAACATTAACTATTTCACCAAGGTGTTAAGTGTTTCTGATACCCATAGAAATGGTGGTTTTGTTTTGTTTAAAAGACATGCCATTGAATGTCTTCCCCCCCCTGGTAATCAACCTGTGCTTACATTAACTCAAATTTTAAATCCTTATAGAACATTATGTATTTAATGTTTTTAGGATATGTCTCAGCTAACCCCAAGTCAAGAGATAATTGCTAAAGATATTCATGGTCATCAATGGAGTTTTAAACACACGTTAAGAGGTGACTATTCTATATTTCATTTCAAAATTTGTGAGTATCTACTGATCTATATTTTGTTTACAAACAATCAAATAGGTACACCAAAAAGACATCTTTTCGCATCTGGTTGGAATGAGTTTGCAAAAAGAAAAAAATTGGTTGCTGGAGACTCTTTTGTATTCCTTCGGTATATATATATATATCTGTTTTTCCATTTAAGATCTGTTTCGTTTCTTGAATTTTGGATTTTAACTATGTGTTTTCCTAGAGGAGAGAATGGGGAATCGCGGATTGGAATCAGTAAAGCAGCTCATCAGCAACGCAACATAGTAACATCTTTAGTTTCAAAACAGAGTATGCACAATGGTGTAGTTTCTACTGCACTGAATGCTACTAAGAACAAATGTATGTTCGTTGTCATCTATAAGCCAAGGTAATAAGTTTTTTTTTAACTCTAATTAAACATTACGAAAATATTTTATTGAAAATATAATTACATTTCTTTTATGTGATGATATTAGTCGAAGTAATTCCTTGTCAACTACTTATAAATTTGTAGATGGAGGAATAAGAAGTTTAGAATAGGCTCCAGATTTTCAATGAAGTTTGAAGGAAAAGATTTAAATGAAATAAGGTAAGTCTTTAACATTTATTTTACTCTTTTTCAAAATATGACTACTTACACAAATTATTTTACTACAATAGATACAATGGAAGAGTAGTAGCAGTGAGAGATTTCTCCACTCATTGGAAGGATTCAGAATGGCGAAGTCTAGAAGTAAGAATAGTATTAGTTACATTTATATATATTATTTAAGAACAAATTATAATGAAAAACAAGAACAAAAAACCCTGAATAATATGTCATATTTTACAAGCTTAACTAGTTTTTAATAGCTGCAGTACCCTGTGGGCCCGTGACTATGAATATTCTTCTTAAACACACAGCCACATATGAGTCTTGAAAAATCGGTTTAAATGATTGCATGGTTAACTAAAGGTTTTTATGGGCCTTCTCATGAGCTATGTCCCTCCTCGGTCCGAATGGCATGAATTCTATTGCACTACTATTATATATCTAGAAAATAATTTATTGATATTGAAGAACTTTCGATATTTCTAAATATACATCGTTGACTCGATACGTTTTGGAAACTAGTAAAAGTTATTAGTCAACAATCATATCCGTATATATATTAATGAAGGATTTGAATATTTTCACCTATAAATACTTTATACATATAAGGTTTACAAGTTAAGAAAATACACTTGTTCAAACCAAAATAAATAACAAAAAAATTTCTCAAAAGTGTTTGGAAAATAGCTGATGGCGAGTGATCAAATCATGCATGCGCAACCTGAAGCTTTAGGTATAAGTGAGAAATTCTTGGGTCCCAGGTTTGTTTTTGATTGATGATAAACAAATATTCCTAATAGTTTTTTCTTTGTTTCTAGCTATTGATGGAACCAATAACTACATGAACGGTCAATTATGGAAGCTATGTGCTGGACCTCTGTTTTGTACTCCAAAAATTGGAGAGAAAGTACATTACTTTCCTCAAGGGCATATAGAGCAGGCAATATTTTTTTATCTTCTTTTACACTTTTATATTATTTTATTTATGTTTTGATTTGTAAGACTTACTCTACAGTTTGATGGTATTACCAGCTAGGTAGTTCTATTAACGATGAACTTTGTCAACTAAAACCAATTTTTGATATTCCTTCAAAAATCTGTTGTAAGGTTTTTAGTATCAACCTTAAGGTGTGTCTCTTTTGATTATATATGTTTCTTATTTATAAAATACATATGATCTAAAATGACTTCGACTGTAAATGATATTGTTTTGGGTATATTTTATGTATGTTCTTAGGTAGAGCCCAATACTGATGAAATTTATGCAGAAGTTTCTTTGTTGCCTGATACATCCGTGAGTAACAAAATAAGATTTCGTTTACTTGAACATGAGCTCTTCTTACAATCTATTTAAATAATTTAATTAATTTTATATTTTCAGGATATTGAATCCTATTCCCAAAAGCGAAAACAACATACAAAACATTAACTATTTCACCAAGGTGTTAAGTGTTTCTGATACCCATAGAAATGGTGGTTTTGTTTTGTTTAAAAGACATGCCATTGAATGTCTTCCCCCCCCTGGTAATCAACCTGTGCTTACATTAACTCAAATTTTAAATCCTTATAGAACATTATGTATTTAATGTTTTAGGATATGTCTCAGCTAACCCCAAGTCAAGAGATAATTGCTAAAGATATTCATGGTCATCAATGGAGTTTTAAACACACGTTAAGAGGTGACTATTCTATATTTCATTTCAAAATTTGTGAGTATCTACTGATCTATATTTTGTTTACAAACAATCAAATAGGTACACCAAAAGACATCTTTTCAAGATCTGGTTGAATGAGTTTGCAAAAGAAAAAATTGGTTGCTGGAGACTCTTTTGTATTCCTTCGGTATATATATATATATCTGTTTTTCCATTTAAGATCTGTTTCGTTTCTTGAATTTTGGATTTTAACTATGTGTTTTCCTAGAGGAGAGAATGGGGAATCGCGGATTGGAATCAGTAAAGCAGCTCATCAGCAACGCAACATAGTAACATCTTTAGTTTCAAAACAGAGTATGCACAATGGTGTAGTTTCTACTGCACTGAATGCTACTAAGAACAAATGTATGTTCGTTGTCATCTATAAGCCAAGGTAATAAGTTTTTTTTTAACTCTAATTAAACATTACGAAAATATTTTATTGAAAATATAATTACATTTCTTTTATGTGATGATATTAGGTCGAGTCAATTCCTTGTCAACTACGATAAATTTGTAGATGGAGTGAATAAGAAGTTTAGAATAGGCTCCAGATTTTCAATGAAGTTTGAAGGAAAAGATTTAAATGAAATAAGGTAAGTCTTTAACATTTATTTTACTCTTTTTCAAAATATGACTACTTACACAAATTATTTTACTACAATAGATACAATGGAAGAGTAGTAGCAGTGAGAGATTTCTCCACTCATTGGAAGGATTCAGAATGGCGAAGTCTAGAAGTAAGAATAGTATTAGTTACATTTATATATATTATTTAAGAATATATTTTAAAAAGAGTAATATATAATATCCAATATATTTATTTTATAGGTGCAATGGGATGGAGCTGCAACTATTCCAAGACCTGATAAGGTATCTCCATGGGAGATTGAGCTGTTAACACATTCCTCAAACATTTTAAAGTCAGATGATCTAAAACATAAACGTCAAATCGAAGTACATGAATTTGGTAAGTAAACATTGCTCAATAAGTTAAAACTTCTTTGTGAATTAGTTATCATTCTATTGATGGGTATAGGCTCAAAAAAGTGGCCTCCTACCGTGTCCCAAGGCCAAGAAATTGGAAATTCGAGCATACAATCTACCATGAGATACTCGTTCCCTACCATTTCCAAACCAAACAACAATGAGCAAATGGTTCAGGCAATGAAAAGCGTCAACCACAACCGCAACTACTAGCTGCAGACTGTTTGGAGTTGATCTAACGGTTCTCGCTGCGACAAAGGATCCAATGGAACCTATTGACTCATACAAAAAATTTAAGATTTCTAAAACCTTTGAAGAAGAAAAGGTTGACCATGTCCAAGCTAGAATTCGTACTAAGGTATGAAAAAGATCACCATCTTATTAATTTTTACTTATTATTCAAGTTTAAAACCATTTATTGTGTACAACTAAAACATTAGAAAACGTAGGTTTTAGTAAAAGTTTATGTTGTCTACAAGGTAAATTTAATAAAAAATATATATATATATATATATATTTATATGCTTGCATCCACAGTTTTTTCTAACATTAGATTTTAATTATAGCTTTCTAATTTTTAATAGACTGAGATGACTATATAGTTCATATGCTCTTGCTATGGTTATGGATCAGGTTCATATGGAAGGTGATGTAATCCTGATCGAACCAGAAAACAATGCAAGCATGGTCAAGTCCAGATGGTCGACTGATGATAAACTTGAAAACAATACAACCGTGGTCAACTCCAGATGGTCAAATGAAGAACGTGAGAATGCACTTGAACCGAAGGAGCAGCTTGTAGCTGAGGATGAAACATTGAAGAATGCTTGGAAGCAAGAAGAATACATTGGTCAAAATGGAAGGACTACTAGCATAGACACCTCAACCACCATTCAAGATATTCCAAATTCAAGCTGATCATCAAATAGGCAAGTAGCTTGTGTGCACTCTTTTTCCTTGCCTTTGGTTTTTTCCCACTGGGTTTTCCAAAGGAAAGTTTTTAACGAGGCCACAAGTTGCTCCCCCATCTCCTATTTGATTGATCCATCAGTTTCCATTAAGATGAAGTATTTATCTAAGTATTTTCGTAATCTAAGTTATGTTTTATTTTAAATTTTAAACTCTGACAACAACAAAAGAATTTTTTTTAAAGCTATTATTGTCGTAATCCAATTACTAAACATGAATGCTTATGCATCTTCTTCAAATCTTGATGGCCTCTACATCATATTCTGCAATATACTCTTATAAATCGTCTTCTACTGTAACTTCTTTCGGCTTTGCATCTACTTTCTTCGGCTTTGGGAGCAAAAAATGAAGCTAAATTTTTCCAAAAATAGTGCAATTAGTATAACTATTACAACGTATAAAACACATCATCCTAATCAAATATTATTAAAACCTGTTATTCATGAATTTTGACATATGCAACCGGTAAAAGATTAGACCAACATGTCTCATTGTATCTACATCATCCTTTTTCTAGTATCATTCATACGCTGAAAAATCAAATATCACCTTATTAATTGAAAATTGTTCTAGTTATACTTGTTCTAGTTGTACCAATTATATTGGTTATATTCAATTTATTTGTACTAGTTATACTTGTTCTCGTTGTACTAGTTGAGGTTGTACTAGTAATACTTTGCATTATTATTTGTCATGAATCTCATAGGTAGATGATGAAAATCACCTTAAGAACCATAACTCAAAAAAATCCAGAACAAGCATAACCCTAAATTAAAGGAAACCCATAATTCTTTCCCAACATTGTGCTTAATCTTCTTGTTACCGTTGATTTGTATATTATTTACTCTTTGACTGCGACCAAAAAACCATAAAATTTATATTTCAATAAAGAATTTAAATCTAATAAAAGTTATGAATAATGAAAAAGAAACAGAAACTCAGGGAAAATAAGCAGTAAAAAGGAAGAAAGGAGAAAAGAAAAGAATTTGAAACGAAGAGAGGGAGATGGAAAAAATAGAAAGTCGATTGGTATAAATATTTAGAGTTGGAGGTATATCTGTAATAAACTTTTTAATTTTTTTAATGCTGAATAATTATGATATTACAAATTATGAAAATATTACAGATGATTCTACAGCCGATAATTCTACTTATTTTATGAGGATTCACGCATGACTGCACTATCTGAACCGTCTATCTGATCCATGCTTGAAGGTATTCCTTATACTGCTGCATATCTCTTATAAGCCTTCTCTCCATTAATTCGCATAATTCCGCCTTTACTGGGACTTGAAACTCAGACCTCCTGATGTAGAAGCATTAATGAATCCTTAGTCAAACCACTGGACCAAAAAGACTTACACAAAAGAATTTTTGTATTAAATAAGTTTCAAAAAATCAAACGACATATATTTTAGGAAGAATTAAAGTGGTCCAATGGAAATAAGTGCTTTTCATATAGGAGACGTCATGGGTTCGAACAAATACAAGCTTGTTAACCAAGTGGTTTTGGCCTAGTGGTTAAGGGTTCACAGCTATAAATACCGTCTTGGGTTCGATTCCCCTTAGTTATTCGGGGCGTCCTAAGTGGTAAGAAAATGCGGATCCTGTGAGTCTCGTGGTAAATTGTCATTTAACCTAGAAAGCTTTTGGGATCACACCATGGTTATAAAAAATAAATATATATATATATATATATCAGGATTGGCTTTGAGATATAATCATATAACGTTATATGAGATGACTACTCTAAAAATCTTGTCTATCATCAATTGAATTTCGTCTGGACATTTTTTTCACGTAAATGAACATGTTTCAAACAAATCCAAATATTTTCCACCACCACCGATATTTGGTGCTCCCCAGTATGAGTAAATCTTTTTGAATAAAAGACTAGATACCTCATTATGAGATAGCCACGAAAATATATAGAGGAAGTGAGTCTTGTACATGCACAAGGCTCCCTCGAAACTCAGCAGACAATTAAGACAAAAGGCTCCCTCGAAAACTAAACAAAGACTGAGTTTAAAATTAAAATAAAACATAACTTAGATTACTAAAGTACTTAGATAAATACTTTATCTTGATGTATCAATCAAATAGGAGATGGGTGAGCAACTTGTGGCCTCGTTAAAAACTTCACTTTGAAAAATCTAGTGGGACAAAACCAAAGGCAGGAAAAAAGAGCACACACAAGCTACTTGCCTATTTGATAATCAGCTCGAACTTGGAATGTCTTGAATGGTGTTAAGGTGTCTCTGCTAGTAGTCCTTCCATTTTGACCAGTGTATTCTTCTTGATTGCAAGCATTCTATAATGTTGCATCCTCAGCTACAAGCTGCTCCTCCGGTTCAAGCGCATCATCACATTCTTCATTTTCCCATCTGGGCTTGACCACGCTTGTATTGTTTTCAAGTTTATCTTCAGTCGGCCATCTGAACTTGACCACGTTTGCATTGTTTTCTGGTTCGATCAGGATCACATCACCTTCCACATGAACCTGATCAACAACCATATCAAGAGCTTATGAACTTTATAGTCATCTTATTCTATTAAAAATTAGGCAGCTTTAGTTAATATCTAATGTTAGAATAAAACTGTGGATACAAGAATATATATATTGAATGTACCTTACACACAACATAATATTTTACTAAAACCTACATTTTCTAATGTTTTAGTTGTACATAATAAATAGTTTAAACTTGAATAATAAATAAAAACAATAAGATGGTGATCTTTTCATACCTTAGTACGAATTCTAGCTTGGACATGGTCAACCTTTTCTTTTTCAAAGATTTTAGAAATCTTAAATTTTTTGTATGAGTCAATAGGTTCCATTGGATCCTTTGTTGTAGCGGGAACCGTTAAATCAACTCCAAACAGTCTGCAGCTAGTAGTTGTGGTTGTGATTGACGTTTCTTTCATTGCTTGAACCATTTGCGCATTGTAGTTTGGTTTGGACATTGTAGGAAATGAGTATCTCATGGAAGATTGTATGCTCGACTGTCCATATTATTGGCCTTGGGACAAGGTAAGAGCCTACATTTTTGAACCTATGCACGTCAATAAAATGAAAACTAATTCACAGAGAAGTTTTGATGAAAAATGTTTGCTTACCAAATTCATGTACTTCGATTTTATGTTTATGTTTTAGATCATTTGACTTGAAAATGTTTGAGGAATGTGTTAATAGATCAATCTCCCCTGGAGATACCTTAGTAGGTCTTGGAATAGTTGCAGCTCCATTCCAGTGTACCTATAAAATAAATATATTGGATATATATATTACTTTTTAAAAAATATATTCTTAAATAATATATGTAAGTGTAACTGATACTATTCCTACTTCTAGACTTCGCCATTCTGAATCCTTCCAATGAGTGGAGAAATCTCTCACTCCAACTACTCTTCCATTGTATAGATTGTAGTAAAATCATTTGTGTAAGTAATCATATTTTGAAAAAGAGCAAAATAAATGTTAAAGACTTGCCTTCTTACATTTAAATCTTCTCCGTCAAACTTCATTGAAAATCTGAAGCCTATTCTAAACTTCTTATCACTCCATCTATAAATTTATCGTTGTTGACAAGGAATTCAGTCTACCTGATATCATCACGTAAAAGAAATATAATTATATTTTCAATAAAATATTTTAGTAATGTTTAATAAGAGTTAAAATAAAAACTTATTACCTTGGCTTATAGAAGACAACGAACATACATTTGTTCTTAATAGCATTCAGTGCAGTAGAAACTACACCATTGTGCATACTCTGTTTTGAAATTAAAATGTTACTATGTTGCCTTGCTGATGAGCTGCTTTACTGATTCTAATCGCGATTCTCCATTCTCTCCTCTAGGATAACACATAGTTAAAATCCAAAATTCAAGAAAAAAATAGATCTTAAAATGAAAAACAGATATATATACCGAAGGAATACAAAAGAGTCTGCAGCAACCAATTTTTTCTTTTTGCAAACTCATTCCAACCAGATGCGAAAATGTTTTTTTGGTGTACCTAGTTGATTTTTTGTAAACAAAAACGTATAGATCCGTTATAAATACTCCAAATTTGGAAATGAAATATAGAATAGTCACCTCTTAAAGTGTGTTTAAAACTCCATTAATGACCATGAATATCTTTAGCAATTATCTCTTGACGACATATCCTAAAATCATTAAATACAAAATGTTATATAAAGATTTAAAATTTGAGTTAATGTAAGCCCATGTTTATTACCATAAGTGAAAGACATTCGATGGCATGTCTTTTAAACAAACCAAAACCACCATTTCTATGGGTATCAGAAACACTTAACACCTTGGTGAAGTTAATGTTTTTTATATTGTTTTCGTTTTTAGGAATAGTAATTTCAATATTCTGACAATATAAAATTAATTAAATTATTTAAATAGATTGTAAGAAGAGCTCATGTTAAAATAAACAAAATCTTATTGTGCTACTCACAAATATATCAGGAAACAAAGAAACTTCTCCATAAATTTCATCAGTTACAATCTAAGTCATTTTAGATCATATGTATTTTATAAATAAGAAACATATATAACCGTAAGGTTGATACTAAAACATTACAACAAATTTTTGATGGAATATCAATAATTGGTTTTAGTTGACAAAGTTCATTGTTAATAGAGCTAGCTAGCTGGTAATACCATCAAATTGTATAGTAAGTCTTACAAATCAACACATAAATAAAATAATATAAAAATTTTAAAAGAGGAAAATAAATTATTGCCTGCTCTATATGCCCTTGAAGAAATTAATGTACTCTCTCTCCAATTTTAGAAGTATCAAACAGACATCCAACCGATAACTTCAATAATTGACCGTTCAAGTAGTTATTGGTTCTATCAATAGCTAGAAACAAAGAAAAATTATTAGGGATATATGTTTTTCATCAATCAAAAACTAACCTCGGATCCAAGAATTTCTCACTTATACCTAGAACTTCTGGTTGAGCATGCATGATTTGATCACTCGCCATCAGCTATTTTCCAAACACTTTAAGAACTTTTTTTGTTATTTGTTTTGGTTTGAACCGGTGTTTTTTTTTTTAACTTGTAAATCTTATATGTATAAAGTATTTTTAGGTGAAAATATTCAAATCCTTCATAAATATATATACGGATATGATTTTTGGCTAATAACTTTTACTAGTTTCCAAAAAGTATCGGTTCAAAGATGTATATTTAGAAAACATCGAAAGTTCTTTAATATCAATAAATTATTTTCTAGATATATAATAATAGTTCAATAGACGTCATGCGCCATTCAGAACCAATTTAGAGGGAGGTAAAATGGGCCCACGAGGTAAAGAGCTCATAAAAAAAACTTTTAGTAACTATGTAATTATTTAAACAGATTTTTTCATGATTCATATGATGTTGTGTTTAAGAATAATATACATAGCCATGGGGCCCACAAAGTACTTGGACTATTAAAACTAGTTAAACTTGTAAAAATGGCAAGATATTATTTAGGGCTTTTTATTCTTTTTCCGTTTAACTTGTTCTTGCAAAACCGTTCATCTTCTTTCCTTAAATCTCAGAAAACTCTTTTTACATCAAATACTTTAATTTGATCACCATAGTCTCTCTGGTAAGATTTTGTTTTTAGATTATTGATCTAGGATATTTCATAATGTATATTTTTGTGTTTACACAATTTTCATTTGAAAAATATGTGAGAAAAAAACTTTTGTTTACGATACAATTTATACTTTGTCTCGATATGTTTTTCTCCACATTTAACGTTCCTATATATAATTTCAATCATTGACTAACTATATATAATTTAGTGTGTGAATGGTCTAACTGAATTTTCAAGTTTTTTTCTAATTTCAGTTTCACTCATTTCTTTGAAATTCATTATACATGGTGGAATAACCTTATAATAAAATGGAAGATTTGTTTGTTGTTTAGTATTTTAGTTGTAGTAACGGTTTTATAAGTAGCATGTTTTTATATGTTACTGGGCCAATTTTAAATTTTTTCCCCAGAGTCTATCAAATGTCTAAGCCGGCCCTAGCGTCATTCCCCACCTCATAATAAGATGGATCTTCATTTGAAAAATGCCAAGACAATATTCTTCCGTAAAAGATGTCAAAGATATTAGTCTATGGATCCACTAATGCATTTTATCAGCCTTATCAATATGAGAATCACAAAACGTGCACTACAAGGGATTACGGAGAAGTCCTTTTTCACATCATTTACATATTTGATTAAAAATAACTAGAAAACTCATATGTATCTACGACTACGATCTACAGAAGGATCTATGCAGTGACCACCAGGATGGTGTAGCCAGAGTGTGGACTGACTAGCGGTTGGGATATGTTTGATGAATGGAGAGACAACGGATCAGACCTTCGATCTACTGTTGGTGAGAGGATGGACGGCAGAGGAGATTTACTGCAGCGGTGTTTTCCTCAGTGAGGATAGACACAAATCAGGCTGAAGCCCGAGAGTGTAGCAGGTGGAGACGGCAGAGTGAGATACGAAGATCAAGGCGTATGGACCGACAAGAATCTGGATCTGGAAACCGAGTTATATTTGGAACCCTTCGAAGAAAGGAGGTCTGGTCGAAAGTTGTGACTTGAAGCTGTGCTTTCAATGTGGTTGGAGACGGGTGACGGGAAGTTCTTTAAGCCAGAAAAGCACCAGAATGGGGAGGTTGAGATTTGCAGATCTGAGGTTTAGACACACATATGTGAGTCGTAGTGGCGATGGGCCAGAAAGTTGGAGACGGTGAGCAAATGAGGTAAATAGATTCACAGGCCGGGAGCCTCTGGAGAAGAAAAAAATGTTTGTAGAAACAGTTGCAAGAGGACGACGCTGCAGTGGAGAATCCCGACGCCGGCAAACCGTGGTTCTACCGTCAGAAGGAATGGGAGAGACTGCTACTCAATATTTGGGCCTGGGAGAGAGTATATGCAAGATGATTGATTAGATCGTGATCTTGATATGTAATTGATGAATATTTTGGACATTGTCGATGGGTTTACACGAAGGACATAATTTAGGCGTTAATTCTCTTCCCAAGATGGTCTACCAAATCTGACATAAACTTGGCCATAATTACTTGGGGAAAAGTGTCAATTTAGACCTCAACTATTTCGATCGTGCCAAATACAACCTCAACAAATGATCAGTGCCAAATACGACCTCAACTTAATTATAATTTAGAAATACTATCCAAACTTTTTAAAATGTGCCTAAATCTACATTGATTATAACTAATGTTTTTAAATCCGACCCGAACACTGAACCGGACCACTTTCAGAGTCACCCAGTCATGGATCGACTGCGGATGAACTATGGATCAATAAATTAATTAATTTTATTATAAAATAATATATTAGCTCTAAAAATAAATATATAAAAACTAAGGTTGAGTATTTTCTAAATGTTTTTCTAAAATAAAATAATAGTTTGGATATGTATATATTTTATGTTTAAAAATACTTAAATTTAGTTTCTATATTTTTTATTTCACATACAAAATATAAAAATATAGTTTAGACTATTTCAATTTATGGTAACAAGTAAAGAGTTATGACATATACCAAAACTATCAGAACTTATAATTTATAGATATTTAAATGTCAAATATGAATAACAAAATTAAACTTCAAATTTAAAATAAACAAAAAATACAAAAATATAATGAAAATGCAAAGCGATGAAAAGAAAGAGATACACAGTCGGCAAAGGTCAGCAGAGGAAGACGACAACAAAACTGAAAATCTAATTTTTTAATTGAAAATTTAGAATATAAAAAAATTCTAAAAACAAAAAATAAAGTTATCTACTGGTTCAACCAGTGGTTCAACCGGCAATAGAGTTCTGACAAAACTTTAGAAATTAAAAAAAAGTTATCTAATAGTAATTTTTTTATATGTCATAACTCTTAACTTGTTACAATAAATTGAAATAAGCTAAACTATATTTTTATATTTTGTATGTGAAATAAAAATAAAATTTAGAAATTAATATAGTTTAGACTATTTCAATTTATTGTACATAACTCTTAACTTGTTAAAATAAATTGAAATAGTCTAAACTATATTTTTATATTTTGTATGTGAAAAAAATAGAAACTAAATTTTAAGTATTTTAAACATAAAATATATTCATATCCAAACTATTGTTTTAAAAAAAACATTTAGAAAATACTCAACTTTAGTTTTTATATATTCATTTTTATAGCTAATATATTATTTTATAATAAAATTAATTAATTTATTAACCCGTAGTTCATCCGCAGTCGATCCATGACCGGGTGACTCTGAAAGTGGTCCGGTTCAGTGTTCGGGTCGGATTTAAAAACATTAGTTATAATCAATGTAGATTTAAGCACATTTTAAAAAGTTTGGATAGTATTTCTAAATTATAATTAAGTTGAGGTAGTATTTGGCACTGATCATTTGTTGAGGTTGTATTTGGCACGATCGAAATAGTTGAGGTCTAAATTGGCACTTTTCCCTAATTACTTGTCCACACGATCATATCTATACAGATCTGTCAAGACAAACTCGTTTACATGAATCTGTTCACAAGAACATGTCCATAAACATATCAAAAATTTCTAAACCACTGCCCCTATCAAACTGATAGAAAACATATCAGAAATCTCTCAATCACTGTCCATATCCACATCCCCAACAACTATTATGTACAATTCAACGTCCATAGTCTCTGTCCATATTTTATTTGTTCGCAACTTATCCATCCACAATTAATTTGTCAACATTCATCCATATATACATCATATCTTGGGGACGTTTGGATTGTAGTTGTAGAAATTTTATTGTAGAATTTAGTTCGTAGAATTTAGTCTATAGAATTTTTTGATGTATCTGTATCAAATGTAGCGGTATAAATTAAATGAAAAAAAAAGAAAAAAAAAAGAGATTCCTACAGAAATATTTTTTTTTGTTTTTTTAGTAAATAAAGTTTCTACAGCCAATTTTTTAAAGTTTTGGTTTTAGCTTTAAAAACTACCTAAATCATAATTGGTAATTTAGATGGTTGTAGATAAAAGTTAAAGCTAAAATCACTAGTTAAACCCCAACCAATCACTATTTTCAATAAATTACCTACACTTTATTTGTTCATTATATTTTAATGTTTTACAATCTTAATTCATATTTTAAAAATATTAAAGTGGATATCAGTTGAAATATAATTTATTATACAAACAATATATATGTAATTCTAAATTGAACTAAATATTTTGGGGAACGAAAATAAGATAAAGAAATAATAAAACAAAAAGTGTGGCTATACTATTATTGTACCAATTATTTTGTTTTTATTTCTGTTTTACATCTTAACCACACGATACTAACTAATTCTGAAATCAAGGTTTGGATCTTTTATTGTTACAACTCATTATATCTTATATATTAAAAGAGAAGGCACAACCTTGATTAATGTGTGTTTTTTTAAAATAGACATTTTCTAAAGAATCGTATTTCATTTATTTCTAACTAACATTTTGACATATCACATCTTAAATAATTGACATATATAACAACTTCACATATAAAATTGATTTATTTTTTTAATTATAAAAATTTGTTGACAAAAAATCTAACCAAATCTTATTAAATTTTTAAAATATATTTATAAAATGATGCATTAATTAATTTCGTAATTAATAATATTATAATAAATTAATTTTAATTGATATTTTATTACAAAATAAATATAAAATTTGTATATTATTTTCTTAAACTTTCTAATTATAGTCTATATTTTGAAAAATTCTAACAAATCTGTTTAAAAGAATTTAACAAGATCTTAATTTTCAAAAATTATATGTAAATATTTTCACTAATTTGAAATTAGTTATGAAATATTATTATATATTTATATATTTATAAATTAAAAATATAAACTCTATCATATTTTATATATTATCTAATACATAGGAAACACGTGTTAACATTAGTAAACTACATAATACATGTAAAATAATTAATATGTATTTCATTAAATCTAATAATATAAAATCTTTTAATCATGATATCTATTCATTTTAAATATATATAATATACATATATATAATTGTTAAAAAAATCTGTTGAAAAATATTTTGAACAATTTCTTAATTTTTAAAAATTTTATGTTAATATTTCAACTTAATTAGCAATGAAATATTGTTATGCATAATATAAATTCAGTTATCATTTATAAAATAAAAAAAGTATTTATCTTATTTTATCTATTTTATATTAATAATAATTCATATTAAATGAAATTATTATATTGAACTAAATATGATAACATTACATTAAATTTATAAATTTATAAAATGCTAAAAATATAATACGATGACATAACGACTTAACATTCACAAAATATATAACACATGTATAAAAATTGACATATCTTAGAATTTTGTATATAAAAGAATATATTATGTGGAATGAAAAAACGTAAAAAATATTGCTAATAGGAAATTCGGCTTTGAAGGTCGGCGAGTTAAAATTGAGCATACATTTAATATAAAAAAATATTTAATATGTTGTTTAATGCATATATTAATTTTTTCAATAAAGAAACACAAATACAATATGATAAATATTTAATAAGAAGCGATAAATATATATGTGACAGTTTTAAACAATTGATTAACTACAACATGGGGAATTTTCATAACTACACTTTGTGTAGTACCACAATTCAACAATACCATCAATAGAAGGACATTTTCACAAATACACTTTTCATTAATGTGTAAAAGACAAAATTAACCCTACCTTATCTCTAAGACCTTCTTCTCTCTGTCGAGATCCATCGTTTCTCTCCTCCGGATCCATCGTCGTCGTCGTCATCGAAAGTCGCCGTCGTCGTCATCGAAAGTCATCGTCATCGTTCCGTTGAGATCTCCGACGAGCTAAGACACGGATTCTCTCTCTCACACGATCGCGCTTTAACGATTTAACGAGCTATTCATCGGAAATGTCGACTCCAAATTCACAAATTGTAAGTTTCTAATCTCTGTAATTTGTTGACTATAGGTTTAGACTTCTAATTGGAATGGTTAGATCTAAGAAAAATAGTTTATGTGATGAACATCCTTGATTTTTACAAATTTGCTTTTATCCAAAAGGCAAACAAGGTTGATTTGGAGTTCAAGTTGAGATTAAGATTTTGGAATAGCAAACACTGCATTTTTTACAGAATTATAATCCCTTATAAATCTAGATTTGGATATTGTTAAAAGTACAACTTCGACGATTTATAAGTCTTTATAAAGAAGAACGATTTAGCAATAGAGGAGTAGTGTCTATTACTTATAGTGTTGAGATTAAGTGTCTATTACTTGCAGTGTTGAGATTAAGATTTTGGAATAGCAAACACTGCATTTTTTACAGAATTATAATCCCTTATAAATCTAGATTTCTGGATATTGTTAAAAGTACAACTCGACGATTTATAAGTCTTTATAAAGAAGAACGATTTAGCAATAGAGGAGTAGTGTCTATTACTTATAGTGTTGAGATTAAGTGTCTATTACTTGCAGTGTTGAGATTAAGATTTTGGAATAGCGAACACTGCATTTTTTACAGAATTATAATCCCTTATAAATCTGGATTTCTGGATATTGTTAAAAGTACAACTCGACGATTTATAAGTCTTTATAAAGAAGATCGATTTAGAAATAGAGGAGTAGTGTCTATTACTTCTAGTGTTGAGATGTAGTGTCTATTACTTCTAGTGTTGAGATGTAGTGTCTATTACTTGCAGTGTTGAGATTAAGATTTTGGAATAGATCTTTCATCTTTCAATTCTTACCACCGGAGCCTTATAAGAGGTCTTTCTCTTTCTCTAAATTGACATTCATTTCAAGTTGTTGACTGTAAGAATATTAGTAAAAATCATTTCTTTCTGGCTTTTATAAGTCCCGAGAATGATTTAGATTCCTGTTATCCTATCTTCCGTGGGTGGAAAACATGGTAAAGTTATTGAATTCCATGAGCTAGATATACCACCATGCTTCTCCTTACTAGAAAAAGTCATTTCCTTTGTGATTTCATTTGTAAGAAAAATGGACACATTTGAGTGTATTGATGATCCTAAATGAATGAACCTGTGCTGAGATAATCCTTCTGTTCGATGTGAAAAGTTTCTCCATTTCTAAAGTTTTGATCTTGTGTATCAATGTATTTCGTTAGTATGAAGAAGATGGATGTTTTCTCCATCTGTGGGCATATCATGTTAACTGGTTTGGAGGATGTCCTTGCCCTTGCATCCCTCGAGGTTGACCTTGGGAGCATCAAACCAGGAACTACAGTTGCAGTGAAGTGTTGTGGAAAGCCCGTGTTCATCAAGAGAAGAACGAAAGATGACATCAAGCTGGCCAATAGCTTATAGACGTTTATAAGGCTTTATAAATCATTTATAGGACTTTATAAATATGAATCTTTTTATAAGGTTTTTATACATTAACATAGAAAACTTAATCAGTTAGTTTATATACCTTTATATATCAGCTTACAAACCCTTAATTGGTTTATAAATATTAATAAATCAACTTTTAAACCCTTGAATTAGTTTGAATAACATATATATATCTTATACTATAAAGTAGAAGTTAACTCTCTTCTAGAGAGGACACGTCATCAAATACTGTGACAAGAAGGCGACACGTGTCGATTTTCAAAATGCGGCGTCTAAATTATTTGCGAGCTTCGTCTGATTGTTTCGTTGTTGGGCCATTTTGCTGTGTAGCCCATGGCGTGCTTTAATCACCATTCGCGATGAAACGGTGCGTTTTTCATTAGGTTTAGCGTGAGTGTTTCTCCCGTCTTCAGCTATTCGATTTCCGTTGTGGCAGCCGATCCTCCGTCTTCCTTCCATCAATCGTCTTTAATTCACCCCCATTTATCAATCACACACGATGTATCTCATTAGTGTCTTGAAGTTCAGATTCATAACAGGAACTCATTATCAAGCTTTCCTATTCATATTTTGGTTTGGCATATCCCTTAAGAATTGTCCTCGGTGCATTATATTTAAGTCGACACTAATGAGATCATGAGAGTTTGAAGAAGCATTTGATAGAACTGGTGAACCAGTGAAAGATTCTCAGTGTGAAGGTAAGCTTTTTTTCATTGCTGAAACATGAATGAATGATTTGCTTTTAACCATCACCCTGTTTTAATTTTTTTTTAAATTTCAATCCATATAATCAGATAATAAAGCGTGTAAGGAATATGAAAAATGTTTCAAGCGGTTATGGTTTTGTAGAATTTGACTCAGAGATATACATGTACATGATAGTTGTCTCTTTGAAACTTAGAGTTGATTGGATTTGATGAATAACATCGACTCATTTCCGTTTGATTTCAGGGAACTTCTCTGGATGGACATGCTTTAAAGTTAAAAGGTTCTGAACACGAATGGAGGGAGACAATTGGGAAAGGTTCAGACAATTCTCAACAAAGGTACATATGAAAAAGGTAGATGGTTAGGCAACAGAGAAAGAACTAAGACGGTCAGTCCATTTTCCAGGTAACAGCGCAATTTCTGAAGTTCTGGTCTTAAGCATTGTTTCGGTTTATGATTATCTTATATACAAGTTACAAAAGCTACACGGGGATCTAACATTAGCCTCTGTCAGAACTAAAAGTATTGTTAGATTTAGTATTCTGAGAAACATCAACTATCATTTACGTTTTTTTGTTTATGTGAAATGAGGGTTTCAGTCTTCCAAAGAGGAATATTGGACAGCATACAGGTTACGGTTCTGTATAGTTCATGAGAAAACACAAAAAAGCATTGTCGAGCACCCATTTCCACCATTGTCATTTGGTAAGCCTTATGTTGCACCCTTCTCTCTCTCTCTTTCTCTCAAACCTCTTTATGTGAATGCATTATTTTCTTTTTACCCTGTTTGCAGGTTATTCAGTAGGCCAAAATCTATAAATATTCGAGAGATGATTATTGTTTGGTTTGTTGATTCTGTTTCACTTTGTTCAGGTATTGATTATTACACTTTTTCTCCAAATATTTTTGTAGGACCATTTGTTCGGGATTATCAAATTATTCCCCAACTAGCTTTCGTTTGTTTATTTCCTCAGTACCTTTCTTTTAGCTTATTCTCAATCCTCTATCTTCTACTTTTATCCCCCGTGAAATGGGAAACTGTCAGGCGGTGGAGACGGCAATGGCGGTGTTAGAATGACCAGACGGCAAGTGGAATAGATTTTACTGTACAGTGAGTGCAAGCGAGGTGGTTCCCATCCCGGCCACCCCCCTCATCTCCTCCTCCGTACCTCACCGCGGCTCTCTCCGCGTCACCAGAATCAAACTACTCCGTCCTTTCGATAATCTCTTGCTCGGAGATGTATAATAGACTCATCTCTTCCCAAGGTGTTATCACTTACTCCTGCAAAATAACTAGAACTTGAAATAATTCAAAGTGGCATCATCAAGAAACAAAAAAAATCTGGCTCCAGCATCTACCAAGTTAACCAAGAAAACCTGCAGCGCCTAGGTGCAGAGTATGCAGTATCTTTTTAAATAATGCCTCCACATCGTAGTCTTTTTTGTCCCTTAATCTATTTTGCTATTATTTTCTTCCCAAGTCATTCAAATACTTATTGCTCTGTTTCTAACAAATACAAATAAAGTTTTGCTTACATTGAAAGTAGTGTTTTAACGTTGTACAAAAGAATATAATGTGGAGATATTAGATAAACATGTTGCTCTGTTTCTAACCAATAAGCCTGAGTTGTTCATGCGAAACCTTTCTATCTCTTTGTACACAAATGAAAGCACTGAAGGAGATAAAGTCTTACATAAAAAAAGCCAACTGAAACAAAGTTGTACATTCAGAAGTAAAAATTTTAAAAACAGCAAGAGTTTATAAAACATCCTCTAAACAAACAATTTAAACGATTGACCACTGTATAAAATAAATTATCTTTCAATAAATGATAGTCTAATAAATCAGACACAAATATTTAATAAAAATACGGTAACTTTCTCTAAATATACAATAAATTAATTATATATAAGGAAGCCATCATAAAAACTATTCTAAAATTTAAAGAGTGAATGTTTTTTTACAAAATCTAATAAGTTATTGGGATACTATTGTTCATTTAGTCTTCAAATATAATAATATATAAAATATTCAGTCATATATTTATTTAAATATTGATAATTAATATTATGTTGTGATTCTGTTTTTAAAACAAATAATTTTCTATTATAGTAAATTATATATTCATGTTAAATTATTTAAATTATTAATTTTGAAATAAAATATGTAAAAGAGAAAAATACAAGTACATTCAATATATACAAAATACAAAATAATTAATGTTTTGAGTATTAAACATAACCACAACAATGAAATCTCAAATCTACTTATTATATATAAAAAAAGGTGAGCAAAAATTTAAGAAAATATATATCTTTTCAATCATGAAAATCGTGTTATGTTAATACAAATTTATAATCTCTAACAAGACTAATAAAAAAATAGTTAGATATATGCAAAATGATATAAAATGTGTTTTCATTATAAAAAAACATAATAAAGAAGAAAAATAATAACTAAAATAGTATAATGTCATAAAACAATTTGACAACAAACAAAAACAAAAAAAAACGTTAGAAAAATAAACAACATCAAACGTTAAGTAAAATAAATATAATCCCTCATCACTTAAAATTTTCTGAAAGACCAAAATCATTATTATATACATCATTGCAAATACAAACTTAAAACACAGACCACAAAATTATACAAAAAAATTAAAAATCTAGATTACAAGAAAAGTATATCCCGCCCGTAGGGCGGGCCTACCCTAGTATATATATATATATAAAGGTTTATAAAACATAAAGGGGTATGTATACTATTAATAAGAGTTTATAAAAACTTTATGAAAGCTTATATTCAATTTATAAGGGGTATTATAAGAGTTGTATAGGTTTATAAATCAACTAAAAGAGTCTAACCATTTAGAAAGCCTTATAAAACAATTTATAATGGTTTGTATGATAATTTATAAGGATTTATAAGGGTATGTAAATAATGATTTATAAGGGTATGTAAATAATTTATAAAGGTTTATAAAAATAATTTATAAAGTTTATACACCATTATAAAGGATCATAAAACAATTTATAAAGGTATGTAAAATTTCTGAAGCGGTGGAGCCTTGCTTGCTGTTCGCATGTGCCTCAGAATCTGCCACGTATCATCATCTCTTTACAAAGCATGCACGTGTTCTTTAGTTTTATGAATTTAATCTTTTGTATCAAAGTGTTGACAAAAAGTGTCTATAATTTTCTTATAAATGTTTATAAATGTTTGTAAATTATTTATAAGAAATAAAAGATTATTTATAATGGTTTCTAAAACAATTAATAAGACTTTATAAGAGTTTATAAAATCCGTCTATAAGGCTTTCTAAATAAATTATTAAAGTATAATTCATTTATAATAGTTTATAAAACCAGTCTATAAGGCTTTATAAGAATTATAAATAATTTATAAATGTTTATATATCATTTTTAAAGATTTAGAAATTATTTATAAACCTTTATCAATAGTTTATATATTCCTATAAATGATTATAAACCTTTATAAAATCACTTATAAGAATATACCAAATATTTATAAGGTTTTATAAAATCATTTATAAATATTTAGAAAGGTAATTCATTTATAAAGTCTTAAAAACATTTATATGAAAATATAGAAACTTTTTATAAGGGTCTATAAATCATTTATAAGATTTATAAATTATAAATGTTTATAAATGTTTATAAATGTTTGTAAATTATAATTTTATCAAATTATTTATAAGAGTTTATGAATCTATTTACAAAGGTTTATAAATATTTTCTAAAGTTTTATAAATATATTTTATATGGGTTTATAAATATATTTATAACAGTTTAGAAATCCTTATATAATTATTTATAAGAGTATATAAATTCATTAATAATAGTTTATAAAAGTCTATAAAACAATTAATAAGGATTATTAAATTATTTATAGAGATTTAAAAAATCATTTTATTACCAAAAGATTCATGAATGTATGTGTAATTATAAAATTTATAAATCATCTCGTAAATATTTAAAAACCATTACAAATAATTTTTAATATCTTATAAACAATTCATAAGCCCTTATAAGTAATGCATAAACCCTTATAAATGATTTTAAATGGTTCACGAATTTTTATAAATAATATAAACCCTTATAAATATTTACATGAATAAATCAGAAGTTATGGGGCCAAAGCCAAAGCTTCTTAAAATATCAAGGACTAAATGTGCAAATTGGTCAAAACCAGCCATGAATGACTGTGAAGCTTCCAATGCTCGACGGACATAAATCAGATGTGGAAGTTTGAAAATCATTTTATAAAGTTTTATAAATCAATTATAAAAGTGTATAAATCTCTTCTAAGGATTTCTAATGTTCAATAAATCATTTATAAAAATTTAAACTGATTCATAAGAGTTTATAAATTGATTTTTAAGTGATTTTTTTGTTAACTGATTGTTAAGTGTTTATGAACATCTTTATAAATGTTTATAAATTGATCTATAGTGACTAATAAGTTTACAAGGATATAAAATGAAGAAAAGGTGATCGGAACAAGGATTTGTGAATTTACTTTTTGCAACATATGATATAAGACAATAACACATGAAAGAAGATAATAATGAAAAGCAAATAAAAGATGGAGAGCAAATAAGAGTTTATAAATCATTTATAAAATTTTATAAAACAATTTGTAAAGTTTTTAATTTATTTATAAAGGTTTATAAATATTTGTAAAAGTGTCTAATCCATTTATAAAACAATTAATAAAGTCTATAAACCATTTATAACTATAAAACAATTAATATACCCTCTGCAGAGCCTATATGAGAATATATATGCTTCAATTTAAAGGTTTCAGCTTCTTCCTTGTATGCTTTCTCATATAGGCAAGACTTGTTCACGTATAAGTCTTTCGTCCAAGAAGTCACAATTTCCATGACATCATCACCAAACCTAAGGTTAAACAAAAGGAAACGAAAGAAGTTAAACAAACTTCCACTAGGCTAATGACCAGAGAAGGGATCCTTCCTTACCAAACTTCGCCGGTATGGCCATGCTCCCTGAAATTAGAGAGCTCATCAGAGTAAGCAGCGTCCCAATAGCTTTGGAAACCAAGCATTGACTGTCCTCCATAGCATCTGGCTCTTCCTTATCAGAACTGCGCACAACAACACACTTTAGATCCATGTTACCTAGTCGAAGTAAGATCTGGAAAATCAATTTCAAAATCTCCGTCAAAATGTACATTTAATTCCTTCACAAAATCCCTAATTTCTCATTCTTAGTCCTAGCTTTCTGCGATTTCCCCAAAGCAGACGAAAAGGTATACCTGTAATCTGAAGAGACGCGAAAGTTAGCGGAGGAGAGAGCCTCGGCGGCGTCAGCGTGGCGCTTATCGTCGTCGAGAGTGCTTCCGTACTCGCTCTTGATTGACCACGAATCCGCCGCGATAGATCGATCGTCGTCGGAAGCCAAGCTGTCCGTCGCCGTCGCTCTGGCCTGTTGCTGAGGAGTTGTCTCTGGTTCTTCCGGTGGTAGTCTGATTCCGGCCATGAGATTCAACGCAAGGAAAAGAGGGAAGAAAGTAGGGTTGTTGCTTTGACAGAGACGCAGTCTGATAGGAAAAAATAATAAAAGATGAAAGGAGGGAGATGGAAGCGAAGGAGATGGAAGGGAAGGAGGAGATAAAGCCAAAGATGAGATGAAATGATGCTCTTATGTTTAATTGATTAGGGATACAATGGTACTTTACCCATGAAAATTTTAGTGGTAAAGTTGGTTAGTGTAAAGTTGAAAAATGGTATTAGGAAAGTGGTATTAATGGCAATTCCCCTTACAACATGTAAACTATAAAATTATTATATTTGAAATAGTTATATAAACATTTAAAAATATGATTAACATCAAAAATATATGATCTAAAATAAATAAATAAATATATATATATATAAATGAAAATAAACATCCGCGCGGTTGCGCGGATCAAAATCTAGTTATCTTATCTTACATTACTAAAAGTTGGATATCCTCAAATTCTAGCTATGCCACGTCAGTTTAAATAATAAGCCAATCACTAAGTGCCGGCTCATATTCTTTTGTAACTAATCTTCTAAATATTTTCAGCTTCTTCTCCTTTATTCTCATCGCCAAATATCAACTGTTACTACTCTTCCTTTTCACCTCTTCAATGTCTGAACCCCACGACTATGGCTCCTAATAGCCCTATTAACTACTTCGACACTACACCTCCGATTCCCACAGCTTCAAAGCTTATATATCCCTGCCTTTTCTCGCATCTCACTTTCACGAACTTCAACATAATCAACTAATCCGACCAGTAAATGGCTAGGAAGATATCCAAATCAACTGGCAGGGGCCTCTCTCGGTTCTTCAAAGATATCTCTCTGGGAAAGGCAGAGCTGCGATGAGTTGGTAAGACATCGAATTCTTAAATCTACGATATTTATACATTACAATTTGATTCCAGTTACTCATAGCAGATGATATCAACTTCCTAAAATGTTTTCTTATGTCCTTACGGCTCACTGTGATTCATGGGTACAGTTTTTGAGAAGAATGTCTTGCGATGATTTGATCTTGAACGTGTCTATCAATTTCAGGTATTTCACGGGTTTTCCGCCTCTGTCTTCTGTTGCATGTTTTCAGGGAGGATTATTTGGGTAATTGAATAAGTTCTCTAATCCTTTCGCTTATTCCCCCTTGAATTATATGGCAGAAGTTCCATTTTTTATGAGTTATTCAAGCTGATGTCGCGACTGGACTTAATGGTAAGTTTTTTTTGTCTCCTACACAATTAGTTCCTACATTTTTCTTCTTGACCAGCTGCACAGTGATCTAATATTTTATATGATCCCTCTTTGTAGGTGGACTTCTCCGAGTTTGTTTTCTTTATGTACCGTGAGAATGGACATGAGAGTATAAGTAAGAGCTTTTGTTCTTTTGAATCATTGTTTTGGTTACTCTCCGCAAGAATATGTTGCATTACGACAATAGAGATAATGCCAAAGATCCACTCATTGTTGTACACTGTAGGTAAAGCTATTACCGCATAAATACCTGTTCTGGTTGGGAGATTTAGATTACTTATTGTTTTGTGTTTCACCTCAGGTGCTTGCCCTGTCCTCATAGATGAATTTGTTGAGCATATGTAGAGGTTTGGAACCAAATATAGAGCTCTCTTCGTCAACACATTAAAAAAAAACATATCCTATTGTTATTAATAGCATTTTAGGACTGTATAAGAACATTGTCCTCTAATTGTGGTGATACAGATTCTGAATCACGCTTTTTTAAAGATCCTCTTTCTGTTGTATTTGATTTTTATGCTCTAGAGAGATTTTTAAACTTCACTACAGTCTTATTATTTTCTTCTGCTGTTAGATGAACATCACATAGATTATTTCCGCTGCCACACGGGATTAAGAAGTGTTCCAGGCTTAAAGAGAAAAAATCTTAAGACGATGAAGAAGAAGTATCAAAAACTCAATACTCTTATCTGTGGCCAATCGCCATACTTGAAACGAATAAGATCAGACAAGTGTCCAAGATGTTCATTCAAGTCGTATTGCGTGATCGAGTGGAATTGCTCACAAAGGTTTGCCAGTCATTACTAATATGATAAGTACTTATAGAAGCGTAATTAAGATGCTTTTGAAAAAAAAACTTGTCATCCAAGTTAATTGGTTTAGTTTTGAGAGGATTTAGTGCTTATTTTTTACAAGAGTTGGGAGAAAACTATGGATTTCCGTAGTCTAGATCAATGTTTGATATCTGCTAGCACCAAGGTGAAAATTCTTGATGGGGATGATCCATTGACCGAGTAAGTTTTAGGCCATGATTTTGGAGAAGCAGCAGTCGGACGTGATTCTCCGGAGGATTTTGATGAAAGCATTTATGTGATTCATCTACACTTTATTGTTGAAAAAATATCTATACTTGGTTATGGTTCAGAATTTAAAAAAAAAAACATGAAAAAATAGCTTGATATGATAATTCTTTGGAAAAAACAATAAAATTTTCAACTACCAAACGACATTATATCGTTAAGAATGTAGGAATTTCAAAGAAACATATTTAGGCAAATAAAAAAAAACAGAATAAAAATAAAGTAATATATACAGAAAATTACCTTGATATATATGCTAATTTTTGGAAAATTAACATAAAATATATTGGCTAACGTTATATCTAAAAATATGTCAAAACATACAGAATCATATATATATATATATATATATATATATATATATTAAAGATAACCTGAAAATTTTGAAATTTAGTCTAGAAACATTTCTTATTTCTTAGATTTTTTGTATTAGCTATAAATAATCATACAAACTGATAATGGATTACACAAGTTTAATTTTTAGTAAGACTACAAAAAAAACGTAATCTAATTTACAATAATATAATTCTTTAACATTTTTATTATTTATTAAGGATAACTTTCTTAAAAAATTGAATGAATGCAGATTAAATTGTATCTTTTGGGATGTATCATGTGTACATTTAAAAGTAATTATATAGGAGTCTTTTAGATACATATATGTGTCTAATAAATATAACATAATCAAACATGATGAGTATTGACTAAAGAAAAAAAAATATATACATGAATCAAATTATTCAAAATAGTGTAACAGTAGATTATATGCATCATACGATCTATATAATATTTAAAAATACAATATTATTTTTTATAAACTATAAATATATTTAAGCGAAGAAACAAATTGTGAAAAAAAAATTACTTATGCAAAAATAAATAATTTTCAAACTTTGGTTCTAGCATCAAACTTCTATTCACTTTAATTTATTATATTGTGTAAATATTGAAAGAAGCTATTAAATACGTCTACAAAATTTTAGGGTTCATATAAAAAACTTAAGAACAAAATAAGTGAATAAAAGAAAATAACATAAAATAATAAACTAATCAGTTTTTATATAAATCTATATATATATATATATATATATTATACTAAAAGGAGAATAAGATCATCATCTAGCATGTCCACGTAGGCACGGAAAATCAACCAATCAGAGAGTCTGAAGTTGCCACGTCACCTCCGCTTGAGACAAGAAAAAAAAACAATGCGACAGAAAAGATCGAACCCGGATTAGTATGACATAAATATAGGACAATTACCACTAAGCCATTGAAACTTTCTTGGACACATATACAAGAATCACTAATTATATATGTACATATTTACAAAATCCAAGATAAACCTAAAACTAGGTTCCGAGTAATCTCCGCTTAATCCCGAATTTTTACAGGCGCTAGGTCCAACCTGAGCGTACGTATAGCGCCAACCGAATTTTCAAACAGGGGCACTAACAATCAAACCTCCTCTTTACTCCCATCTTTAATATCTTTCGTTTCAACTCCCTCTCTATCTATTTCTTATAAACCTCTTCACCATTTTTTGGTTCCAATCAAAATCCACTCAAGAAGTCAAACCCGCGATGAAATCCGATGGAAAATCCCCACCGATCAAAAACACCGGCAAAACTGGAGTCTCCTCCACCAACCCTGTCTCCGGCGATCCTATGTCAAAGAATCCAAACGTCAAGGCGGTTCTCCACTCCGACTCCTCCGCCAATGCCGATGAAGCGTTGTTCTTCAAAGATGTCGAATTCGGACCACAAGAAGGCGAGTTAAGGTTTCGTCTGATCCTATGTCGATTAGCTTGGTCTATTAGTTAACTTAAATATTTTTGTTTGTTTGTTTACCCTAAACCTTTCTCTTTGTGGTGTAATCAGTGGATCAATAACTACGTTGAGAAAAGGAACTATACCACTTTCATATTCTAATGGTTTTCATCTTGCTTATGGTGTGTATTGCCTCTCTCTCTCTCAAATACTTGAAACAGAAACCTTTAGCTCCTTCATGTCACGATATCAAGTTGCTCTCATAAAATCTGATGCAACTTCTCTTTGCTTATGAAATTTATAATGTTTTTTTTTTCTTACAGGTTATATATATCAACTCTGTGAAAGAAATAGAATATATAAAAAAATCTTCAATAAAAATTAACAAAAAAACTAATAAAAATTAAACTATGATATCACTTGAAAGCTTCTTAGATAATATTAATAAAATATTTAAGCGATAATTACACAAGTTTGATTTTTTTTTTTGCCGGCCAAAAATTTATTATTAATTAGCATCAGTTATTTCAAGATTTTTAAGAAAGGATGGACAAAAAAAGGATGGACATAAATGATATATCGAACTATGAGTAGTACTTTGTAAATCTGACTTAGATAATACATCTGCACATCCATTTCCAGTTCTTTTTGATGCCTAAATTCAATTTCTTCAAAACAGTTCTTCTACAAAGAAATCGTATGAGATATTGTTTTGATATTCAGATTTGCTTCTTGATTGTTAAGAAGATTGATAACTGTAAAAATGTCTCCTTCGAATATGATATGTCTATAACCGAGTCCCCAACAAGAGACAAGTTTGTTTAAAAAGTAAGGTAATTTTAGTTTTCTTATATTATATAATAGATATATATTATTTACTGATAATAAAAATATAGTTATTCATCTATCACAAATATCTATGCAAATATGTGAATCAAGTACAACAATCAAACAAGATAATGATATCCACAAAAAAAAAATTTAAAAATATATATATATATATATATATATATTTTAAATATATTTATGTTATGTAGTCTTATTTTATATTCTTTAAATAATGTAATACAATATTATACATTATTCTTTTAGAATTAAAAAATACATATAATATACGCGCGGTTAAAAAATCTAGTTCATTTAAAATCTAACTATATCATTGATAGACAAAGGTAATAATATCCAAAATTAATGATTTTTCACAAAATGTGTCTCTAGCACAAAGTAACTATGAATTATGAATGTAAACTCAAAATGTGCATGCACTTTTTATTTAGTCATGATTTAATTTCAATTGTTCGGTTAATTTATATTTTGTAATGATTCGTTAGAAATTGGTTTAATTTGGTTAGGATAAATTGAAAAAAAAACACAAAACTAACCGATCACCAAACCAATGACCGAGTTAATCTATAAACTTGCTAATCAGTTTACAACTTATAACCAAACCTAAACCGTAAACTAACAAATTTGGGTTCCTTTCAGCAGGTTTAGTGGGTTGGTTCATAACCTTGGGATTAGTAGTCAATTCTAGTCGAAAAAACCAGGCTGCGGATAGAAATGGCAAAAGCGAGAAGATTACACTTAATATCTCAATGGGGTCCAGTGCTCGTAATTTTTGTGGAAGAGCTTAAAGTCTATAAGGCAAAAGCAAAGAACTGAAAGTTAAGAATCGGTAGAATGAACAGATAAGAACATCATTGCAAACTGCAACCATAAATTTGGAGGCTTTAGTATGAAAATTAAGATGCCGTAAAATGGAGGATGATAAATGTAACAACACACTATTCATCTAGAAATCCAGACTCAGAGGCAAAGGACTCTAACTCTCTAGCTCTTTCATCAGTGAAACCAAGAGTTGCCAGTATCTTGTGACCTGGAGATTCAACTTCAGACCAGATTCCCAGCAATATATGGGCTGGCATTATTTCCCCACTACCACCTGTAACAATAGAGCAACGAAACAATGTTACTGCGGAAATATGCCTAAATTGCAAGAGTTTATAACCAAAGACATCTCTTTGCCGGCAAGATTAAAGTAGCTAAGGACATGAAAGCTTGTAAGCTAAGAGATTAACAGACATTCACTAAGTTCTGAGTTAGAAGGGAGAACAAAACCTGCTTTGAGATTCTGATTCACAGCTGAGTCAAGAGCTCTCTGTGCATCGTCGGTTAAAGGAGGATGCTCAGGGCTAAAGGAATACAAATCGGCTTTCCCAAGTAACTTGATTGTTTCTTCACGAACTTTGTAAAGCGTTATCTTATGCGCCCTCAAGAACTTGGAAGTAAAACTAGTTCCTGCCCATCAGATTCCATAATAGTTTTAACTCCAATACCAATCAAGATCACAACTTCGATATCAATCAAGAAAAGTAAGTAAAGTACCTTCAATCAAGATACCCATGAGAAGTGATTCAGTACCAGTGTTGGGATACTTGAGCTTCCTAGCTTCGAGCTCTCCCATTGCAAATGATTTGATTCCTCTCCATGACCATCTACATCATCAACTTTCTTAAAAGAAACCCTAAATCAAACCTCAGGAACTTCAAGAACAACAACACTTACTTGGGCTTTTTCTCATCAGAAACCGCAGATTCTGGATTCCTGTATTCAGAATTGAGCACACAAAGTTTAGACGAGGGAGAGATAAAACTGACCAACGAAATCGACGAAACCTACGCGGTGGGTAAGCTGGCAACGACGGCGATTGGGATCTTTCTGCGAGAGGCGGAAGAAGAATCGACGAGACAGAGAGAAGAATCACCGCCCATCCATGGATTCGTCAGGTTCAGGGATTTTACTGGATTTCTTGTGGAGAACAAGTGTAGTGGATTCTGATTGTAGAAAGAATCGATTTGGGAGATCTTTAGATTCGCCAAAGTAAAAGATTGAGCAGCCATTTCCGTCGCGAAGAAAGGACTGAGGAGTGTGTTTGGATAACGGAAGATTCTTCCTGGAGGATGAAGAAGACCATTAAACGGTCGCGTTTCGAACTACCATATTACTATATAATTTGATTTTCATAACGTTTGAAAGCCCAGAAAGAAAAAAAAGAGGTTTAAACAAACCCTGAAACGGCCCATTTAGTAGAGCATAATCCTTTGAAACGAAGTTGGCACATTTTTTTTTTAAAAATTCAATTCTTCTTTGAACAACTTTGCAACAATGCATGTGGAAAGGTTATGTCGCATAAAGTAAAGTTCACATTTGGATATAAAAGTCTTTATTTAAGACGAAAATGAATTTATGTATTTCAAATACTAATGTTTTTCATGTGTTTTCCCCCCCTGTCCTTTAGAATCCTACTCTTCATTTACTACTGCCTAATAAGTCAACGTCTACGGAGACAAAGCATAAGAGAAGTTCATCTTCTCTTTATCTCTTTTTTTTTGGTCGAACCTTTCATTACTTGCATAAAAAGAAAAGAGTTACACCAAAGGTGGAGTAAGAGAAACAACAAGGACTGCTTTAGCTAATCTATCAACAGCATCATTCTTAACACGAGGGATAAAAGAAAAGAAGATAAAGTTGAAGGATCGATTCATCACGCCAGTGTGGTGGAGGATGCCTTGAATAGCAGTCACAAAAGAATTTCCTGTGATGAGATCCGAGAGATTTTAGCAATCTGTGACACAGAATAAGTCTTTGAAACCTGCACTAATAGCAGAGGAGATAACATCTTTCATAGCCAGTGCTTCCACTACCATAGCTGAGGCGACAAAACGCCGGTGAGAAGAGCCTTGGAGTAATGTAGCACCTGACTGGTTTTTTACGATCCACCCCATTCCTCCCCTACCAGACGCATAATCCCAAGCACCGTCAGAGAAACATTGCACGGTTGAGTTGATGTTGGCCATTAGATGACGGTTCTGATCTGGAGGAGGCTTTGATGTTGTTGTCGAAGGCTTGAGAGGCTGAGCCACTTGCCATTCTCGACCATCTTTGATAGCCTTTATGATTACCTCCTTTTCATTAAAGATCTTCTCTTCAAATACCATTTGGTTTCTCTTTTCCATAAACTCCAAAGGACCCAAGGAAACAGAGGTTGGGAGATTCCAGAAGGAGGGAGGTTTACCATTCTTTGACATGTTTTGAGGAGCTCTGTTATAGAAGTCACCACAGAGGGGTTTGGCTTGAACAGAGCAAAGGAAAGATCCCAAACCTTCATAGCGAAAGGGCAAGTGAGAAACACATGAAGAATGGTTTCATTACCTCCACAGCGCTTACATTTACCATCAGTTTCAATTCCTCTTCTTTTAAGAAGGTCACCCACAAACAAAGCGCCACGTTTGATTTTTCATAGAAAGTGTCGAAGCTCTGGGGTTCACTTAACATCCAAATGCATTGTTTCCAGTTGAAATCTTCAGGTGTATTATGAGTGATGTTGAGCTTTGAGAGAGCGTAACCTGACTTTGTGGTGTACTCTCCTGATTTATCAGGCAACCAGGCTCACACAACTTGCATTCCTAGCGCACTTGGGACCAGTAGTTTGATTAGGTCTTCATACTGAGAGAGGGTGGACTGCACAACATGAGAATTCCATTCAGAGGTTCCTGGAGAGATAAGGTCTGAAACTCTTAATCCCTGTAGGTTTTCAAGAGGTGGACCCACGGGCAGAGCTGTCTCGACGTGGAGAGCCAATTATCATGCCACACACTGATACTGCGCCCATCACCAATTACCCATCCTACTCCTCGTTTGATGATTTCTCTTCCTGCTAGGATTCTCCGCCAACCATGGGAGGCATTCCCTGGTGCTGAGCATTCAAGCAGGCCCTCATATTTGCAATATTTGTTCAGCAGGACTTGTCCAAGAAGAGAGTTTGGGTTGCGGAGGAGGCGCCAAGGTATTTTTGCCAGCAAAGAGTCATTAAAGACTTCAATTTCCTTGAACCCTAGGCCTCCGGCGGTCTTTGGTAGTGTAAGATTATCCCAAGAAACCTAACACATCTTGCGGATGTTTGGCTTGAGATCCCACCAGAATCGAGTGAAAACCGATTGGATTTGTTTACACAGAGATTTGGGAAACTTGAAGCAGGTCATAGTATAGGAAGGCATGGCTGAGAGAACTGTTTTTAGGAGGACCATCTTTCCCGCTCCAGAGAGATATCAGGCTATCCAACTGTGGGATTTCTGCCTGATCCGATTTACAATGTTTGCAAAGATATCTTTTTTCTTTCTCCCGAAGTTTTCAGGGAGTCCCGAATACTTTCCAATACCGCCCTCGTTACTGATGTTCAAGTCTCTCTTAACTCTTGCTTTTGCATCCAATGGAGTTTTAGACGAGAAAGTGATGGCTGATTTTCCTCGATTGATGCATTGACCAGATGCCATTTCATACCTCTTGAGAATCGAAGTTAAGACCGAGCAAAACATAGAAAGAAAAACATAGAAAAGTGCTATCTCATTAAATGTAATTACATTGAAATCTTTCATTTTTTTTTTGCAGTTGTCAGTTGCAGAGTCAATTACTCTTTTCACTTTTGATTTTATCTTATTTTAAATAATGGTCTGCTTTCTACAATTGGACACATAGATGAGATCACAATGAAAAAAAACTCTTATGATATGACGATTTTTCTTGCAAAACATATCTATATGAAACATGGTTCTAATTACACCTCATTTATATAACACACATAACCGAACCGTTTCTAATTGTTCTAAACCTAAATTTTCAATGATTTCAACAACTTTGCAGCAATACATGTGAAAAATTTTATGTAGCAAATAAAATTCAAATGTGGATATAAAAATCTTTATATAAAAAGAAAGTGAATGCTGCATTTCAAATTATTGGCTTGGATATTAGAGATAATGACAAAGATGAACTGATAAGTCTTATGATATATTTAGATATATTCGACATCAGTTCGGGATAAGGCCGGTGGCCAATCTCTATTGTTGTATAAATACATTGGCGTTGCCATTCTAATGAGACAAGTACTTTCGATATCTAAATCTACACAAATACTAATGTTTTCATGCTTTTTTACCTTTGTCCTTTAGAATACTTCTCTTCATTTGTTAACAACTAAGTCAATGTCCAGGGAGATCGAGCATGAGAAAAGTTCATTGTCTTTTACTGTTTATCTCGGTCGCATGATATTAGTTGATATTGTGTTCTTCGGTTTCTTTCATTTTCTGTTTGTAAGAATAGAAAGAAAAACAAAGAAATGTCGCTGACAAAAAAACAAAGAAATGTCGTATCTTAGATGCTTACATTGAAATCTTTGATATTTTCAAATATGAGCAACATGAAAAACAACTTGATTTGGCTGTCGATAGTTACATAATCAATTAATCATTTGACTTTCCTTATTACCTTATTACAAATAATGATATATTGTATTAATAAATATGATATATTGTCTATAATGGACACATAGATACGATCACAATAAACAAATTCTATGACAGACGAAATCTTGATCAGTTATGAAAGTGGCTCCATAAAGAAAAATATTTCTTTGACAATTGTTGTTGTTTTCAATAGTACTTTATCTTAAATTCTTAAAGTATGACAAGAATAGTTTTACAACTAACCGTTTATATACTCACTCTATTAAAAAGAAAATATATATTTTAATATGGAGATATGTGTTTTAAAATTTCACACATATTAAAATATATATTTAACTTTGATTATACTGGATTATTTCTGAATAATATATTTCTTATAATAAAATAATAAAAATTTTAATTATAGTTTTTAAAGTTTACTATTTCTCATTATCATTAATATATTTTGAAACTTTTTCAAAACTTGTAAAAATTATATTTTATAAGAATTATTGTATATTTTACGAGAATTAATTTTTATATTTTACGAGAATTAGTTGTATATTTCAAAACTTGTATCTTTCAGAAAAAGTATCTTTCTAAGATTTTTTTTTTTGCTAAAAGTATCTTTCTAAGATGAAATAGGTATATATTTTACGAGAATTAATAGAACTAAAACCTAAACCAAAAGAGTTTCCATCACAATGGTCAATAGTTAAGAATTAATCATTCCAATAATCTACTAGTAAAGAATATATTCTATTAAGCCAAATACGACTTCGTATAGTCGCTTTGTATAGTCTCTCTCTCTCAAGGATTCCGCGTAACGAATCACTTTCCGAGAAAAAAAAGAGCACTTCTCTTTCGTTCTCTCTCTAGTGCAGAGAGCTTCAACAATATAAAGAGTCCAAAGGACAAAACCCGGTTACATCTCCAATGGATCGCACCCACCAATCAGAGTCCACGACCCGAGCGGAAAACACCGTCGTCCTCTCCATTGACTGTCTCAAAGGAAGCTCAAAAAGCGAGGAATGGAGCGGCGATATGCTTCAAACCGGAGACATAGTGGAAGAGATCCGGATCGGTTCAGGACCCGGTTCCGCTATTTTCAAAGCTCCGTTTAAAGGAGGCAAAGCTTGGCTCCAGAAGGTTCTCCACAATTCATACAGGAACAAAGAAACTTCGATTGTTGTGAGAGTCAGACGTGGCTCCGAAGATCTCTCTGATCTTTCTGCTTGTCTTGTTCCTAACGAATCCGCGGGTAAGAGACAGTACATGCTTAGATCCATTGATGACCCGAATTATACAGTTGGGTTCTCGGATCGTACTGAGTCGGATTGCCTCGGTATACAAGGTGAGTTAACTCGGTCGGTTAATTATTTTTTTGGTTCTTGTGTTGACTTTTCTAGCTTACTTGTTGAATTTTGCCTTGGCATCGTACGTAATCGTACATTCTCGTGCTTCTCAGTAGGTGAAATTCAATTAATGCAGTTGTTATCAATACGAGTATCAATTTTTTTATTTTTTTAACAACTATTAAAAGTGTGCCAATTTTTCTTTTTTGCCAAATAAGTGTACCAATTTGTTGTTGATCAAGAGAGATGAATTTCATTCTAAATTTTATAGTAATAATCTTGCAAAACATACACAAGTTGTGTGAGTTAAAAAAAAAGAAAAAAAAGAAACATAGAATGTTTTTACATTTAAGAAAAAATATACATACATTTTAAGAGTTAATATTTGATCATTAACTATACACTAAGAATGTTTTTTTTCCTGGTCCTACAAAATAAAAATAAAGTAAAGAAAGCTTCCACTCAACTAAAATCTGCCACTTCGACGCTGGGTAAATATTATATCTATACAAGCGATGAGTTGATGTAGTGGCTAAAATTTTGGATTATTAAATTGATGATTTTAACACAATAATTACACAAACGTGATAAATATTATAGATTTAAATTTGATTGGAATGACTCTACTTTTTAAAGAAAAACGAAGTTAGTCGTCACTAAATAAAGACTTATAAAACCTTTACTTCTTAAAACATCTCCAATAGTTACTTCCAATGTTTTGAAAACCGGACCGGATACCGACTCGGTGCAGCTACTGGTTAACTGGTTGAACCGGTTCAACCGGTCGAACCGGGTTTTATATTTTAAAAAAATTAAATGTAAATAATCATATATTTACACTATATGGATCTAAAAATTACTTCTACATATAACATGTTTCTCTATTCTTTTTTTATTAAATGAAAAATAAACAGTAAACATAAATCTAGCTATATATAAAGTGAACAAGTGAATACTATGTAAATTGAAATTGATAAAATTAAATGATTTACAATTAAAAATTACCATATTTATTTATTTTTACAAGTAAAATCTCAATCTTTATGAATATGGAAAAATCAGAATAGTTATGAGATCTAAAAAGAGATTTTTCATATTTTTTTTCTTAATAAAATTGAATAAAATAAAAAATATTTTAAATAATGATAATTAAACATTAGTTATGAAATATTAAATTTTAAAAGAAATTGAAAAAACATTATTTATATGTTAATTTTTTAGAACCGGGTTTTAAAGTTGACCCGGGTCACCGGTTTTACCGGGTTTTAACCGGTTTTACCGGTTTTTCTCAAATCCGGGTTTTAAACTGAACCGGAACCGGCTTCTTCAGCGAGTCACGGTCGGACCGGTTCGACCGGCCGGTCCGGTCCGGTTTTCAAAACACTGGTTACTTCTATTTTCAATTTAAAAATAGAATATTCTATTTTTTTAAAGAATATTCTAAAAATAGAGGTATTGCCTTTATTTTTTAGTCTCAAAAATATTTGTTTTTATTTATTTGTTCAAATATAATTTTCTCTTTTTTTACTTTTAATATCTTACATTTTTAAGTTAAAATACATTGAAATTCTAAAACCATTTTTTTGAACTGAATAAAACCATATTTTCAAGAATGAAAAATTCTATAACCTCGCTTATTGGGAGTACAAAATTAAAAATGTTGTTAAAATGATTTGCAGCTTCAAGAGGGTCAAGAATGGTGGAAGCATTGGGGAGAGCTAAGCTTCAAGATGGCTTTGTTTCATACCCATGGGAAAGGCGGATGCAAGAGGCTTTACCAATCTCTGGATCCAGCAACTTTCTCTCCATTCTTTTTCTTCCTAAAGCTTCTAGTAAGAAACATTAATTAAATTTTCAGTCACACATTCATGCGATGAAATTGTGTATTCATGTAGCGTACATGTGTGAATGTTAATATACTTTTAAAACTAGTTCATGGAAGGGGGGGTTCTCGGTATAATGACTTGGAAGACACACTTGCTCGTGCAAATGCTTGGCTAAGTTGTTCACAAGCTAATGGCGTACCAATCGTCTTTATGAATATTCAGACTGAATCTCTGCTCACTAAGGTCAGAATTTGATTTGATAGTTTGTGTAATATTTTTATTTGTGCATACAGAGTTTGAATCTGAGAATATTTATTTTAGTAAAGATATCGGGAGAGACCGCCTCGGCAACGGTTAATACGACTTCGCTTTCTGACCTGTCCAATCTCGCAAACGCGAGTCTCTATGGATTTGAGGATTATCATGGAGTTGATATTGGCGTGGTGAGAGCAGTTCGGCTTTGGTATGCTCCTCTTGGTGTTGAGTTGTCACTTGAAATCAAACTCAGAGATGATGACACCAAACTTGGTTTCTCCATTAGCCGCACTGAAGAGGTGAAAATATCTATTGAGTTATGTATAATATATCAACATCTCTTCCAAACAACACTTTCAACTTTAAATTGGAATATTACTTCCACAGGGTTTCATTTATGTCTCCTCAGTAACGGACCACGAAGATGAGAGTGCACCAGCTGCAAGATCGGGCCTGAGCTCATTATACAGAGATGCAGCCAAGGCCTCGCGTCGTCTAGTGGTTTCACGTGTCGGTAGCCAGAAGGTATTGCCGTGGATGGTTTCCTCTACAGGAGCCATTCGCTGCTACGACACCGTTTCACTCAGCCAGAAACTGTCGCTTCACCGTCACGCAAAGGTTTCCATCATCCTCCACGTTATCCTCTGGGATACCTCTGCCACCGCGGCTTTCTCCTCACCGCCCAGGAGCAGCAGCGTTGGTACCCACATGTTGTTTAGTAACCAAACACTCGACTCGAGCGAGTTTTCGTGGCATCGAGTGGCTTTGCCACCACGACAGGTCGGTGACAGGCAAGTGATGCCATTGCCGAATGGCGAGGATGATGTGTTTAGGTTGGAACGCGAGAATGTGGGTAATGCTTCCTTTAAGTTCCAAGAGATCCCTTTTACTAACGAGTCCTTGTGAGTTGTAATGAGATCTCACATTTTGTGTGTTATATTTTTGGGGATATGTATCTATACGTGCATGTAAATAACTGGAAGTAAGGTTTGTTCCGGTGATGCTAGTTTATTTTCTTTGTAATGAAAGTTTTTCTAGTTCTTCCTTCAAGGCATTAAACATAAGAGCCAGTAGCTCAGCTGGTGAATTAGAGAAGTCCACTATTTGACAGTGATCTAAAACTCATAGGAGTGCTTTTTAAGACCAAAATAAAAATCTTAATTTATGTGTCTTTTGACCCTAATTCGTAGAAGAATTTTTTTTTTTTTTTTTTTTTTTTGGTAAAAATGTTAAGATTTTATACCAATTTTCAGAGTTTTTGACAGACATTAGACAGATACAAGTAGCAGAAAATTGAACTAAAACAACAACAGAGGATAAATCAGAGAAGAAATATTGAATATGGAAATTCACAAACATCAAAGGATAAATCCTCTCATCACCGATACCACGTAAACTCTCAAAATATATAGTCTCTCTCCTGCAGGCAACTTGAACCATCTTTCCTGTCAATATCATCTTCATTTACGCTAAAATCTTGGGCATTAACATTTTCTTCTGATTCTTTCTAACTCTTATAAAGTTTATTATCCTTGTATGGTTAATGACTAATTTGTGGGAAATTTGCCAAAATAGAAAGAAAAAAAACACACACTCTTTTTCCTTATAGTATAAAACTTTTTTTTGATCCATTTTTGACTTAATTACCCTTTCTATTTATCAAAATTAATAAAATAAATAGTTTTATGGATTAAGAAAATTATAAAATTAGAAATAATTGATGAAATACATATACACATTATGGTATTTTTTAGGTTGTAAGAGTTGTTAATTTAAATTTTTTAATTATGTTCTACGAAAAGAAGATGTCATCTTCTACGAAAAATGATATGGTAGAAACTGAATTTCAAGTTAAACAATTTATCATATTTTCTTTAAAATCAATAATTTACTCTTAAATAAAAATCTAAATATAAGGAATGCGAAATATACGCATTCTAAAGGTAGCTACATTTATAATGAACGCATCTTCTGCTTTCATGAGAAATTCTAAAGTTTTACAAATACATAATCTAGAGACAACTCAAAAGTCTACATATGGTATAATCTGATTACAGATTAGTTATATGTTATCTACACAGTGTAAAAGGTACATTCTACGGATACGAATAATCGTGTTTCCAAAAATATGGCAAGTTCAATTACAAAATATTTTAAAATATATGACTTTTTTACTTTTTAATGTGTTTATGCGTTTTTTTTACAAAAAATATTAAATTAAGTTTTAGACCTGATCTAACGTGCATTTGGAATCGTTAAGACTAACCCTTAAACTTGCACAATATTTACAATCCATTACCACTAAGTTAATTAATAAATCTAAAGTTAAGTATTATTGTATTTTCCTTATTTAATTAAAACTAAAACTGTTACTTCCTATAATTTAGCTAACCAAATAATTTACCATATTTTTGATATTCTATGCAATTAATTTAAGATAAAATTCTATTTTTGTTATTACTTTTATGTTGTAATTAAAAATACTCCTAATCTATTCTATTAAAACTGAAGTACAAAAAATACTTGCTTATTTCTAATTGTTTTCTTTCATATTTTTATTCCAAATTTAATTAATCATAATCACTTCATTTATTATATTTTCTAAATAAATCGACATCATTTATTACAAAATTACAAAATAATACTTACCTATTTTCAATTGTTTTATTATATCTTTTACATTCATTTTCTCACTTTTTAACTACTCCATTAGTTCTCTTTACTATAATATTTTGTCATCATTTATTTTTACATATTAACCATAATAATTCAATATGTTTGTATGAAATTACTCTATTTATGAAAAGAATTCAAAATGGTCAACAATCTTTTTTATTTACATAACCAGTTAGGTATAAACATTCGGTTACGTGTTCAGCTACAAGTTGTTTCTTTTGGTATCAGTATTTTTGTGGTTTGAAATTAGGTTTCATTCGGATATTATAATTTTTTATGTGGATTTCAAGTTAGGTCTTCTCAAATCCGGATGGATTCAGTTTTGATGTATAGAAACCTAAAAATATTCAAATACTTATAAAATTAATTATATAATGATACATATAAAATATATAACACCAATCATGAAAAAAAATATCAATTTATAAAAAAAAAATTAAACCTGCACGGACGTGCGGGTCAATCTCTAGTATATATTAAATAATTGAGAAACTAATAAATATTATGCACATAATTAAATTGGTACACACACATAAGTTAAAACAATCACCTTTTTTATGGAATCACTTTTATTTATTTACAATTATTTTACGATAAATAAATTCAGAGTCATTTTCATCTATTTTTATGGTATATAATGAAATTTAAATGATATTAACATATATGTAGTATATTTTAATACGGTTATATATTTAATGAGGCTTCATGCTCGTATGGCTTTATAATCATTTATATTTTTTTATAAAAAAAATTAAACCATTGATAATAAAATTTCCAAAGTGAGACTTTTAATAGTTCAAAGTGTTTTTAAATTCAAAGAAAATTTCGAAATTAAAATAATATTGCAAATGTTGTAATGTTTAGTTGTGATGGGCCACCGCAAAATCGTTGCCCGCGAGATGGGCTTTTCTGTCATTCAATTTGCTATTTGGATCCTTATTTCCAACCAATTGAAGCATGACACATGTATAAATAAAGGGTTTAGTTACCTATAAAGGTTTTGACAGAAAGAGTCAACTAGAATATCAAACAGATTAAATAAATATTTTTCGAACAAAAAGTAATATAAATATTTTTGTAATAGCGGATATACGGCAAAACACTTTTACAAGTTACCGAATTACACGCTCACTTGAGAAACAAATAAAATTGAAAGGTAATAAAATAGGGATGTTTAACTCTGGTAATAGGACGTGACAACAAGTTATATATTTTTTTTTCTTCTGGTAAAAATGTTAAGAACAAGTTATGTATTTTTTTAAACACCTCGTGAATTTTATTATTTAAGTAAAAAAAAAAGTTCACATGATGGGTTTTGCAAATATTGTCAATTTAATTTAAGCATTTTTTTGTCAATATGACATGATATGTTTTCTTAATGAAGTTAAAATTATTATATTAATTCGTGTAGCGAATCAGATTTCAACAGAAATGAAAATGCTATGGGCCACTAAATAACAATGATATTCCGTTTTCTGTGTTATTATGCTATGAATAGATTTTACACTGATAAAACAGTGGTTGATTATTTGCAAAAAATTAAGATACTGGTTTATTTGGTTAAAACGTAAGACTAAAAGATTAGTTGTAATTTCCTGAAAAACTTTACATAAAATGAAAAGTAGCACATGCAAGTATGTAACGTATGACTTTTTTTAAAGCCTTAGTTAAAAAACGTAATATTACTTTTTCATCTGCATGACTTTTCCCCCAGATTATTTAACTGAATTTCTTTTTTTTTTTGATAAATGTAAACTCTTTTGCAATCAAATCTTTTTAAATCAAGTGGTGTTTATTATACAAAAAAGGATAAATGATGACCATAGATATACATTTTGTCCGTTTTAAATATTTTATTTATATTTACGTATCCTTTTCCATGAACTGTATATGAAAAAAAAAGTTAGGCAAATGCCGACAGCAATTATAAATGAAAAAAAATCACATATAAAAGTAATGTGAAATCACTATTTTGTCTATTCTTGATATATAAATAAATAGGGGGACAATTTCTTTATTCTAAGGTAAATAAAATAAAGTCGGGGAGGAAATGCACATCGAGCACATAACTATAATTTCTTGAGTCAGAGAAAAGACATATTAGAGGCGGAAAAATATATAAAAAATTAGATGATTAAAAAATGGTTCGTTCTTATCTAAACTCCAGATCTCTTATTATTACTCGTATTTTTAAATTACGTGTGCATTTCTTAATGCTTCGTGGTCCCAAATAAAATTGATTTAAAATATGTCTACATTCTTCTTATTTAAAATATTTTTATAAGCAAAAAGTTCTTACGGTTAAGCTTTTTAAAACTTTGTATATTTTTCATGCTGAAAAATTCTTTCTAGTCAATATTTTTGGATGCTGTAAAAGCATCTCTAATGGAGTATATAACTTCATTTGTTAATATGTATCCGAAAAATAAAATTCAGATGCACTCAAAAATTTAAAGTGAAAAGGAGGTACTTAGTAAAATGGGATAGCTAGTAGAAAATGAAATAGTGAATATGATTGTAAACATAATTTTTAAAATATCTGGAAGTAGAAAAATTTATGAGAAAATTTTACTACAAAAGAAAGTTTACATTGAAAAATGGAAGGAAATAAGAGATATTGTCACCTTTTCTATCTGAATTTCAATTCAACTTTTCACTGTTGTTTATCTTTTTAATTTTTAAAAATCTATTCTTACAAACCAAAACTCAAAATTCTACATTAGGCTTGTTATTAGAGTTTACTGTAGTTTTTAAATAGGGCATAAATTAGTTGGGTAGCTATAATTGTGACGAAGACTATCAAAAATGTAGAGTATAATGAAAGAAATGAATGTAAAGGAAGCACATAACTATTTTTTTTTAATTTTAAAAAGGTTTGAAAGTTAAGATAAATTAAAAGTAGAAAGAAAGATTTCTACAATTACACGAAATCAAATAAAATAGATTTAATAAATAAAAAATGGAAAATTTTGCCATGATACGTCTCTTCTTCTATATCTTACAAGTTACATCATATTATGTCTTTTTTAGAAGACTAAAGAGTAACACAATATTACAACTCTGATAAAATCTCATTTCATCCTATCATAAACTTTGCTCGTCTTAAAAAAAGTCAAGTTAAACCAAAAAATCCTGTCATCTCGACGCATCTTTCCGGTGTGACATTGTCGCTAATCTCTGCAAGACGCTTCGGTGGAGTGACCTTGACACAAACTCTCACAATCAACTTCATCTTCTTCCATCCACAAATGAAGAAATCCCAGATACGCAAGTGTCTCTACCGATTCAAGATCCGAGGCCACATGTTGAAGCTTCAGTCTCGAACTCTATAGATCCACGATGGCCATATCTTGGTAGTGGTCTGCGGTTCTTCCTCTTGAATTTGCTTCTGGAACGGTACAAAAGAACTAACTTTCAGTACAGACGGAGGGGGAGAGTAAAGCTTCTTCACCTACTTTCCAGAAACACCAGTCCTTGAACTCTTGTGTAAGTGATGATGACTCAACCTCTATTCTTTCCGTCAGTATAACTGAACTGTGTGCAATTCCAATTGACATGACTTCCAAAGGTGTGAACATGCAAGCAGAGGTAGGAGGTCTTGACACCTCAATGGAAATCCCTCACCAACTAGAAGAGAGAGAGACCATCCGATTGCTGTCCCTTCTCAAATAATTTCTTTTGAACCTCCGATAGCTACATTCGTTCCTTTCAATCGGAGCATGGACCAAGCCTCTCGCTTTTGAACTGTCAGCAACTCCTCCAACACCCTCAACACCAATTGACTTCAATCCACAGAATCTGAACAATCTCCTTGATTCCTTTTGGCCAACACTATTTGATGGAATTGAGAAAAACCAGAAGAAAAAACAACATCCAACAACTATTAGAGAATTTCTCATATGCCGATCCAGAAAATTCTGGTCCCTGAACTCAAGAATGATGGAACTCTAAGATTTCCATGGGCATCTAGAATGGATCCTACTGCAAGAAACCTTTTCCGAGCAGCCACGCCAACATTTCGACTTGATGGAACTCTAGAGGTAACCATTCCTTCTCTGGTACTTCGCTTGGACCAGAAAATAAGAGAGAGTACATCATTGGTCATTTCCATCGTTGCTCTCTTTCTCCTGGGGGCCTGATCCACGTGGTAATAAATAGACTATGGGGAAGAACTTGTAGAATAGGTTGTCGTAAGTTGAGTGACTCTTCTTACATGTTCCACATATCTCATGATTCAACTCGAAAATGGGTAATTTAGAAAGGTGTATGTCATGTTGATGACTGCTTGTTATTTGTCTCGCCTTGGAAATCAGTAAACTCTTTTAAAGTCTCTGAAGTATCTACAATACCAGTGTGGGTAACCCTGAAAAATTTCCCAGATTGTTGCTATTCAAGACTTGGACTCAGTCACGTTGCTTCAGGACTTGATGAACCTATGCAAACGCATAAACCTTGACTTGATCCGACTTGTTTGGGAGAAGTAAAGTTGTTGGTAGAAGTACAACTTGATAAACCTTTCTCTAAACAAGTTGACTTAGATGACAAAAAAGGTAATATATTTTTGGTGGATGTTGAGTACAAATGGATTCCAAGTGTATGTGGCAGGTGGAGACACTTAGGACACAAAGAAAAAAATGTCTTCTACCAGCTGCTGCACCGATTGTTGAAATAGATCCAAAGAGGAACTACCTGCGGAAATACTAAGGGATGATTAGGAAATGGTCCAAGTTCATTTAACTGCTCCATCAGACCAAGTTGTGTTGCAAATTGAAAATCCAGAAGAAAGATTGCTCACACCTAAAATATCTGAACCTACGGCCCAGACTTTGGAATTTACTAACGAGACAGGGATTGAAAAGTTGCAGTCACTAGATAATGTTGACCCAAAGGATCTTTCAACACTAGTCAACAACTCAACTCATTCTGAGGTAACTATAACCACTGGCTCCAGCTCTCATTTCACTTCATCACCATTAGCAGTTACTCATTCTGCTCCAACTCATACCACTATTATGGAAGAAACTCCATAACCTGTTATTGTCTTTGAGGCCAAGTTGGTTTAACAGACAATTCATTAGCCTCTTTGTATTCTCTTATACATGGAAGTTCCTTTTATAGTCAAATTGATCAATCCCTTGAACAAGATGATGAAGACGGGTTTATGAGTGAAGCTACAGCAAATCTCAGTATGTCAAGAGGTGGAAGACCGATCAAACCACTGCATAAGTTTCAAGATACGGAATGGAAAACGGTACGATGAAAGGGTAAACGTGATCGTCGAGACCGTGAGAATCATCTTCCAACTACCTAGGTTTTTCATCTCTCTCTTGTAGCACTAAAGCTTATTTTCATAAGTTTCTATTTTCTAAGTTATTTCTTAGCTAAATATGAGACTTGTCTCATTATTTTTCTCAAACTTGTTGTTGTTTGACCATATCTTTGTATGTTTCTATGTTTTTAAATTTGAATGACTTTCTAACAAAAAGAAAAGAAAACTTTGCTCGTCTTAATATGTTTCCTTATTTCTTCTGCATGGATTCATCCGTAGAGCATAAAACATCTCTTCTATAATCATTATATTATCTATTATCTATAATCTAACAAGAAAGCTGATTGAATTTGAAAGTAACCCTTCATTTTTGACATAAAACTTTAGATATTATTTTGTAGTTTATATTACACAACTATAATATATTTACATACAGTATAAAGTTGTGTGACATTTGATACGTTTTTGCTGGCCCCATATAATTGGTGCTCTTGCATTTGGCTTTCTTTTGTTAGGTTTAAACTTCTTTCTTTAATTGGTAGAGTTAGATAAACTGAAATTATGCTCTTTAATTGGTAGAGTTAGATAAACTGAAATTATGCACAATAATATTTATTCATCATTTTAGCAGCCTAGTCTTAGAGGTTGATTGGCAACGTCTGTAGAAGCCATAAAAAATCAATTTTCTTTCTATAATTATTTTTGAAAAATAATCATATTTTAGATTTTTTAAAAAATGAATCTACATAAAAAAATTTTTAAAAGGAAATATATTAGCTGTTTAATTTTTCTACAGCTTTTGTTTAGTGTTTCTAATTTATTTTAAAAATAAATTTATAGCAAAAAATTAAAGCCACAGTCAAAAAAATTCACCACATAATTTTAAAACAGAAAACATAAAGCTACAGACTTTGTCAATCAATCCTTTGCGTTTCTTTACTTCATATCCTGATTATTTAAATAGTAAAAAAAAGTATTTTGCAACTGGAAAATAAATATTTTAATTAAAAAGAAAAAATCACGGCAAAAAAAACTATACGCACGCCAAAGGAGAAAAGAGAAGAAAAAAACACGCTCTTCTCTCTCCTTGAAGACGACTTCTTCCTTTCCGCCATAGCTCCGGCGCGTGTGTCTCCGTGCGTCACTGGACGCACCTCCTCCATCCCCGAGCTCATCTTCTTTTGCTCAGCTTCCCCTCCTCTCCGTAGCCGTCGTCTTGTTTGGGTCCCTAGTGGTGATTTTCGATGTTGGGATTTCCAGATCTAGTCCCGGTGGTTGTCTTGCTTCTGGTGTCTATACACGGCGGTGAGGGTGGTCGTGGAAGGTGGGTCGGCATTTTAGTGTGTGGTGCTGCAGGTACTGTTGTCTCTGTTGGTTCTTTCCTTCCTTTCTTTTTTTGGGCTCGGATCGAGCTTTGGTTGTGTTTCTGTATGGTTTTCGTTGGTTGTGGCTTAGCAGTCTTTAGTCTAGGGGTTTCGGTCCTTTGGTTGCTTGCCGGATGGCAAGGCTTTATCTTTTTAGTGTTTGGGCGAGACTCTTGCTTTGGTTGTAGTGTGCGGACCGAGTTGCGTGTTCCCCTACTCAAGGTTTGAAGTTGTCGGTTTTTAGTGTGTGGGCGAGATTCTTTCTTAGTTTGTAGAGTGCGGACCGACTTGCGTGTTCCCCTACTTGGTTGGTTGTCTCTGACTTTTGGTCTTATCGTTTGGCGGGCGAGGCAACTTCGATAAGATTAGTGTGGTTGTGTTAGTGGAAGGTTCCGGGTGTCTGGCCGTAGATAGCAGCAGCAGTTCTTCCCAATCATTGGCGTTTCTCCTTTCTTAAGTCTGCTAAGTCTTTTTTGTTGTTCTTTTCTAATTGGTATTCGGTTTAGATTTTGTTGTTGATTTTTCTTTTATGTGGTTATTGTTTTTTTAAGTCACCCCGGTGTGGGTTTGAGTAGCCGATTCTTATAGGTTTTGTTGTTGTTTTTATATGCGCCTCTGCGTGGGTTTTAGCCGTCCTTCCTATAGGTTTTCATTTCCGGAGCCAACTCGTTTGGTTGCCGCAGCAGTTTATATGATTTCTGGTTTGTGGTAATAATATATTTTAATTTGTGGAAAAAAAAATTACGCACGCCATGCTTGTCTCTGACAAATTTTTTTATTACATAAATGTAATATTCATACCACTTATTTTTTTTTGTCTTCTATTCTATCTTCTACTATTATTTTAGTAGCTTTTCTATTTACTAATCCCCGCCATCGGATTCCAGCTAAAAACACGAATACCTATTTATTTTTTTGATCAAAACACCAATATCTATATATTCCACAAAGTTAATATATAATCTCACTTTGAATTATATTATAACACTCTATTAAACATTTCATTTTCATCATTATTATATTTTTCATTATTAAAATAAATTAGACATATATGAAAAAGTTGCCATGAAAATTAGCTGAAAGCCAATTAGCCAAGTATGTACAAATCTTAAAATATAAACAAATGCATTAAAAAGGAGAAGACAAAATGCCATTATTTAATGTCAATAAGTTGATGACAAAAAAAAAAAAAAAAATGTCAATATTTCCAAAAGTTAAACCTGGTTTCAATATTTGTTTCTCATCTAAATCACATAGCATAAAAATTCCCTCGCTATCCTCTCCGACATTTTTACCAATTTCCAAGCTCTGTTAGCATTATTTTTATTTTCTTAAAAGAGCTCTTTAGTCCTTACATTTTCAGTTTGATTTTCTTGTTCTAAACTTGATTTTATTTTGTTTGTTAATTCTTTTTCTTAATCTCGTCTTGGTTTATCTTTAATCAAAACCCAAAATACTTATTGAAAAATAGAAGAAAAAAAAAGAAAAGCTAAGTATTAGATATGGAGTCTACCGAAGTTGTTCGGTCAACCGCCGGTAACGGCGGCGGCATCACGGTGGTGAGATCCGAGGCGCCATCAGATTTTCACATAGCTCCGAGATCAGAAAGCTCAAATCCATATCCTATCTCCGCCACTCCTCCACTACAACAGTCTCATCACACGAACCAGCTCGCCGTGGTAATTGCACCGCCGCAAATTTTGACGGCGGTAACTACAACGGTGATGGAAGGTATCTCCGGCGGATCGATGAAGAGGAAACGTGGACGGCCTAGGAAGTACGGACCAGATGGTGCAGTTGTGGCGTTATCTCCGAAGCCAATTTCATCGCCGCCGGCATCTTCGCATCTTCCGGCGAGTTCACACGTCATCGATTTTTCCGCCTCTGAGAAACGCGGGAAAATGAAGCCAACAAACTCTTTTAACCGAACAAAGTATTATCATCACCAAGTCAAGAGTTTAGGTAAATCTTCCTTTGTTCTGTTTTTTTTTCTCGTTCTCTGTTTTTATTGCATTTCAACCAAAAATAAGATACAATAATTTTATCCACGCGCCTAGTACGCGCCCCCATTCCGCGACTCTTACAGCGAAGACCTAGAAACTCAATCCATTCGATCTTCGGCGTTCCCCGGTGTGAGCCGCCGCTGCTGGGTCTCTCAGATCATCGTTTCACATATCTTCTCCGGTGTGTGTCTTCTGTTTCGTCCCTGATGGATTCAAACGACGGGAAGTCACATGACCCTCCGTCTCCGATTGTTGAAGCTCAGCCTAAGTCTTCCGGTGTAGCTTCTGAAAGCGAAGTTACCCAGCAGCATGCTCCTGTTCCAGATCCTCGATGGCCATATCTAGGACGCTGGTCAGCAAGCTCGACACCCATCGTTCCTGCAAATCCACCTTCGATGGTGAAAGAAACAGAGAATGGGGCTTCTCTCACTTCTGTCACCGGTCCTCCTCCTGCTGCCGATGCCACCGTCTCAACCTCTCTTGCAACTGGAACCACTGGCGCTCCTCCTATTTCTGCGACCACCACCCATTCTTCTCATACAGTCGCTTCACCTCCACCTGCAGTATTAGCCGTTGCAGCTATGAACTCTCCTCTTCCGACTGGTTCTCCTACTCAAGAACTCAATGAAGTTGCTGAGAGAACTTTAGCGCTAGGAAACTCTGTAATTGATGGTTCTACTGAGATCGAAGATAGTGATGTCGTGCCTGGAAAAGAGAGCGTCTTTGTCGGTTCTTTAGGAGCTTGGTCGAAGCCACTCCATTTCACGCCCCCACCTACTACTTATGAACCTGCCATTCCAACGCTCGGCTTTTCCGAAGCAATCAAAAGCCAAATTGCTTCCTTCTGGCCTTCGCTTAGAGAAACAACTACAGTTGGTCAGAAGCAAAAGAAGGGGAAGCATTGTCCTAATCAAGCAACACCTCAATTACCTGCAGAAAAAATTCCGCCACCGGCTCTCAAAGATGATGGAAGTCTTCGGTTCCCATGGGCTGCCAGGATGAATCAATCTTCGAGAAACCTCTTCCGTGCTGCGGAACCAACTTACCGACTGGATGGTATTCCTCAGGTGACAATTCCTTCTAAGGTTCTTAAGTTAGGACCGGAGTATAGTGAGGAATACATTATAGGAAAATTCCATAGGTGCTCAAGCCCACCAGGGGGTCTTGTTCATGCTGTCTTGAATAGGTTATGGGGGCGGGAATGTAAGATATCTTGCCGGAAACTAGGAGATTCGTCTTTTTTATTCCATATTCCTCATAATAATACCCGTAATTGGGTAGTCCAACGAGGTGTTTGGCATGTGGATGGCTGTCTCCTTTTTGTGGCCCCTTGGAGTCCCGTAAACTCGTTAAAAACACCTGAGATTTCTACACTGCCGGTATGGGTGACCCTCAAAAATATACCGGACTCATGCTTCTCTAGATTGGGTATCAGTCATATAGCCTCAGGTTTGGGAGAGCCAATGCTTACTCACAGGCCTCGTTTAGATCCAACATTTATGGGGGAAGCTAAAATTTTAGTAGAGATTGAGTTGGACAAACCATTCCCCAAGCAAATTGCGCTTGACGACAAGCAAGGCAACATTTACTTGGTGGAGGTTGAGTACTCTTGGATACCTAGTGCTTGTGAAAGATGTGGAGCTCTTGGGCATAAAGAAAAAAGATGTCTACTACCTGTTAAGACTCTTGGACCAGATCTTGTTACAAAGGATACTCAGACACCTAATGAAGAAGTCCCAATGGTGGATATAACTAACCTGTTGCAGGAAACCCCTATTACCCTGGCTACCAACTTGGCACAAAACCAAATCTCTACTGCCACACATCAAGCGCCAGAGACTCCAAAAAAATCTTTGCCTACTGGTCTCTCTGAGGATCCAAGTAACGGACCTTCCACCAATTTACATGAGGTACATTCTATCCATCGCTCTAAGTCAGATAATACTTTGCTATCGTTAGCTGTCGCTGCACCATCTCCGTCACATATTATGGAGGAAACTCCATCTCTAGTTCACTTTACAGAAGCCTCTAACTCTTTAGAGAAGGAGCAAAGTTTTGGGGAGAGTTTTAACGAAGACTCACCTCACTCTCAAAACATTTATCATATCCATACTGAGAACCAACTCGGTTGTGGAAGTGATACAGGTCAGTTATTGGTTGGAGAAACATCTGGTTATAACATAACCAGAGGAGGAAGACCAATAAAACCGACCCAAAAAGTTCAAGAAATGGAATGGACAACAGTTAGAGGAAAAGGTAAACGAGGTCGTCGTGGCCGAGGGACCCTTTATCGCTAATGTTATCATGTTTGTTCTCTTGCTCTTTATGATTCATTCTTGAATCGTCTATTAGGGATATGTTCCTTCTTTGGTTGTTGCATACTTTATCAAACTTATGAGCGAAAATCTCATACTTGTATTACGTTTTAAAATTTTATTATGAAAGCCTGTTACAAAAAAAAAAAAAAAAAAAAAAAAAAAAACCAAAAATGGAAAATAAATAAATAATTTTTTTGTCGTAAATTAGTTTCGTAGACCAATGTGACTTTCTATTTTCTTGTCTTATTTCGTTTTCTTTTAATTTCTATGCTTTCTTTCATTGGAGTAGGGACTTTTTAACTTATAAACAGATTTCCTTGTTTTCGTATCTAAGTTTAATTTGCCTATGCTTATGGAGGTGTCTTAAGACTATAAAGTATCTACAAATATATGAGATATGTCATGTTCTTGAATCGTGATAGTCACTTCTTAATGAAACATAAAGCAGTAATATATGTTGAGTTTCGTCTAGGTGAAAGGATTCCTTGCTCCGTCGGCGGTAATTTCACACCTCATATAATTACGGTCAATTCCGGTGAGGTAAGCTTATGGGAACCTTTTCAGATCCGCTCACTTTTTTTTTTGTCTTTATATATAATCTTATACTGAATTTTGAATAAGAATGTTTGTTCATTTAGGATGTAACGATGAAGATAATCTCGTTTTCGCAACAAAGACCTCGTGCCATTTGTGTTATATCAGCCAACGGTGTCATCTCAAGCGTAACACTTCGTCAGCCTGATTCATCCGGGGGTACATTAACATACGAAGTATGTGATCTCGATCTCATCCATCAAATTTGTACTGACAATTTCAGATATTTATTTATTGATTATTAAGTGTTTAATTTGTAAGGGTCGGTTTGAGATATTATCATTGTCCGGGTCATTCATGCCTAACGACATAGGCGGAACTCGGAGTAGAACTGGAGGGATGAGCGTGTCGTTAGCAAGTCCTGACGGGCGCGTAGTAGGCGGTGGTGTCGCAGGTTTACTAGTAGCCGCTAGTCCGGTTCAGGTTAACCGTTTTCTAATATTTTCGGTCCATAAAAGCTACAACTTTCTTTAACGGGAAAATCAAGTTTTCTGTGTTTGGATCAACAGGTGGTTGTAGGAAGTTTCTTCGCCGGAAAAGATAAGGAAGATCAGAAACCGAAAAAGGACAAACGCGATTTCTTGATGTCGAGTCCAACAGCTGCGATTCCCATCTCTAGTGCAGCTGATCATCGGACAATCCATTCGGTGACGTCTCTTCCGATCAATAATAATACATGGCAGACTTCTTTAGCTTCTGATCCAAGTAACAAGTCTTCGGATATTAACATAAACTCAACTTGAAAAATCAAATCTATTCCTCTAATTTTTCGTTACTGACATCATTTCGGCGTTTTCACATTAGGGTTCTACTAAACTTGTAGTTCTTTTCGGGGTTGTAGGGTCGTATATGTTGCTTTCAGTGTTGTCGCATGTAGGGTTATTTCCATGTTGTTTATCCGGATTGAACCATCTTGTTTCCTTAATTTGTTAAAACCAGCCGTGATTCAGGTTTTGCCAGTTATTATATTAGACAATCAATCATGTGTCGGCCAATGTTATCAAGCTGTTGGATTTGTTTGTAGTTAGCCGGTTAAAATCTCTCTCTAAACAAGAAAAAACCAACACTGCCTTAAACGTATTGATCTTAGGACTTGATTGGTTTTGCTGTTATCACCTGCAAACACTTAGTTACCCTACAAATATATGAATATGAGACTTAAAGCAATTTATTCAAACAATAACTTTCTTAGAACCTTTTTGAACAAGTTTCGTTCAATCAGTTTATGTGACACCACTCTTGCGATTCACTGCTGACAAATTTCTAACGATCCAAAATTACCATGTACAATATACTTGTGTATCTCACACGATTCCTCACACCCCAAGATCCTAATCTTATTCGTCTTGCCGATGAATCTCAATATATTTCTTGTCGGCTCCCTAGCACTTCTAGGTATTTCATGAATATATACCACCACATCTTTCCATCTTCAATGATATATTCTTTCTTTTTCCTCGCTAGGTTAAATCACCATAAATTGTAAAGGAATTCCTCATATTTCTTGTGCTCCAAGTTACTCTTTCATATTGTCCTTGATTGCACTCCGCGTGTCCTCTCGTCTCACTTCTAAAAGTTCCAAATATCTTGAACTTAGAGGAGCACCCTTAGAACATCATTATCCTAGAGACCCATTAATGGTCTCTTAATTAATTTTTAATTGTATTTAAAAAATAAATGTGTCTAAGAGACTTTGTTAAGAATTTTCAATTTTTTGATCTACTATTGCAAGTCTCTTATTCTAGGGTTCTTTAAAAAAATTATTTAAATTTAAAACTGTTTTATTAAATTACCAAAGTAGAATCACACAAATTACCAAATCAGATTCAAAAACTATAAGAAAGATTCAGTCAAATACTATTGGTATATGCTTTTCCTTGAGGCTGGAAGAATCGGCAGAAAAACAAAAGAACAAGCAAAGATCAGCCAACCACCATCAAGAGCTTTACCATGGTAAAGTAGAAGATCAGCAGAAAAACAACTAAAGACAGTCATGGAGTTTATAATTTACCATGTGAGGGAACTTGTACACGAGTGTTCTCAAGCTTGATATTGAGGTACTGATCAACTGAATGAAGAGTCTCTGTTATTGCTAAATCGTTTTTCAGCTCAACCGTCACTTCTTGTCCAACCAAATCCTTGAAGTAAGAAAAGAACAACTGCACCACACAAGATATAAATCAGAACCTCCTCATCACAATCCCTCTTTTGGTTCCTAATTTAACTTCTGCTGTACATCTCACACTCAATGAAATTTGCCTTTGCTAGCTAGAATCAACTTATAATCACCAATTAATGTGTAGAAGAAAAAGGGGTAGAAGGACCTTATTTAAGACAGGCACACTTCCACCAACAAGACCAGTGTTTCCTCCTTGAGGAACAACAGCTAAACTCCTAGAATCACAATACTTAAGTATCTGAGACACCTGCAAACAAAACAATGATCAATGTTCTTAACACAAACGCTCATCACAATCCAAACAAGTAAATGATAAAGTTACATATAGTAAACAAAACCTCTTTAGTGTTTTTGGGCAAGAGCAACAGCTTACTATATCCTTTGTACTTGTGCATCCAATCTGTATTAGCAGTCTCAAGCCCCTCTTCATCTTCAACCGCGTGTTTCTCACCTAGTATCTCGTTGAAGTAGCTAACTTCTTTTGGTTCCAACGAAGAAAAAAATGGGTTTCTCTGGACTTTTGAAGCTGATGATGAACCAAATGATTTATACTGTTGCATCATCCACAAGTTTCTACTGAGACATGGACGATGATCAAGCTCTGTGTCAAATGACTCAAAGGTCTTTCCTTTTGACTCGCAATGATTCACAAAGCCTAAACCCAATCCAAAGTTTCAATCTTTTTTTTTTTTCCAGTGAAATTGAATTTACAGAAAGTGAAATTGGAAAACTGAACCTGAAACAGAAGGAGACATTGGGTTATGTTTTGGTCGGATGCTGCTTAGGGATTTACATGCAGATCTTATGAAATCTCCTGATCTTCTCCATCTATGCATCATCATCGTTCTGCTCATGCACTTGCGTCTTCTTCTCTCAACACCCATCGATCACCGGGGATAGCCACCGTCTCCAGCAACCAATCAACCACACCGCCACAACAATCTTCGCTTCCACTCCGGCTCAACATCCTGGGTCGGGAAACCCGAATTGAGCAGCAACAAGAGTCCGATGGCGACAAGACGAAGACGATGACTGACCAGGAAAGTGGGATGAGAAAAAAAAAGGAACAAAACTTGAGGAATAGAAGAGAAAGAAAAAGGAAAAAAAGTTTCTTAGCTACACGAAGTTTAAGATAATATGGTGGAAACCATCCAATGTATAAAAATGTGTCAACAACTACACGATGTTTATGTTAATACATGCCACATGTACGAAGTAAATGATAATATGGTGGCAACATCACAATCGGACTTAATTGATCTTAAACTAAGTTAATGGAGTCAATCTGTAATTTATGAAACTTAATAAACTTAATTGATTTTATTAATAAACTTAATAAAGTGAATAATTTATTAAAATTTATAAACGTAATCCTAAACTTAATAAAATTATTAAACAAAATAAACAAAATAATAAAATTATTTATTTAACTTAATAAACAAAATAATTTTTTAAACTTAATAAAATTATTAAAATTAATTGATTTTATTGATACACTTAACAATTATTAAATTTAATAAAATGAATAATTTATTAAACTTTATAAAATTAATCCTAAACTTAATAAACATAATAATTTAATAAATTTATTAACTTTAATAAGTTTAATAAATTTATTAAATTTATTAAGTTTAATACTTAAGTTTATTAAGTTTAATAAATTATTAATTTTATAAAGTTTAAATAATTTTTTTTCATCGTTTAATAATTATTAATTTTATTAATAAAATCAATTAAATTGATTAAGTTTAATAGTTTTAATAAGTTTATTATGTTTAATAAGTAATTAAGTTTAAAAATTATTATGTTTATTCAGTTTATTAAGTTTAATAAATTATTAATTTTATTAAGTTTAATAATTATTAAGTTTAATAATTATTAAGTTTATTAATAAAATCAATTAAGTTTATTAAGTTTCATAAATTATGGATTAACCCCATTAACTTAACTTAAGATCAATTAAACCCGATTGTGATGTTGCCACCATATTTTCATTTACTTCGTACATGTGGCATGTATTAACATAAACTTCGTGTAGTTGTTGACACATTTTCATACATTAGATGGTTTCCACCATATTACCGTAAACTTCGTGTAGCCAGGAAACTTTTTTCCAAAGAAAAACTATGCTTTGTTGTTGTTATTGTTGCAGAGAGTAGATGAATAAGAAACGTCTCCTATTTAGGAGAAAGAAGAACCGTCTCTTTTTTTATTGGGTATTTTTCTTTTTCTTTTTAATTCTAATTATGATAAGAGACACAATAGAAACTAGGGATAAAGATGTTCTAAATTAGGTAATTTTTAAAAAATAAATTCTCTGCAAATAAAAATTAATATTATAATACAACTTGTGTATATTTAACTAAAATTGATTTCTTTTAAATGCTTCACTCAATAAGAAAATGACTTTTGCCCTCTTTTTTTTTGATCAATAGACATTTACCCTCTAAACTATCTTTTTATAGGTTCTTACCGGATGAGTGCAGAGAACTTTTCTCTTCATCTTTCTCTATTTTTTTTTCTATTTTCTTAATTAGCTAGATACCTTGTTAGAACCCACTAATGGACATGCTTTTATAATCTCCTCCTTTTTTTGAATATGACATCTCAAGTCAACATTCATGCAAGCATATTGGACAAACAACATGACGTTGCATACCAAAGAAACAACAATACTAAATGTTTCCTATATCATAAACACATATATAAAAGTTTTGCATTGTTCTTCTTAATCGAAAACACACATAATACCAAATCTCCCCAACAATATTTGGTTTTGAAACCCTTCAATCCTCTCTTTCTTCTTCATCCTCCTCTTAAACTTCTCTCCCTAGAACATAGCTCAAGATGTAGCAAAGTAGTGTAACTGTCTGATCAATGTCATGATACATGGTGTGTTCAGATGAAACATCTGGTTCTTCAGGTTCAACAGGATGACGCCATATACGTTTAGGAACTCCAGTAAGATCTTCATTGCCTTCGATAGTCAACACATCTTTTTGGAAGATCAAGAGTTGATAGATCAAATTTGGATAAAATGATCTTCTTGTCAACATCTACACTAAACAACCAAAGTATATCTTATTTCCATGAACGACGACATAAAGAAAATAAAGTTGTTGCTTGATCAGTGAAAAATGATCTAAACCATGCATCCAAGGGGCAACTAGGTGTGACGATGATACGTGGAATGCGGGTTGTGCCGGCGGTGGAGTAGTTGCGACGGCCGTATGAAAGAGATATTAAGGAGATGATGTAGTCGTGCGACGACCTCTCTGGAGAAGAAAGGACAAAAACAAAGGTGAGCTCATCAGATCTCATTAGCTCTCGAGTAAATGAGTTGGTGAAGTCAAATCCCTCCCGGAACTGCTGCTTCTCTGAACCCAGCGGAGACTACAACAGATCTGGCTAGTCTAGGGAATCGAGAGATGTTGAGTTATGGTGAAGTTTTGGTGAGATGATGAGAGGCTTCCAGAGATTGGTTTCAAACAAAGATGTCGTCGGATCGGGTTTTGAAGAAGAGCAAAGATGTCGTCGGAGCGGGTTTTGAAGAAGAGCAGTTTATAGATCTGCAGCGCAACCTAGGAGAGTTTGTTAGATTCGATTTTATTATGCGCTTCCAGTTTAAAACCAATTGATGATTAGTGGATTGATACTAACCCTTTATACATTAGTTAATGTTCCTTATAATTTCCGATATGGGATATAATATTCCTAATACCACTTTTCGAGATGATGGTTCTTATCGGCCAGAAAACTCGGAACTTTAAGACAGTAATACTTGGCCGAGCGAGTTAATTACGACCTTTATATCCGGTTGGGTAGAGTTATTTAATTAGGGGTTTAGCGTATTTAGGATATGGGCTCTAATACAATGTTAAATTCGGGTTTATTATAAGCTTCCAACTTAAAACCAATTATTGATTAGTGGATTGGAACTTAAAACCAATTAGTAATTAGTGGATTGACCATAACCCTTTTTATATTAGTTAATGTCTGTTAGAATTCCCCGATGTAGGATATAATATGCCTCATAGAGGGGACTTTCGACGCGTATTGATACGTGCTCAAATTATCCTAGGAGCAACTTTACTCTCTCAAATAAGAGGTTCAGTTGTAGTACTTAGGGGTCGAATCCACAAGGAGTTAGGGAACCAATAAGATCTAATCAGAATGATTAATTTAGGTTGATTATGATTAAACTTAAATAGCAGGTTTTGAGCAAGGTAGTTTCTCGATTTGTTTGATTGAGGTTTTGACAATTAATGGAAAGTAGCTAGACTTAGGGTTTCTATTCAGATAATTAGGATTATAATCCTATAGATGCCTAACCGTTGTTTGCATGATATTAGAGAGCTCAACTTCATAAGAACAAATTGATCAGCTTTTGCTTTCTAGATTTGTCTATTGTCTAGATCTAATGATCTCACCAATCGGCTTGATCAATTAGAAAGTGTCGATCAATTATTCTAGAGGAATATCGATCGATACACCTTTTGCACCGTCGATCGATTATTCCATAGGAATATCGATCGACGCGCTCTAGCAAGCTTTGAGTGCGGGTTGAATGAGTGCTCACTAAGGGTTCCTAGATCAGCTTCCGCCTCTCTCTAGCAATCCTAGCTCAATTAGGATAGGTTCAGGACAAGGTTAATTAATAATTTATATCCTAAGTCAAGGTTCTAGTTAGCTATTCTAGAACACAAGTATTAAGAGCATCCTAATGATGAATATTACAACTTAGCAATCTATAGTTGGGGCTAATCCCTCATAACCTATTTGAACCCTAAATATAACAATAAAACTACTCAGACATGTCTAAGCAATTCATAACAACAATGTATAAAGAAAACTGCATAGATAGATAAATAGATAATAATGGAGTTCCAATCACAAATCTCTTTGGATCTTCTCTCCAACTCTAGAAATCTCTAAAACCTTTTTATGTGTGAAAAAATAGAATAGAAAAGCACACTTTGCCTTAAAAACTTAGGCAAACTATATATATTAGGTTAAAAACTCGTCAAGGGCAATCTTGTAATTTGGTGAAGTCTTGGGCTTTAAGTCAGTTGTCTTCTGCGCGATTGACCGTCGATCGATGTCACAGGATGTACATCGATCGATTATTATCTCTAATCGTAAAACTTTCTTCGATGTCGATCAATGGCACAGATTGTGCATCGATCGATTATTGATTCTGAATGTTGACCTCCGGTTTGGTTTGATGGTCAGCTCGGGTGAAATCTCTTTTATGCTCCAAAATGCTCCAAAATCATCACTTTGTTCCAAAACACTCCTGAACCTGAAAACATACCTAATAGACTCTAAAACATAATAATTATATCTTAAAACATCTATATACCATGGGTAAAAGTGGATCAAATCCATGGTATATCACGTATTTCCCGGAGTCCCTGGAGTCGCAGCCATAAAAGGTGATGCTCTGCCACTGGAATGAGACTGCAACCATCTCGTCACTCGTCAAAGTGGGGAGAGGTGAGCCAGATTGATTAAGAAAACCAGTAGAGGAAGTCTGAACGTAGCAAGAGACGAAAAGAGTGCAGAGAAACATTGTTGAGGTGGAACAGGGGATACACCGGCGAGTTCATACGCTGCCAGAGTCGGGAAGCAAGCTCAACTATAAATAGAATGATAAAAGGGAAAAGGTAAATAAATGCCAATAAATTAATAACAGCCATCAAGAGAGGAGACTTACCCCGGATACAACTGTGAAACAAAGCTTTCTGACACATCAAAAAGGAAACCCATCTCAACCACCTCGGTATAGTCAAATCTTCTTGACTTCTTCATTGATGCTTCCCCAGAAAATGTACCAGTCAGGAGACAGCTAATACAAAGATGCATGTTATTTAAGAGTTGGATAAATAATCCATACATTGAAGTCAAGAATTTTACTTATGCAACGCCAAAACAGAGGAAAGCCGGAGACCCCGCCGACCTTCATAAACATGTCCCTCATATTCAAGCGGTTCCCAAAAGGCATGCTATCTTTCGTACCCTTCAGTGGTTCTTCAACGTTTGGTTGGCCATCTCAGGAGTGGATATGATTGAACCCTCTCATATTAGCCTGGGGAGAAAAGTAATATCCATACAAAATTTCGTGCACGCCAAAAGATACGCCATGAAACTCTCCCAGTACCTGGACGGTAATTAGAGTTAGCCAATGTAGGGGATCGAGTTGTGAAGAAAAAAATACCAAAGTACGACAAAACTTCAGCTATCAGAGCAGGTATTCCCCTCCCACCAAACCCAGCCTCTAGGAAAACCTCATAAATGGAAATTTCATCCATTCCTCCATCAGAATCCCATTTAAACCTAACCAGGTTCCAAAATTCCACCAGTGGAGACAATGAGAATTTCTTTCAGATTTCAAGAATCTCGTCCTCCACGATCTCAGAAAAAGGACCGGTCCCCTCAAAACCATGGGAGTTATATTGTCTCAAGAGAACCGCTAGAACGACTTCTTGATCAGCTTTAGAAACACCACTCATCGTAGAACTAGGGGAGGAAAATAAACTGCTAAAAAGATGTGTGGACCTCATGCGACCGCCTCAAAAAAAGAAGAAGGAAAAGAAGAAAACTTGGATACTTCTCCATCCTTTCAAAGTTGTAGAAAACAGAAGTTGTCGAGTAGGTATATATCTACATTATTTGGGAGTAATCCTGGTTATAGCTTCTCGATAACTTCTGTCTAAGCCGAGACTTTTTCCAAAGATGTCTCATCCGAGGAAAAAGGAAAGATATCAATTTTTGATATCAGGAAATAAGTCAAATTTCCTCCTACAAGAAAATCAGTTTTAACCGTCATAACAAATATATCTCGTCAAGAGGGAAAGGAAACCCCCGAAAAGATTTGAATAATCTTCCATCATGGATTTCACCTATAAGAGAAGTCCTCATTCCTACTGATTTTCTATTCCGCCCTCTGGAACAAAAATCTCTGCTTCTGGGCAGTAGGATAAATATCCTTCAACAAGCACTGATAGGTTTATGCGAGTGCCATCAGCTCGATAAATATCCATGCTCATTGTACCATCCTACGACTTACCTCCTAGTTCTGGTCAGGATCCGTCGACTAGTATCAGAAAAAGTTACCAACTGAAGTACATAGACAATTCCCCTACCTGATCCGGCCATACGCCACTCGGATCAGGCTCCCATAAGGCTACATGCCTAAAAGAGCTACGTGCCCCTCAGGCCATGTGCCAATAAGGCCTCGCGCCAAAAGATGGATTTTGTTAATCACTGAATTGAGAATCCGGGATTATGGATCCCACAATATCACATGATCTCATATGGCTCCAAGCCTAAATCACCTAAAGAACAACATATATCCTCCAACTACTTGCGACTAGATGTCTACTACCAGGTTCTCATATGGTCCAGTCCAGAAAAACCCGGAAAAACCCTAAGAAAGGGACATCCTGCTCTTGATATTTATAGACCTGCTGAGAAGTTATGAATCCGATTGACCATAATGCACAATGCACATGTTATCTCATGACTTCATCCATGAAATCGAAAGATAAGGAGAAAATTATTGGGGATAATAGTCTAATGATGGAAAATAGTCTAATGATTTGATTACTTTATGACATTTGACTAATATATTCGTTCATTTATTTATTTTAAATCAAAGCTTTTCTCTAGTCAAAAGTCCAATCACATCCTATTAAAATATTGAGTCACATTTGACTTATCAATACACATCTTGTTAGTCTTGTTATATTTTTCAATCAAACAAATTATAACATTTTCACTTAATCATGTTTTCAATTAATAGTATGATTATAAAATATCTTCTTTATATGTCTGATTTTCCTCATAATTTTCCACCATCTAAAATTTCATTTGTTAACTCTCTTTGCTTTGTAATGGCCTTCTAGCTCACTTTATGGTATATGCCATTTATCTTTGGTCCACTACTTCTAATCCATGTAATATGTGTTAAGAAATAATGCATTACTAAACTTATTTTATTTTATTTCAATTCGTAACAATATAGATAATTTTAATATTTTTGTTTAATAATCATGAAACCTAATTATTGTTAAACAAATCATTCCATGCAAGGTGCGAGTTATCACCTAGTAGATCGATAAAAACATAAAAAGTCAGTTTAAAAAAAATGATATCCAACATAATCCTGATAAATACAATAATTTAGAGCATGTCACTTTTTCCATTTTCCAGAAAGAGAGAAACGATCCCGATTTGATTTTATTAAAATGGATCTAATTTGTAGTCTTGTTTAGATCTTTGTTTGTCTCACCTTCTCCCCTTTCAGTTAGATTTCTAATCTGACTTGTTCAAATACAATAATATCGAACTAGTTTCTTTATCTATTATCGGATATGTTCTCTTTTTCACATTTTTATAAGAATCAATTTCTGGCTGCACACAGTCGGTCCACTTGCTACTTCACTGAGCTTGACATTTCCTTTGTGTGGGAGCGATTTTTTTGATACCCCTTATTACCTTGAGAAGATTTTCTAGAGAGGATTAATTCAGTGAAGCATCTCTTCAGGGGTTGGCTAGAGAGTTTTTTTTTGTTCTTTTACGGTAGATGTATGTAGTGCTTGGTTTGATTGACGCCAGCAATTTTTTAAGAAGCTTGCAGTGGTGTTTCAACGAGGCTTGGCGGACGTGATGAGGTATATTGTGTATCTGTTGGTCACTACACTGCACATACATGTATAAATCGTAGATACATATGAATTTTTGGGTTACCTTTTTAAAAATATGTAAATGATGTGAAAAGGACTTCCTCTATAATCCCTTGTAACACGTTTGTGATTTTTTAAATTAATGAAAAGGCTGATAGAATGCATTAGTTCTCCAGCAGAGGATCCATAAGACTCTACCTTTGACATCTTATATGGAAGACCATTATCTTGGCGTTTGCCCAAAAGCAGATCCATCTAATTATGATGTGGAGAATGGCGAATGTCCTCTATTGCATTATTATTTTATGTTTTCGTATGTTTTAATTTAATTATTTTTTTGCACTTATATATGAATATAAATTGTGTATATATATTGCAATCGATTTTAAACTTTCAAATTGGTGGAAATTTTAAAATTGTTTGAATTTACTCATTTTGTGACTAACGAATTTAAAATAATTAGAACTCACAATTTGTTGTTTGTTTATTTATTGTAAATCATATATAGGATGATAAGTAAGATAGATAAAATTTAATTAAACTTAACTATGATTTAAATACTTTTTATCTTATTTATAAGGTTTGCTATAAAGGTATAGTAAAACTTACAACTGATTAAACTTTGTTTTGACTTTAGAATCATTGAGTTCCAGTACCAAATAATTTAAATTGAATCAAAAAATGATCCATACTTTGAATAATATTTTCTCCAAACCAGTTCAATAAAACACTTTACAAAAAAAAAACAGACCAAACCAAACTAAATAACCAACTTTTTAAACAAACCATTTCATATTTAAATCATATAAACCAAGAATGACTCTCCAAATTTAGAAGTTTGGCCTCGGTCTCAAAGACCGTACTCTTTTCTTTTATGTTGGTTTGCAGCTTTAATGATTCTTTGTCATAATAATTCTAATGATTGAATTAATATATAATTTTGGAGCTGAATGGGATTAATAGATCTAAGAGTACCTCCAACGGAGGTCTTTAAACAGGTTCTTAGCATTTAACAAAAATCAAAAATAAAAAAAAACTAGGAAAGAGAAAAGGCTAAAAGTTCTGATCTTACACTTTTTAGGCAACAGTTTTTATATCTAAAGGACCGATGTCAACAAGGAAGGAAAAATTAGTGCTTCCATTATTTTTTGAAGATAGAAAGTAACCAATCAATTTAATACTAATTCTTTTTTTTTCTAAGAAACTTTGGTGGTCTCAAATTAATGGAGGTGCTCTGAGGACGTTGCAGACCCAGAAAAAAATAAAACTAAGATATCACATGCAGTTAAGTTGTTTTCAAATAGTGGGCTAAAGACCAAATTGCTCGCAGCCTCATAGTAGAGAAAACACCATTTAACGTTCTAATCCCTAAAACAGTTACGATGATTAGAAAATGCAAACAAATTTTCACACAACATATAATTCTAAAATAGGTTTTACTGAATGCAGCGTTCAAGAAGAAAAACCATAAGATAAAAAACAGCACATCAAAGCAAATTAGGGAGATTATATTTGCAGAGCGATAAATACTCTGTTGTACTCCAGCTCTTCTGAGACCCCAAGGGCTTACCTCCCCTCATCTTAATATAATGTCGTTCAAATAAAAAGGGAGATCATATTTAAAGTTTTAGCTAAGAAAACTAAATAATAAAAAAGTAGTTATGGATAGCTTGGTGGATAAAGCACCATTTGCAGTCTTAAGATTCTCTATCTTCTTTGGAACATCATCAGCTATTTTCCTTTTTCTGGGGTTGGAACTTTACCTTAAAATGGTGAATTCACCAATTAATAAAAATGTAGATATGAGTAGCTTGGTGGATAAACTAACGTTAAAAGGATGAATTCACCAAACAAGTATATATAAATCAAAGTTAACTTACAACAGTTAATGCCTCCTCAAAATTGTTTGGATGCCAATTGCTTCCTTAATATGCATGATCTCTCAGTTTATAAATTGTAAACACGTTCTAGGACACCCGGAACATAAAAAACACACCAATATGGAATACACAGCTCCACGAATTAAACCATCAAAACAATTAGAAATAGGAACAGCTGGTCTTTGCAAATGCGAAGAGACATAGATAAGAGATTTTGGTTGGATGTAAGATTCGACGAAGATGTTTAAATAGGAAGTTGAAAGAAACATGAAGAAATGAGTTAAGAACACCATTGAATGATCAAAAGTGGTGGTGATAACGTCAATTTACAGATAGATAAAAATATAAGGAAATGGAAGAGTCGTGGGATTCTCGTCGGCGATCTTAGGGTTAAGAGATGGGCTTGATATGGATCACTTAGTTTTTTTCTATAAGCCCACACGAATATACTCTGTTACTTAAAAACTTGGATTCATGCTTAATAGGGATGATCTGGCAAAAAAGAAACTTCTGATTGGATGGTTTTTAAGATAACATAAAAACTCTCCCCAATCATGTTATTCCCCTTTCAGTATAGGTAGATCTAGAAACACAATTTATTGATATTAAATAACTTTTGATGTTTCTAAAGGATACATCTTTGACCCGTTAATTTTTGGCAACTAGTTAAAGATATTAGTCAAACATCATATCCGAATACATTAATGAAGTATTTATATATATTGTTTCACCTATAAATACTTTACACACACCCCACATATATATATAAAGAAGGGAAAAAGAAATAAAAATCATGTAAAGAAAAAACACTCGTTCAAACCAAAATAAATAAATATCAAAAGTTCTCACCAATTTTTTTTTGGGAAAATAGCTGATGGCGAGCGACCAAATCATGCATGCGCAACCTGAATTTTTAGGTATAAGTGGGAAATTCTTGAATTCAGTTTTGGTTTTTGATCGATGAAAAATATTTATCCCTAATAATACTTTATTTACTTTTAGCTATTGATGGAACCAATAACTACTTGAACAGTAAATTATGGAAGTTATGTGCTGGACCTATGTTTAATCCTTTAGATGTTGGAGAGAAAGTATATTACTTTCCTCAAGGGCATATAGAGCAGGCAATTTTTTTTTTCTCTTCTTTTACACTTTTATATTCATCCACCCATGTTTTGATTGGTAAAACTTACTCAACAATTTTATGGTACTACCAGCTAGTTACCTCTATTAATGATGAACTGTGTCAACTAAAACCAATTTTTGATATTCCTTCAAAAACTTGTTGTGTTGTTTTTAGTATCAACCTTAAGGTATGTCTCGTTAATTATTTATGTTTCTTATTATGAAATTACACATGAGCTAAACTGATTCTGTAACTGATATTGTTTTGGGTATATTTTATGTATGCTATTAGGTAGAGACCAATACTAATGAAATTTATACAGAAGTTTCGTTGTTGCCTGATATCTCTGTGAGTAGTAAAATAAATTTTTCTTTTCTTTATAACTTAATACAAGCTCTTCTTACAATCTTTTTTAAGTAATTTTATGAATTTTTTTTAGGAAGTTGAAATTCCTATTCCTACAAACGAGAGCAATATACAAAACATTAACTATTTCACCAAGGTGTTAAGTGCTTCTCATACCCGCAAAACTGGTGGTCTTGTTTTGTTAAAAAGACATGCAATTGAATGTCTTCCCTTGCTGGCAATTAACTTGGGCTTACATTAATTCAAATTGTAAATCCTTATATAACATTTTGCATTGAATGTTTTTAGGATATGTCTCAGCTAATCCCAAGTCAAGAGATAATTGCTAAAAATATTCATGGTCATGAATGGAGTTTTAAACACACTTTAAGAGGTGAATACTCTTTATTTCATAACAAAATTTATGAGTATTTATTACTGATCTACATTTTGTTTACAAACAATAAACTAGGTACACTAAAAAGACATCTTTTCACATCTGGTTGGAATGAGTTTGCAAAAGAAAAAAATTGGTTGCTGGAGACTCTTTTGTATTCCTTCGGTATATATATATATATATATTTTCCATTTAACATCTCTTTCGTTTCTAGAATTTTGGATTTAAACTATTTGTTATCCTAGAGGGGAGAATGGGGAATTGCGAGTTGGAATCAGTAATGCAGCTCATCAGCAACATACCAACATCTATAATTTCAAAACAGAGTATGCACCATGGTGTAGTTGCTACTGCACTGAATGCTATTAAAAACAAATGTATGTTCGTTGTGTTCTATAAGCCAAGGTAATAATTTTTGAACTCTAATTAAAAAATTATGAATATAGTTTATTAAAAATATACTTTTGTTTATTTGATGTGATGATACAGGTCGAGCCAATTCCTTGTCAACTTCGATAAATTTGTAGATGGTGTGAATAAGAAGTTTAGTATAGTCTCCAAATTTTCGATGAAGTTTGAAGGAAAATATTTAAATGAAATAAGGTAAGTCTTGAACATTTATTTCACTTTTTATTCCAAAATATGATTACTTAAACAAATGATTTTACTACAATAGATACTATGGAACAATAGTAGGAGTGAGAGACTTCTCTACTCTACTCATTGGAAGGATCCAGAATGGCGAAGTCTAGAAGTAAGAATAATTTTAATTCTACTTAAATATACTATTTTAGAATACATTTTAAAAAGATTAATATGTAATATCCAATAAATTTATTTTATAGGTGCAACGGGATGAAGTTCCAAGACCTGATAAGGTATCTCCGTGGGAGATTGAGCTGTTAACACATTCATCAATCATTTTCAAGTCATATGATATAAAACATAAACGCCAAATCGAAGTAAATGAGTTTGGTAAGTAAATATTGCTCAATAAGTTAAAACTTCGTTGTGAATTAGTTATCATTCTATTCATCGGTATAGATTCAAAAATGTGGCCTCCTACCGTGTCCCAAGGCCAAGAAATTGGAAATTCGAGCATACAATCTACCATGAGATACTCATTCCCTACCATTTCCAAACCAAACAACAATGAGCAAATGTTTCAAGCAATGAAAGAAACGTCAACCACAACCGCAACTACTAGTTGCAGACTGTTTGGAGTTGATCTATCGGTTCTTGCTACAACAAAGGATCCAGTGGAACCTATTGACTCATATAAAAAATTTAAGATTTCTAAAATCTTTGAAGAAGAAAAGGTTAACCATGTCCAAGCTAGAAGTCTTACTAAGGTATGAAAAGATTACCAACTTCTAATTTTTTACTTATTATTCAACTTTAAAACTATATGATGTATATCAAACATTATGAAACTAAGGTTTTAGTAAAAGTTTATGTTGTGTATTAGGTAAATTTAATATATATATATATATGCTTGCATCCATTGTTTTATTCTAATATATCAGATTTTAACTAAAATTGCATAATTTTGAATAGACTGAGATGACTATAAAGTTCATATGCTCTTGATATGGTTGTTGACCAGGTTCATATGGAAGGTGTCATAGAAAGGACTTTAGATTTAACTATATTTCATGGATACGATCAGTTGATCGATGAACTAGAAAGACTCTTTGAAATCAAAGGCGAGTTGCATATGCACGATCTATGGAAAATGTTTTTCATATATGAAGATGGAGATATGAAGATTCTTGGAGACGATCCCTGGTCGTAAGTTTTTCTTTCTTTTCTTTTTTCTTAATAGTTGCAAAATTTCGTGATTCATTTTTTAATTTTTTTTGTAGCAATTTTGCAATATGGCGAAGAAAATATTCATATGTTCAACTAAGGATGTCAAGATAGGGATAGCAGATAACAATTCTCTTAATGTAATCCAACATTAACAACAACTGTCTTACCACCAGATGTCAACAACAATTAGAGAGAGTTTTGGTTTTAAAACATAAATGTTGCCTGTCTTTATTATATATTAAAGAGAAAAGTTTGAAATTTGTGTAACTTAAAAATATATAATGGAGTGATTTGGTATTTGATGACATTTTTAATATGTGGGTGTAAGTCTTTTTGGTATTTAATATATTATAAATGTTTTGGTATTTGATAATAATCTTGAAGACAGGAGTGTGAAAGGACAAAACCATTATAAAACCATATGATTACAGCCAAGAAAGACCAACTGAAATTTAAAGACAGAAAATGGCCAACTACAAGTTAAAAAGCCAAGAAGGGCCATCTACAACAACAAAAGCCCAACTAGGGGCAAACAGTGAGTTCTTATTTAGAAAATAAAAAGGTAAGAAGCCACTAGACTGAACTAAGAAAGAAGATTTAAACGGAAGAGTCATTGGACTTAGGTGTCGGTTCCACCTCCATGTTAGGATCTTCTAGAATTTCTCTCTCTACTTCAAAGGTTGGAGGAGCCAATCCTTCAAGACTGGCCTCCACCATCATCACTTTCTTGTATTTCTCAAACCCCACCAGCCATTTCCTCATTATCTCTTAGCAAGCCACGATCCTGGAACCATTGACTGCCATTGTCATCTCATCAGAAAATACCTCAGCTGCCGCCTTCAGAATAACTATTTCCTCTTGTAGGTCCTCCCTTTCCTGCCTCTAGGCAGTATTGTCGGCAGCTGCCATAACACTAATTCATCATGGAATTTTATCTTTTATGTATGGTTCCAAATCACTTTCTCTAGAGCAATATAATTGTCCGTCTCCTCCACTAGTCGTCGGGAAAAATCTTCTACCTCCTGCAAGTTGGAAGCAGAATTCTTGGCACTCATCCGCTCCCAAAAATGATAAAGCTGAGACATAACATAAAAAAAGAAACAGTTCAATAACAATGGAAAGCCACCATCAGGGAAAAAAACACAAAATATATCATATCTGGAGGAGGTCATCACTCTGAAGACTTTGGGTTATGTTAGAAGGACCAGCCTTTAGAAGTGTGCTTTGTGGTGAGGAAACAACTTTGAGTTTAGGTTAAGCCAATACCTTAATCTGATCTGAAGGATATTGGAAGTTACTGAAGATTTTACAAATATCTAGTGCCCCCGGAATCTTTGTCTTCTTCCTACTAGAGGAAGGATGTTTAACCTTTCCAGCTGGCCCACACTTAACACTCGCAGAAACTTCTCAAGAATATCACATCATCATCGGAAATAGTACAGATGGAAGACCCCTTCTTAGCTGACATCATATCCATAGTCTTCTTAAAGCAGCCAAAGCATCAAATCAAGTGGTTCCAGACATATTCTCTAAGAACAAATGAAGGTGGTAAATGAGAAAACTGGTATGAAAGAACATGAGTATTTAAAGCTCGACATACCCCAAAGACTGATATGCTCCAACACTTTCTTACTCACTATATAGGGAATGTCGTTAATCAAGAATAATGTTAAGAGCTTGGAGAATTGATTCCTTACCCTGCAATAGCAATATGACGAGAAACATCTGCAGAAGCAAAACAAATGGATCAATCCTCAAAGGCAGTAGGTAAGACGTAAATGCATATTTTATTAAACACACATATATGATTCTTTTTAAAAGGCTTTGATTGGTGATTGCTAGATATATGAACAAAATAATAAATAAAATTTCATTTGAGGAATTGAAAAAAAAATGGTTCATTTTGTTACTCATCAGAATTGCTGAGGAATTTTTTTATAAATTATTTCTTTCATGAGGAATTTAGAGGAAAAGAGTAGGATTCACTTGTCTATAATTTGAATTAAAAAATTTAACCTAACTGGTATTATATATGAGTAATAAAAAAATTCATTATAATTTTTTTCGTAAACATGGTCACCAATTGGAGCCAAATAATCAACCAATTAGTTTATTTTGTTTGTTAGTCAAAGAAAGGAAAGATTTTTGTTTTTTATTTATTATTTGTTGGGCTAATTTGTTGGATAGTCATTATACAGAATAAATTAACAAAATAACCATATCTTGGGAACCGTGTCAATTTGTGACACACATAGACAACACACTCTTTTCCACTTATATGCATGTATATAATAAACATAATACCAAAATACTATTATATTTGTTCTATCGATATAGAATAGATTGTTTAAACAAAAATGTTAGCAATAGTACATATGAGTGAAACATGAACAATAAGGAATGGGTAAAGAAGAGCAAAAAGAAGAAATTGAGAAAAAAAGAAGGAGAGGAAAGAGGATAAGGAAGAAAAAATATAAGGAGTGATGAAATAGGGGAGTAAGAGAAAAAAATAAATAATGAGAAGTGAAAAGGAGAGAGGTAGAAAACGTGGTTGGAAAGAATGAGGAGTTAAGAGTGAGGTGGAGGAGGAGTTTGAGGAGTGAGAAAGAGTCAAAATGAGAAGAAAAAGTCAGATGGATGAAGAAGATGAAAGATAAGTGAGGGAAAACCAAAAAAAAAAAGAAAAGGAGAAGATAGGAGAAGAATAAAGAAAAAATGAAGAAGTTAGAAAAATATTTCCATTCTATATGGTGCTCTCAAAATAGAAGTGAAGGCGTAGGGAAAAAGATTGGTGAGTGATAAAGAAAAACAAAGTCAAGGAAAAGAGCAAAAGAGAGGAAATATGTGAGGAAGATGAAGAAGAGGAGTAAGGTATAAAGACCAACAATGAAGGAGAAGAGTAGGATGTATTGTAACAAACTATACTATGATATTATAATAGAATAGTATATAGTATTTATAATATATATTATAACCAATTACATATTGGTTATTCGAGAAGAGAACAAAACGAAAATATAGAAAATATGAGAAAAGGTAGTTTTGGTTGAGTTAAAACTCTAGAAAAATCAACTTATATCATTAATCTATCTTTTAAGTATGGAGTATCATTTGAAGTAGAAATTAGACTATATTATATGAATTTATGATATAGTATAGAATTTATAGCTCGATTTTCTTAATCTAACATGATATATCAAACGGTATAAAAATATATATTTGTTTTAAAATATTTTTTTTGTTGAAATGTTAAATTTATTTATCAACAAAAGAAAAAAATGTTTACAATACGATAGAGTTTGGTAGCGTTTGTAAAGCTAAAATAGTATGCTAAGGAACAAATAAAATTATGCTGTTCTTCCCATCCACTCAATCATCATGTTGCTATAGAAAGCAACATTTTTGTGACGCAGAGAGGAAACTCTGTTACTGACAATCTTATCAATCTTCTGAGTAAGTTCTGGTGCAGTACGAAAGGTGCCGTTATGTTTGCGGCTGTTTCGCTCACACCAAATGCTGTGTATGACGGCTTGGAAAGAGAGGAGCATTGTGATAGTGATGTTCCAGTTTGGATTTGGTCTTGGTAGCAATGATCCTACCGTCTCTGTCCAGACCGTATACGTGTATGGGCAACCAAAGAAGATATGGTCTCGCGTTTCCTGTGGCTCACCACAGAGTCGACAGTGTTGGTGCTCACCCCAAGCTTGGGTGCGATCACCTGTAGAGAGACGATTGCGAACAGCGAGCCATGCAATGAATGAGAAGCGAGGTATAGCTTGTGGAAACCATACCAACTCGCTCCATATCACTTTGGGGCTCCTCTCTCGCACTTGCTCCCATATGTTTGATGAAGAGAACCATACCTTGTAGTCGTCTTCCCCGTGTCGCCATAGCAATTTGTCGCTCCCTGCATCCACTACCGGAGCCGGAACATTGTGGATGCGAGCTATCGTTGCTCGTAGGTGTTGTTTTAAAATATTCAACACATCATAAATAGAAAAAGTCTATATTTTGTGGGTATTTTATAAGTTTGAATAATTGCTTTTAAAAAAACTAGAAGATAAATAAGATTAGAGGGGAAAACATTTTACAACAAAATAAAAAAAAATAAAGAAAAACCAAAACCACTACACATGCTTGTACATAGGGGTTTAGTTTTTTTTTTTTGAAATAGGAGAATGGTTTAGTTGCAGTTAATAAATTATCCCTCCTATTTCATATTAGTTGTCGTTCTAAGTTTATGCACACAGATTAAGAAAACATTTTACATATTTTCAAAATAAAAAACTATTACCAATACACCTAACCATATATCAACCAATAGAAAAATAGAATAGAAAATATTGTCAATAAATTTTGCATTGAAAACCGAAAATGACACTTATTTTGAAACAAAAATTCTACTCCAGAACGACAAGTAGTTTGAAACGAAAAGAATAATATCCATGTTCGGAATTGCTAGGCGTTACGCGTGCGGCCGGCCTGCGCCTAGCGAGTTGAGAGAAAATCGGGGATTAGTGGGAGATTAATCGGGATTAATTTTATGCAGTTGTATATATATATATATATTATTTGTAACAAAATTAACAATATACGTCGTAGCCGAGTTGGTTTGTGTGAGTTCATAAGTGATAGAGACCTCGGGTTCGACCAGCACAGCCGATGGTTATGGCTGTTTTTTCCCTTTTTTCTTTAATGAACAAGAAAAGACAATACTGCCCTTCATCTTCTAGCTTGAATCTGTCGATCAGAAACCCTAATTTTCCAGATCTGTATTGTTTTTCTTCGCGAATCTGGGCCATTGTGTCTCGTTTTTCTTAGATTGCACTCATATGTAACAGATTTTGAACTCAACACATGATTTTAAGCTTGTAAATTAGGAAAAAGTTGATTTTTGGTATGGAATCCGATTTTTTGGACGATTTGGTGCAAAACGCCACGGTTCCTTACCGAGTAGTGATTAAACACCGAGTAAACGTCCAAATCGGCCGCGTTTTAGAACCTGATATATGATGTTATCTTAGTCATTTAGTTGCTATGGTCATTTGCCTAATTAATGTTTTTATAGTTATACTTGCCAATTTCCCTTTTATTTAACACGGACAGAATTTTTTAAAAGAAAATACTCAATCAATTAGTTTCTTTTGTTCGTTAATCAGACTAAGGAAACAAACAAAATGTGTTTATTTACATGGGGACGACATATCATGTTACCGTTTTTTATTTCCAAAAACACAAATCAATACCCACAATAAGTTGTCTAGGACAGAAAAACCTCTCCAAAACAAAAACAAGAGACTAAATGTCGATATCATCCAGTGAAATCTCCTCTTCTTCATTTATCTGTTTCATTTTCTGCGCACAACATAAACACATCGTTAGTCATTAATGAAACAGAGACATAAAGAAAACTTCTAGGCGTACGAAAGAATTCATACACTAAGGAAAGTTTGGGGATCAAGGAAGCTGGAGGAGCCTAAGATAACTTCTCTGTCAAGCTTCTCCGTAAGTTTGTGGCAAACCCTTAACTGTAACAACCCCCAAAAATGCATCACTAATTAACCCATTTGGTTAACCAATTGATGAATCCATAAGTATTCACAGTACCTCAGATCTCGTTGCTCCTCCTACTATGAAGACGAAAATCCTCTGCCCCTTCTTCTTGAATCCGCTAGATGCTCGTCCTAGAACTGAATCACTGAAACACACATAGAGATTGTGAATAAAGTTAAAGTTGATTTCACCATTATCATAATTAACATCTTAACAAGGACTTGAAGTATCCATCGTCAGAAAAAGATGAAATTACCTGAAATATCCATCGTCGGAAAGATGGCGTCTCGCCCAAGTTGGTGTTCGTCTTGAATGAGGCAATACTGGACTCGCTGATGGAGACTGAGAGGCAGAATAAAAGGTTGGTTTTGGTTCATTCATACAAGGATAGTCTTGCTTTGGCAAATGACCTTTGTTAAGTTTCTCAACAAGTTCCTGAATAAAAGAGAAAGAAACCAAACATGTCACGTATCTGTCTGAACAAACACTGCAAAAAGTGAAAGAAAGATGAAATTTAGAACCTCTACGATAGGGTAAAAACGAGACAGTTGCCATGTTTGAGTTTCACCAACCCGGTCTTTCCGAGCAGCTCGCTTCTTCTGATTCACATGGATCAAAAGATTTCCTCTTATTAGATTTTCAGGTAAGATCTCAGTCTTAGACACTGTAATAAGAAAACAAGAATGAGGAAAAATGCATACCTTAAGGACATCAAACTTGAGAGGGAAAGATCCTGTTGTGCTCCTTTTAGATTCCGTATGTACTGGTCCAAGTAATCTCAAATTGTTCACAGCTACCACATCATCCCCCGACAATTTTGCTAGCTGAAAGATTTAACCAAAGATATAGAAAAGTTCAAAATGATAACTAATCATTCTTAGGTTCAAGCCTTTTAGGGAGAAACAGTGTTTTATACCTCCATCATCTTTCGTCCCTTTTCACCTTCAAACTTCTTGGGGTAAATTGCGGCAAGAATCATCATCAACCGAAGCTTGCTTTCTTGGTTTATAACCTGGAAATGTCAGTCATTTTCAGCACAATAATCTTCTGATGTCTGAAACTTTATAAAAAAAGCAGAGCATTTTACATTGTTGGTGCTCAAGAATTTGATAACGTCTTTTCTTCCAGCATCCCCAAAAACAAGGTCCTGCTCTAGCTTCCCGAGTTCTCTTAGACCTTGCTCCATTATTGTTCTGTTAATTGTTCTAGCAATCTGCAGTGACATTAACCATCTTTATTTTATAAAGCAGAAGGGAACCACCTTGTCACGTTAAGCTAATCAACTTGCAAGAGAAGAATGCTTAGTCATGGTTTATGTTATAAAGCTTAAAACTAACCTCTACATGAAGCGAGAGCTTGTCAATTTGCTCACTGTACTGAGGCAAAGCGTGAACCATCTTCTTCAAATCTTTTGATGAAATGTCACCAAAGTCTCTGGACACAAGAAGTCAATAAATTAATCAGAATAGTTCTAGTGGATCACTTGAATAGTAAAAAGGTCAAACCGGTAACTACTTTGAACTGTGTTTCATTTGCGCGGCTTTGTTCTTCGATATGAAGTTTGTCATCTTCTCATGCAATCTTTCACTTGCCTGAACAAAAAAAAAAAGAAGAAGAAGAAGAACAGATTACTCCCAAACAAATCAACATAAATGAAATAACCCTTCCTGTGAAATATTGAAGTCTGAGCAAGAGAATTACATCTGCAATATGAACATCACGAAGCTCCACCCAAATGGGATCTTCTTCATCTAAAAGAACCTCTCTATTTTCAGGATTACCGCCACTATTACTCGGAACCTATACACTAAGAAATAAAAGGAAAATTACCATATGCTGTAGTGATGAGCTACAACCAACTGTTAGAATTGAACGCAAAATCAAAATGTCACCTCGTGTGTGTATTTATTTCCTTCCATCTTAAGCAAATCGTGGCACATTGCATCATACGTCCACTCATGAATGAGAGGTGCGATCTATGAAGCACAAAAAGGTTGTTCTATATATAATAACGATAACAATTCAAGTTGAAACTGAAAGATAATTGTCTCAGCGAAGATCCAGACCTGGTCTATGGATCGATCCAGGATAAGTAGTTCACATGTTTCAGTCTGAGGAAAATCTTCGATTGTCTGTTTGTATCTTGCCAGACAATTCCATACACTAGCAGCAAGCTTTGTAGGAATCAGCTCTCGGTAAGTTGTCATTGTTGTGGCATCAAGAGCTTTGGCTCCACGGTAGCGCACAAAGGGGTATTCCTGTAAACCAGAAGAGTTTAAAGATAAGACTTGTCTTAGTAATCTCATCCAAAATCGACAAAACAAGATTTTTGATTTGTGCGTCGTACCTTTAGTGAAGCCAAAACTGTAGCAATGCGTTTAGCTACCACATTCAAACAAGCATCTGCCCTCTGATAGTTTTCCTCGTCGCTGTAAAGATCTTCCAGAGCATTTTCGTTATTCGTAACGAACCCCTGCAAAGACAATACATTAATAAACAGATTTTAATGTACAAAAAATGGAAATGTAATTAAAACACATTCATTTTCCTATATAGTCAAGTCGGTTTGAAGCTGTTTTAAAGCTGTGTGTAAGTTTGGGCTCAAGAAAAGAAACCAAGTTGATGGTTCAAGACCGAAACTCATTAGCAGGTATCACAATTGTCAAAACTATGGAATAAATCAAGATTTTAAACATTGAAGATACCTGGATGTCCATGCTAATGTACTCCAAGTTCATCTGCAAAGCAGGAAAATCAAAACTTACATGATCTTAACTATTTTGTGAGATAGCATGTAACTAAGGAAAGTGAGAAACAAAAAACAAATGTGAGTGGCATATAGAATCAACCTCTTTCAGTGCGCCAATTCGTTTCATCGCTCTCACGTCCTTCCTAATGAGAGTAACTAAGTTTCTCGAAACAGGAGAACTAAAGAACACGAAAGCCCTGAAGACACATCAAATAAAGACGATTAGTCTTTCAGACAAGTCAGTCCATAGGTATATAACTAAGAAGTTGTGAAATAGGAAGGAACAAACTTCTTGTAAAGTGGTGACTTTCCAGTCATATCTGACAAAAACGCATTGACACTGAAAAACAAAGAAAAAGCTTTAGGAAATCTAATTTCATTTGGTAGGAAAGGAACTGATATTCAACTGTCTCAGATGGAAGAAAAATTACTTTGATTCGGTTGGTTGAATAAAGTATATGGCTTCAAAGGACGGCATAGGTTGTCTCTGTTTAGTTATAACCTCAACCACTACAGAAAGAAACAAACAGGAACAAAAACATCACAAAACATTCCCACAGAAAACAATGCCAAGAAAATTTATTAAAAAATAAAATCTGAACAAGGTAATAAATATACTTACAAGAAATGCCTCGTTGTGTGATCTCAGACATTTTGCAGGGAGATGATATAATCTTCACGGTGAATTTGTCCACAACAAGTATCTATATTACACGTTTACAGGTGGCAGGGGAATCAATAGAATGAGAAGAAAACTGAGAACGAGGATCTAAAAAGGTTAAAGTTAATAATAATTAAGCAAATTTGTGTAGAAAAAATCAAATCACCTTCCAAGCAGATTTCGAGGTATCAGGCATTTCATACAGTAATCCTGAAATCAAAAATGACTATTACATTACAAAGCATCCTAAAAACAACAATCTGATTCGAAAGCCTTAAACCCCTAAGACGAACACGATTTCTCAAACGAAACCCTAGAACCCCCAAACACTAGAAGCTTCCAGAGAAAGAGGGAGAGGGGGGGAAAAGAAGCTCACTCTCTCGGGTGATTTGCCTGAAACTCTTGTGATCTCCGCCGTTTGAGTACGATCCAGAATCGGAGAAAGACATGGCGTATGAAAAAGAAAGAGGCGATTTTGATCGAAAGTAAATCGGGATAAGAGATTCCGAAACAGAGGAGAAGGAAAGTAAAAGTTTTCTTAATTTTTGAAGATATTGGATCGAAGAACAAAAGGGGGAGAATCAAGGGTTTACTTGGTGATGAAGAGAAAACGTAAAAAGTAAAGAAACTTCGCGCTTCTAGACTTTCTAGGTCGGCCTGGCACTGAGAGCGAGCCCACGATTTTTCAAACTTTGAACCAGTTTTCTCTGAGACGTGTGCGAAGTGAAAGTCAAACTCAGGGACAGAAGAATTGTTATTTTATTAAGAGAAGTTTTATTTGTAAAAACTAACCCTCAATATAATCAGTAATTTCTTATTAAGCTACCATCTAAAGAAACTGCATAATAATACCATCCACAACTAGGTTTGGACAAACGTATTCATTACTCGTTTTATGCTTAATATTTGTTTCGTAACCAATACCATCCACAACTAGGTTTGGAGACACGTATTCATTACTCGTTTTATGCTTAATATTTGTTTCGTAATCAAACGAGGATGGTCTAGTGTAGTGCTGGGCATATTATCCGAAACCCGAAAACCGAACCGGAACCGAACCGGAACCGAACCGAAAAAACCGAAACCGAAACCGGACCGAGAAGTACAAAAACCCGAACGGTTCCTATATTTCTAAACCCGAAAAACCGAAACCGAACCGGGACCGAACCGAAAACCGAACGGGTACCCGAATATTTTAAATATATTAAAAATATTAATTATTTTTAGTTTTAATGTATGTAAAATATAATTTATAAATTAAAACTTCTAATAAAAACCCGAATTACCCGAATATTTTTTTTTTGTTTTCCGGGTTTAACCCGGATTTTTGGGATTTTTTCGGTTTTTGGGCTTTAAACCCGAACCAAACCCGAATTATAAATAATTCGGTTCCACTTTGGTTTTATAAAAATAGAAATCCGACCGAACCGACAAACCCGAACCGAACCGATCGAAAAATGTCCGGTTCCTAAACGGTTCCAAAACACCCCAACCCGAATAACCCGAAAACCGAATAAACCGAACCGACCCGAACCGAAAACCCGAATGCCCAGCACTAGTCTAGTGGTCTTGAAAAAATTTCGGCCCTAATACGGATCCGGATTCGAATCTTGTTGCCTACAAGGAGTAAAATTTAAAATCTGGATTCCCCTAGTATCCGGTGATCGAAGCGTATTCTAGCCAATAATGTAGGCTGTGATACGGATATTCACCGTTATTTTGGATCCACCTTGATGGGTGTTAGGATACACAAGGTTATTCAAAAAAAATATTTGTTTCGTATTCGTAATAGAGTGGAATAACTAACTTGCAAATAACTCAAAAGTAATCAACAATTTCTTTTTTTTTATTAGATAAAATTTATTTATAGAAGTTACCCCCAAAAGTAATCAACAAATTCTAAATAAGACAAAGTAATCCACTAATATACAAGGTCACAAGATAACCTCATCCCCCTCCCCTCCCACTTAAATGTAATTCCATAAAGTCTCAATAGTAAGTAATATACGAAACACCATAAAGTCTCAATAGGAATATACGAAACGACTGCCGTGAAATTTTAATAGTAATAGGGATTTTACCGCGCTATACGCGGTTTATTTGTCTATAAAACTTAAATATATATTTGATAAATTACATCATTTATTTGTTTCGATATATATATTTGATAAATTAGAGTGAAACATTTTTGAAAAATTATAAACATTTTGTTAGGAATATACTAATTTCTATATAATATATTCCATCCGTTCTAAAAAGATGCATTTTCTAAGAAAAACAATTGTTTTAGAAAGATGTATATTTTATATTTTGAAATGAATTTTTGTCAACTAATAACGAAAACCTGTGAAATTCAAAAACATTAATTATATTTCTTGAAATCTTATTGGTTTAGAAATATATAAAATATAAAATTATAAAAAACTATGCATTAATAACTAAGTTTCAATATATTGTATTAATACGTATGAAAGTCTTTAAACATGTATTATTTGTAAGAGAGAGAGTATGTTTTATATGTAAACATAGTTTAAGTTTCTATTAATCTTTTAGTGGTCATGTTAAAACTTTATTAAAATTTAAAATACTTTATATCTAATAAAATATTAATATTTTTGTTATTTTATGTATATCATATATTTTTATACATCGTTGACTGAATTTTTAAATTATTATTTGAATAATAGATAAATAACCTTTATTTCACACACACACACATATATATATATATATATATATTAATAAATGTGTAATCATTTTGAATATTTAAATCTGTAAATTTTCATGACCAATGAAAACTATCGGAGATATAATTACTTATATTGTACATCAATTTATTTTACACCAACTATTTACTAGAACTCTAATATACTTCTCCCTGTTCCAAATAATATATGTTATACAGTTGACACATATTAATAAAATATATTAAATCTTAACTATATATATATATTGTGATTTTATATTTCTTATAATTATAAACCAGTAAGAATTCAAGTAATGCAATTAATATTTTGAATTTTAGAATTTATCATTATTGATAAAATGTTTTGAAAATACAAAAATGTATCTTTTGAAACAATTTGTTTCCTCTAAAACATACAGTTTTATGAGTATAATTTAGAGTCTCATAATCCCAACGAAAACTTAACTTTTAAGACTTTAAATATTACAATAAAATGTGGACCAGTAACGTTTTCAAATTTACAAATTGCCTTCTGTAATAGAAAAAATATTCACCTCCGAGTAGATATTATCTAAATGTAATATTAAAAACATTTGTTTTGAACGTTTTTTTTTGTCAAGGAGATTGATTTTGTGTATTGTTCAAACCTTTTGTCTCTCTTTGGGATCTCATTCTTTTTATTATTATTATTCTCTGTCTTTGATTCCTTTCCTCGATCCAACCTGCTACTACAGTTTCTAACTATGAAAACTCTAATTACTTCTGAAGATTGGTTTAGCGTTGCAACATAGCAATGATCTTTCACTTTTATTAGGCTTCAAATTTTCAAAAGATGCAACAACGTCACTAACACAAACTCCGTTGACAAACAATTAATAAGCTGTGTGCAATTGAGATACTAAGGAAATAACTAAAAAATAACGCAATGTTACTCTTGTCTTCTCATAATTGTTTTTGGAAGCTGAGCGTCGTGGGCTACGTCCATCGTTTTGGCTGATCTGCATAGAGGAGAAGAGACATAGACAAATCCGCAAGGACATGGTAAGAAGCTTAGATCTGCTGCATCCATCTCTTCAGGATATCTAAGACATGCATTCATCTCATCATCACCTTATTTCTTCTGATCATACTTACTATTTTTTCTACTTAAATTGTGATGAATTGCCTTTTCTGGTGAAGCTTCTTGGTCGCTCTGGCACTCGCCTACTGTTCTCCATATTGCTGCAGAGAAGCAATGATATTGTGATCTTTCTTTCAAAAAGAATATTGTGATCTTTTGACATTAGCATAAGCTGTTCAGGCACGATTCCAAAATCGCCAGCTGGATTTACAAAAGCTGGGTTTATCAACTTCTTACAACACCAGTTTAGGAACGTGAAGACTTTTAGCTCCGCAGACATAATCAGATCGTACAAAGCACAAACATATACAATTTTGAAAATAAGTTAAAAGAGCATTCATTAATCTGTAAACAGATGCATATTACACAGTGACTGGCAGTCCCCACATAGTCGAGAAATCAGAATGTCGCCACTGTGAGAACTCTGCTGCGAACTTACCCATCAGACTATGATCTTCTTGAGTCAGACTCATTTCTTTGGGGACCACAAGGCCACCAGAACATGAGTTCTCCACGAAAATCACCTGGGAGATTTTAAGACCAAAGGAGAATAACAAAGGATGGTTTCATGCAGTTTGGTTCAAGAATGGAGTTCCAAAACATTCCTTCAACTTCTGGGTGGCAAATCTTAACAGACTCCCGGTAAATGCTAGACTAGCTCAATGGAGTCCGCATCTTAACCCACTGTGTACCTTCTGTTCTACTCATGATGAAACAAGGGATCATTTACTCATTAACTGTGAGTTTTCCACTGAGATTTGGAACCTCCTGTTCAGGCGACTTGGACCCCAACCAAACCACCTTAAATCTTGGAATGATCTCATCCTCTGGCTCCTGGCCCCTACTGGTTCGGAAAAAAGAAGGATTCTGCGCAAACTGGCTTCTCAAGCAGCAACCTATCTCATATGGAAAGAGAGGAACAACAGAAGGCATGATGTTCAACCCACGCCTCCGGATATTCTGTTCAGACAACACGACAGGCTCATCAAAGATGAAAGATATCCTCCTTGCTAGAAGACATAAGAAAGGCTGCTCCAGTCTTTTATCTCTTTGGTTCTCTTATGACTAATAGTTTTATCTCCTAGGTGGAAAAACGTTAACTTCTCTGGTTTTTATTTTTTTGGGCCATAGAAGTTTAAGGCTTATAAAGCTTATGTAACCATGCTATTTTGGTAATATAATTTAAATTTTATCAAAAAAAAAACAGCCACGGAGTAAACTTACCAAAATAGCATGAGTGTAACATCTGATCGTCTTAGTCCTTTCTTGCGCTTTTGGTTCTTTTTCACTTTGAATGTCAAACGGAATCTCCTTGAGGCATTGAGAGGTAACACAGAATTATGTGAACAGCATCTTTCATTTTGGCCTAAAAATAAAGAACAATCCAATGAAGAGATATAGCGATACGAATGGAAAGACATATAGCAATAAACAACCATTATCATTGCACGAAATCAAACATATATTCTCTGGTGGGATCCACTTCCTCCGCAAAAAAATAATACTGAATATGACATCCCCTAATAACAGAGTATATTATTGATATTAAGAACAAAAATACATAACATGGCAGAATATAGTTAAGATGGGAATGCAAATGTCTGAGAAAGGAGAGATTCTTAGTATTACCGACAACACGGAGTTGTGACTGAAGGAAATGGTGAACTGGTGGTCAGTGAACCTGTGGATGTCTTTATTCTTCGTGGAGAAATGGTGAGGCTCTCGGAAAAAACTTGCTTCAGATTACATTCGTAGTGCCATACACGGTTCAACTTCAGACCAACGAAGCCTAAGATAACAGATTTATATGGACATGTTAAAAGGTTAGATTACAGAGAATGATGGTTATCAGTTTGAGGGGTTTTAGATTATGAGGCCATACCTTTCGTCGATCAGTAGGAGCTCAAGGTGAATGAGAAAATTTGGCAGTGCAAATAGTCAGAGAAGAAGTGTCAGAAGTAAAATCGTAGCATATACTAAGACCCCTTGGAACAAAGCATTACCCCGTCTCCCTCGCCGCGTATAGCACAGTTTAAGATTTGTTTCACACCTATGCTAGCTCCATTAGTGAGAAATATGAGTTCAGGATCACTGATATATGAAAATGACAAACAAAAGGCTTGAGCTGGCTCTCCTTTTACAACAAATACATGTTTGCGTGAAAACAAAACCGAAAGCAATCACCTGGGATACCCATCATGTTATTCAATGAACTCAGCAACCTCTTTCCTAGATTTCAGAAGGCCTCTTGAGTCACTTTAAGCACCTGATGACACACATAGAAAGGAAATAGAATTTTGATATTTCCACACGAAATCTTTACAGATAACCGGCTAACCAATGAGTTTGCAAATCAAGAAAAGATAATGCTTAGCTCTTGCAATAGCATTGGCTGGAAATATGATACCTCCATTTGGGTCATCTAGTAGATAAGGAGCTTGACACAGCACAACCACCTGCAAAAATTGTAATTTTATTATCAAGTCTCAACGTATATTGATGGCTAAAATTTTATATATTTGCATATATATATATATATATATGGTGAGGAATGTCAGCGGCTTATGTAATATTCAACCCAAATTAGTCCAAAACAAACTGAATATCACATGTATGTCTTCATTGTAAGTCTCTTTTTCTAGAGTAAAGCCAATATGTAAAGGCACAAGATGAAAAGTGTATACCTTTTTGCCTTCTTTCTAGAGCTCACACCACTTACGGCATACTAATACTTCTTCGTGTTTTCATTCAGAGATCGTATTCGAGTAGGGATGTTAAAATGGTTAAATTCACCCAGGGGCGGTCCTGTAATACTAGGGTCCTAAGCCAAAAAAATATGGGGGCCCATACAGAAACAGAAGAAGTGAAAAAATGAAAAAAAAGTTCAAGCAATAGTGGACAAAACTCATTTTCTTTTTCTATTTTCCAAGTTAAATGCGAGTCCCACTGAAATAATGATTTTTTGTTAGGAAAATTTTCTTATTTCTTCACTCGACAATAATTTCTTTCGTAGCATACAACTTTTAAAAAAAAATTTAGAAAAAATGGGGGCCTTGAAAACTTGGGGGCCCAAAGCCTATGTTTCAATTGGCTCTGTCCAAGAACGCCCCTGAACTCACCCTATTTAAACTCATCCCATTTAAGACCCACGCCATTTAAAATCTGTCCGTTTAGACCCAATTAAAAATAGGCCTATTAGGGGTACCCATTTAGAACCCGCGAAATTTACATGTACCCATTTAAACTCATTTAGACCCATTGAAACTAATACTTTGCTGATTTATTTTTGAATTGTTTTAACTTTATGATCTCCTAACAAATGATTAAATCAAATTGCAAAATCAAGTTTTTTGCCCAAAATCCCGCCAAAAACGAAAAATCAAATTTTCTCGCCAAAACCGCAAAACCGCAAAACCGAGTTTTCCCGCCAAAACCGTAAAATCGAGTTTTCCGGAAAAACCGTAAAATCGAGTTTTCCCACCAAAACCGTAAAATCGAGTTTTTCCGCCAAAACCATAAAAACGAATTTCCCGGCAAAAACGGAGAATCGACCGCCAAACCCGTAAAATTGAGTTTTTCCGTCAAAACCGCAAAATCGAGTTTCCCGCCAAAAACGGAAAAACGAGTTTTCCCGCCAAAACTGTAAAATCGAGTTTTTTCGCCAAAATCGCAAAATCAAATTTCCCGTCAAAACTGCAAAACCGAGTTTTCCCGCAAAAAAACGAGTTTTCCGGCCAAAACAGTAAAATCGAGTTTACCCGCCAAAACCGTAAAATCGAGTTTACCGCCCAAAACCGAAAAATCGAGTTTTCCCGTCAAAACCGCAAAATCGAGTTTTCCGCCAAAAACGGAAAACGAGTTTTCCCGCCAAAACCGTAAAATCAAGTTTTTCCGCCAAAACCACAAAATCGAATTTCCCGTCAAAATCGCAAAACCAAGTTTTCCCGCCAAAACGGAATACCAAGTTTTTCAGCCAAAAACGGAATACCGAGTTTTCCCGCCAAAACCGTAAAATAGAATTTCCCACCAAAACACAAAATCGAGTTTCGGCAAAAACCGCCAAAACCGCAAAATCGAAGTTTTTCGCCAAAACTTTTCCGCCAAAGCGTAAAATCGAGTTTTCGGAAAACCGTAAAATCGAGTTTTCCCACCAAAACCGTAAAATCGAGTTTTTCGCCAAAACCATAAAAGCGAATTTCGGCAAAAGCGGAGAATCGACCGCCAAACCCGTAAAATTGAGTTTTCGTCAAAACCGCAAAACCGAGTTTTCCGCCAAAGCGGAAAACGAGTTTTCCATAAAGCGTAAAATCGAGTTTTTCGCCAAAATCGCAAAATCAAATTTCCGTCAAAGCGCAAAACCGAGTTTTCCCGCAAAAAGACGAGTTTTCCGGCCAAAACAGTAAAATCGAGTTTACCCGCCAAAACCGTAAAATCGAGTTTACCGCCCAAAACCGAAAAATCGAGTTTTCCCGTCAAAACCGCAAAATCGAGTTTTCCGCCAAAAACGGAAAACGAGTTTTCCCGCCAAAACCGTAAAATCAAGTTTTTCCGCCAAAACCACAAAATCGAATTTCCCGTCAAAATCGCAAAACCAAGTTTTCCCGCCAAAACGGAATACCAAGTTTTTCAGCCAAAAACGGAATACCGAGTTTTCCCGCCAAAACCGTAAAATAGAATTTCCCACCAAAAACACAAAATCGAGTTTCCGGCAAAAACCGCAAAACTGAGTTTTTCCGCCAGAATCTAAAATCCAGTTTTCCCGCCAAAATTGAAAAAAAAATTCCGCCAAAACTAGAGAATGAGGTTTTCCGCCAAAACTTTTCCGCCAAAACGTAAAATCGAGTTTTTTCTCCGAAACCACAATATCACATTTTCCAACAAAAAAAAAATTATTATATTAAGTTAAATGGGTTAAAAGGGTCCCCACGAATTTTTAGTAGAACCCATTTAATAAATGGATCTTAATAAAACTATCCATTTAGAATCCATTTAACTAAATGGGAATTTTTTAAGAATACATTAAAAACCCGTGAAAATAACCCATTCTAACATCCCTATTTCGAGAGCCATTTATCTTCACACCTTACAGCAATCGCTACTGCACTTCAACCTTATCGAAATAACAAAAAAAAATTGTGAGAATCCGTAAGACTGGATTAAATTAAAAGGCGACGACTTTCCAAATGGGTTATCAACACCATTGAAGAAAAAAAGATATTGATCATCGCCATAACTTTAGATTCCAAATCCTAATTCGGATTCGGGTGGACCTGGTGAGATGTCCTAGAGAAACAAACTACAGAGACTTGCCGGTGGAGACATGGGACTTTTGGTTGGATTTGATTGCCAGAGCTTTCGATTTTGCACTAGAGGCTTTCGGGTTTGCTTGCTTGCAAGTAAGTTAAGACGAAGCGCTTGAGCAATCTATATATGATGATAAAGAGAGGGAGGTGGAACAAAACTATAAAGAAGGAATTAATGAGCACCATTGATTGATGAAGAAGAGCTCACCGTAACGGACATCAGGGAGAACAGAAATGGTGAAGACGAAGTGGAACACGATCGATGCGTTAGATAATATGATTCTTGGTTGTTGGGTTCGATATAGGCCCGAGTTAATTTTTTGAAACCACATTCTAAGCCCATTCCTCTCTTCCCTTTGTAGCTCATATGACGTGGTCAAATAATTGTTGTTCATTGGTCGAATTTTTATCCTACGTGGATGGTCTCTTTTTTGAGTATATCGCCCTTTTAGTATTCTAATGTTTACCCAAAAAAAATTAATAGTAACAAAAAACATATAAATATAATATATTTTTTAAAATTATTATTGTTAACTACAGTCCAATATGTTTTCATTTTCTAAAAAATCGCTAGGTGGCTAGGCGCTTTATAGAAGACTACCGACTAGGCATATTATTCGGGGCCTAGACGAGGTCTATGCGTTAACAAATTAGTGAATTATTTTATACATATAATACATTTATATGACATATTTTAGTTTTTAAGTTTAATTATAAAATTATTCTGATAAATTATTAAAAAATTAGATATACAAAACAAAAGAAATTAGACAAATTTGTAAATTTGTAATAATATTATTGTTTAGTTTAACATATACAAACCAATTTAGATTGATTTAAACCGATTTATAACAATTTAAACCAATTTGAATTATATAAATCGCTATAAATCGAATTTTAAGAAAATCGTTTCAGATAAGACCGAGTTGCCGCCTAGACCGATTTTAGAACCTTAATTTTTACCATTTGAAGTTAATATGTGTGTGTATTATCTAATCTATTAAAAGGAGAGTACAAAATTAGATTAATCCTGAGTTTTCCACTATATTTACAATGTCATGCCACTGGTATATTAAATAAACCTATAATTAACCCTTGAAACAACCTTTTAATTACAACCAACGCCACTCATTTTTCACTCTTAATCTTAATTAATATTAGACATAATAAATATCAGTTTCCACAAATAAAAATATTCGATATTGCCTAAAATTTAGCTACCAAATATATTTAAAAGATTGCAATCTTCTATTTACTAAATAAATCTAAATATAGATTCAACTTTGCAACTAAAAGAAAAAATGTGGAGATTGATTGAATTATCAGATTAATTTATTGGTTTATTGAAAATAAAATTATCATCTTAATAATTTCAAAACAAATTTAATCATCAATTTTTTGAATTCTCAGATCAATAAATCTAGCCCAGTCATATATAATAAACTGGCCTCTTCTAACTTAATTAGTGAAATACTATATGTATTTATTCTTTTTGGACTTTTATATTGCATAATTTAAAAATAAAAACAAACTAGCTTTATCTAATATATAAAATATGTTAAATATAAGAAGATATATATATATATATTTATATATTATTTATGTTATTTATTTATTTATTTACAAGATAGATAAAATAACGCATAAATGTATAAATTTTAAAATGAAATGTACTTAAACTATAAACGATCAGAATCAATTTTTCATATTTTGACGTAGATTTCAAATTAATAAAATCTAATCTAACTTATATTTTTAATTATAATAATATATTTAAGAGTTTTGTTATATAAAATTAAATATGAATAATAGTTGGGTGGAGACATGGATCAAACAATAGACTAAACATTGGTTTTTTTCCACTCTAGAGCTGTGAAATCGTTTTCATAAGAAATGAGAAATACAATTGAGGTTCTAAAACAAATAAATTAAATTTACAAATGCAAATTATACCATTATTATGTTTGGAAATACCTATATTAACAATTTTTATATGATTACTGTTAATTTATTTGATATTAATTATATAAAAATATCAGTGTATAAAAATGAAAATAAATACCCGTGCGGATGCACAGATTAAGATCTAGTTTGTACTATTAACACATGAATCAAAAAAAAAATCACATTTGAAGAAAATTAAAGGATTTGGATTTATTAACAAATAACCAAAACTATGTATAATATCGAATCCAATAACCCAACCAAAATTGTTACTACAACTAATAGTCTAATTCAAGCTTAATATAAAACTTCAAAACTATATCGAGTTCATGAGCTAAAACTTAAATTCAAACTAATACGAGTTCATTAACAAGGTTGCTAATTACAAACTTGAGTAAGTGATCAAAATGACAATTAATAATCTCTTAGACATTATTAGTGAAGTGATTTACATGTATAACATCATCACATTCAATTTCAACAAGAAAAGATAACACTGTTTTAGAAAAATGTAAAATATCACTAACATAATTGTGACATATACAACTTTCCGTATAAAATTTTCTATATGGTAATGACTATTAACTCTTATATATAATTAATATAAATTTTATAAATATTTTTTACAAGACTATTAAAATATATTAATCTCTTTTTTGGTCGAACTCTTTTTTTGTCGACACGAGCCACAACCGGCCGGCCCGATAGCTTGGGGGAGGGGGAAACCTCACCTAGGAGGCATAGATGGGTCGAACACTTGACACCAAGGTGCACAAGGCACTCTCATGGCCACTACACCACGACCTTCTCGGCATATTAATAACTCATATATCACTATTATATAAATATATATATATACCACTTTAATAAAAATAAGTTAAATATAACTACAAACATTTTTTTTACATTAATTTACATATCATATTGGCATAAATATGTACATTTTACTAAAATTAATTGTAAGTGTGCATGAACAAATACAAACTAGAATAACACTAATCAATTATTTTATTGATAGTAAAATGAATTAAATTTTATTTAAATTTATTTGTTCATCAGATTAATTAACAAATAGATATATAGATATATATGATAAGGGATATATTGAAAATAAATAATCATTAAATATAATATATATATATATAATAAAATTATTTTTATAAAATATAATCACAATTTTATTTAAATTTAAATAAAATCAAATTGTAATAATTAAACCAAATAAAAAATAAGACTATAAAGAGATACGATTATGGTTATTTTACATTGAACAATCTACCACACAATCGACACTTCATAATGTCTTATTATTACCAAACACACAAATCTCACATCACTACACTCCTTTTGCTTGATTCAAAATTGTCAAGCCTTCAAAATCAACTCGCTTCTTGGTTCAGGTATCTTATTCTTAGAGCTTCCACCGCACGAACAACACAATCATGTAAACAATAACAATAATTATAATCCAACCAATACTGAGCGGTAAGTACCACAGTGTATCGGGAGATATAACAGACATTGAGACTAAGTAAGAGATATGGAGAGGCACCATTATCCACAGAAACGACCACGCATATGGAGAGGTAAAAAGGTAAACGCCATGAGACCCGCTCCTTCGAAAGCCAAGCTATTCACGGTCCTTAGAACATCGAAGTAACTTAGAGCATCCACAATGGTGATACTCATTGTGGAGTCCTTAGGATTAGATTAGTTTTTTTTTTTTGAATAGTTAAGGACTCCTACGAAAAATGTGTGTACAATGGTGATCGCAAAGTTGGAATCCTTAGGAATAAAAAATATTTTTTTTTGTTTAATGAAATATAATTTTTATATATTGGATGATTAAATACAATAACTTAACATAAAATACAATAAATAAACATAAAATACAATAATTAAACATAAAATACATTAATTAAACATAAAAATACAACAATTAAAGATAAAAAAAAATAATTTTACATAAAAATAGAATAATTCATAATCTTCATCACCAAATTTATTCCAAATATTTTGAATTAAATCATTTTTCAATCGTTCATGCGTTTGCCTATCACGAAGATCATTCCGACTGGGAAAGATATTATTCAGAATTGTTGGCCTCTCGATTTCCACCTCTGAACATTTGGGGACGTCTCCTTCTTCAAATTCATCTATATCAATACGAGAGTATCCATTCCGTTCATCTTCGACTATCATATTGTGGAGTATGATACATGCTCTCATAATCTTCCCTATCGTTTCTTTGTTCAATGTTTTTACCGGATTTCTCACAATTGCAAATCAAGATTGCAATACTCCAAAAGCCCGCTCCACATCTTTTCGGGCTGCTTCTTGAAATTTAGCAAATAACTGTTGTTGAGGAGTTTGAGGGAGGGTGATAGATTGGATAAATGTTGACCATTTTGGATATATACCGTCTATGAGGTAGTACGCCAACTTATACATGTGTCCGTTGACCACATACTTTACCCTGGGAGCTCGACCTTGTAAAATGTCATCAAAAACAGGAGACCGATCGAGGACATTGATATCATTTAAGGTACCTGGAAGACCAAAAAAAACGTGCCATATCCAAAGATCTTGTGAAGCTACAGCCTCTAAGACAATTGTCGGTTTTCCTGATCCACGTGTGTACTGTCCTTTCCAAGCGGTTGGGCAATTTTTCCACTCCCAATGCATACAGTCAATGCTCCCGACCATCCCAGGAAAGCCTCGTTTCTCTCCAATATCGAGTAGTCGTTGAAGATCCTCTGGTGTGGATCGTCATAGAAACTCATCTCCGAATAACTGTATTATTCCGTCAGTGAAATTATGTAAACACGAAAGTGCAGTGGTCTCAGCAAGTCGGAGATATTCGTCAACGGTATCAGCCGCAGTACCATAAGCAAGCAGACGAATAGCTGCAGTACATTTTTGTAGTCCAGTAAGACCCCACCTCCCGGTTGCATCTCTTCTTTGCTGAAAGAATGGAAAGCACTCTTCTAGGCTATGTACAAGACGCAAGAATAATTCCTTATTCATGCGGAAACGGCGTCTGAATGATTGAGTCGAGAATGTATAATCTTCGCTGAAGTAGTCATTCCATAATTGGTCTTGTCCTCGTTCGCGGTGTCGTTCTACATACTCATGTGTCCTTTGTGGTATGGTTTGGGCCTCCACTATGTCGTTGTATATTTCTTCCACGTATTCCTCGCAAATTTCGTCCAATCTTTCATCGACTTCATCGGATGAAGATGATGACATATCTAGAAAATATATAATCATTTCATAGACATATATAATCATTTTTCGAGTGAAAATCTTTTATTATTTCTTCCATTTTATAAAACTTGTCATTTTACTTCAATTTTAAAGGTTTTCCTCTTTGTGCAATTTTATAAAGTTAAAGAAATTTTGATTAGAAACTTCCATTTTATAAAACTTGTCAGTTTCATGTTAAAGAAATTTTTATTAAATTTAAAGAAATGTTAAAGAAATTTTTATTAGATTTAAAGAAATTTAAACAAGTTCATGTTACTTATCAGTTATCATCTTTTGTACTACTACTTATAGTTACTAGTACATTATGGACAAAATGAAATTGCAATACCCAACTAACAAGATAATAATATAAAACACATATAATTGGTATATATGCTAGACAAATTTCTGTTCATGGCAAAACACTTTGGAATCGCGAAATATTCTAGCTAAGATCGTGTTCAATATAAAGTTCTAGTAAGTTGTTTAAAATGAGGTTTTAAAACACAAATTTTGAAAACAAATTCTTGATACACAAGAAATAAAGATAGTGGCATTGTATTAAATACCTAAACTGCAGTGGTTGTTGGTTACAAATGCTCCGAGGATTACAACTTCATTACAAATGCTCCGAGGAAAACAAGGAGAGTAGATTACAAACTCTCGTGACTCCTACAACTTCACTACAACTTCACTACAACTACACTACTACTTATACTACATATGTGAAACTGAGTCACCCGTGACTCCTACAACTTCAACCGTGACTCCTACTGTCCTTCACCCGTCCCACATCAGCTAAAGACCAAATGCACCCGTGACTCCTTCCCACATGCGTAAACCTGTCAAAACAGAGTGACAAGAGTTAGTAACCATTAAAAAACAATCAAGACACACAATCAAGTACACAAAACAGTTCTAATACCTCAAAATCAAGATTAATAATAGATCATAACATTTCGGACATTAGTTTGAGCTTAAGACTGGTTTCCATTTCAGAGAGAGGTTCTTTCTTTGCGAGTAAACGATCAAGAAGCTTTTGTTTAGACAGTTTTTCTTTAATTTCTAAAACCCCCTGTAGCTTCGACAACTCATCCTCCCTGCCACTCTTCTTCTTCTTGGTACCAGCTTTCGCAGCCTTTACCCCGGGAGGTCTAACCTCTGGTTCGACAAATTGCTCTTCTTCTGTATCCACCTCCACAGCTTGTTTGTGCTTCTCCTTTCCAACGTCCTTAACCGGATAGGAGGAGCACCATTTCTGGTCGTGCCTCAGCTCCCTCCAGCAGTGATCCATGGTGAACTTGTAGCCGACCTTTTTGAAGAAAATGTCTATGGCGGTTTTCATCACATCATCATCGTTTTGCCCACTTCTCTGCTCCCTCAGAGCCGCATCATAGCAGCCAGCAAACTTGGATACGTCAACGTTTATCCTAGACCACCTCTGCTTGCAAGACGTTTGTTCTCTCGGTATTGTCCCAGACAGGAGAGGACTTGCGTTGTAGTACTCTACTATACGCTTCCAGAAAGCCGGTGCTTTCTGCTCGTTGCTCACCACAGGGTCCTTACTGGTGTTAAGCCAAGCACCAATAAGGATTTAATCCTCTGTGGGAGACCATTTCCTCCTCTCAGCACGAATGTCCGTACCAGACAGCACAGGAGACGTAACAGGAACCTCGCTACCAGACTCATCAGGACCTTGACTACCAAACCAAAAAGGTTCTGGTGAATCAAGGTCAACTGGAGTTTGACTAAGGAGAAATCTAGTAAAACTTTGTGAGTTATTATCCATGGTTTCAATTGTTTCTCTGTGACACTCTACTAGCGACACAGAGGGCTTATTAATAAGCCTTCTATCACTTAGAACTAATTAAAAGCAATCAGATCACAGCAGTTGGGAAGGTGGAAAGCAATTGAGTTTCATTAACTATTCGACTAAGTAAAGTACAATGGTAGCTACTAGCAACCTAAGTATCTTAACTATTCTATACCAATAAAAGCACATCAAATCAAACCAGCTTATAAGAAGGTAGAAAGCAAAAGTTTATCATTTAACACCAATACACTGTTAAATGATAATTGTTTTCTGTAATTAAAACACCAGAGAGTAATAAATTTTTCTAAAATATTACCTCGTTAAAGAAACAAAGATGGTACGCCACACTCCTTGGAATCCTTTCCAAGTTTTCCTGAAAAAAAAGAAGAAGAAACAATCAACTTTCTCAAACTATCAAATTTGTGAACTAATAAGAGATGAAACAATAAAAGGAACTAACTCACCTAGCACAATAAGAAACACCAACCCTACTAAAACTAAGGTAAAGACAATTAGCTTAGCTCTTGATTTCTTCTTTGTAAACTCGCCTACTGTCTTCTCAAGGATGAGCAGCTTCTGCTCACGCTCATTGGCTTCACCCTTAAGCTCACTAAGCTCCCTCTGAAAGTCCCTCATCTCATCCTCGACCGCCACGTCCCACCATTTCCAGACGTGGCAGTCTCCATCATCAGCATTGGGGCAGGTAATGTACCGTCGGTATGGATCTTTAGGAGTTTGGGAGTATCGGTGAACAGGCTCCGAACCACAGTAGCATGTCCTCGGGATTCCATCATCACCCTCTGGTGATGGTTCGTAGTGAATGGCTTCTGCATTCCACTGACTAATCTCAGCTTCAGCCGCGTACATCTCAGCTTCGGCTTCAATGAGGGAGGTTAAGTCTTGAGAGTTTGATGATGAAGATGGCTGGCTGTAAATGTATTGTCCCATTATCGTTTACCTGAAATAAAAATTGTAAACAGATAGTTAAAGACCAATATAATCATCAGCAAACAACGAGTAAGAACAGAGTTAAAGCAAATTAATCATCATCTATCAACCAACAAAACCAACGAGAAGGAAGCAAACCAACGACAAGGAACAAAATCAATATCAACATAGTGAATTCAAACACAAATAAGAAAACACAAACTCGCTGAAATCTATTGAAAACATAAAAGGTTTCAATTGAAAACAGTTAAGAAACGGCAAATCGATTGAAACCCGAATCGGTTTCAATCCGTATAAGACACAAAGAGGAGATCCGAGACCGATAGAAACCAAAAACGATCCGAAACCCTATCTAAACCGCCAAAGAATCCTGAAATCGATTTATCCCCAAAATGTTTTGAAACCCTAATTTCAAAATTTTCCCAAATCGGTCAAAACCCGAGAATCGAAGCCTTAATAGAGAACAAACAAGATGGAGAGTGATCTTAATCGAGAATTCTACGAGTTAAAGCTTCGATTTACCTAAGTCGAGCCGAGGGAGAGAGATCGAGAGAGATCGCCACGAAATCGCCTTTCTCTCCACAGCTCTTTTTCGGTTTCGGTCGAGAATGATTTTTTTTTTGACCCTACCCAAACGCAAAGCCGAGACGACCCACTCAGAAGGAGACACGTAGCTAAGGATTCGATCCTTCTAAACCGTCGCGACGGACCAGTCCTTCCCCGAATTAGCATTAATATTATTATTTAATTACAATTATGCTAAGGATTTGGTCTAAGGATTGACCAAAACTCACCGTTGCGCATGGTCTGATATGATCATGGACCAGTCAAGTAAAGAATACAATGAGATCATGGATGAGCCAGCTGATGAAGGTGTTCTAGCCATATCTGAAGGTTCTATGACTCGAGCCAGAAACAAACAACTTAAAGAAGCCATTGGAGGATTACTTCAGACATCATTGAAACAAGAAGAGAGTCTTGGAAGGAGCTTGATCATCCAAGACACACTTACCACAATTCAAGCCACTTCATTTTCTAGATAGACATCAAATGAGCAAGTAACATATGTGTGCTCTTTTTCCCTATCTTTGGTTTTGTCCCACTGGGTTTTCCAAAGATAGGTTTTTAATGAGGCCATATGTTGCTTTCCTATCACTCATTTGATGATCTCAGTTTTTAAACTTTATTTTAATTTTTATCTTATGTTTTAAATTAAGACTATGGTTTATTTGTAACACATTTAGAGACCAAGGAGTCTGTTCCTTGCCCTCTCTATATATAGGCTGTCGAAAGCCCTAATAGAGGTATCCAATCTTTTATTTTCAGACTCTTGTCTCTCTCTGCCAACTGCAAGTTCTCTCTTGTTGATCTGAGTGTTCTTGAGTCTTTGTTAGTGTGTCATATCTAACAAAACCACAAGAGTGATTGTCTTGGTGTGTCATATCCAAGGGATTCACTTAGGAGTATCAAGGAGACCTTTCACATCTCTTTGTGTCACCATTCATTCCACAAACCTTGAACCAGATTGAGTCTCTTGATTCTCTGTTTGCAAGGATCTATCCCATTCCAACCAGACAAGCATCCTAGGAGTGTATTATGTGGTATCAGAGCAACTCTGGCTAGGGAAGTTCTCGTTTTCTTTAAGTTTTCACTCAGTCTGTCTCTTGGTTTCATAACTATTGATAGATCTGAGTTTTGTTGTGTTGTTTCTGTCGATTTGATTCACTCTCAGTTCAGTATTGCTAGATCTGTTGCTGTGTGTTTTTTTAAAAAAATTGATAGATCTGAAAGTCTCTAATTTTAGATCTGTAATAGATCCGATCATCTCTTGTTGTTTCTTTGTTAGATCTGTTATTTTCATCAGTGTATCTCTCTATCTATTGATAAACCTGTGTAAGATTGATAGATCTGTTGTTGTTTTGTTGAAAATCTGATAAACGTGGAAGTGTTTATCGTGTGATTTTGAAAAGACTCTTGAGATTCTTGTTGGATAAGTTACCGGAAATTGAAATCTGATTAAAGTTTCTTTTGCCGCCTGTTTCATCTTTGTTTTGTTTCCTTATTTGATTTCGATTTTTTTTGGACTCTCTTACTGGCTGAATTTGTTGTTGATCTCAGGTACCAATGGGAGACGAGACAGAGGAAGAAGCAACCCTGATGAGGCGAAATAAAATGTTGATGGAAGCCATGACTGCTCAGCTGAATAAAACCATGTTGGAGAGCATGACTGAGATGATGAAAGAAAATATGAAAGAGATCAGAGATGAGATCAGACAAGCTACTGGTCAAGGTCACAGCAATGAGAGCAGAAGGAACCGTCGAACTCACACTCAGCAAGAGCATGGTGGTTCACAAGAGACTGATAATTATTATGAGCGTCACAGAAGTGAGAAAAGTGGTTCATCATCATCATCGCGAGATAGTAGAAGAAGACATCGTCGTGATCATGATGGGAGAAGGCTTTACCGTGATGAGCTTGCTGGTTTGAAGCTTAAGATCCCTCCCTTCCATGGCAAGGTTGATCCAGACGCATACCTTGAGTGGGAGAAGAAGATTGAGCTCGTCTTCAACTGCCAGCACTACACCAATGCTCAAAGGATCCAAATTGCTGCAACTGAGTTTTATGACTATGCCTTGACCTGGTGGGATCAACTGGTAACTACAAGGAGATTGAATCAGAAGTATCCAGTTGAGTCTTGGAATGAGATGAAGTCTCTTATGCGTAAGAGGTTTGTACCTAATCACTATCATCGCGACTTGCATCAGAAGTTGAGGAGACTTACACAAGGATCTAAGACCGTGGAAGAGTACTATCAGGACATGGAGTTGCTGATGTTGAGAGCTGGTATATCTGAGGACAGAGAGGCTACTATGGCAAGGTTTCTTGGAGGACTTAACCGCGAGATACAGGACAGTGTGGAGATGCAACATTATGTGGAGATAGAGGAGATGTTGCACAAAGCTATTCTTGTGGAGCAGCAGATCAAAAGGAAGCATAACTCGCGTGGAAGCTATGGAAACAGCAAGTACCAGCATTCTAAAGATGAGAAACCGTCCTATCTGAAGGATAGCAAGCCTCAGCAGAATGAAGATACTAAGCCAAGCAGCACACCCATCAAAGACAAAGGCAAAGCTGAAGCTATTAGTTCCAGAACCAGAGATGTTAAGTGTTTTAAGTGTCAAGGGCGTGGGCATTATGCTAATGAGTGCACCAACAAAAAGGTTATGATTCTTCTTGAGAATGGGGAGTATGAATCAGAGGAAGAGAAGTCTGAGTCTGATCATGAGAAGTCAGAAGAAGAAAGTGAAGTGGAACCAGTAAGAGGCAGATTGTTGGTAACAAGAAGGCTCTTGAACTTGCAAACTAAGAATGGAGAACTTGAGCAGCGCGAGAATCTATTTTACACCAGATGTCTGGTTCAGGGAAAGGTGTGCAGTCTCATAGTTGATGGTGGTAGCTGTGTCAATGTAGCCAGTGAGACCATGGTGAAGAAGTTGGGTTTGAAAATTCAGAAGCACCCAAGGCCATACAGATTGCAGTGGCTTAATGAGGAGGGCGAGATGAAAGTTTCTACTCAGGTGCTGGTTCCTATAGCCATTGGTAGATATGAAGATGAAGTCTTGTGTGATGTGTTGCCAATGGAAGCCAGTCATATACTTCTTGGAAGACCATGGCAGTATGATAGACGTGTGATTCATGATGGTTTCACCAACAAACACACATTTGAATTCAAGGGAAAGAAGACTGTTCTGGTGCCTCTGTCTCCTAAAGAGGTTCATGAAGATCAACTCCAGCTTCAGAAAAAGAAAGAGATAGACCTTAAACCTGATCAGAACAAGCAACACAGCCTCTATGCTAAACAGGGAGATATCAAAAGAATTCTTTACTCTCAAAATTCTATTATCTTGCTTATGTTTAAGGAGACTTTACTAACAGTCACTGATCACACACCGGATCATCCGAGTGAACTAGTCTCACTTTTACAGGAATATGCAGATGTGTTTCCAGAAGAAAGCCCCATTGGATTGCCTCCAGTTAGGTGGGATTGAGCATCAAATTGACTTTGTACCTGGTTCAACACTACCAAACAGACCTGCATACAGAACTAATCCAGTGGAGACTAAAGAATTGCAAAGACAAGTAGAGGAGCTGATGGAGAAGGGTCATATCCGAGAGAGCTTGAGTCCATGTGCAGTTCCAGTGCTCCTTGTTCCTAAGAAAGATGGTAGCTGGCATGTGTGTTGATTGCGAGCCATCAACAATATAACGATGAAGTATCGCCACCCTATTCCTAGATTAGATGATATGCTTGATGAATTGCATGGCTCTTGCATATTTTCTAAAATTGATCTGAAAAGTGGTTACCATCAAATTAGAATGAAAGAGGGAGATGAGTGGAAAACTGCATTCAAAACTAAGCATGGTTTATATGAGTGGTTAGTCATGCCTTTTGGATTAACCAATGCTCCTAGTACATTCATGAGATTGATGAATCATGTGCTTAGATCTTTCATAGGCATTTTTGTTGTTGTATATTTTGATGATATCTTAGTTTACAGCAAGTGTCTTGAGGATCATATAGAGCATCTTAGAGCTGTCTTGAATGTTTTGAGAAATGAAAAGCTTTATGCTAACCTGAAGAAGTGCACCTTTTTGCACAGATAACTTGGTTTTTCTAGGTTTTGTTGTGAGTACAGATGGTGTAAAAGTTGATCAAGAGAAGATTAAAGCAATACAAGAGTGGCCGAGTCCAACTACAGTGGGACAAGTACGGAGTTTTCATGGGCTGGCAGGTTTTTATAGGTGCTTTGTGAAAGATTTCAGCACTCTAGCAGCTCCACTGACTGAGATAATCAAGAAAGATGTTGGATTCAAGTGGGGAGAAGCACAAGAAACCTCATTTCAAATCCTTAAAGAGAAGCTTACACACTCTCCTCGTCTTATACTTCCTGACTTCTCTAAAACATTTGAAATTGAATGTGATGCTTCAGGAATTGGTATTGGTGCTGTGTTGATGCAGGATAGAAGACCTATTGCCTATTTCAGTGAGAAACTCAGTGGAGCTACTCTCAACTATGCTACATACGACAAGGAACTTTATGCCTTGGTGAGAGCTCTACAGACCTGGCAGCATTACCTCTGGCCAAAGGAGTTTGTCATTCACACAGACCATGAATCTTTGAATTACCTCAAAGGACAAAGCAAGCTCAGCAAGAGACATGCCAGATGGGTAGAATTCATAGAAACCTTCCCTTATGTGATCAAGTACAAACAAGGTAAGGAAAATATAGTTGCTGATGCACTATCCAGAAGGTATGTCCTCTTGAATACTCTTGATGCTAAGTTGCTAGGCTTTGAACATATTAAAGAAATGTATCCATCTGATCCTGACTTTCAAGAAGCTTATAATTCATGTGCTAAGTATGCTGCTGGTCATTACTTTAGGCAGGATGGATTCTTATTCTATGACAATCGTTTATGTGTGCCTAATTGTTCTTTGAGATATCTATTTGTCAGGGAATCCCATGGAGGAAGCTTGATGGGTCATTTTGGTATAGCAAAAACTCTTAAAGTGTTGCAGGATCACTTTTACTGGCCACACATGAAACGAGATGTTGAGAGAATCTGTGGGAGATGCACCACTTGCAAGCTTGCCAAATCTAAGGTTCAACCACACGGTTTGTACACTCCTTTGCCTATTCCTACTCACCCTTGGAATGATATATCTATGGATTTTATTGTGGGTTTGCCAAGGACCAAGACAGGTAAGGATTCTATCTTTGTAGTTGTGGACAGGTTTTCTAAGATGGCACATTTCATTGCTTGCCATAAAACTGATGATGCATTGCATGTTGCTAACCTGTTCTTTAAGGAGATTGTGCGCATTCATGGCATGCCTAGGACTATAGTTTCTGATAGAGATACTAAGTTTCTTAGTTATTTTTGGAAAACTCTTTGGTCTAAGCTAGGTACTAAGCTGTTATTCTCTACTACATGTCATCCACAAACTGATGGGCAAACTGAGGTAGTTAATAGAACTCTTGGAACTCTCTTGCGTGCATTCATTAAAAAGAATTTGAAATCATGGGAAGATTACTTGCCTCACTGTGAATTTGCTTATAATCATGCTCAGCATTCTGCATCTAAGTATTCTCCTTTTGAAATTGTTTATGGGTTCAATCCTATCTCACCTTTGGATCTAAAGCCTTTACCTGAGTGTGAAAGGGTTAGTATGGATGGGAAAAAGAAAGCAGAGATGGTGCAGCAGATTCATGAGCAAGCAAGAAGAAACATTGTTGAGAAAACCAAGCAGTACACTAAAAGAGCAAATAAAGGCAGGCGTGAGATGATCTTTGATATAGGTGATAAAGTGTGGGTTCACTTGCGCAAGGAGAGGTTCCCAAATGAAAGAAAGTCTAAGCTTATGCCACGGATTGATAGCCCCTTTGAAGTAATCCAGAAAATCAATGACAATGCCTACAAGATTGATCTTCAAGGTAAGTATGATATAAGTAATAGCTTTAATGTTAATGACTTGGCTCCTTTTATTGCAGATGATTTAGATTTGAGGACAAATCCTTTTCAAGAGGGAGGGGATGATATGATCATGGACCAGTCAAGTAAAGAATACAATGAGATCATGGATGAGCCAGCTGATGAAGGTGTTCTAGCCATATCTGAAGGTCCTATGACTCGAGCCAGAAGCAAACAACTTAAAGAAGCCATTGGAGGATTACTTCAGACATCATTGAAACAAGAAGAGAGTCTTGGAAGGAGCTTGATCATCCAAGACACACTTACCACAATTCAAGCCACTTCATTTTCTAGATAGACATCAAATGAGCAAGTAACATATGTGTGCTCTTTTTCCCTATCTTTGGTTTTGTTCCACTGGGTTTTCCAAAGATAGGTTTTCAATGAGGCCATATGTTGCTTTCCTATCACTCATTTGATGATCTCAGTTTTTAAACTTTATTTTAATTTTTATCTTATGTTTTAAATTAAGACTATGGTTTATTTGTAACACATTTAGAGACCAAAGAGCCTGTTCCTTGCCCTCTCTATATATAGGCTGTCAAAAGCCCTAATAGAGATATCCAATCTTTTATTTTCAGACTCTTGTCTCTCTCTGCCGACTGCAAGTTCTCTCTTGTAGATCTGAGTGTTCTTAAGTCTTTGTTAATGTGTCATATCTAACAAAACCAAAAGAGTGATTGTCTTGGTGTGTCATATCCAAGAGATTCCCTTAGGAGTATCAAAGAGACCTTTCACATCTCTTTGTGTCACCATTCATTCCACAAACCTTGAACCAGATTGAGTCTCTTGATTCTCTGTTTGCAAGGATCTATCCCATTCCAACCAGAGAAGCATCCTAGGAGTGTATTATGGTCTTAGGTCCATCACAACTTTACCAACACTCTTTGCACCACTACTACTACTTTCCTCTGCATTGCTTTGGTAAACACCTCCAGGTGGTTGAAGAGCTGTCTGATAAGTAGTTTTGATTATCAGTGCAACTATCACTAGAAGCGCGCTACGTGATCCATCTGATATCTGATTCCTATACCGAGCTGCTTTTGTGAACTAATGCTCCTTGAAACGTATAGGCAATCTCAATATTTCTGATAATTTCTTCGACTTTGGTAGAGAGTTTGCGATGTTGCCTCCTGATTTCTAATGGTTTCTTCCATTTCTCGATTCATATGATTATGTCTCTGATTTTACAAAATATCTAGAGCGGTTAAACCATTCCGGTTATAGATGTCTCGGTTGCCTTGATTTTATTTTAGTATGCTGCTACGTGCAAGGCTGTGTTACCATTGTGATCACGTCTGTTCAACACTTGCATCTCTAGCGATTCGGCAATCTACTTGACGCAATCTCTTCACCCATCCCACGAGTACTTCGAGTTCGTCATATCTATATATCGTTCATAACAGCAATGTGTAGAGGCGTCTCACCCTTCACGTTCACATCTTTAACACAACGAGGACAAGCCAAAAGGAAATCTGTCATAAGATCAAGTTCTCCTCTTCTTACAAGCATATGAAAACGGGGTCGTACCTATTTTCAAATAGTAACATATTTACACATGTTCCACCATAACAAGACAAGAGATCAAATCATCAAACACATGCAAGCTGTTTTATTTTGTTTCTTACACAAGTCACACCAAAAACAAGAGATCAAACAGTTTCAACTAAACAAACACATACAAGATGTTTTATTTTGTTTCTTATGGTAGAATCACATGACAAAAAGAGTTTGTGTACCTTCTTTTCCTCGAAGACGAACTAGATCGGGATCAAGTTTGAGTAACTCTAGAGTTAACCGTGTTTGACCTTCCTCTATAGCAAGATGCAATGGACTTGACCCATATGTGTTAAGTTTTCTAGCAAATGATGGCTTAAGATTCATCGTCTCCATGGCAAAAGAAAGATTTCCAAAAGCAGAAGCTACATGAAGAGGAGTGTTTACGAATGCTACGACATCAATGGTTTCAAGAATGTAAGGATCCTCATGGATAAGAGCATACAAATCATCTATGCATCCTATTTGAGCCGCTGAGATCAATCTTGAATCCATTTGGGAAATGTGATGAGCAATTCTGATCACTTGAAAACTTACATTACTCGTTTAATATATGGATCACTGAACTTGACCCATCATTAGTATATGATGTGAACTTGACCCACCATTAGTTAAATGATATAATTTGGCTGAGCCAATATAAGCTAAACACTTGAGGAATTCAGAAAGGGACATCTTAAAGAAGTCTTTTCTTTAGAAATTTCACAAGTTAATAAGTTTGACTTAATCCATTACTTTATAATCCAGTCACCTCGCTGGTTCTCTACTGCAAATAAATTAATGAGTCTTAGACCTCGATCGTATGTTGCGTTTACATTTGCAGTTTATTATATCTTTTCTTTGTCCATTATATTCACAATCGTAATCACTTTAAACAAAACTAAATGTCCAGAATTTTATATTTTGTTCAAAACTTCGAATCAGTTGGATGAGCTGCTAAGACATTCATCGATGCCATTAGTTTCTGATCTTCTAACAGATATCTTCGAAGCCACAGTAGATTCACATTCTTTGCTAGGTCTGGGAATTATTATCCGGGATCCGGATCGGATCCGTTCCGAAAATAGGATATCCGAGGCATCCGGATCCGAATTCGGATAGTAAAATCAAGAATCCGTCAAAACCGAATTCAGATCCAGATATCTTAATTTTTAGGTTCGGATATCCGGATCCGGATCCGTACTTTTAAAATATATTAATTTTTTAATTTTATTAATAATTATATATGATATATTAATATTTATTCATAAAATTAGTTTTATAATACTATATTTTTAATTTTTTTAAAAATATTATATTCATATTTATATTTACAAATCTTGAATAAATATTTAATTTATGTATATTTTAGAATTTTAATATTTTTAAAAATATTATTTTTTGTTTTATTAATTATTTTTACGAATTCGAATCCGGATTCGGATATCCACGGATAGTATGATAAGTAGACGGATATCCGGAATCCGGAAGCCCCGAATCCGGATCCGGATACTGAATCCACGGATCCGGCGAATCCGAATTCGGATCCGGATATCTTAAATTTCCCGGATATCCGGATCCGTCCCATCCCTATTCTTTGCAACATGAACCTGATTTTGGTTTTAGTGTTATTGAATTATTGTTAAATCTTACAGCGCTTTAAAGTTTAAACAATGTAATACTGAGATTTTGATTTTTAAATTAATTGAAATCAAATTTCTAAATTTTAAATGTCATTGCATATATAATATACTAGGTAGTGACCCGCACCTTGTGCGGGATGAAATTTTTGTAAATATAACAGATACAAAAAAATCACTGATTTAATATATTATTTTCCATCATTATAGAGCATATTATATAACTGATGATTTATGTTACTAAGAATACTGTATAAAGAATATTGATGTTTTTATTTACATCAAGGATCCACAACACCAACCAAAACTCCACATATATCTGATTGATATCTTAAAACATTATAACATGATGAAATACACTTTAAAAATATGACTACATAAGCATAAAATGCAAAAACTTAACCAATCAATGATCATCTTAAAAGGTCTTTCTCTACCAATATTCTCTATTGTATGTTCAATTTACATATTTTATATTGTTAATATAGGCCATGTTTCTTTGAAGCATGTTTTTGAATTATCTTATGATAGGAACTGATAATTAAATTTTTTAGCATAAATTTGTTACCTTATATTAATAATTATACTAAATTTGTAGGAACAATAAGATTGAAACTGATTATAAGAGTATGTAGGAAAACTGACTTTCGAATAGGTTAATGACATTTTACAAACTTTTGGCAGCAGCTTATTGTTTCTAAAAGAGTACGATCTTCATTTTCATTTTTCCAATAAACTTGAAAGGTTTCAGATAAAAATAATGAAAAAAACCATTTGTAATAGAAAAAATTATAAGCATAGGAGATGATAATTCTAAATAAAAGTATTGATTGAAATGCATAGGCAAGATTTATTATACAGTGGAAATTAAGTTTTAAGATTCATAAGAAATATATTAAAATTGTCAAAATCTAATTCTTTAAGTAAAGAAATAGAAAATAAATACATAATTTATTTAGAATTCTATATTAGGAAACATTAAGAAACAAATGTTACTTTCCTTAATTTTTGATATATGTGGACGTTGAAGAAGATATTTTTAAATCAATTTATTGCTAATTGATTAAAATATTATAAATCAATTATTTAGTTACCATTTATTTTGATTTCCATATCTATTTCAATACCTAGAGTACATAATATATAGTGGTAGGAATAAGATAGTCACCATAACTTAATTAATTTTAATATATAATTATAACTATTATGATTTATGAAAAATATTGAAAAAGTTAAATTTAAATTATAGCAATAGCAAACGATTATGGTTAACTATTTTAAATAAGAATAATATTGGTCTGTTATTACTATAAGTTTATTAAATTGAATATGTAACTACTGATTAATATAATTAAATATATTTGAAGTTGTTAAATTACCAAAAAGATATTTGATACTGGTTTATTTTAAATTCAGTTATTGCTGCAATTGTATTAAATTAAATATATAACTATTGATTTATATAATTAAATATATTTAAGGTTGTTTTATTACCAAAAATATATTTGATACTGGTTTGTTTTAAAAAATTCAAAAAAGTATAAAAACATGAACTAAAGAGAATAAAAACAAAAGCATAGACAATAATAAACCATAAATTTATTTGTTAGTTAGTTTATATTTTTAGTGTAAAATACCTTTTGAAATATAATTGGTCTGATTGTTATCGATTTAAATAATATATAAATAATTTTGTTGATTTAAGTTTCAGTTGAATTATAATAAGGGACATCGTTAACTTTATACTACACACATATGTGGTTCCTTTTTTTGATAAACTAATATATGGTTGTTTGGAACTAAAATTAATGAAACATTTATATATAGACATATTAATTAGGTGATACACTATATTAATAATGTCAATATGTTACACAATAATATAATAATGTTAAGGAATGTCCAATGGCATATAATTGTAATTACTCTAGTAAAATATGGATTTTTAAGTAGAGGGTGTGAGAATCATTATTGTGCTGACACATAAGCAAAATGGCATTCTTGTGAATATATTACACTTTAAAGGTTAATTATTCAAAATGCTTCTTGATTAATAAGTAAGGGACATTGTCATACGATATTTATATACATGCGAAAATGCGGGAATCATCTAGTTATATAATATACTATGGGTTTAGTCTGTATATGTGGGCATAGTTTTCTTACAAATACTCAATGATTTATATTTTACTAATTTAAATCTTTTCGAAAGTGTATATCAAACATCAAATGATTTATATATGATAAATGTTTTCATCAAAATATATATATGTTTGTTATTGTGTTGAAATTTTAAAAATATGCACATATTATAAATATTATAGAAAATATCTTTATATAAATGTTTTTATTTGACGAGTATTTAATTATTGATTGTTTTATATCTTAATGTTTTAATTTTTTAATAGAAATATTATTTCCAGATAATAATACAATATATATAAAACTTATCTTAATTTTAAATATGTTTTATTTTCAAAATTTGATATATTAATTTATGGTAAATTATCTAATATAGTATAATATACTATTAATATCAAATTCATTTTTAATTACATAATAAGTTATACATATAAATTCATTAAGAGTAATATTGACTCTAATCAGTCTAACTTTTAACGTGAGATCTCGGATGCGAAAAATTATTAGTAAATAATAGTATAGATCCTAACCTTGGTTTCTATCATTATTCCATGGATTATAGTTTTGTGTTTGGTTAGCGAGTCAAATTTCTCCAAATGAAATACCTATGGAATCTCTAAGAATATCTCCAAAAAGACACTCTATTTTGAAGTTTACAAAATTTTATATTTTAAGTTCTAAGCTACTCTTCTCTAAAAACAAAACTTCAAACTTAACTTCAAAAGAATTTATATTTAATATTATTGTCCTTATGTTTATGATACGTAATTTAAATTCATAAAACTTTATAAATAAATAGCACATATATAAAAATATTATAAAAATATTAAATTACAAATAAAATACTAAATTATTCTATAAAAATATTTTCGTAATACTTTCATATATGACCAATTAGTGCATTTGTTAAGTTTCTTTTCTAATATTGTTGTTATCTAAATTTTTTTAAAAAAAATTTAATTTGAAGTTTTTATTTAATTTTATTTGTAAAAATTAAAATTATAAAATTAAATTTGAAAAAATTATGAGTTATAAATTTTGAAGGATTAAAAAGATTAAAAAAATTAAAGGACAAAATATTTAAGAATCATAAATATAATATGTAAATGTAAAGAGTATGAAATTTCAAATTTGAAATTTTGAATAATAATACTTTATATTTGAAGTTTCACTACTCAAAATTTCTGGAGAAATTTTGAAATTTTTCTTTTGAGAGAAATTTTTTTAAAATTTGAAGTTATAGAAGTTTTTTTTTGTTTGTGCTCTAAATTTATTTTGTGGATGTTCAATAATTTCATCGAACACTTCCTAGACAACCACACAACTTCCGTACTTTCACAACACGTGTTGCATACCAAAGGTCCTTCCACTGCCACGTGTTACTCACGTGGCTTTGTCTTAGAGCTTCTTTCTCCAAGGCAAATAGCAAATGGTTAAACCGCAGAGACGAAGAACAATACTCACAAAGCCTTCACAAATAAAATGCTTCGATTCAATCTCCGCCGTCAAATCTCCAATTCAACCGGCATTTATCACCGGAAGATACACAGCGGTCTCGAAGATGCCGGTCCGATGGCATCTAAGCTTAAATCCCGGTCCGTCGTCCGGTTTAGCGGACCGGATACAGTTAAGTTTCTCCAGGGATTGTTGACCAACGATGTACGGAGGTTCGATAAATCATCCGGCGAGAACACGTCGACGGTTCCTACTCCGAACATGCCTTCCGTCTCAACTCCGCCTATGTACGCCGCGCTCTTAACTCCCCAGGGAAGGTTTCTGTACGATTTTTTCCTGTACAGCCCGACCCGACCCGATGAAAAGCTCGATCGAACCGGTTCTGGACCCGGGTTGGATACGGGTCGTGATGGGTCTGTTGAGTTGTTTGCGGATGTTGATGTCTCTGTCCTCGATGAGTTGCTGGAAACACTCAAAAAGTAAGTTTTTTGCCATCTCTATTAGGTTCTTAGCAATCTTCTTGCTGACTAAGGTTCGCATTTAGATTCTTGTGGAAGAAGGAATCAGTTTCTTGTTAAGGGTTAGTTCTGAAGTGTATTGTTTGTGGAATGTTGATAGATATCGTTTGAGGTCGAAAGTGGATATTGAAAACGTTGCGCAGGAGTTCTCGTGTTGGCAGCGTTACGGTAGGAACCTAACTGGATCTTCTTCTGTCGGTTGGGGCGGTGGTGTTGATCGTGCTGGTGAATCTACAGCTAGTGGTAATAAGTATGGTTGGCAATGGTACGAGGATCCGAGGCTGGACTGTCTCGGTTACAGAAGCATCTTCCCTTCAGATGCAACCCGTAAGGTTCTTGATCGAATCATAGCTTTAGCTCTTGGGCTTTGTGTACTGATTTTACTTTTCTTTTATGCTTTGCAGCGCCTTTGGTTGAGGCAGATAAAGAAACAGATGAAAGCAATTACCTTTTGTGGAGGTTAGAGCATGGAGTTGCTGAAGGATCAGCTGAAATACCTAAAGGTATTATCTTTCTAACTCATTGATGCTCTCTTCTTCTGTTTGTATTTATATAATATATGTGTGGTGCAACTACAGGTGAAGCAATTCCACTTGAATATAACTTCGTGGGTCTTAATGCGATAAGCTTTGATAAAGGCTGCTATGTTGGTCAAGAGCTTATAGCTCGTACTCACCACCGTGGTGTCATCCGCAAGCGCCTAGTCCCTTTACGATTCATTGATAGCAATGGGAAAGGTTAAAACTTTCAAAACGTCTTTGAATCTTTTTGGTCAAGAATGCAACATATTTGTAATGGTGGTTGTTTAATGCAGAGGTGAACCAGAAAATCGCAGCTGGAGCTGAAGTGGTTGAATCAGGAAGCGGCAAGAAACTGGGGACAGTTTCAACAGCTTTGGTTAGCCGAGGTATGGGAGTGATGAGAGTAGAGGAAGCCTTTAAAGCATCAGCTGAATTGTCAGTGAGTGGGTCAGAGGAGGTGAAGGTGGAAGCAATTAGACCGAGGTGGTGGCCTGCTGAGTGGTTCCAACAGAATCAGTCAGGGGTTGCCTCTGCGTAGTTAACTACTTTTTTGAGGTTAAAGAAAATATTTGAACAGAATCTTGTGGTTTTACATAATGGTGTTGCGGATTATATGTCCTATTAGATCCTCCGGTAACAAGATTGTTCCTGTTGTCTGTTTTTTTTTTGCAGTTTAACAGAATAAAGTTGAATACTCTTCCGGCGAGAAGCTGCCCTTTAATGTTAGTGGCAGCCTGGCAGGCAACAAGCAAGTTCGTAGCTTTGTTTTGTAATACACTGTTCTACCAGAAATAAAGCCAAGGTTGAAACTTTCCGGCGAGTTTTATCGCTGGATGGTTTTGTGCTAACTGCTACATGAGTACGCTGTCAAATTTCAAGTTTATTAAATTTGGTGGTCTTGGTAGATGAATTTGGTAACAAGTCTGATCAAGAAGAGACTGGTTCACTAAATTTAATGAGTTAGATCAATAGCTAGTGAATATAGGAAATGAAACTGTTACACTTCTGCACAGGAACTGTGAGGCTGAACGGTTGTATTGGCAAATGCCAGGTACATTCCCAAGTAATCTAAAAACTTGGTTTCAGTGATGTGAAAGTCTGTTTTTCTCCCAGGCGCTGTTTAAACAAATCATCACATAGAAGAAGCCAAAGATGAAACCAACTCATGGCTTAGATCATATGAGCCAAAAGGGAATGAATCTTCTTTGTTAGAAAGAATATCTTAACAACAACAACAACGTCTTTTAACAAAGCACACAACAGAGCTTTGCGAGAGTTCCTTCGGTATCAGTGTCTTCTGGTGTATCATTGTCTCTCAAAGTGTCAATGCTTTGGTGATCAAGTTGATTAACAACTTAACAACAGAATACGAAATGTGAATACTTTTCGATGAGGAAGTTGTATGTTAGCATAAACCATTGAAGTAATGTACAACTCTAAAGATATATGTAATAAGAAGAAATAAAGTTTTATTCAAAAATAAACCTCTCCTTGAACTGATTCAAAACCCTAAAAGAAAAACACAAAAATTACATTCAGTTACGGAATTATAACATCTAACAATATGTAAACCGTGTGACCCAAGTTTGAATCAATAGATTAAACCCTAATTTCGACCCCCTTTGTTCCCAGTCATCGATCTATCGTAGCACAGTTCACACAAGGGGCGAGTGTTTCTGCGTTGAATCCACACCAAGAGACAGCTATCGTGGAAGACATAGGAACATGTCATGCGTGTAGGTTCACCATGTTTCGAGTTCAAATTACGGGAGACGAGATTGTCGAGACAGATGGAACACGGTTCTGTTTCTATCTTAGAACTCTTCAAGTCCTCTGTGCTCATCTTGCGTAATTAACCATCCTCGTTAACACCTCTTCCTTCGATGGAGAAGGGCTTATCTTGGCGGTGAGGGACACGCTTAAACCATTACGACCAAAACCTAAAAACTCGGCTCTAGCCTTTGAGATCTCTGAGGCTATGTATAATGTACTGTGAAAATTGAGATTGGGTAAACGTCTCTCATATTTGAGGTCGCTAAACTCCACATGGGGACGAGTCATGTTTTGGAAACAAGAAGAAAGAGAGTTTTTTTTTTCCAGAGAATGACTTCTTAAGGTAAGTTATGTATCTCAGATATATATAGAAATACTATATAGGGAAATTAGTATGTCTACCAAAGAATTATACGGTATTTGACAAACTACCAAAACACAACTTTAACGTCACTGTTCATATTCTAATTAGACACTGATACCCCTATGTTGCTTCATCCCGCGTGAGAACAGAAAATCGAAAAGGAGAGATATGAAGTACATATCTCTGGATTTTGTCAGTACTTTCTCTCTAATAAATCCTAATAGATTTACTAAATCTCCATCTTCCATCATAATAACTTCTCTTTCCCACTTGCAGGCTACAATCTTTCTTCTAGCTCTCTCACAATCTTTCTTCTACCTCTCTCATCATTAACATCGAGGTCCATAATCAAACCATATTTTCTTCAAAATCAGTAACAAAATGGAAGGAGACGAACTCTCAGCTCCATCTCTCCCCATTCCGGAACGGATTTTCGCGGCGAGACACGAACCTGTCGGCGTTAGCGTAACGCCATAACACAAACCCTATGCAATTAGGCAAATACTCAACGCTCTCGATCCTGAAGAAGTAGACACCATCAGAGGCTCACCGTTTGGGAAGCTAATTGAGATCGGTGAAAAGCCCTCTTTCTCCGGACGTTTTGGTCGCTTCATCATCTCCAGGCAGCTAAAAGTCTCGAAAAACACGAAGCTTGGATCATCTTCGCAGGCAAACCGGTTCGATTTTCTCTTCGGGAGTTCGCATATGTCACTGGGCTCAACTGTCGCAAGCTTCCAAAACGCAAAAAAAAGAGCCAAGAAAATCATCTCAGAAAATTTATTACCAGCTCGTAAAATTGTTAACCGTAAATTTTATTAAATCGATAGTGAAGAAATTATTGTAGCATAACAATTAATTCCAGATAATTGAAAGTTAGGTTTCTAATTATCATTGACAAACTATTAAATAAGTTACACATCCAACCACAAAAATAACAAGCTATCATAAACTGTAGAAGGTTTTGGGGTTTCGATTTATGGTTAAAACTATAAAGTGTAGGGCTATCGTAATTTATAGCTAATATTATTATTAACATGTTCATTTATTGTGTTAGCCATCCAAAAAATGGGGTAATTGTCCACGAGAAAAATTGTACATCTGATAATTGACTTATATTTCTTCTCTATCCACCAAGTCTTAGGCCTAAGCAAATATTATATACAATTTAGTGTATGTAATATAGTGTCAAGGTCTTATGATCAATGGTTCAAGGTCTAAGGTGTTGATATAAGGTTTAAGGGTTATGGTATTGATTTGGGCCTTAGGGTTTATTGTATTTTGTTTAGGGCTTAGAGTTTATGATTTGGTTAGGGTTTATGATTTGCTTAGGTTTTAGGATTTGTCTATACGATTTAAGTATTATGTTATAGTGGCAACAAGTTATGATCAATTGTTTAGGGTCTAAGGTGTTGCTATTGGGTTTAAGGCTGCACTTAGGAGGACAAGTTATACGGTAACTTGATCGGTCAATATTTACAACCGACGGATAATTTTAACAATATCCGGTTAAGACGAACTTTAATACATTATTGTTTGGGGTGAAGGGACAAGTTATCCGATTAACAAGATACATAACTGTATAAAAAATCAGTTTTCTAGATAATTTGTTTACACTTATTAGAGGTGTAGGGGTAGGGTTGGGAATAAATGTGTTAGATAACCACACCAAAAAATACTACACCATAAACTCTTAATAATAAACGCTTACCCCAAACAATAAATACAATGCCTTACCCCTAAATCCAAAATACTAGACCTAAATCCAATAGGAACCCCGGAACCCAACCCTAGTGACTAAACCGTAAACAATAAACCTAAAATACAAACCCTAAACCCAAAATACTAAACCCTAAATCCAATAGAAACCCCGGAACCCAAAACCTAATGTCTAATCCCTATTGTATTTACGGTTTAGTCTTTTGGGTTTAGGGTTTAGGGATTAGACATTAAGGTTTGGGTTTAGGGGTTCCTATTGGGTTTAGGGTTTAGTATTTTGGGTTTAGGGTTTAGTGACTATGGTTTGAGTTCCGGGGTTATTATTAAGTTTAGGGTTTAGTGACTAGGATTTAGGGTTTCGGACTTCTTATTGGGGTAAGCACTTAGGAAAAGAATGATTAACATTTTTTTCCTGCTAAATTTATATATACATGGATATCTTTTTTGTTAGATGTCCAATTGAATTACTTAGATAATACGTACCATTCGCACCGAGATAGACGTAACAATCCACTCAATCTCCTGAGATCAAAAGTAAATTAATACAAATACAAGTAATGAATATTTTATAGTGTCCCAATATTTCTTAAATTTTGAACAAACTGAGAGGATATATACATCTCCTTCAAACTGATATGCGAAAGAAAGTATATTACATAGGAAAAAACTAAAAGAACTCATTCTCTATAAATGCAACCACATACACTATTAAGTAGCTTTCGCTATGTATGTAATGCAATCTTATCACCAATAAATATACATAGATAAATTGCCAAAACTATTGTCCAACTAATATATATTGTAACTGATCTAACACAGTTGTTATGTGGCTACTATTATATTTACACATCTAACTAACTATTTCAAACTCATGAAAAGAATTAACTTCTTGGCTTTGTCTTTATTGTCCCCTTTATCGTTTTCCATTCCAAGATTTTGATTTATAGCTCTTGCTCAGTGATTTGATATTTGTAGGGCTTCAATTTCTCTATTATGTTTGGTGGGACAAGATTATGATGGTGAAACATATCTTCTTCGGTTTGTATATTCGTTAAGAGGATGAGAAAAATTCTGACGATGAAGACTGAGATAAAAGAAGAAAAAAACGATGATAGAGAGAGGTAGGAGGAAGATAATTCTCTTGGAAAAAGAACTGTTTTCTTTTATTGTATGTTTAAAATAATACCCAAAAGACATTCTTGCTTAAATAACTATACATCTAAACTTTCTTATAACCGGTTAAATTTTCTTATAACCGATTTTGTAAAACCATCCCTCATCTGTTACAAGAACGTTTCATTGCTAGGTTTCCATATTTTCTAACCAAACGAGGGTGTGATATACTGCAGTTTGAGTTTAATCACATTTGCAAAAGGTTGGAGATGCTTATCTTGCAAAATTTAAATGGTATAGGCAACAACTTGAAAATAAAAAAAAATTCATTACATGATAATTTAATATATCATTGGTTACAAGAAAGTTTAACAAGCCAACAGAAAAACAAACAATATTGCTAGAATTTCTTATAACCGGTTTTGTAAAAATAATCCCTCGGTTACAAGAAAGATTATCAAACCAAAAATAATCTTAACCAAGTCAAACCTTTCCGTAACCAAGGACCATATTCAAAAGACATTCTTTCTTAAATAACTATATGCACTGTGCCGTAACTGCTCAAAAATGACTCACAATAATTGACGTAACAATCAATAATAAATATAACAAATAAACAAAATAATTAACAGGTTACCAATATTATTTTCTCGTTATAATTGTAAGTAACATTTGCATTATGCTATTTAACCGGCTAACATAAATTATATCTAAGTGGTACATGTCACCGTCTATTCCATTCAGCATATGCCGTTCATTTTGACCATTCTTTTTCCATTCACCTTACCAAACAAGACGAACACAGTGAACCATCTCCTGGAAAAAAAAAACCTGTATCTTCATCAAAGACCAAAGAAAAATACACATTTAGTAAACTATCCACATTTAGAAATTTGTAATACACATTTAGTGGCTCTGTTACCAAAATAGCAGTTTGCAAAACGAAAACATCTTTATTTGTAATGAACGTGACATGAGATCTCTTGCTCAGTTTGTGCGAAAACTAGTTCGGAGTCGTTACCGTTTTTATCATCGGAGAGTCACTCGGTGAATCTTCAAACGTTGGAGGATGAACTCTGGGAAAGCTAACTCTTAAGCTTGTTTGGGATTGTGGTGATGTGTGATCAAGTAATTATGTAGAGGAAAAAAATAGAGTAAAAATAAAAAGTAAAGAAACTTATGAACTCATGAGCTTGTTTGAAACTCATACCTTCTTTGATTCTGTTAAGTGGGAAAATAACAAGAAAGTAGAAGAAGAAAGTGGAGATAGAAGCAACGATAGTGAGAGAGAAATATAAATTTTGTTTAGTTTAAAAATTAAAATTAAATGGCTGAATTTATTCTGACAAAATCTTTACAATATCTGCAGAAAATTTTTAACGGATCTCCATGCTATCTATAAACCTACAACATTAAACGAGAAGAAACTTTCGCGAGGGCTTTAGAGGTAATTTTGTATGTTCTGACACTACAATAATAACCAATTTTTCACTATTTTTGGTACTTAGTTAGTTTCATTATTTTCCTTTGTTTTTGAGCAAATTATCCCTACTATATAAGCGCGTTGTCATCGATCACTTTCCTTTTTTTCTCTCTGTTTTGTTATAAAATTGGGAGAATTTGCTCAATATACAAAATTGGAGTCAAAATTAAGTAAATAGCTTTGATTTTGATGTTATTGAATTGATAACATTTCATACACCTTTTGTTCTCCTTAGCATTTCTAAGTTACCGGTGACAGTGGGATCAAGGATTAACGTCGACGAGAACACATATCCAAAAGAAATTGAGGTTTAATATGGTCCACGTACGGGTTAACTGTTCTAAGTAAGTGTTCTATTCCACTTATGAAAGTACTAAGTCAGATAGAAAGAAACAGAACATCTTCATACAAAACAGGATCATAAACTCTAAACCAAACCTTCGCACCTAAAAATAAAAATATATAAATTTCTAAAAAAACTAAAAAATAATAATATATAAATTTTGAACTATTATTCTATACTATCTAATATGGAATGGAGACTACTCTTGTAATTCAACCCCAACCCACCTCCAACACATTTCCAAGACTGAAATACTAAACCCTAAATCATAATCACTAAACCCTAAACCCAAATATAAACCTTAAAATCAAATATCAATATATGAAAATAGTACACGATATAATATTAATCTATTCTATGAAGACCACATTAGACTATTCTATTTACAATATTATAAATGCTAAACGAGATGCAGTTTTTTTAAGGATAATGAGTCACGAGGGCTTCAGTATTTGTTACATAAGAGCAGTGTTGAAGACAATCTTTTCTATTTCATAAAAATAGTATAGAAATACATCTCTTGTTCATCTTCTTCCTCGTATCCTTCCTCGTATTCGTTGATTGTGATTCTACAATCATGTACTCGAGTCACTTTCTCAACTGTGTTTTCGTCTTCTTCGCCATATCTAATTTCACTTTAAGATATATCAAGTCATGTCACTTGGGTTTTTCAAACACAAACTGATCAAAAGTATAAGAGGATGAGCCAACAAATCACCCAATCAGAACTTACTGGTTTTTATGTTTCATATGAATCTTCGCTCACTGACGAGTCTCAGATTGGGAAGATGGATGGACGGAGCCGCAGAGCCGTCGTCGCAGAAGATGGATGATGCACGGAGGCTTCATAATTGCAGAAGAAGGAGACAAAAGCTATTGCTCTTTTCTAATAGTTATTTTTTACAAATTCTATAAAGTAGAAAATTTGTGTCAAATGAAGAACCACGTTAACCTAATCAATAAATAATATCTAATTTATATTTAATTTTGTTTTGAAGGTTACACCGGTAATCTGAAAGAGCAAATATGCATTATTACATATAATACATCATATAGTGGTGTGAATTAGGGCAAATGGCTAACGAGTAAATTATATTTTTTTTTTGCGTTACTGGATACAATTTCCCTATAAAAGGGATTTCCATTTTTTTTTTGTTTTTCTTGGGTCGAAACCAACGAAATCGAAAGTTCAAAAGAACCACATTCACAAGAGCATTAGAAAAGTAGAAATTATAAATTGGTCATTTTAGAGTTTACCAATACTCTATTTACAGTCTCCATCTGCATATAAAAATCAGTGAACAATTGAAAAAATAATTAATAAATTCTGAAATTAATTTAGTCATGATTAGCTTGAGAATAGATGATCTTTAGTACTTAAAGTATGATGCTATACCTTTTAAACTAAATGACATAACTGATAAGCAATACATCAGACATGACTAAACCATGCAACTCGATTAAATAATCTAATCTAAATGATATGTTGATGTGAAAGCATAGTTATATGTATATGCGAGAAAGAGAACGTAACAATACCTTTGAGATTAAGAATTTGATTGTCTGAATGCCTATTTTTTTCTTGAAGAGGATGCAGTAAGTTGAAGGATAATTTGAGATATCAGACACCTGAAACCAAACAAAATTGATGCCAGCGACTATGGAGCATTTTACCAAGAAACTGAAACAATTAACACATACATGCAGTTAATATACCTTTGTTAATTTGTTTGAGAATTTAATCATTGTTCCCCATGCATGGCAGCAACAATTTTTTCATCTTCAACACTTCATGATTCTCTAGTCCCTAGAACTGCACATAAACCTAACTTTTAACAGCAATCTGAAATATTAAAATTATAGGGGGAAAATTAAAATGTCAGTGTACTCTTTATCGTATTTTCAAAAGGTGTTTTCAATCTATACCCTACTATATTTTACAGTAGGAATACGTTTTAACAATCTGATAGTGATACCTTTTATCAAAACGCATTCTTGTGATTTTACCTCAAATGTGTCTGCTTTTTATTTTCCTCTTCGTCTCTTTCTTGTGGCATACAGTGAAGTTTTTTATTCAGATGAATCTCTTTCTGATCAAACATATCCACTCTTTCTCGAACATTTATCACTTTCCTTTTTTGTTTCTGTTCGGTTATAAAATTTCCTTTTTTGTTTTTATGGGTCGACTACAATTATAAACTAATTATTGTAATTTCAGGTGGTAGGAATATGCAATTTTCATTTTAATTGATTAAAACCCTTTAAATTTCAGGTGATCGGCGTTGACTGTGAGACCGAAACTACTCATATAAGTGATACAGATTGTTCAGTTTAGATAATCATCATGAAGGATTAGAATTACTCTAAGAAACGACTCTCTCAGCATAAATAATTATAATATGTGGTTATGAACGAAGTTTCGTCTGTATATTGTGAATATGTGACGTATGAATAATGCTAAAGGCATTTTGTAAACCTATATTTTGAAATTGTATTGCAAAGAATTTGAAAGATCCCTTCTGAAGGTTTCTAAGCATAAAGCCTAGTTTATTTGAGAGCAACAATGTTATGCTTATCTATATATATAAAGTACAGTTTCCTCTCTTCTTAGACATGCCACATGGGATTCCATGTCATAAACTCGGAGGCTGAGAACGCGACATGTGTCCAGGTAACCAAAGTTTTGCGTTTCATTTAATCTATGCGTAATGGGCTTTGATCGTTTGGCGTGGGATTTGGCTTTGGACTTGGTTAGTTTTCCGGCTAGATGAAAAGAAAGTGCCTCTAACCCTAATGCAGCCGCAGTCGAGAAGCGAAGAAGGTCGTCTCTCCTCTTCCTGTGACGGTAACCCAATGCCGTTTGCGATTCTTCTCACCATCTAAAACGGCCTGCGTTAAGGCTTCGTGATTAATCACATTGATTCGCTTCCCCACTACGTCGTCTTCAATGCTTTGTTTTAATATGATAGTCGGTGATTTCTGTATAAATATGTGTGAATCATATATGTGTTAAGTTAAATACATCTGAGGTGTGAAAGAAGTGAAAAGTTAGATTAAAGCTTCGCAGAGCGTGGCGGCGAAGTATCTGGTCACGAGGTATGAGCTTTGCTGGGAATCTTTCTTTCTATCGAATTAGGGTTCTTATTAGAGTCTATCTTCCGCATTGTTTCCTTGCTTTGTTATCTTGATTTCTAATCATATCATGGAAACGTATTGGTTATTGATTCCGATACGAATTTGAATCGAAAGAAGTTTTCTTTTTATCTGGTTTCAGCTTTGTATACGTCAAAAGGTGATAACTTTGATTCTTAATTTCGATTGGCATTGTGGTTTCTTTTGTTTGGTTCTTTACTGTGTGTGTGTGTGTGCGTGATGGGTTTGGTACTTTTTTGATACATAATGAATGAGAGAGATAAAATCATTTCTTTATGTCTGTAGACTTGAAGATGCCTCGCTACGATGATCGATACAGAAGCAATGATCGATACGGCGGTGCGCGTCTCTATGTTGGCCACCTTTCCTCTTGAACAAGGGAACGCGATCTTGAACACCTCTTCAGCAAATATGGAAGGTACTTTTTCCTCTGTTTACGGTTCTTCTATGATTGAACTTAGTCAGCTTCTGTGGTTTTGTTTTCAATATGCATCTATGTTTCAGCTTATTTTAAGGTTTGTAGCAGCCTCTCTGGACTAAACCTAAACAAGGGATGATTTACAGTTGATATGCGTACACCGTCACCGTTATGGAAATCCTCTGGATTCATGCCTCTTCATTATTTCGTTGAGTTGAATATGATTTAGTTCAGCTGTTTCATGAGTGGTGAAACAAAACGATTTTCATACCGGACATTAAGTATTTTTGTGTTTATTAATAGAAGAAAACAGCAAGTAAAATACTTTTGAACTGACAACGTTTGTAGTTTTTTAAATTTTGCATGTTTACATTAATCTTCATTGGTGGTGGTGTATAATAGGTACATGCATCTGCGTTTTTACAGACTGATATAACATTGTTTCTTATTTCCGTGAACGTAAATATGGAATAAGTAAATTTGTGGAAGGTCAACAAATTGAGAGGCCGATGGGGGTGTATGTAGCAGCAGTGAATCTTCTTATCCAGAGAAGAAGCTTTATTTATTTATGAATAAGAAGGAAGAAAGAAAACAGAAGTATTAGGCCTTTGAGCTGAGGTGTTGTTTCTACATTTACAGATTGATGGCTCAGGTTATATGATTTACATAACCTTGGGTTATGGTTCTTAAAAAAATATTTGTTCTTTGAATTTATTTGGTTTGTAATGTGTTCTCATGAGCTGGTTTGAAAACCAACATTATGTTTGTCTTTTTGGTATTTTTACTCAATTCATTTTTATTATAAAATAGTTTGGGATACTTAAAAGATAACCCGTTTAAACAATCAGTTTCAATCAAAGACCATGTTTACCAATTCCATTTTACCTCTCTTGCAATTTGATTAAACATTTTTAACCTTTCCCGCTCAACAATTTAGCTAAGAGAATTGATTTCTTCGGTCAGCCTGATGAAATAACTTTGGTACTCTATCAAACCAAAATTATATAGCCGTAAATTTAGTTAGCCAAAAGAATATAGTATCGCTTGATGTAGAAAATGTAAAGAACCGCTTTCTACATTTTATACTCCTTTAAAGACAGATGCCAGAGAAATTGAAACTCAATGATTCTAAAAACATAACTTAGCTTAAAATGAGTTATAAATTTTAACAATTGTTTATATGAAAAAATAAGTAATAAAATATAAGCATAAACAAAGTTTAAGTAAATTAAATTTCACACTGCTTACCCTCCGTTAATTCCAATATTGAAAATATTAAAAATAGTGAGTTTATCATTTCAAATTTGTTGGGTAAAACAATGAATAAATAAATAAATAAATAAATCTAAATTGCCATATTAATTATATTTTAATATTCAGTTCTAATATAATATATATATCTCTATTTAAATCTAAATTATAATTATATTTGCTTTCTCATGCTCTTCGATCTAATTGTTAAATAAAAAGTAGAGAAACTCTCATTGATCAAAACATAATATAAAATATCTATGCTCCTTATTTGGCTAAAGAGGAAGAATAAGAGATTAATACTCAACTTTCTGCTCCATAAGATCCATAAATATCCTTTATGATCCATGGTTTAACAAGATTTCTCTATTGTGTTCGATTTTGAGAAGTGTTAAAAGTATTATAACACTATAAAATTTTGCAACTCTGAATCAAATCAGCGATAATACTGAATATGCTCACATATCGTTTTTAGTAATATAATTAAAATTTGATGTAGACAACATTGATTGGTTAACATAATCACACTCACAACTAAATGAAAATAAAAGAAAATTTACACAAAAATTATATCACTGATAAAAACTAATACATCACACCCTGCTGTAGCGCGGACCGACCATATGTAAGCAAAACTCTCAACATCCATTTTCTTCCTCTAGAACTTTCGAGATCTCCCATCAAAATCAATTAAATAGTGCAAGTGTTCACGGCATAAAGTTGTATGCAAAAAAAAAACGGTTAATATACACACTTTCTAGACTTTTGATTTAAGAAGATAGGCTAAAAAAATTCATATGAACTCCACTCAACAAGTTCTTATATTTAATCGTATCTCTATTAGCCAGTCCGTTTATGTTTCCAAATAGTACTTAAACTATTTGTCTACAAAAGAAATATACACACATTGCATTTCTCAATAAATAATATTTCCTCTCATACATTATAGAATTCCTAATGGTAACTATATATGACTCTCAAAAGTGATGCGACTGTTTTAATAATAACTTCCTCATTTTATGCAAATCGCAACATCGTCAAACGACTAATACAAAATCACCACACCATTATAAAACTACTACAAATAGAATTATCTTATATCATAAGTACTATTTTGGGGTGAAAACTCTAAGTGCTAACTTACAATTAGTTTTTAAACAAGAAGATAAACACTGTTCAACATAGTTAAATAGTTTTTATTAAAATTTCCCGCCCGAAAGACGAACCGACCCTAGTGGATAATAAAACTTGGTCTCTCTCATTAGTAAGAGCTGGCTGGCAGGTTTTCATAGCTTACATGCAACTGTTGGGTTTCCTTTAAGTTCATGTCCAATTCTTCCTAAACCGATTATAAGATATTGTCCACTTTAGACTAGAAGGGAGAAAGTCCGCATGGATTTGGTTTTTGACTCCTTTCCAAAAGGCCTCATACTAATCAGAGTTATTGGAATCACAATGCTGAAAAATGGTTGACCATTCATTATCTCCGCTTGAAAGACAAATTACATTCTAAAGTTCTATCTTGAAATCTAATTTCATTGTGCAAATTGGAATCACAATGCTGTTCATGGAAGGATTAAGATGTGAAATTCTGTATTTTCTCCAAGGGGCTGTTGAAACAAATCACATTCTGTATATTCTGGTAAGTTTGTATTTTTTTTTAATTCAATTCAATATTTGATATACCTTAAAATTTGTTAATTAAATTCTCAAAATGTCAAAATTAACGTATATTTTTTTTGCGCATTTTAGGGAACCTTTATGAACTGAAGTCCATAGCTCTGGATAAATTACATTTCATTTAAGTTTGGTTTATAAAGTAAATTATTAGTTAATTATATTAGACATTTTTCATGTACTTGTTCATATCTTTTGCCTATTGCAGTAAAGTTCCCAACGGACGGAAAAGTTATTATTTGGTGTCTTTTGCAGTTTTGATTTTATTTTGAAAATTGAACCGTTAAATTAAAACGGTTCTATTTAAGACCGCAATTGGGAAATCGAGGGGTTCACCGAACGTGATCGCATCTTCCAGTTGTCTGGAATTTGGAAGCGAGACGATGAGCGACATCACCGGCGACGTTGAGCGAAGTCAAGGGAGGATCCGACGCCGCTCGGATCTCGGAAGTGAAAGCTTGGCTCACCTCTCAGTTCGAATCCGCCGGCAAACTAGTCCCCAATTTCGAATCTCTACAATCTCGCCACCGTTTCTCAAGCCAAGTCTCAGGCCGCAACAATCGTCGCCAACGATATTCGTCAAAACTGGTTTCGAGTACAGGTGGGGAGACTCATGAGCGTCTATCAAGAAAACTAAAGTACTGTTCATCAACATTGCGGATCATCTCTTTTGTGAAGGCCTCTGTTCATTATTTTTTCGTTACTTGATTTCGTTTCTATCTAAACATTGTACTCGACTGTTTTAATTATTCAGGGTCTGGGATCAGGCGTTTACTCTCTCTGCTACCATGAAACAGGGTCATCTTTTTATGCATCTCTCATACCATCAACTCATATATTTTTCAGAACAAGTTGATATTATGAATCTTCAACAAAACTAGTTTGGATGGCAGAAAAATGGAAAGTTACGTGTTGAGCGATTTTTTATTGTTTCCTTATTACTGATCCTCTATTGTTTTTTTTTTTTGATTAATCTGTAGATCAGATCAGCTCAGTCTTAATACGTTTTAGATAATATATGTATTGTTGGAGGGAGAGTCGGTTCACTTTCAGATAAGTTCAGATAATTTTGGAACAAAGTTGGAGTAACTAGCTAAAGATGCCGTCTTTGAATCAAGTATGATGTTAGTTTATAGATTATTAGTTCTTTGATTTATGTTCTTGTCTCCTGTTTCTAAAATCTGCAGAGCTTTTTGCGATAACTGGTTTCTTCTTTACTCTTTGTGATGACGTTTTTGAACCAAGTTTAGATTATTAGTTCTTTTAGTGATGCTTTTGCCTCCAGTTACCGAAATTCGCAAAGCTTTTTGTTTCATTATGCATATAAAGAAGTAAAAGGAATCATGGATTGGGGTGGGAATGGTTTTGAGCTGTCATATAAATGAGGTTTTGTGTTCTTTGGAACAAGGTTTGAGTAACTAGTTAAAGCTGTCGTCTTTGAATCAAGTATGATGCTGATATACATAGATTATTAGTTCTCAGAATGATGTTCTTGCCTCCTGTTACCCATAAGTTTTTTGTGCTAACTGGTTTCCTCTATAATCTTTGTAGCATTACCGATCTAACCTTGCTATTGTTGTAGGAGGTAACTGTCGCTTTAGTGTTCATTATAATGGCCATTAGTGGATCTTTGACTCTATTAATTGATTTGGTTCATACTCAGCAACGTTTCATAAAGAAGATATTTTGCAAGAGAAGCAACAAGTATCGGGGACTAGTTTCGTTTGGGGGAATGAGGCGAGAGTCGGTTCACTTTCAGATAAGTTCAGATAATTTTGTATTGTAAGCTTTTGGCGTGATCCCAAATCAGAAGCGCATAATGCATATGCTTATTTGTAGATTCATCACCAATGGAGCTTTAATATGGTCTGTGAGACAAGATCTTCAAGTTCCTTGAAGTTAAGTCTGTGTCCCATGTATCTGTCTTCAATCTTTCTTCTGCTTAGTCTTTTGTTTTTTCATTTTATGGTTATAAATTTCAAGCTGTTGGCATGTTCTCAAGTCTGATCCAGGTATTCAATGTCGTATCTCTCAGATTTTGTTTTGCCTATTTCAGGTCCATCGCAAATGGAACTCTAATATGGCTAAGATACAATCACGATACCGTGTCATCTTCTTGTCTCTAAATCAAATCTTTCTATCGAGTTAACAACACTGAAAAAAACAAAATCCAGTTCTGGCAGGTTTGGCTGGTTTGCACCTTTTGTTCTTAACAGGTAATTAAGTTGATGTATCTCTCATATTTGTCAGGTCCTTTAAGAACAGCAGTCCATAGTCTCGAGAAAAAGGCATAAAACGGTTACAGAGTAAAGCACACACTTATGGAAAAGGTAATCAATAGAAAATGGAAAAATCCATAACAATTTCCAATTTAGTTTTGATGCTTTAGGTATGGCATCACTTTAGAAGGCTATATTACTCAGCTGGAGACATCAGACGTGAGAAGCTTGAGGTAAGAACATGGAAAAAGCAAGATCCAGTCGTGGCAGCAGTGATGAAAACTTAATCTAACATTTGATGGGTCATCTAATCAGCACTCAATATGTTAATCTGTAAACAGGACAAAATTCAAGCTACACAGAAAAGACAAGAGCAAGAAAAAAAACAGAGGCCTTCCTTTATCGATGGTAATCTCATACATCATGGATTCTTCATGCATATAAGACCACCTATCCATTACTACCTACTTGCTTCTTTCGCCTATTTTGTTTACTTCTTTGCTTGCTTTTTTCTCAACTTGTTTCTGTGCTTCCTTGATTACTCCCTTAGATGCTCGACTTGCTTGCTTCTTTTTCTTTTGGTTCTTCTGTTTAGTGCATTGTTTGCTTCTCTGTTTCTTTGATATCTCTGTTTAGTTCATTGATTATTTGCTACTTGACTTTGTAAGTGTGCTCACTTACTCACACACTTGCTAGCTGACTAACATGATTTTTAAGAATTATCATCCAATAAATTTACTTTAACTATTTATTACATTAGTTTTATAGTTCATATAGTTATTTATTTTGTACATAACTTGCTTTCTTGATTCTTTACTGGTTTGCTTTCTTAGCTTCTTCGTTATTTTTTTTTATTTGGTTCGTAGTTACTAGCTCCCTTTATTATTTGCTTTCTTGATTTTGATGTGTTCCCAAATAAAAAGCACGTAATGTATATGCTTATTTGCAGATTCAGCACAAATGGAGCTCTAAAATGTCTGTGACAACCTCTGGAATTCTATCTTCAAGTCCTAGCTCATCAACATTGCCTCCACATGGATCATCTCTTTTGTGAAGGCCTATGAACATTCTTTTTCGTTACTTCTTCATTCTGATCTCGTTTGTATCTAAATATTTTATTTGACTGTTTTAATTATTCAGGTCTGAGATCAGGCGTTTACTCTCTCTGCTACCATGAAACAGGTTCATCATTTTTATGCATGTCTCATACTATCTCTGCCACCCTGAACAGGTTGTCGTCTTTTTTAATTGTATGTATGTCTCATACCAGCAATTATTTGACAAATATTTTTCGTCAGATTTGTTTGCTTGTGCCTTTTATGAAATGGAAGTCAGAGATTCATGCTTAATTCCTTAGATTTTTCAGAACAAATTCAGAACATGAATCTTCAACAAACTAGTTCGGATGGCAGAAAAATGGAAGAATTACTCGTTGATGTAATCTTTTATTTTTTCCTTATTACTGATCCTCTATTGTTTTTTGATTATTCTGTAGATTAGCTCAGCTCAGTCTTAATACGTTTTAGATAATATATGTATCAAATGAAGCCAGATAAAAGTTAACTTGATGTATATGTTTGGGGGAATGTGCATTTAAGGTCAAAGGCGAGAGGAGGTTCACTTTCAGATAAGTTCAGTAAGTTCGCTGTCTGTGGAGTTGCTCTTTGACGATGATTTTGTATTGTAAGCTTTGGTGTGTTTTCAATTCTCAAACATATAATGTATATGCTTATTTGCAGATCCAGCACAAATGGAGCTCTAACATGTCTGTGAGACAACCTCTGGAATTCGTTAAATCTGTGTCCCATGTATCTGTCTCAATCCAAATATACAATGTCGTATCTCTCAGATTCGTTAAATTTCCGTTAACCACTATTCCGTGTCATCATCTTGTTTCTAAATCAAATCGTTCTGTCAGGCACTCTGGTCAGGAATCTGCACTTGGCATCTACATATTGTAAGTTTATCTTACTGAATCCTAGAAAATCGTTAATCCATTGCTTTTAGTGTCATTATTGATTGGTCCTTCGTATACATTGGTCAAACCCCTCATTTGTGTGATTTTCAGCCAAAATCGCCACAGTCCATAGATTTATAACAAAGTTACATAGAGAGGCAAAGAACCAGAGCAAGAAACCAGTTTGTAGGAAAGGTAATTAAACTAGAAAACGACCAGGGAAGCTTTTGACGTGTTCAGCACATAATGTGTACGCTTATTTGACCACCTTTAGAGTTCCAGGTTTTTGCTTCAGTATTTTTTTTTCTTTTTGCTATTATAGATGTTAGTTTAATATTCTTATACGCAGCACATTTTACATTCCATGTGACCAAGAAGTTTATTTTTATGTCTTTCTGTTGCAGACGATTGAGTACATGCCAGATAATTAGAGAAGAAATCTAAACTCCTTTCAATTTTACAGTAAAGTCTGTTTTTAATTATGATTCATTATTACTGCGAAAGTGAGAGAATCTATTTGAATTTTTGGCGGTTTCTTCCCTTGCGAGATATATTATTTTTGTAGTTATATTCATCTGTTTTCTGTTTTGCCTTCTATTGTTGAAGAGTCCAGAGACGAACCAGGAACTGGAGCAAGAAAATATTTTTTGAAGTACATGAAAGATTTTGCAATATGCAGGGTAGGTTGGTTTCAATAGTTTTAGAAATTATATAGTAAACTGCGAGTTTGTTGTGTTCTAAAATCAGAAACACATACACAACTCTGTATTTATCAGACAACGTTTTGTTAGTTTCAAGTCTAAATGGCTGAGAGACAACCTATAGAGTGTCATCTTCTAGTTTCTGAAGTTAATCCTTTTGCCAGGTATGTTTTCTTTCTTATTTTAAATATGTTTAGTAGTCTGAAATTACATTCTCATTATACATTCTGCAGTAGCATATATCATTGTCTATCCGAACCCATAACTTTGAAATTGTTTGCAGTCTATAGCTTTGGAATAATTTACATTAAACAGATAAAATTTATGGAAAATGACTGTAGATTTTGAAGTATACTGAAAATGTTAAGCATTCTCTATGTTCTCAAATTGCTTATATATGTGCAGCAATGCAGGTCACTCGCCAGTGGAATTATACAATGCATGAGAGACAACCGCATCTTACAGTTCTGTAAGTTTTAATCCCTCTTAGTGATTTTTTCTTTTATGTCTTCTTACCAAAGAAGATACAGAGTTTGATCACAAACGAAGCTTCTAGTAATAATTCATGGAACTATTGAGTAATTAAGACCATGTATGTTCCCTTCAATCCTTTTCTTCTGCTAATTCTTTTGATTTTGCTTTGCATTTAGTTCATCTTTGACGCATAACTTGTGAGTATTACGAAGTAGAAGTCAGAGATTCATCTAACTTGCTTTGCTTTTGCACAACTAGTTGGGATGGCCGAAAATTGGAAGAGTTACGTGTTTGCTCAATTACATAGAATAGAAGATAAGCATATTAGAATGGAGCTCTAATATGTCTGTGAGACTACCTCTGGAATTCGTTAAATCTGTCATCTGTGTCCCATGTATCTGTCTCAATCTTTTCTTCTGCGTAGTCTTTTATTTTATATTTGCAAATTTCAAGCTTTTGGTTTGTTGTCAAGCCTGATCCGAAATATACAATGTCGTATCTCTCAGATTCTCGTATCTCAAATCGCTTATATGTGCAGCAATGCAGGTCACTCGCCAGCGGAATTATCCAATGCATGAGAGACAACCTCATCTTACACCCTCTTAGTGATTTTTTCTTTTATGTATTCTTACTAAGGAAGATACAGAGTTTGATCAGAAAGTAGATCAGATCAGGTATTACCTTCTTATCAAATCTTGCAATCGAATGTGGCTATACAAAGGTTAAAATAATTTATTTTTGGATTTCGTTAATATGTGTGTTTTTCCATTGCTGTTGGGGAATGGGCATTTCAGACTTGTGCCTTTAACAAGGTATGCTTCTCGATGATATTTGCTAGCTTACATATGAGTTTTATGAGACTTCACGAGGGTTTACCCCTGCTGGAATTTGAAGATAAGATTACGGTTTGTGGAGTTGTTCTAAAGATTTTGTGATTTGACACTTCTGAGTTCTTATGTTTTCTTCACCTAATTCCATTAAATGCAGAAAACAACAGACGAGAATATAGAAGGCTGCAAAAGAATTGCATAACCCTTATATCCATCAAATTGTCTGCAGTTTCCAAGGTTATTAAGATATTCATATCTGTCAATTCGACAAGAATCTTTGACAAGTTTTTCTTCATCATACGTGTTTGCATGTAGTTCGTCTTTGACACATAACTTGGGAACTATGAACTCTTTCCATGTAGCAACATATTTGACAAGGTAATAATGTTATTTCATAGGGCTCTTAGAACTGATCTTGCCATTAATCTATCATTTTTTTAAATGAGTTCACGGATACATATACCAAAACTGAATGAACAGTCTTATCCGCGCTGACCATACCCAGTAAACAGTGCCAGGGAAGAGAATTGTTGGAAAAGTAATCTGGGAAGCAAGCTGGTGAGAAACCTGAGCTAAGCAAGCCTCCGCATGTTGTAAGTTTTCATCTTATTAAATTCAAGGCAAAATTTAATATAGCTGACTATTCCTGAGTTCATTTATTTTACTGTCATGTGTGATGTAGCATTTGCGGCTTAAATCCCAGAAGCAAGAAACTAATTTGTAGAAAAGGGCTTGATTACGATTATTTTGAATTGTAAACTTTTGATGTGTCCTCAGATCAGAAGCACATACTGTATGCGCTAATGGAGCTCTAAAATGTCTCTGAGACAACATCTGGAATTCCATTTTCAAGTTTCTTTTTGTTTCATTGAGTCTTATGTATTTGCGTTAAGCCACCGCACTGTCGGTATCTTCAGACACCGTTTTGCCTATTTCAGGTCCATCGCAAATGGTGGGCTAAGAGGAAACCTCTAGAGTGTCATCTTCATGTTTGTGAACAGGTATAAGAATGTTTCTGAATGTTCTCTTCTTTTTTCTTTTTTTATTAATGTTTGTCGATTGATTTTTCTCATATATTCAAAAACTCTCCTTTTTTGGTCTCTCGTTAGATTTTTAATTGGAAAATTCTCTTCCATTAAGTGTTTCGAAGTAACGAAAGGGCTTTACGACCATCAGCACGATGCTCAACACAGTGACCACATCTTTAACCTTCCTCAGTTGCAGAAGCCTCAGAGGAAAACAAAATTCAGGTGAATAGCATCCTATGTTTGTTAAAGGCATCAAAGAGTCTCTCTGTGTCATCCAGTTTCCCGTTTTTTTTTCTACTCAACATAAGCAATGTCGTATCTCTCATACATTGTTTTGCTTGTTTAAGGTCCATCACAAATGGCTAAGATTCTTGTTCATGAAGTTCAACATTCTGTCAGTTAAATGTTCTCAAATAAGAAACATGTATATAAAGTCCTACCTTTCAGAGACCGTTCTGTTGATGATGTCAAGTCCATCGCAAAGGGAGCCCTAAAAGTTGATGAGAGACAGCCTTTAGAGTGTTGCCTAGTTTCTGCAGCTTAATCCTTCTGCAAGATATGTTGCCTTCCCTCTTTTTCTTCTGTTCTCTATGTGAATCAAATTTTTGATTTACTTCTGATGCTTTAGGTATGACATAGGCTATATTACTCGGCTGGAGAAGTCAGACATGTGAAGCTTGAGGTAAGAACATGGAAATAACAAGATTCACTTGTGGCAGCTGTGATGACCATTTTGCTGATTAGCACCTTTTTATTACATGTTAGCAGAGAATTCTTTGGTTGTTAAGGTAATATACTCCAAATAACCTAAATGGTTTTTGCGCATTACCTGTTTCTCTTTCATCGTAGGTAGTGGTAATGGTGATGTCATTTATCTAAATTTCCATAACAATAATGATGCGTATCAAGAATAAGCATAAAATCAAAATTCCTCTGGGTTTCGGCACATGTAGCAATCATTAGGTATGCTATATTGGGTTCGGTATCTATGGTTTGTTGTTAAAGATGTTCACAGAATAGCATGAACCTTTGGTCTATCTATTTGATCAGCAACCCTATGCTATACTGGGTTCAGTTTACAAGGTAAATTAATTATTTATTTCAGACATTTTTCACATACTTGTTCTACTTAAGGTGTATCTTTTGAACTTATCTTTTATTTTTAGGTGAAATAGTAGACAGTTACACTCAGAAGCAGATACTCCACCAGGTGATACGTTGGCCTAGCAAGAAAAATGCACCAAAAATCGAGTAGTTACATATACACAATTGAGTAAGGTATCACCCTTTAAAGTTGTCTCAGTGTAGTCATGCCAATCGACGTAAACAAAAAAAAAAGATTATGAGGGTACATCCATTTTTCTGGCCAGTGAACAATGCTAGAAAGCAAAAATTGCTGGGAACTTGCATCTAAATAACATACGCGACATCGCCTCTGCAATCACTGAGTGAGTTGTCATTTTGTTTATAGGACTATTCATGTTTCATAATTTTAATCCATTTGATAGGTCCTCTTATTAGCACTCCAAATATAGCTCTGAAAAGTGAAAACAGGACACTGAAGCTACAGAGAAAAGCCAAGAACAAGAGCAAGAAAATTCAGAAGCCTTCATTTATCAATGGTTTTGATATGCAGATCAAAATAATTGAGAGATAACCTCTGGAGTACCATCGTCTAGTTTGTTAAGTTAAATCCTTCTTTCAGGTATGTATTCAGTCTCTTTCTATATAATCTTCGATATTGTTCTTACTTGAAGTCATCGTAACTTCATTCAATAATGCCACATATGATTAGTCTCTTGAAATCTTTGGAAACATTGCTTAATTGATTTTTAGGTCATCATCGGTCACCTGTTTCACTGCTTCATATCCTCATGAAAAACCTGGCTTGGAACGCTGCGGTAAGCCTCTGCAAACCACTGGTAAGTGTGTATTTTTTAATTCAATTCAGTATTTACCTTTTGGGCATATTAGGGCACCTTTATGAAAAGTCCATAGATCTGGAAAATTACATTACATATAAGTTTGGTTCATAAAGTAAATTATTATGTCCGACATTTTTCATGTACTTGTTCTACTAAGGCGTATCTTTTGACTAAATTTTATACTTTTAGGTGAAAACAGTAGAAATATAGAAACACTCAGAAAGTAGTAAAGGCGGAGAGCGTCTATAAAGGAAACTGAAGTCCTAGTTGGTCAATGCCTCCACATGGATCATCTCATCTCTTTTGTGAAGGCCTGATCATTCTGGTTCTGTTAGTTCTTCATTCTGATCTCTTTTGTATTTGACTGTTTTAATTATTCAGGGTCTGAGATCAGGCGTTTACTTGCACCCAGTCTCTGAACCTAGAACCTGATGAGTTCTCTGGCAACATGAAACAGGTTCGGATTTTTATGAACTAGAAGTAGGAAAGTTCATGCTTACTTGCTTACTTTTGCAGAACAAGTTCAATATATGAATCTCCATCAAAACTAGTTCGGGTGGCAGAAAAATTGATTAATTGCACTTTTGAGTTCTTATGTTTCATTAATTGACATGGTCACTCTTTGTCCACAAACAGAAATAACTTTGACCGAGAAAACAACATACTGCATAGTGTACACAATTTGTCTATTTCAGGTCCACCGCAAATGGAGCTCTAAAGTGTCTGGAAGAAATCTCTGGAATTCCATCTCCAGGTTTCTTTAAGTTTCAGTGAGTCCCATGTATTTGCGCTTAAGCCTCTACACTGTCGTATCTCTCAGACACCGTTTTGTCTATTTCAGGTCCATTGCAAATGGAGATCTTAAATGGCTAAGAATGGTTCTGAATGTTTCCTCATTAATATCATTTATTCTTTTGATTAATCTAACAGTTTTAGTGAAAATGAGTAGATCAGATCAGGTATTGCGGTCATAAGAACGTTTGGAATAAATATATGTTTTGTTGGAGCAATCGAATGACGCCAGACAAATGCAAAATTATTCTAAATGGCTAAGAATGGTTCTGAATGTTTCCTCATTAATATCATTTATTCTTTTTATTAATATAACAGTTTTAGTGAAAATGAGTAGATCAGATCAGGTATTGCGGTCATAAGAACGTTTGGAATAAATATATGTTTTGTTGGAGCAATCGATGACGCCAGACAAATGCAAAATTGATGTATATGTTTTTATAATGCATTTCAGGTCAAGGACGACAGTCAGTCACTTCACGGTAGTTGTCGTGATTCCATTTGGCGTTAGCCCTGAAATTTGAAGATAAGTTCACTGCAAGTGGAGTTGATCTTTGACGATGATTTTGTATTGTAAGCTTTTGATACGCTCTCAAATAAAAAGCACATAATGTATATGCTTATTTGCAGATCCATCACCAATAGCTCTAAATGTCTGTCAGATAACATTTTCAAGTTTCTTGAAGTTAGGTCTGTGTCCCATGCAGTCCTGGTCCCATGTATCTGTCTTCAATCTTTCTTCTGCTTAGTCTTTTTATTTATTTATTTTTTAGTTATAAATTTCGAGCTTTTGGCATGTTCTCAAGTCTGATCCACGTATACAATGTCGTATCTCTCATATTTCGTTTTACTTATTTCAGGTCCATCGCAAGTGGAGCTCTAATATGGCTAAGATTACAACTACGATACCGGGTCATCTTCTTGTTTCTAAATTAAATCGTTCTGTCGAGTGTGTCAGGTTTGCACCTTTTGTCCTTAACAGGTAATTAAGTTATTTATATAAGTCATTCAACATATACATGCTCTACTTAGAACTGATCATGTATCTTTCCGTTAAGTGAAAAAGAAAAACTGAACTGTTTTACAGGCCTTATGTTTATCATGCATTTTCTGGAAACCTTTGGAGAAACCTGGCTTGGAACCCCGCCTTAAGCCTCTGCAAACCACTAGTAAGTTTTCATCTTGTTGGATTCAATCAGTATTTAGTATGTGTTTTCAGGTCCTTTAAGAACAGCAGTCCATTGTCTGGAGAAAAAGGCATAAATGGTTACAGAGCAAGGAACAAACTTATGGAAAAGGTAACCAATGGAAAATGACTCGGGCTCGATTACGATGGTTTTGATATAATACTGAAAGTTGTATGCCTTTATATGTTCTCTAATCGCTTATGTGTAGCAATATGGAAGACAACCTCTAGAACTGCATCTTCTAGTTTCCTAAGTTTGAAATCTCTTGGTTTTTCCAGGTAGTTGTGTTCACTATCATCTTCTATTTTTTTCTGTTGTTTTTGCCTACAGATAAAATCACGAATGAAGCTTTTAGATATCATTCAGGGAACTACAGAGTAATCCTACCAAAATTTGCAAGTATGTTCAATCATTTTGTTTTGGTCTTTTGATTTTGCTTGTATAGTTTGATATTCTCTCTGTTTTCCTCTGCCGCAACATATATGCATATATGCACTTGCAATAATGAACTGCTTTCTTGATTCTTTACTCGTTTGTTTTCTTGATTATTTACTGGTTTGCTTTCTTACTTGCATCGTTATTTTCTCTCTTTGCTTTGTTCAATTGTTCCTTAGTTCTCTGAGTGCTTGTCTACTTTCTTACTTGATTTCCTGCTGTATTTACAGGTCATCTTTTTATGAAACAAATACTTTTCGTCAGATGTGTTTGCTTGTGCCTATTGTGAACTTCAGTATAGGAATCTCCAACAAACTAGTGCGGATGGCAGAAAAATTTGATGAATTACTATATAAGGTTTCGCTTCATCACTTAACCATTCATGAAGAACGTGTTGTACTTGCATCTTCTACTCTTTTGATTCATCTAACATTCATGAAGGACGTTGTATTATTTCCTCATTACTGATCATCTATTATTTTGATTAATCTAAACTTTTAGGCGAAAATTAGTAAAATCAGATCAGGTCCGTCTTAACACGTTTTAAATAGATAAATATATTGCAGGAGAAAACGAATGAAGCCAGACAAAGGTTCTATCCTTTAAAACTTGTTTATTATGAATTTCAGGTAAAGGGCGACACGCAGTTCAATTCATAGTAGTTGTCGTGATACTGATCCAACTTAGATTTACCACTGAAATTTGAAGATAAGTTCACTGCCTGTGGAGTTGAGTTTGTTTTGTAAGCTTTTGATGTGTTCTCAAATCAGAAGCACATAATGTATATGCTTATTTGCAGATTCAGGACAAATGGAGATCTAAAATGTCTGTGAGACAGACTTCTGGAATTCTATCTTCAAGTTTCTTGAAGTAAAATTTGTTTCCCATGTATCTGTCTTCAGTCTTTTCTTCAGCATATACACAATGTCATATCTCTCAGATTCCGTTTTGCCTATTTCAGATCCATCGCAAATGGAGCTCTAATATGGCTAAGATACAACCACTAATCTGTCAGGTATGTGTCTTCCCAGTAATTTGTTATTGCTAGTCATTAAGTTTTGTTCTTATAGTTTGAAGTTACATCCTCCGTTTTGGTCAAACCCCTCATTTGTGTGATTTTCAGCCTAAATCACCACAGTCCATAACTTTTATAAGAAAGTTGCAGAGAGAGGCAAAGAACCAGAGCAAGAAACCAGTCTGTAGGAAAGGTAATTAAACTAGAAAACGACCAGGGAAGCTTTTAACATGTTCTCAAACAGAAGCACATAATTTATACGCTTATTTTCGTAGGTATATTTATCTGTTTTCTGTTTTACCTTCTTATGCTGAAGATCAGTCCAGAGAAGAACCAGGAACTTGAGCAAGAAGATATTTGGGAAGAACGTGAAAGATATTGCAATTTGCAGGGTAAGTTGGTTTCAATAGTTTTAGAAGTTATATAGTAAAATGCAAGTTTGTTGTGTTCTCAGATCAGAAACACATACAAAACTCTGTATTTATCAGACACCGTTTTGTTAGTTTCAAGTCTAAAATGTCTGAGAGACAACCTATAGAGTGTCATCTTCTAGTTTCTGAATGTTAATCCTTTTGCCAGGTATGTTTTCTTTCTTACTTTTAATATGTTTAGTAGTCTGAAATTACATTCTCATTATATATTCTGAAGTAGCAGATATCATTGTCAATCCACCCCATAACTTTGGAATTTTTTTGATGTCCATATAGCTTTGGAATAATTTACATTAAACAGATAAAATCGATGGAAAATGACTGTGGCTTTTGAAGTTATAGTGAAAATGTTAAGCATTTTTTATGTTTTCAAATCGCTTATATATATGTGCAGCAATGCAGGTCACTCGACTATGCATGAGAGACAACCTCATCTTAAAAATAAGTAAGTTTTAATCCTTAATCCTTCTTAGTGATTTCTTCTATTTAGACAACTTCATCTTTTCTTCTTATAGAGTATTACGTTAAAAACACATGCAATAACACAATCAGGGAACTACTGAGTAATCCTACAAAACTTTGTATGCTCAATCATTTTCTTTTGGTCTTTTGATTTTGCTTGTATAGTTTGATATTCTCTCTGTTTTCCTCTGTGGCAACAGATTCCATAGTCTGATGTGATGTATCTCAGAGAATGTTATATAGGTTCTTCTCAATCACGCGTCTTTTTGCGCCTTTTAGGGCACCTATATGAACTGAAGTCCATAGCTATGTATAAATTACAATACATTAAAGTTTAGTTTATAAAGTAAATTAGTTAATTATATTAGACATTTTTCATGTACTTGTCTACTAAGGAGTATCTTTTGAATGAATCTTATATTTTTAGGTGAAAACAGTAGAAAGATACACTCAGAAAGTAGTATAGGTGAAGACTGGAGCGTCCATTAAGTAACTTAAGTCCTAGTTCGTCAAACATCGCCTCCATATGGATCACCTCTTTTGTGAAAGCCTATGATCATTCTGTTTTGTTACTTCTTCATTTTGATCTCGTTTGTATCAAAACATTGTATTTGACCGTTTTAATTATTCAGGGTCTGAGATCAGGCGTTTACTTGCAATGCAACCAGTCACTGAACCAGGAACCTTATGAGTTTTCTGGCACCATGAAACAGGTTTATTTATGAACTAGAAGTCAGAAAGTTCATGCTTTACTTGCTTTGCTTTTGCAGAACAAGTTCAGTTTATGAATCTCCAACAAAACTAGTTCGGATGGCAGAAAAATTGATGAATTACACTTTTGAGTTATGTTTCATTAATGGACCTGGTCACTCTTTTTCCACAAACAAGAAATAACTTTGACCGAGAAAACAACATATTGCATAGTGTACACAATTTGTCTATTTCAGGTCCACCGCAAATGGAGCTCTAAAGTGTCTGGAAGAAATCTATGGAATTCCATCTTCAGATTTCTTTAAGTTTCAGTGAGTCCCATGTATTTGCGCTTAAGCCTCTGCACTGCCGTATCTCTCAGACACCGTTTTGTCTATTTCAGGTCCATTGCAAATGGAGCTCTTAAATGGCTAAGAAAAAACAACTAGAGTGTCATCTTCTTGTTTCTGAATCAAATCTTTCTGTCAGGTATAAGAATGGTTCTGAATGTTCCCTATTTTTTATTATTGTTTGTCTTTCATTTTGCTCTTATGGTTTGAATTTTACGTTTTTTTTTTCTTTTGGTTAGAAAATGCTTTTCCTGCAAGTATATAGAAGGGACTGAATGCTCTTCCTGTAAGTGTCAAGAACTCGACGCAGTCTCCATTTCCTATTGAGCGTTTTCTGAAGAAGCGAACCTTGCTCAGTTGAAGGAAGCCTGAGAGAAAAACAAAACAGAGTCTCTTTGCTGTTTGGTCAGGTATGTGCCTTCCCTATTTTTATTATTCTTAGTCGTGTGGTTTTTCTCTTGTAGTTTCAAGTTGTCTTCTCTTTCTTTCTTCTGCATTAGTAAAATTTAAACTTTTGTTATGTTCTAAAATCAGAAACAAGTATATAATGCCGTACCTTTCAGGGACCATTCAGTTGATGTCCTGTCCGTTGCAAATGGAGATCTAAACATGACTGAGAGACAACCTTTAGAGTGCCGGGTTCTTTATATTCTTCTATTTTGCTCTTAAAGTTTGGAGTCAACATAACTTCATGCATCATGGACTCATGCGTAACCTGTTTACTTCCTTCCTTTGCTTTGATTACTCCCTTACATGCTCTAATTGCTTGTTTCTCTGATTTCTCTGTTGAGTTCATTGATTATTTGCTACTTGATTTTGTAAGTGTTCTCACTTACTCGCACGCTAACTAGCTGTCTAACATGATTCTTTAAAATCATCATTGACCAATATATTTAATTTAAGATCTATTACATTAGTTTTAGTTCCTTCATTTATTTATTTTGTGGACAATTACTTGCTTTCGTAATTCTTTACTGGTTTGCTTTCTTGCTTGCTACGTTAGTTGCTAGCTCCCTTAATTACTTGCTTTCTTGATTTGTTGCATACTTCTTTGCTTTCTTCCTTGATTCTCTGCGTGTTTGTTTTCTTTCTAATATTATTTATTTCTTGCTTGCTTCCTTGTTTTTCTTTGATTCCCTAAATACTTGATTCCTTATTAGCTTCATGCTCCTTTTTTCATTTTCTTACTCTCTTCCTTGCTTACTTAACTTCCTTACCTACTAGACTTGTTTAACTTCTTTATTTCTTTAGTCTGAACTAAACCTTTAGCTTAATATAGTTAGATACTTATCGGTTTCTCGTTGAAAGTAGTACAGGTGGGAGACTCTTGAGCGTCTATCAAGGAAACTAAAGTCCTAGTTCATCAACATTGCCTCAACATGGATCATCTCTTTTGTGAAGGCCTATGATCATTCTTTCTTCGTTACTTCTTCATTCTGATCTCGTTTGTATATAAATATTTTATTTGACCGTTTTAATTATTCAGGCTCTGAGATCAGGCGTTTACTCTCTCTGCTACCATGAAACAGGTTCATCTTTTTTACGCATGTCTCATACCATCTCTGCCACCATGAACAGCAAATATTTTTATGTATGTCTCATTCCCGCAACTCTTTGACAAATATTTTCCGTCAGATGTGTTTGCTTGTGCCTCTTATGAAATGGAAGTCAGAGATTCATGCTTACTTCCTTAGATTTTGCAGAACAAGTTCAGTATATGAATCTTCAACAAGACTAATTCGGATGGCAGAAAAATGGAAGAATCACGTGTGAATTAATCTTTTATTGTTTCCTCATTACTGATTCTCTATTGTTTTGATTAATCTGTAGAATGTCTATCCGAACCCATAACTTTGAAACTTTTTGCAGGCCACAGCTTTGGAATAATGTTCAGGAAAATCTTCAATCCATTGCTTTTAGTGTCAGATCATGTATCTTTCGGTTAACTGGAAAAAAAAAACTGAACTACCGCTACTCCACCCCTGCATCAAAACTGAATGTACGCTTTACAGGTCTTAATGTCCAGGTTAAGTTACTATACCAATCAAATATGGTATCGCCAAACATTACAGCTCTTAATGTCCAGGAAAATCTTTAATCCATTGCTTTTAGTGTCAGTACTGATTGGTCCTTCGTATACATTAGTCAAACCCATCATTTGTGTGATTTTCAGGCTAAGTCACCACAGTCCATAGCTTTTATAAGAAAGTTACAGAGAGAGGCAAGAACCAGAGCAAGAAACCAGTTTGTAGGAAAGGTAATTAAACTAGAAAACGACCAGGAATCATTTACATTAAACAGATAAAATCAATGGAAAATGAATTGGCTTTTGAAGTATACTGAAAATGTTTAGCATTTTCTATGTTCTCAAATCGCTTATATACGTGCAGCAATACAGGTCACTCGCCAGTGGAATTATACAATGCTTTGAGAGACAACCTCATCTTACAGTTCTGTAAGGTTTAATCCCTCTTAGTGATTATTTCTTTTATTTATTCTTACCACGGAAGATACAGAGTTTGATCACAAACGAAGCTTCTAGTAATAATTCATGGAACTACCGAGTAATTAAGCCCAGGTATGCTCCCTTCAATCTTTTTCTTCTGCTTATTCTTTTGATTTTGCTTCTATAGTTTGATCTTCAGACGTGTTTGCATTTATTTAGTGCATCTTTGACGCATAACTTGTGAGTATTACGAACTAGAAGTCAGAGATTCATCTAACTTGCTTTGCTTTTTCACATTGGGAGGGGATTGGAAGAGTTAAGTGTTGACTCAACTACATAGAAGATAAGTATATAAACTACCATTTAGCCACTCAATGGAGGAGATAAGTATATAAGGTACCAATTAACCATCCATTTATAGAAGTCAGAGATTCATCTAACTTGCTTTGCTTTTTCACATTGGGGGGGGGGGAAGTGGAAGAGTTACGTGTCGACTCAACTACACAGAAGATAAGAAGTATATAAGCTACCATTTAGCCACTCAATGGAGGAGATAAGTATATAAGGTACCACTTAACCATTTATGATGGACACTGTGTTGTACTTGTATTTTTTTCTCACTACTGATCATCTATTTTTTTATTACTCTAATGTTTGTAGGTGGAAAATTAGTAGATCAGATCAGGTATTACCTTCTTATCAAATCTTGCAATCGAATGTGGCCATACAGAGGTTAAAATAATATATAATTTGGATTTCGTTAATAGGTGTGTTTTTTCATACTTGTGCCTTTAACAAAGTATGCTTCTCGATGCAATTTGCTAGCTTACTTCTGAGTTTTATGAGATTTCACGTGGGTTTACCCCTGAAATTTGAAGATAAGGTTACTGTTTGTGGAGTTGTTCTAAAGATTTTGTGATTTTACACTTCTGAGTTCTTATGTTTTCTTCACCTAATTCCATTAAATGTAGAAAGCAACAGACGAGAATATAGAAGGCTGCAAAAGGATTGCGTAACCCTTATATCTATCAATTTGGCTGCAGTTTCCAAGGTTATTAAGATATTCATATATTATCTGTCAATTAGACAAGAATCTTTGACAAGTTTTTCTTCATCACACGTGTTTGCATGTAGTTCGTCTTTGACACATAACTTAGGACTACTATTAACTCCTTTTACATGTAGCAACATATTTGACAAGGTATTAATCTATCATTTTTTAAATGAGGTTACGTATACATATACTAAAAGTGAATGAACAGTCAAATAACTATAAACGGAGCTCTAAAATGTGTGTGAGACAATCTCTGGAATTCCTTTGCGTCACATCGCAAAAGCAACCACTAGCGTGACATCTTCTTATTTTTGAATCAAATCCGTCTGTCAGGTATAAAAATGTTTGTTTTGCTTTTATAGTTTGAACATTCTCCTGTAAGTGCTTTGAAGTGGCGGAAGGGATTTACGACCATCTTTAAGGTTACTCAGTTGAAGGAAGCTTCAGAGGAAAACAAAACAGATTCAGGTGAAAAATTACATTACAAAGAGTTTCTTCTTTGCGTCATCCAGTTTCCCAGTTTCTGTCTGCTACACATATACGGTATCGTATGTCTCAGACATTATTTTGCGTACATAAGGTCCACAATTAACAAGTGGATACGATTTTTGTTCATGAAGTAACATTCTGTCAGGTATGTGTCTTCCCCCCTACTTTTATTATGCTTAGTCGTTTGAATTTTCTCTTCTAGTTTCAAGTTGCATTGTCCTTCTTTCTCCTGCAGTAGTAAAATTAAGAAATTTGTTATGTTAATGCGTAGCTTTCAGAGACCATTCTGTTAATGGCAAGTGCATCGCAAATGGAGCTCTTAAATTTCTGAGAGACATAGTCTACTAGTTTCTGCAGCTTAATCCTTCTGCCAGATATGTTGCCTTTCCTCTTTTTAATATGCTTTGTAGAATGAAATTACATTCTCAGTATTTCTTCTGCACATGCATATTCGTTTCCTCTTTTTAATATGCTTTGTCGAATGAAATTACGTTCTCAGTATTTCTTCTGCACATGCATATTCGTTCCCTATGTGAACCATTACCTTTGAAAACTAATACAATTATCAAAATTTTGATTTACTTCTGATGCTTTAGGGATGACATCACTTTAGAAGGCTATATTACTCAGATGGAGACGTCAGGACATGTGAAGCTTGAGGTAAGAATATGGAAATATCAAGATTCACTTGTGGCAGCAGTCATGAGAACTGGGCAATGACATTTTTTCTGATTAGCACCTTAATATAACATGTTAGCAGAGAATTATTTGGTTTAAATCAGTCATTCGACTCTTTAACTTTTTCTAATTTAGTCATTCAACTCTTAACCTTTTCTAATTATAATTTTTTTTGACAATTTGTAGATTGGCCATTCGGACTAAGAGCAAGAACTGTTGGAGAAGGCTTGAAACCCCGCACTAAATATCTGCAACCTTTGGTTTTTTTTTTTTTCCTTTGTCAGCTGCATTGGTAAGTTTTTCTAGTCAATATTTAATATACCTTAAATATTACTTGCTTCCTTGTTTTCTTTGATTTCTTAGATACTTGATTGGGCATGATTATTGCATGGTTCTTAGAATGAGATTTTTAACGTAATATAAGAACCGTCTCTTAACTTTTAACTAAGAAAAACTAAGAGACGATATTTAATCGGTTCTTAGTTTTTCTTAGTTAAAGTTAAGAGATGATTCTTATATTATGTTAAGAACTCCATTCTATTCTAAGTACCCTGCAATAATCATGGCCTTACTTGCTTAATGATTATTTTATCATTTTCTTAGTTGACTCATCAATTACTAAACTTCCTTACCTTCTGGACTTGTTTACTTTCTTTACTTCTTTACTCAGAACTAACCCCTTACTTAATATCTTTAGATACTTCTCGGTTACTCTTTAAAAGTTGTACAGGTGGAGACTCTAGCGTCTATCCAGGAATGTTCATCAACATTGCCTCCACATGGACCATCTCTATTGTGAAGGCCTATGATCATTCTGTTTTTGTTAATTACTTTTTCACTATGATCTTGTTTGTATCTAAATATTTCATTTGACTGTTTTGATTATTCAGGGTCTGAGATCAGGCATTTACTTGCAATGCAACCAGTCACTGAACCAGGAACCTTATGAGTTCTCTGGCACCATGAAACAGGTTCATCTTTTTCATGAATGTCTTGTGTCTTGTATAAGCAACTCTTTGTCAAATATTTTTGGTCAGATGTGTGTGCTTGTGTCTGTTATGAACTAGAAGTCAGACTAGCTTAGCTTTCGCAGAACAAGTTCAGTATAAGAATCTCCAACAAACTAGTTCGGACAGCAGAATATATGACGAATTACGTGTTGAGTTAATTACAAAGATAATAATTATATAAGGTATCGCTTAACCATTCATGAAGGATGTTGGGTTGTACTTATATTGTTTCCTCATTAATATCATTTATTCTTTTGATTAATCTAACGGTTTTAGTGAAAATGAGTAGATCAGATCAGATATTACGGTCATAAGAACGTTTTGAATAAATATACGTATTGTTGGAGTAATCGAATGAGGCCAGACAAATGCAAAACTGATGTATATGTTTTTGTAATGCATTTCAGGTCAAGGCCGACAGTCAGTTCACTTCACAGTAGTTGTCCTGATCCCATTTTGCGTTAGGCCTCTCTGACGATGATTTTGTATTGTAAGCTTTTGATGTGTTCTTAAATAAAAATAACATAATGTATATGCTTATTTGCAGATCGATCACCAATGGATGTCCGTGAGACAATAACAATATCTTCAATTTTCTTGAAGTTAAGTCTGTGTCCTATGTATCTGTCTTCAATCTTTCTGCTGCTTAGTCTATTATTATTTATTTTATAGTTATAAATTTCGAGCTTTGGCGTGGTCTCAATTCTGATCCACGTATACAATGTCGCTCTTATCTCTCAGATTTCGTTTTGCCTATTTCAGGTCCATCGCAAGTGGAGCTCTAATATGGCTAAGATACAACCCCGACACCGGTTCATCTTCTTGTTTCTAAATCAAATCGTTCTGTCGAGTTAACAACATGGAAAAACCAAAATCCAGTGTGGCAGGTTTGCACCTTTTCTGCTGTTAAAAGCCTACAGATAAAATCACGAATGAAGCTTCTAGATATTCAGGGAACGAAAGAGTAATCCTACCAAAATTTGTAAGTATGTTCAATCATTTTATTTTGGTCTTTTGATTTTGCATGTATAGTTTGATATTCTCTCTGTTTTCCTCTGCAGCAACAGATTCCATAGTCTGATGTATCTCAGAGAATGTTATATTGGTTTTCCTCAATCACTTAAATTTGCATTCACACATACATACATGTGTGCATTCGTACATATATATATGCACTTGCATTAATGCTTTGCTTTCTTGATTCTTTGCTTGGTTTGCTTTCTTACTTGCTTCGTTATTTTCTCTCTTTGCTCAATTGTTCCTTAGTTCTCTGAGTGCTTGTTTTCTTTCTTATTTGTTTCTTGATTCCTTGGTTTGTTGTGTTCCTTTGTTGCTTTCTTCCTTGTTTTTCTTTGATTTCCTGGTTCCTTGCTGTAATTACTCGTTGTTTTACTTACTTGATTTCCTGGTTTCTTGGTGTATTTACTCGTTGTTTACTTTCTTACTGCTTTCTTGTATTTCATTGATTTTCCTAAATACTTGATTCCTTACTAGCTTCCTGCTTTTATCATTTTCTTACTTGCTTCCTTGTTTGCTTAGTTTTCTTATCTACTAGACTTGTTTAACTTTTTTTTCTTTTTTTCTTTTTTTGAAAAAGGCTTTCTATTTAATGCAGGAGAAAAAAAAGAAAACAGGCACTTGGGCCTTAGTGTTTGCTGTGTTGCCACATCCGGCCCACAAAATTAGTCAGAATATAATTAAAAAGAACCCAGCCCATATCAAATGATTCAAGTAATAGGTTTTGTCGAGGCAGTAACCGAACATGCAGAGTAGATGAGAAACGGAGTTGATCTAGACTTGTTTAACTTTCTTACTAAGAACTATCCATATCTTTATATAGTTCTCGGTTACTGTTTGAAAGTAGCGTAGATGGATACTCTTTTTAAGAAAAGCCTCCTTCATCAACATCGTCACTTTCACATGGATTATTTGTGATGATCATTCTGTTTTTGTTATTTCTTCATGCTGATCTCGTTTGTATCTTAAATTATTTTTTATGTCTGTGCTAATTATTCAGGGTTAGATACTTAGAGTTAGATCCTGCCGTTTACTTGCAACAGAGGCTCTGACACATTGCATGCATTCGTGAATTCATGCATACGTTCATCTATACATTACGCATTCATGCATATGTTTTTCTTTAATTATTTGTTTCGTTTCATTGCTTCCTTCACCGATTCTTACATGCTTAACCTGGTTCCTTGCTTAAATTCTTTGCTTCTTTTGTTTTTACTTTATTGCTTGTGTTTTTTGATTAACTTGTTTGCTTTCTTATTTTCTTGATTGACTTAGACATCTCGCAAATTTTCCCTTGATTATATGCCTATTGTTTCTTCTGTTTATCGCACTGTTTGCTTCTCTGATATCTCAGTTTTCTTCAGTTCATTGTTTGATTCTCACCTTTTTTTTAAATGAATGTAAAATTTATTCAGCCAAAAAACTGTGTTACATCAAGTGCAGCTATTATTTGTATATGCAAAGAATCAAAAAATTGAAACTCAAAAAAAGTCTCCTCTTCGTATCTTTAGCTTCTGTCCAGTCTGGTTCTCTCTTTCTTTGATTCCTCTATTTCTTTCATTGATCACTTTTCTCTTATTTCACTGCTTGCTTTTTGCTACTTGATTTTGTAAGTGTGTTCACTTACTCGCACCCTAATAGCTGCCTAGCAATTGCTTTTTTTTTTTTTTGAGCAACGCCTAGCAATTGCTTTTCAAATTATTAAATAACAATTGTAGTTTGTTTCCATACATATTCTAACCAATTATGTATATTTAGAAAGTTCTTCTTTCAAATTATTGTTTATGATAAGTATTTAAAATTTTATTTACTTTTATTTTTATTTAATCTATTTTGTATGTTTTGTTCTAGTTCCAAAGTTTTTAATGTCCAATGTGAATTTTATATTTTTGTAGTTGCAATAATAAATGTTTAGTTTAAATGAAATATGTTTTATGGGTGTTTTATAAACAATGATAGTTGGATTTAACTGATAATTTTATAAGTAGAAGGTATTAGTTATAATTATTAATTAAATATAATAGAATCATTTTAGAATATTTCATTTTAGAATAAAACCCAACTCCATTTTGATGCTTGGTGTGTTAGAAAAAGAAACCTTCGCTTACGGCAACGAAAGAAAATTAAAAATCAACGTTATCATCTATTACTATCACAAGCATAATATAACCATAAGCATTTGAGTATAATAATTTGGATTTCAAAAACATGGCTTATAATTAACGAATACGTGGATTATTATTAAGTAACAAACAATGTAACTAATTGTTAAGGAACTAGAATAATTAGTAATTGGTGATTATATTTCTGAATGCATTTTGAAATATTAAAAAACTAAAGTTAGTAAAATTTATCTTTGTTCAAATATGACAAAACATTGAGTAATTTTAATATTTTATCTTAAAAATTAGTTATAAATTTAATGATAAATACTTGATTAATAATTTATTTATATTTTTAATAAATGTAAAAATCTTGTTGTATAATTACTATTTTATTAGTTGAAATATTTTCCTATGTTAGGTATTATTTTATTGTATAGATTTTTATAATTCACCTATAGCAACCATAAACGTTCGCACGGCTGTTGCACCATTTTAGAATAAAAATTATAGTAATACATCGGAGATATATTGGAGATGTTCTAAAGATATATATCTTTCAGTGCTTGAATGTTATTTGTCATGACAGTAAATAATATTCTTGAAAGATATGTGAATATGACAGCAACGGTTAATCAAAGTTTTGACTGATCAAAAGGTCAATTGTCATTTTACTGATATCTTGCATATTTACATGTTTTTAGCATTCATATCTTATGCATTTTAATCATATAGGTTAGGCATTAGACATTTTTAGGTTCATATATTGCATTCATAAATCTTTATCAGGTGTTGGAGTGTACTTTAGAGTTATTGGAGGTATTTGAGAGTAATGTGATCAAAAAGGGGGTGAAAGATAAACATGGACGGAGGCCTTAGAGAAGTCTTCTGTTGATAAGATTTTGTGGAGACACAGAAAATTGAGTTAGCTTTCCAATAGAAGTGGTTTCAAGTCATTTGGAGCTATTTGGAGCTATTTGGAGCTATATTGGAGGAGTTATGATCGAATCACTAAACGCATGTCAACATACCCGGGGTGAAGTACCCGGGTTGAGCACCCCGCTCGGGAATGGACGAGGCTGGACACACCCGACCTGATGTACCCGGGGTAAACCACCCGCACGGCCTGATGGATGGTGAAGCTCGGACGGTACGCGGCCTGGAACAACCGGGGTAAGCTACCCGTACGGGACAAGGCCACATATCAACACGAAACACACGGGTCGGCATACGCGGGTTGGACGAGCTGCTCCTTACCCCACTACAAGAAAACAGGCGGATACTGACGGACAAAATCGTCAGAAATTCGTCGGAATAAACATATTTTGACAATTTTTTTACGAAAGTGGTCGTCGGTATCATTTGGTCGGAAAAAAAGTATTCGTCGGAATTTCGTCAGAGTTTCCGGCGACTTTCTGATGAATACCGAGAAACAACATTCTGACGAATTTCCGACGACACTCCGACAACATCTTCCGAGAACAGAGTTCATCGGAAACACTATATTCCAAGGAAAAAGTTCGTCGGAATATTATGAGGAAACAGTTCCTCGGTATATTCTGACGACATTGATTCGTCAGTATATTCCGACGAACTCGTGTTTCGTCGGTATATTCCAAAGACCAAGATTCGTTTGAATTGGAATTATGCATTTTTTAAATATGAATAAATTTTGCATTTTTAAATATTTTTTATATTAAAAATTAATAAATAAACAAAATCTGAAATTTAAAACTAATAATATTATAGAAAAATTCATACAAACTGAAATAGAAAAAAAAACATTCAGAAAGTTTTAAAATTCAGAAAAAACTAAGAACCCGAAGGAAACAAACGATCTAGCCTCTCCAATATCTCGGCGTTGGTCTTATTTTGATCCGCCAGCTCAGCAAGGATAGTGGCGTTCTGCTCCTCCAATACCACAATCCGTTCATCTTTGTTCTGTAGCTGCTCCAGAATCATGGGATCGGCATACGGAACTTGCGAAGAAGATGCCGGAAACGAAGAAGCACGGCGGGCCAACCCAACTAAACGGTCTCCTTTCCTTTTAGGAACCGCCTACAAAAATATTTAAAGTTAGTAAACTACATTATAAAATAAATATATTAATAAAAAAATTACCTTTTCGACCATCTCATTTATTTGCAATCGGGACAAGTTGGTTGAAGCTCCCGTAGAATCGCCGTCATCAGAGAGAGGCTGAGAAGCTAGAAAAACTTCTTTTTGAGTTTCCACCAACTCAACGACCTCTCTGATCATGGTTTCCTGAATTTGACCCGTCTTTTTGTTAGTGTGAGCCTCCTTAATGAGATGGAGACGATCAACGGGATTACGTCGTTTGCTTCAATCTAAAAAACAGCCATTAGCCAAGGAATATATAAAAATATTTATTTAAATAGATATAAAGATAAAAAAATAGAACTTACAAGTTGATCCTCCGTAGAAGACATAGAGCAAGCGCCGAGGTTGTGCACATACATACCTTTCCCGCCATGATCGCTCTTCCGGTTCTTGGAGTTCTTACGAGACGTCGCTGCAGTGTCGTCCTTCTCCCAATGGACTATCAACTGCTCCCACACCGTCCTGTTGATGAACCGTGGCCTCTTGTTCTTCTGCCATATTGTCTTCCACGCGTTGATCTGCTTCGTATAAGAGTTCATGGCCTTTTCGTTGAATTTCTGATGGACTGTTTCCGTGAGACCGGACTCCCAAATGAATTGTTGCTGCAAAACACACATATTTGATAAGTAGATATATATATAAAAAATTGAAAAATTCTTTAAAAAAAAACTGAAGAGTTACCGCATACTAACGAAACCACAACTCCCGGTCTTCGCGAAGGATCACACTCCACTTCGAATATCCGGTATGGAGCATGAAATACATCATATTGTTATTGCTCCTGCTAATGCCATTGCTCGACTCGTCGAACCTTTAAAAAAATGCATGTTAGAAAGTTAATTAATGGAAAAAACATAATGCTACAAATAAAATAAAAATACTAACCAAGTGGTATGTCCCGGTCGTGGGTTGGGATGGAGAACCGCGAGATGCTCTCGACCTGATTGTTGAACCAATAGTTCAACTGACATGACCCCCGGTTCCTGCTGAGCAGCAGCGGGATCGGCAGCTGGAGCGGGAACATATGCGGGAACCGAGTTCTGTTTCTGAGACGATCCCGATGCACGGGAACTGCTCACCGAACTACCTCGGCCGCCACGGGGAACGACGGGCTATGGAACGGCGTGCATCCTCGGACTTAAGAAAATAAATTTTAATACATCAAAAACCTTTTCAAAGCTTTTCTATTTAAAATGTTTTCATTTATATATTTAAATCTAAAAATGATTTATATATATGTATGTATAAAAAAGTTATAAATGTTTTTTTAACTATAAATATAGAAAAGGTTGTTAAATATATTAAAAATGATTTTTACATCTAAAAATGATATATATATATATATATATATATATATATATATATATATATATATATATATATATAAAAATATAAATATTTTCAAAAATGTTTATAAATATAGAACAGGTTGTTAAATATATAAAAAAATTATATACATTTTTCTCTATATAAAAAATATAAAATTGTTTTATCTATATAAAAATATTTATAAAACGTTTATAAATATAGAAAAAGGTTGTTAAATATATTTAAAAATTTTAAAAAACATTTTATTATATATAATATATTACTGGAAACCCCAAACACGTTTTTAAAAATCAAAAAACGTTTTAAAAATACAAAGACATTTTAAATTTTAACAAATACACAATATAATTCCCAAAAAATTAAAACAACAATCCTAACTAATAGATCCTAAACTATCCATTCAATCCTAAAGTTTTCAGTCAAACAACCTCAAATCCTAAGATCTAACTTCCTAAATCCTAAAAAATTGAAATATACAAAGGTTTTATAGAATCATACATGATTTGTGGTGTGGGAAAGAGATCTGAGCTTGGGGAAGAGGAATCGCCGGAGATGGGAGCTCGGAAATTGCCGGAGTCGCCGTCAAAGAGAGACAAATTGGAGAGAGTTTAGAGAGATAGGCGGAAATGACGAAGAAGGAAGAAGAAGGGATTTTATCTTTAATGATTCTGACGGACCCGTGTCCGTCGGAATTACGTCGGAATCATTAAATATATATCAATTGGCGGTTCGCGAAAATTTTCACGTGGTTTGCTTTTTCCGGGTAATTCGATATTCCGATGGATTTCCGACGGAATTAGTAATGTCGTCGGAATTCCGTCGGAATTTGTATCTGTCGGAAAGTCGTCAGTTTTTTTCCGACGGATTACTGACGAATTATTCCTACGAAATTCCGACGACTTAGTGTTTAGGGGTTGAACACAAGTTTCTAAATGCAAAGT